>CM053026.1:314293680-314893680 GCA_028564925.1 Lithobates sylvaticus
CGTAGCACTTTCTCTCCAAGTTCTATTACGCAGTGAGTTGGTGCATGGTCTGAAAGTGAAAAGGAGCCTATTGAGGCGTCTAATACGCTCTGGAGGGCATTCTGGGAAATGAAGACATAATCAATTCTGGTGTATGTCTTATGTCTTGTTGAAAAGAATGTGTAGTCCCTCTCGTGTGTATTCCTAATTCTCCAGCTATCCACTAATTGTAAATCTTGTAACATCTCTTTTGCTTTTCGAAGTTTTGTATAGGATATATGTGAGGAGCCCTTTGATGAATCTATCATGGGCTCTAATGCCATATTTAGATCTCCTCCCATTATTAGGATTCCTTCTTTATTTTGGTCTACTATGTTTAGGTATTTCTCCAATACTCCTATTTGATCCGTATTTGGTAGGTATATACTTACTAACGTTACCTTTTGTTCCCCTATTTCTCCTATCATAATAAGTAGGCGCCCATCCTCATCTGTAATTCTTTTTACCTCTTTCCATGGTATCTGTTTTGCTATGATGATAGACACCCCACTTGCTTTCGATGTCTGTGAGGGGCTATGATACACTATGGGAAATTTCCGGTTGCCCATCTTTGGAATTTTATTTTTTTTTTTAAAATGTGTTTCCTGTAAGAAAATGATCTGTGATTTAGATCTCCCTAGTTCCGCCAGTAGTCTCATGCGTTTTTCTGCACTGTTTAACCCCTTTATATTATATGAAGTCAAAGTTATTTTAGTCATGGTTTGGTGCGGGGATAGGAGGAAGAGGGGGCCGTCGCCCCCAGTCCACGGAAGACCAGCGAGGAGGAGGAAGAACCGAGAGACGAAAAAAAAAAAAAAAAAAAAAAAAAAAAATTAAAAAAAAACAAAAAAAAAAAAAAAAAAAAAAAAAAAATTAAACAAAAAAAAAAAAAAAACAAAAAAAAAAAAAAAAAGAAAAAGATTGGTGAAGCTCCTCGGGTTTACCTCCTCTTGGAGGAGAGGTGCTTCAAATGGGGGCTGTGATCAGTCATGGCAGAGCGTCAGAGACCCTGCGTCTTTTCCCCCGCACATGCACTCTGTCAACTATGCCATTATTTACCAACATACGAGGCCCACTGTAATTCTAGTCTATATTTATTACATATAAACGAGTCACTCTCTAGTTGTGTTCTAAGTTCTTATCTAAGTGACGAACAATATTTTCTTTGTATTACTATCCCTTATTCCCCTCCATGTCGGTATTTCTATATTCTTCTGTTCTCCTCTATTTCCCAGCCTGGGAGGGTCCCTATTCCCCTATTTCACTATGAGGGGGAAGACCCAAAAAAAAAAAAGAGAAAAAAAAAAAAAAAATCAAAATGTATCTATACATATATACATATATATACCCCCACTCCTGCATACATACATATACACATGTACTCATAAATAAAAAAAAAAAAAAAAAAGGAGGAAATATGTATATGTACATCCACGCACGCGTACATGTACATGCCCATACCAAACAATAAGAACCCATTTGTCATGTTAACTTTCCGTCCCCTTCTCTCTCCTCCCCTTCTTATGTTGTGTTAGTCTCTATAAGAGAGGCTAATCAAAAAAAAAAAAAAAACCCCAAACAACCCTCACCCCTTCTTTTTTATTCATCTATTCATCCCGTGTCATCCCGTGTAAATGGTGCGATTCAATTCTGCTTTAATTTCTTAATGTGTACCAAAAAAAAAAAAAAAACAAAAAGGAAAAAAAAAAAGAAGAAGGGAGGGGCCTATTCTATTTCCGCCCTATTTCCTCCCTAATATGTCTGTGTAATTATGTGTGACCCTAATAGGTCCTTGTAAGTTGTGTCCAAATTACTTATATATTAATTCCTATTCCCTTCCCTCCACCTCTATCTTAGTGTTCCACTCCCCCCCCCCTCTCGAGGAGACCTCTACTTAACATCTCTTCCAAATATATCCAACATGTCAAAAAACCATAATACCCAGAAAAAAAAAAAAAAAAAAAGAAACACGCCCTAGGCCATATACACCAAGTAATAAACAGTACACATCAATACCCCCCCCCCCCCCCCCCAAAAAAAAAAAAAAAAAAAAAAAAAAAAAAATTAACAAACCAACAACACCCAAATATTCCCCCCTCCCTCTCCTCAGCTCTTAAGCTCCATCAAATCCATCAAATCCATTACTCTCTCCCACTACTGGGCCCCAAAAGTTCTTTTCAAGTGATCTTCCCGGAAATAGCCTCTTTTAGGGGTCTTTTACTACACAGGGAAATCGTCCAGACCAATGAGCCCTAGGGGGGCAAAAAAAAAAAAAGAAAAAAGAAGATTTTCCTTAATCCTTTCCCTCTTCCCGTTTCTCTCTTCTCAATTCCTCCTCTTCTTCCATCTTCTTTTTCCTGTTTCTCCCCTCTTCTCCTTTCTTTTCCCTGTTCGCCCCTTTTTTCCTGATTTATAGTTTATGCATCTTCCTCCCCTGCTGACTTTTTAATATTGGGGGTATTCCGTTATTGCCGGTAGTTCTGTCCAGTCGGGGACCTCCACGGCTCCCCCCCCCATGAAGTCAAAGAGGCCCCCCAGCTGAGCCGGGTTCCGTAGAGTAAAACTGTGGCCCCCTTTTTTAACGATCACTGCTAGCGGGTATCCCCATTTATAGGTAGCCCCATTATTAAGTATATGATCCAATAGAGGTTTCAGCATGTATCTCCTATACTTCGTCTGTCTACAGAGGTCCGGGTATATTTGAATCTCTTTCTCCCCAAATATCACGGGTCCCTCCCGCCATGCTAACCTTAATATGTCCTCTTTTGCCCGAAAAAAATGTACCCTGCACAGGACATCTCGTGGATCTTTTTGGGCAGCCTTGCGAGTGGTGGGGACCCTATGAACCCGGTCTAATTCAATTGGTGTGTTCAGTGGGTTTTTCAAAATTTGGTTAAATATAGTCATTACCGTTTCCCTTAGGTTAGGGCCCTCTATGTCCTCTGGAATCCCTTTTAGCCGTAAATTATTTCTCCTGGTCCTGTTCTCAGATTCCTCAGCTTGAAGCTGCAGCACTATTAATCTCTGATGCTGACTCTGTATTTTATCCTCCAGCCTCTCCAGTCGTATGTTATGTGCCTGCCCTAATTTTTCCATTTGTTGGGTCCTGCCGTCTACTTTCTCTATATTGTCCTGCATCACTTTAATCTCTTCCCTTAGGGCCCCTGTGGTGTCATTTAGCATTTCCAAGATATCCGCTCTTGTCGGGAGGGCTTGAATAAGTTGTCTAATATCTGACATAGTCCCCTTCTCCGTCTGCTCCTCTGACCCCGCTCCCCCACACCGATCCAGACTCATAATAACACCTGTATTCTTTTGACATACCTGCTCTTCACTGGTGTTTACTGGATCTCTGCTGGTGGGGCTGGAGCTTGCCGGGGGATGTCCGTCTTTTGCCTCCTCCTGTATCCGTGGTCCCGACTCTAATGCTGTTGGGGTTGTTGAAACACAGGGAGCCTGTAGGGAGACTTCCGTTAGGGATCTCCTGGATGTCATTATGCCGTCCCTGTTCTCCAGAGAGAATTGCGCCTCTTCTCTCCCTGCTGTATGCCGAGTGCTATACAGGTGTCTTGGGGCAGTATTATGAGACTTCCCTGCCGTCTTCCCCCGTTTCGACATGGGCGGAGAGCCTATCATATGAGTCTACGGACCCGCATATGACTACAGGCTAATCAGGCTTTTCAACCGACGTCTTAGGGTCTGGGGTCTGCTGCTGTCGTATGTCCGCTCTATGGGACTAGTATATACTGCTGGTATACTGGTATACTGGACCGGACAGGTGTGTGCGGTACTTCACAACTCAATGCTTCCCAGCGGTTCACGGAGGTATTTCCCAGAGCGGCACGGCTAAGTTATGCTACTGGTATACTAAACCAGACAGGTATGGGCGGTCCTACCCAGCACAGCACGGCACCTGCCTTTACTTCGGTCCTTCAGCCCGGTCTGCTGTATGCTGGTTGTCCGCTCCTCCGCTCCTCTGCTCCTCACTGTCTCCGCCGTATGCCGCCACGCCGCTCTGTCCCTCTGGCTTTTCGCTGCCTAGCTCGGCCACAATCGATATTGCCCGCCTCGCTCCCGCGACCTGACGGACTCCTAATTGTGCATGTGCGCTTGATCAGACGCCGAACTCTCTCTCCTCACTCCGCCATGTCTGACCACTCCCCGGAACTGGACGATTCGGTTTTGGATAGTTAATTTTTTTGATCGATCAAAAATTCTTTTGATTGGTACTCACCTCTACGGTCATGTCACGGACATCGACGTCACCGGACTCCTCCCCCCTTCCTCAAGTGCCTCCGTCTGCTTACGAAGGGAAGGGGGAGGAGTCCGGTGAAGTTCTGATTGAACTTAACGCGTACAGGGGAGAAGCTACGCATGATGTCACCCGCTGCTGCCCTACGGAACTAACACGATTGTCGGCTTTACATGCTGTGTTTTTATCATCTTTATGTGAGTAGTTTGTGTTTGAACACAAAAATTAAATCTTAAGCGGTGAGCACTTAGATCTTCTCTTTTTACCCATGACCTGATGTACTTTCTGAGATCTAAGAAGACATAAGAGAATTTTATGGTCCGTGTTAACCCTTTTGATACCCGCTTGCAGGACCACCTGTTTGCACAGGGGTCCATGCCATAAGGTGAGAGTGATTAGTTAGACCGTAGGGGGATTGTCACGCTACTGTGGAAAAAAAATTACTTACGTCAGTGCTACAGTTTGAATTTAAAACATATTTGTGTGAACTGTGAAGTTAAGTCATGGATTGTGGAAATTAACTAGTGTCGGGTGATTCTATATGTATTTACCACTGACTAATGCAGAGTAGCAATGCAAGGAGATCAGCTAAAGTAGTTGGATCTGTATGTGAGTTATAATTAATCGAAATTTGTCGATTCATCGATTTAAAAAAAATCGATTAACCGAACAGGAACATTTTAATCAGTAACAGCTCTATAAACCCGTAATTAATAAACAATTATTTAATTATGACATAAAATGAATTTCATTTGTACAATCAATATTGAATATAAGTTCTGGTCGGCGACACTAACAACAACAAAAACCATCACTCATGGCAAACAATACACCAAGGAGATCCTGATTATACAGTTACATTATAATATTGTTATCCACATGAATACCCTGATGCATTTCGACCCTTTTCAGTCTGGTCTTCTTCAGGGTTTTTTTTTTATTCTAAAGAGATACATAAGGAAAATTATATTAAAGATGTTCTACAGTACACAAAACATAATTGAACATTTCATAGTTTTTAAAAAAAAAATATACATCCCCATACATATGGTGAAGTATTTACCATTCTAGGGATGGAAAAGTAAGAATGTATCGCACAGCCAGAGTTGTTAAAAAACAGTATCATTCGGTGATCCCACAATGTCCGCTCATTCCCTCATTATGAAATGTTCAATTATGTTTTGTGTACTGTAGAAAATATTTAATAGAATTTTCCTGATGTATCTCTTTAGAATAAAAAACCTTCCTTTATTGGACCACTGGAGGGACCACTTACCATGCCGGCGGCGTTCTTTGATCACTGCCGGGCGGTCAGAGAGGTCCTACATATGCAAGGTTTTACAGCGCATGCGCGGGACGTCATGACGTCACGCATGTTGCATCGGAGGTGGCGGCTAATGCCCGGGCGTGTCCTTCCGGAACGCCAAAGGGGCCACGCGAACACCGCGATCACTGCAGTGGGGTCTCCATGCTTGGGGGGGATGTGGGGAGTAGTTGAGCACCTGTGATTAATAGGTTTCTAACTCAAATACTACATAAAGGTGCAGCTTCCGGAGGACCATCAGGTGATCTCTGGAATGCTGCCAACACATGCAGGAAGGTTTGGAGCAATAAATAAGTGAAATTGCTGGACATGCCAGACTTGCTGTAGTTCATACTACAATGAATATCTCATGTACTCCTATATATTTTATCATTTAGGTTTTTCACTATGTTACCAACATACTGATACATCATACATATAGTTTTATTTCTAATATCTTTCAATACTTGTTAATGTAGCACTAACCCCCGAAGGAGCTGCTGGTTTGATTTGGGCTTACCGTTTCCTTCTTGACCTCGTGTGCGTCTAGGGGTTTCCCTAGGTAGATGGCCCAAAGAATTGCAGAAGCTGACACTGGATCCGCTTTGGGATTTTTATTTGCAAAAAAGGTAGACAAACACAGTCTCTAAATGAAGGATAGAGGGTTTAGGTAGAAAGTTCAGGTACTCTTGGAACTGCTCAAAACTGAATGTCTCTCACTATAAAAATCCAGAGAATAGCCACTCACAACTGCATTATCATCGCCACCGGATAGACCTCCTCTCACTAGGCCTAGCAGCCGGTGTAGTTTTAGATAAAGCAAAGTCTCTGCCACAGACTTGGTTGTAGAACACTTGTGAATAAAGTCTCTGCCACAGACTTGGTTGTAACTGAAGGATGTAGACAAACTTAGAGAGCCCTCATACGGTACCAGTATCTTGCAGCCGTTCCGGCGATACCGTATGAGTGGAGATTCACTTGGTGTCTTTCAACTTAGCTTCCAGGCTCTTGCTGAGGAACCAGCTTTATGCGTGGCCTTCTCCCGAAGAGTTCTCCCCTGGTTGCTCTCTCAGTTGCTGGGTCTCTCCACAAACGAGACGGCACCGGACCACCTTGGAATCCTCCTTTCAGTTACTTTGCCTCGGGTTAGCCAGCCCCGAGACTCGGAATTGGATGGATCCGCACCCCAGGCCATGAGAGCCCTGGGGGCTGGTCAGGAGGACCAGGACCAAACAGACAGAACAATCTTCTGGACCGGAAACTAGAAGCACGTAATCCCAGTACCTTAAGTACCCTTTCCCAGAATGCAGAGCAAGACAACACTCTCACTGGTTGGTTCC
The DNA here is from genome assembly GCA_028564925.1 of Lithobates sylvaticus. NCBI lineage: Eukaryota > Metazoa > Chordata > Amphibia > Anura > Ranidae > Lithobates > Lithobates sylvaticus. Next base: position 314,300,594 of record CM053026.1, read on the forward strand.
GAGAGAGATTGGCACTCAATGTGCCCAGCCAAACTGCACTCTGATACTTGCCAGAAGTGACAGCCACACCTATGGCCAAGCAGAACCCAGTGCAATCCAGCCAAAAAGGTACTGAAACCATAATTTGGTATAATTAACCCTAAAACCCAACTGTGGTTTCAGGAACATTAAATTTGCAAAACATATAGCGCGGGCTCGTCAGGAGCCCGGCGCTACATTAATATTGTGATATATTCCTATTTACTAGGTATTTTATATTTTACTTTTATTCACTTCATATCTTCATCACCAGTAAAGATAATATGCACCTATTACATTTTTTTCCTCCTTTGCACATATTTGGCGCTTTTAATATTAGTTTACCTTCCAACACACAAATTTTTCTTATGTAATTTTTTCATATTAGACACTATCACTTATGTATTTTCACACTCATCACCTCACCATCTAGCACTATCTGCCTCATTAGGTAACAATACATAGTATACTCATTTAAATGTAATACATATTACTATAATTAAATAAATAAATAAATGTAAATATTAATAAATGAACAATACTAGTTGACATATTTCTAATGTTTGATTTGAATACCAGCCAGTCTGGCATAATAAGGCAGCACTGAACATTTACCCAACACCTGCTGATTGTATACTGATTTTTACAAATATCGAATTACAGGTGCCTCGCCCCACACCTTCGCCACTGGGCCCAAGTGCGTGGCCCCTTGTAAGCCCCATGGACTATGGACACACCTGGATGGGATGGAGAGAATGAGCGGATATTGTGGGACCACCGAATGATACAGTTTTTTAATAACTCTGGCTGTGCGATACATTCTCACTTTTCCATCCCTAGAATGGTAAATACTTCACCATATGTATGGAGATGTATATTTTTTTAAAACAAAATATGAAATGTTCAATTATGTTTTGTGTACTGTAGAAATCTTTAATAGAATTTTCCTGATGTATCTCTTTAGAATAAAAAAAAAACCCTGAAGAAGACCAGAACAGAAAAGGGTTGAAATGCATAGGGTATTCCTGGGGTATTCATGTGGATAACAATATTATAATGTGACTATAATCAGGATCTCCTTGGTGTATTTGCCATGAGTGATGGTTTTTGTTGTTGTTAGTGTCGCCGACCAGAACTTATATTCAATATTGATTGTACAAATGAAATTAATTTTATGTCATAATTAAATAATTTTTTATTAATTTTTATTAATTAGGGTTTTACAATACTTTGCTGCTAAAAACCCCCCTGGGGAAACTCTTCCACTTTTTTGCAAATTTTTCGGGTGCGCAACCGCATCAACTCATGTTTTTCTATTTTTGCCACCGGGGTCATTAAATACAAAGCGCTCTCTGATTGGATAATGTAAAGTTTGTGATGTCTCCACCCTGCCTGTCAACCAGTGAAATCTGACGGTGATTGTATACTTCCATTACTCTACTATAAAAAGCTGGATCAATGCAACTATGCGAACATATTTATACCTGGAGTGAAGTAGGGTTGAAGCCCCTGTTGAGATTTACTGCTATTTGGTATTCCATTAGAGGAAATTCCCTGTTCTGCTGACAATAGTATCACCAGAGAGGGAGTTAAGGTAAATCTCCAAGACTAGCACATAAAGAAATACAAATATTTTATAGTAGAGCAGTGGTCTACAACCTCTGCCAGTTTTTCTTTGTGTCTCTATTGCAGATTTCCCCTATTTGAAACCTTTGTCAGCAGAACCTTTGTCAGCAGAACAAGAATTCGTCGAAATGTCTTTAAGGGAGTCTGAACAGCAGAAAAATTCATCAGGGGTTCTAACTCTTCCCCATTTTATCCAAATCTGTTACAAAAGGTTTGGCTGGGCATACATAATCATGGATACTAATTGAAGAGCATTGATGTCCATGACTGAACAGTACTAAATAATTCAGACATCTAAAACCTGAATGTGTAATTCATTACAGTTGAATTGCCCTACATATAGCGAACCCAGGGTACTTTTCATCTATATGCAATATGTTATTCATATACAACTATTTTATTATTATCAATACATCTATAAACACCTACAGAGAGAATACATACAAATGCTGTAAATATTCCTAAAATAGACAATATTCATAGCTGATGTTTACTTAAGGAGGTTCCCCAGTCATACAGTGAAATTATTATTAAAAATAGTAACCTGTAGCTTCATCTTAAAATAATCCTCTTCTACCTAAGTTCCCTGATTGGGACATTTGGAGCACATTATTTTAAATCATGTTCTGCAGTTGTGGTTGGTTGTCTCTAGCCCCCCTTTCTGGCAACCAGCCTTACAAAAGCAAGCCCTCTTGCTGATTCCAAGGGATCCTGGCCAATGATACTGTGCATGCACCTGCTATGTTGTTCTACTGGCTGACATGGAGAACTCCCTCATGTGCTTTAGTGGTCATAGTTCCACAAAGTCATTAAGTACAGAGAAAGGTGATGAATATTGTTTCTGAGACTGTTAGTGTACCTTATTAATATAAACAGATTTACAGATTAACTAGAGTAAAAAATGAAAGATGAAAGAAAAATACAATGCCAAAAACATTTGTAATGCTTTTTTTTTTTAATGTTTGTCAGTATACTAAATATGTCTATGAATATACACAGAATATGCATTTGTGCTTGACAAAAGGCAACTGTGGCTTAGGCTTGGAGATTCAGCACTGCACCTTAACATATGAGAAGCTTGGCACACTGACATTTCTAAGCAAATAGGAAACATGCCGTGTGTGAACGTGACACTATCTTTGCCAACAAGTTAAATCAGAGCAGCTCACAGCAAGAGAATAAGTATTTTTCCTTACATATAGAAGGCGATCTGCATTTTGACAGATTAATATAGGTTCTTTGTCACTGATCTGTCAGAAGCTGATTACTGCAAAAATCAACTGCATATGCAATTTAAACTCTAAATCTAAATTCATCAAAAAAGTTGAGATGAGCCATGTAAAGTTAAGTGAAGAATACACATCCCATGATAAAGGTGGTAGGGATTTTCTTGTTTAAAAAAAAAAAGGTGGTAGGGATAGTGAAAGTATTGAACTGATTTAAAGGAGAGTGTCCACTTATGGGCCCAAACCTTAGTGTGACAACCTGCTCGGCACAACAGGATCCTAGACACTTGATGAAAATGTAACCATAGAGGTAAAATATTAAAAGACCACTTCAACGAGAAAGTGGGGTGTTATATAACATACCTGGGTTCCACTGGAAGTAAAAAAACAAGGGTCCATGCATTTCAGTCTCCTACCAACTGCTTAACATAACCATCTTCCTTCTGCAGCTAATATGTGCACATATTCCCTATCTTCCAATCACCCTTCAGAAACCATCCACTGCCAGCCAACTCCTACATTATCGAACTTGTACATTAAGTCACCTCTCCACCCAGAGAAATTAGTTAGTGCACTCTTGCTCAGGAGGATGGCAATGCATATGGCTATTAAGGCCTCAAAGGTCTCCTTGGGGCAGGAGCCCTGTTTGAACCATAATCTCTATTGTCTCTCTTCCTTCATCACTGAACACAGCCAAGTAAATCTGTTTTCACTTTAAACATTTACCCAAGTGCATTTTTTTTTTTTGCATATAATTTAATTATTGGAGTGAATACAACTGCAGTAAATCAGCTGCAATTAATTTGATGGTGAAAATCTTTTTTTATAAATTGGCCCACAAACTATTGTTCTTCAATGAAATAAGCAGCACTGGCAGCTCTCAACTTTTCTTCCGTCCCCCTCCATATCAACAATTATGAAAATTGCCATGCTTATGTACCTATCACCCCTTCATCTTGCCTGAGAGTAGTCATTTAATGCATGCAAATCTGAATACCTTCAGATACCTTGGAGCAACTTAATGCATACAGGTTCTGCAGCTAACTGATTTTAGTGAGTGCCACTACTAGAGATATATATTTAAAATTATTTAGTAAGCACAATGCAGGAACCCATGGCCAGAATTTAAATCTCAATTTCAGAGAAGTAGATTTCAGTACTGTAAAATCCAACTGGTTTCTGAAGGTTACTGCAGTTTGGCTCTGCTCTTTACACTACATCATCAAACAAGCCTAAAGCCCACCATATGGATCGAATCTCAGCCGGTTCAGCAGTGACCAGCCGAGATTTGATCCATAAATGGGCGGGCTGGTTGTCCTGAAGTCAGTCCATCAATTGACTTTAGTTAACCAGCATGTCAGATTTTTTTAATGCTCCATGTGCTCCCCGCCAACAGAACACAATTGTGTTGCGCAAAGGATTCCCCCAACAACACAGTCAATCAAGTCAATCGAGAAATTTTCTTTCAGTGGAAGGAAAGAAAATTGCATAATCTATACTATGGGCTGCTTAAGAGTTGGGCTACAGGGGTGATTCTAATTTCTTGTTATTTTCACAGAATGGGAAGTTGGCGGAATGATCAGAGCTAGAGAAAAAGTAACTTGCAGTTTAGGTGCAAAGTTAGAAGCAATAATGCAAAACAGGTTCAGGATGCAAAAGAAAAAAAAAACATACATACACTGCAGAATAATGAAAGCCGCACAAATATATGAAAGTTGTACAAACATGGCCTCTTCACTGCTACTCAATCAGGGTAACACGTGGCTGCATAGAATAGTCTATTTAAGACTCTTTAACAATAGAGTCAAGCTGTGAAACACTACTTCAGTAAAATAGTTCAGAACACAGCTACTTATTATCCTAATCATAAACAGTAGCTCTCACAGTGAAGACCAGGTAGCTTTCATAGCATAGTTGAACGGCTAGAGGAATCCCAAGTCCAAGCACGAGGCACCACCCAACTGAACTGTAGTATACTATTAGGCTTTTGCCCGGCTGCTAGCACCCTTGTTCTGACATTGGAGGGCCTGTCACCTGACTGCAGATCCCTTGCCCAGCTACTTTTGCCTCATCAGGTGTGGCCTCTGAGCTGCTGAGAGAAAGAAGTAGGAAAACTTACCTTCCCTGGGCCTGTCTAGGAGCCCAGGGAGTTGTGGGAAAATTAGTAAAGGGGTCTCTGCCTGCATCTGAGCATGCTGAGTAAATGGGCACTGCTCTACATTACTAAAAGATGTAATGACTTGACAACTGTCACATAAATAGGTTTGAGATACACAGGAAATTGTATTAGTGCAAATCTGCAACTAAATTCGCTAGCAGACTGTACTAAATAATCACTAAACAAAAAGAACAATTGGCCTACAGAAGTAGCATGTAGTAGCAATCATTCTCATGTGATTGCACAATGCTCCATTCATGTGTCACTGATCACTAAAAGTTGGTATTATTACATGTGTAGCTTACCCCATAGGGAGTAGGGTTGCCACCTCATCCCTTTAAACCTGAACACATATGGATTACACAGGTTCTGAGGCTAATTTAATGCAGATAAGGCACCAAATGAGTTTAATTACCACCTTAATCAGCCACAGAACCTGTGTAATTATTGTGTTTGGGTTTAAAGGAATGAGGTGGCAACCCTATTGATTTGTTCAATTGCTTTAGCAATCATATGCTAAGCCTAATGACTAACTGCTAGCGATTTTAATAGCAACACTGAGTTCAAAATGACTCCTGAGCATCTCCAACCTATCTAGGAGACTACCAGCAAGTGTCAAATCTCTTAGAAGCAACAGATTAAAATCACCTGCATAGCTTATCCCTAATAGTGAGATTACATTCTATGAAAGCAAGAAAAAGATATTATAAACATTTTAAATAATTAAAATGAGACAGAAAATATGGATAGATACTATAAGTTACAGGTTAGAGATGGTCATCAATGGGCAGATGTCTGCTCAAGATTTGCAGCTGGAAAACATGTCTATGCTTCATAGTGCCAGAACCCACATCTTGTGCAGCTTACCCAACACACAGGAGGAAAGGGAAGAACCAAAGCCCTGCCCAAAGATTTTCACGCTAGAAATGTGTATGTTTCTACCACTTAGGATAGCCCTAAATGATTCGATCCGTGCCTAGACTAATCCAAATGTTAGATTAGGAAATTGAAAGCAAATGTAAAACTATTAATTTTTCCAATGGTTTTCTTTAAGGTTTCTTTGGATAATGCAATTTTTGCTTCTAAAGATGGCGTCACAAGCACATACAGTTTTAAGCACAAATGAGTACACTCAAACAGATTTGTCAGAAAACCGTTACTTTCTTTATAGAATCAACATTTTCTATGGACACTATACTACAAAATACTCCCACAAATTGGGGCCATTAATTGAATCCAAATGTCACAAGGTGAAAGAAAATCATTTCTTTACACAAGAAAGGTGAAGGTTACAAAAAGATCAGCAAAGCTTTACTTATTAGTCAGAATACTGTAGCAAAAGTGATACAAAAATTTAGCAAAGATGGAACTGCAACTATCTCACAGAGACGTCCAGGCCATCCACGGAAGTTAACACCTCGACAGGAACGTCTTCTTATGAGAAGGGTTGAAGAAAAGTTAGCTGAAGAAGTAGAAAGCCAAACTGGGATGATTGTTTCCTGTGACCATATACGGTACACTCTGCAGAGGAATGGCATGCATGGGTGTTGTCTACAAAGCCTCTCCTAAAGCCTGTGCACAAAAAGCCTGCCTATAATTTGCCAGGGCCCATGCCCGAAAAAGAAGACTACTGGGGCTCTGTACTCTGGAGTGATGAGACCAAGATAAATGTTTTTGGAACTGATGGCTTTAAAACTGTATGGCATCACAAAGAGTACAAAGAAAAATGCATGGTGCCTACAGTGAAACATGGTGATGGCAGTGTCCTTCTGTGGGGTTGCATGAGTGCTGCTAGTGTCGGGAAGATGCATTTCATTGATGGTATTGTAAATTCACAGATGTACTGCTCTATATTGAAAGAGAAGATGCTACCATCACTCCGTGCCCTTGGTCATTGTGCACTTTTCCAATATGACAATGATCCAAAAGACACATCTAAGGCCACTGTAGCGTTACTGAAGAAGAACAGGGTGAAAGTGATTTAGTGGCCAAGTATGTCTCCTGATCTGAACCCAATCAAGCACCTATGGGGAATTCTGAAGAAACGAGTTGAGTATAATAGTTGAGAATCACATCCAGCATCCAGGCTCTAAAAGAGGTCATTCTTGAAGAATGGAAAAAGATAGATGTTGCAATATGTCGCCAACTTGTTCATTCCATGCCTAGAAGACCTGGTGCTGTCCTTACAAATTATGGAGGTCATACAAAATACTAGACGTAGTAGTTTTTGTTGTGGGGTGTATTAATTTTTGTCCTTACAAATCATGGAGGTCATACAAAATACTAGACGTAGTAGTTTTTGTTGTGGGGTGTATTCATTTTTGCATCAACTAATTTGAGTAAAACTGAAGATATTGTAATCTAAGTTATAGTATTATCCTTACTTTTAATGTAATGAGCTAAACAAATGTTTTATAAAACTCAGTTTTGTCAACATTTTGGAAATTGTTCTTGTGTTCATTGAGATATTGAATAAAACTTTTTTCAAAAAGGGTGTACTCTTATGCTGAGCACTGTAAATTCTCCCAGACATATATTTGTATTAACAACCCCCATTTTCAGTCTCACCTTCCCTACCCTATATTAGCAGTTGCTCAGTGGGGTTGATTTACTTAAACGGGAGAGTGAAAAGTCTGGTGCAGCTTTGCCAATACGCTTCTCACTTCAGCTTGTTCAATTAAGCTTTGACAATAAAGCCTGGAAGCTGATTGGTTACTATGCAGAGCTGCACCAGATTTTGCACTCTCCTGCTTTAGTACATTAGCCCCACTGTCTAAATGTTACTGCACAGTGAAATAGGTACCAGTCACTGACCAGTCTGTCCACTGTATTGTAACTGACCTGGTCAGATATGCCCCTATCTCAGTGATGGCGAACCTTGGCACCCCAGATGTTTTGGAACTACATTTCCCATGATGCTCATGCACTCTGCAGTGTAGTGGAGCATCATGGGAATTGTAGTTCCAAAACATCTGGGGTGCCAAGGTTCGCCATCACTGCCCTATCTCTTTCTCCACAGTACAAATGTACATGAGGATGGCAGGAAACATATTACCATTAAGAGAATATAGAAAGGGAGGACCCCCACCATGCCAACATCCAATAAGTATATTGAAGGATTGAGAAAAAACTCAAAAAAAGAGCGGACTTTGTGGGCACATAATGAGAAAAACCATGTTTAAAAATATTACTTTATTACAAAATATAAAAAAACATGTAACATAAAGACAACACCCTATTTGGACAAGGTCAACAGATACCCAATACAGCAAAGCATAAAGGCTGGATCCTTGTAATGAAGCTAGTACTCATGGAATATATATAGAATAAATGTATCTGTATAGAGAGATATGATCCAACATCGCCTCCACGCTTGCTTGTCCATTAAGAGAATAGGTTTGTAAATGCATTTTAAAATGAAAATGGGTGTAAATGAGTTAAATGTCATAACGAATGGAGCTAAAGATCTGTAAAGAAAAAAATGCAGTAATACTTAATTTGGGTTTTAAATAAATATATATATTTTAAAAACCTCAACTTCATTTTTTTTTTTAAATCCCATTTGTATATATTGTTTTTAATTTGCCGTACATATGATTATTCTGCAGATAACTCTGTGACAGATTCCTAAAACCAAAGTGAGTGCAATATGTCATGTGATAATATCTTGCATTTGTTTCCAGTAACAAAAGTACAGGTGTGTTTTAAGAGGGTTCACACTAAAGTCAGTTGGTAAAAATGAAGGTTTCAAATTGTCTTCTGACATATACTGTACAAACAAAACAAGAGAACAAATGAAAGATATTGAACAAAGAAGGCAAAAATCAGGAGACATGCATCACCCTATTTACACATTGACAGAAAAATGTGGATAAAGAGAACCTAACTAAGTGGTGGAATTGGAAGATTCAACAGTTCTCCGTCTCACGAGTTGCTTCTCTACACTTAGCACAGGTCAATGCCGGTAATATAAAGCAATGTCAATACACATTTCATGATTTTCTGATGTATCCTTTGTGACACATCGCATACGTAGTACATGCCAGTAATAGACTAAATGGGTTCGCTTGAATAAACATTTCTAACAAGTCAAGGCAGTGTACGTGTACGAATGAAGAAAAATGATACATTTTCCTCTAAAGATAAGCCATTCCTCTGTGATTGAATAGATAAAGTGATGATCTCAAAGTCAGCATAAAGATAAATTGCAGCACAATCGAAATCTTTTCCTTACAGGTGCCAGCGAGGTCAATGTCAATTGTAACTGAAATGTTTATTTCAAAGGTATCACTTCTTTGCATGCTTCATATGAAATGTGAAAGGACTACAAAACTCACACTGCTCTATTTATACTGCTTCTAAATTAAAATGTTGTTTTTCATAGATTTCAGAGAATTAACTGACACAAAGCTCAAAACCATGAAAAGAGCGAAATGCTCAATTAAAAATCTGTATATGAACTGCCTTATCTGACAAATGATTTTTAATTCTGACCAGATCTTTTTGTGATTTATACACTTCTGACAGCATAGTGAGTAGCTAATTAATATATTATTAGGTACACCTGTTCAATTGCTTGGTAAAACAAATTGCTAATCAGTCAATCACATGGCAGCAACTCAATGCATTTAGGCATCTAGACATTGTGAAGAAGACTTGCTGAAGTTTAAACCGAGCATCAGAATGAGGAAGAAAGGGGATTTAAGTGACTTTGAATGTGGCATGGTTGTTGGTGCCAGACTGAGAAATTCAAAAACTGCTGATTTACTGGGATTTTCACACAAATCATATGTAGGGTTTACAGAGAATGGTCCTGAAAAAGAGAAAATATCGAGTAAGCGGCAGCTGTGTGGACGAAAATGCCTTGCTGATGTCAGGGGAGAATGGGCAGACTGGTTTGGGATGATAGAAAGGCAACATTAACTCAAATACTTTCTTACAACCAAGGTATGCAGAATACCATCTCTGAAAGCACAACACATTGAACCTTGAAGCAGATGGGGTACAGAAGCAGAAGACCACACTGGGTGCCACTCCTGTCAGCTAAAAACAGGAACCTGAGGCTACAATTCACATATGCTCACCAAAATTGGACAATAGAAGATGGGAAAAACTTTTCCTGGTCTGATGAGTCCCGATTTCAGCTGTGACATTTAGATGGTAGGGTAAGAATTTGGTGTAAACCACATGAAAGCATGGATCCATCCTATCTTGTATCAAAGGTTCAGGCTGGTGGTGTAATGGTGTGCGGGATATTTTCTTGGCACACTTTGGGCTCCTTAGTACCAATTGAGCATCATTTAAATGCCACGGCCTACCTGAGTATTGTTGCTGACCATGTCTATCCCTTTATGACTACAGTGTACCCATCTTCTGATGGCTACTAGGATAATTCACCATGTCACAAAGCTCAAATAATCTCACCACTGGTTTCTTGATCATGCCAATGAGGTCACTGTACTCCAATGGTCTCCAGAGTCACCAGATCTCAATCCAATAGAGCATCTTTGAGATGTGGCGGAATGGGAGGTTTGTATTAGGGGTGTGCAGCTGACAAATCTGCAGCAACTGCATGATGCTATCATGTCAATATGAACCAAAATCTCTGAGGAATGTTTCCAACACCTTGTTAAATCTATGCCATGAATAATGAATGCAGTTCTGAAGGCAAAGGGGGTTCCAACCCTGTACTAGCAAGGTGTTCCTAATAAAGTGGACAGTGAGTGTATATATATATATATGTATGTATATACAGTGGATATAAAAAGTCTACACACCCCTGTTAAAATGTCAGGTTTCTGTGATGTAAAAAAATGATACAAAGATAAATAATTTCAGAACTTTTTCCACCTTTAATGTGACCTTTAAACTGTACAACTCAATTGAAAAACAAACTAAAATCTTTTAGGGGGGGGGGGGGGGGGGTAAAAATAAAAAAATAAAATAATGTGGTTGCATAAGTGTGCACCCCCTCTTATAACTGGGGATGTAGCTGTGTTCAGAATTAAGCAATCACATTCAAACTCATGTTATATAGGAGTCGGTACACACCTGCCATCATTTTAAAGTGCCTCTGATTAACCGAAAATAAAGTTCAGCTGTTCTAGTAGGTCTTTCCTGACATTTTCTTAGTCGCATCCTACAGCAAAAGCCATGGACCACAGAGAGCTTCCAAAGCATCAGTGGGATCTCATGGTTAAAAGGTATCAGTCAGGAGAAGGGTACAAAAGAATTAGGTATTAGATATACCATGGAACACAGTGATGACCGTCATCATCAAGTGGAGAAAATATGGCACAACAGTGACATTACCAAGGACTGGATGTTCCTCCAAAATTGATGAAAAGACAAGAAGAAAACTGATCAGGGAGGCTGCCAAGAGGCCTACAGCAAAATTAAAGGAGCTGCAGGAATATCTGGCAAGCACTGGCAGTGTGGTACATGTGACAACAATCTCCCGTATTCTTCATATGTCTGGGCTATGGGGTAGAGTGGCAAGATGGAAGCCTTTTCTTACCAAGAAAAACATCCAAGCCTGGCTAAATTTTGCAAAACACATCTGAAGTCTCCCAAAAGGATGTGGGAAAATGTGTTATGGTCTGATGAAACCAAGGTTGAACTTTTTGGATATAATTCCAAAAGATATGCTTGGTGCAAAAACAACACTGCACATCACCAAAAGAACACCATACCTACAGTGAAGCATGGTGGTGGCAGCATCATGCTTTGGGGCTGTTTTTCTTCAGTTGGAACAGGGGCCTTAGTCAAAGTAGAGGGAATTATGAACAGTTCCAAATACCAGTCAATATTGGCACAAAATCTTCAGGCTTTTGCTAGAAAGCTGAACATGAAGAGGAACTTCATCTTTTAGCATGATAACAAACCAAAGCATATATCCAAATCAACAAAGGAATGGCTTCACCAGAAGAAGATTAAAGTTTTGGAATGGCCCAGCCAGAGCTCATACCTGAATCTCATTGGAAATCTGTGGGGTGATTTGAAGAGGGCCGTGCACAGGAGATGCCCTCACAATCTGACAGGTTTGGAGTGTTTTTGCAAAGAAAAGTGGCAAAATATTGCCAAGTCAAGATGTGCCACGCTGATAGACTCATACCCCAAAAAGACTGAGTGCTGTAATAAAATAAAAAGGTGCTTCAACAATTTATTTAAGGGTGTGCACACTTATGCAACCATATTATTTTATTTTTTTATTTTTACTTCCCTCCACCTAAAATATTTTAGTTTGTTGTTCAATTGAATTGTACAGTTTATAGGTCACATTAAAGGTGGAAAAGGTTCTGAAATAATTTATCTTTGTATCATTTTTTTACATCACAGAAACCTGATATTTTAAGAGGGGTGTGTAGACTTTTTATATCCACTTAAAATATATATATATATTTTTTTTTTTATTTATTTATTTATGTATTTAGGTAATATACAGCAAGTTTCCTTACAGCTCTTGGCAGCAAGAACGAGAATGTACTAAATCAAATTCTGAAAGCTACACATATAGCGGCCATTATTAGGGGATCTTACTCTCAACATTCAGGAAAATGCAATAGGTTTTAAATTGTCAGAATAGAAACACCCAAATTTCCGAGCAGCATAACTGAAAAGTTACATTTGGGTCGTCTTGTCCTTTAAACAGCCCTCAAAGTTATAATAATAAATATTGTATAAATCCAACAAGAACCTTGGAGTTTAAAGTGGAACTTTAGTCAGAAAATAAAGTCCTAATAGGTTACTCCATGCTGGCCCCAGTTATGTAAAACATTAAAAACAAGGGCCTATACTGTTTAAAATCCAGTAATGCATTGTCTCATCCTGCCCTGCAGAGCTTCAGCTGCTCTCTATTCTCAGCACTCAGAGGTTTTAGAGGCCAATCAGCTGACAGCCTCAAGATTTACTGCTACTGAGGGGGAGGAAGCAACAGGAATGACACAGACTGTGCAAAGGGAAAACAGACTAGGGAGAGAGAAAATAAATGTGGGAGAGGTGACAGAATAAACTCTGCTGTCAGGGAGAAGCAAAAGAGGTATACTAAGGCTGGTCATACATTAATCATTTTGTTTTGTTCAGCCAACGGATTGAAAGAAAAAAATTATCCGATTCCTCCTTCAGCACACTTGATGTGGATGGAGGAATCACTTCCCACTGAGCTATTGTATTCTGACAGTGGGGAGACTTCCCCGCCATCAGAACACACTTATCCGTGCTGCTGGCTGTAGCCGGCATCACTGATCAATCAGGAAAAAATGGTAGATCGGCTTCTGTACAAGCACTGTCTCCATACATGGATAAAAAAAATTAGATTTTGATCCATGTATGGCCACCTTTACAAGGATGGTATCTTATCTCCCTGATTTTCTCTCTTTTCTCCCCCAGCAGCAGCACTATGAGTCTGAGCACTGTCAGTTTACAGAAAGTGACATATCGTTTTTGACACTAAGGCAGGCCATTGATGATTCTTTTTTCCCATCTGCGAATACAAATTGGTTGGGGTGATCCTCCCCGCTGAGCTATTGTATTCTGATAGCAGAGAGACCTATGGCTATAGCCAGCGGCACTGATCGAGTGGAAATTTTCACAGAATAGTTGTACAGAAGTTAATTGGTAGAAGTTAATTGAGTTCTTCGTCCACGTTTGTAATTATTAATTCCCCAAGTTATACATATAAATTCTAAAGTAGTGTTTCTAAATACATAGTTTATTACATTAACCACTTTAGGACCACCGCCCACATTGTGCTGCAGACAGATGGCTCCTACAGGCACAGTGACGTACCTGTATGTCGCTGTCTTCTACCAGGTTCGGGGGGCTTGCCACCCCCCCAGTGGGATTTTGTCAGCAGATCCCAGGCAATCATTCATGGCCAGGACCTGCTGATTGGCTGTGTCCAATCACAGCCCAGAGCCCTGTGTTGATAAACAACACAGGGCACTGTATAGAGGAAATAATCTCTTTGTTTCAGCAGGGAGAAGGAACAGATAGATTTTTAGTCAAAAGCAGCACATAATACACACATTAATACTTGTTAGGTACACACTTAACCCCTTGATTAGCCCGGGATGTTAACCCCTTCCCAGTCAGTGTCATTAGTACAGTGACAGTGTATAGCATTATCACTGATCAATGTATTAGTGCCACTGGTGATGTCAGTGTCAGTTAATCAGTTTCCACCCAGTGTCAGTTAGTGTCAGATTGTCCACCACATTATTACAGTCCCACTATAGGTTGCTAATCACCTCCATTACTAGTATAAAAATAAAAAAATATATACAAATTCCAGTATACTGTATATATAGTAGTTTGTAGACGCTATAACTTTTACACAAACCAATCAATATAAACTTATTTATTTTTTTTTTTACCAAAGACATGAAGCAGAACACATTTTGGCCTATATTTATGAAGAAATAAATTTGTATATATATATATATGTGTGTGTGTGTGTGTGTGTGTGTGTGTGTGTGTTTTATAGCCAAAATTTTTTTTCAAAATTTTCAGTCTTTTTTGGTTTATATACTAAAAAATAAAAATAAAACAGGGGTGGTCAAATAACCCCAAAAGAAAGTTCTATTTGTGTGAAAAAGGGCAGTGCTAAATAGCAAAAAATGGCCTGGTCATGAAGAGGGTAAAATCTTCCAAAGCTCAAGTGGTTAACCATCAAGCCCTTATATACCAACAGTGTATGTAAATATTTATGTCTATTCTTTTTACACACCAATGACACTTAAGGACTTATTAGATAATGTGATAATTTGTGTAAGAAACTGTAAATATCATATTTAGGTGAAGAGGGGAGTGGTGAGGAAAGGTTTTCCAAACTGTTTTGTCAACTACAACTTCTAAAGAGCAGTTAACTGGTTAGCTGTGACCATACCTAAATTTACATAATCTTAACAAGCAAAATAGTGAATTTGAGTATTAATTGACCCAGAGTGCATGCAGTTAAGGAGGTCATTAAGGGCGTGTTTTAAAGCTCATTGGCTGTTTTTTAAGAATATTTACTTACTTGAATCACTTTTGTCCACAGGTCCACTTTAACCATGTGGTCATCCGGTGATATGGCTGCAAACACCAAAATCAGGCAACTGCTACCTCCTATGGATAGGCTTCTTCACAGTATGCTTACTTCAAGGAGTTGTCCACATTTCCAGAGTATTCAAATTTTTTTCTGCTCTTTCTTATAAAGTGATATGAAACCCTTAGTTTTTTAAGCATTTTCAGCAAACAGCTTTAATTACTTTCTGAGTTTGCAGATTCTTCATTGTTTAATGCTTGCCTGTGTTTAAGTTGGTGGCTTGATAGCTGCCCCAGATTTCCTGTTTCAGGGTGGCTCCTTTCTCTTGCTGTATCCTATGGAGTCACCCTTGTATGCAGGGACTAGAGTCGTGTCTTTCTACACTGCACTGTGTGCATCAATAGAAACACACAGTCCCATAGCCTAATATAGTAAGGCCCTCCCCTGCTCCTCAATTCTTTCTTCTCCAAACTAACAGACTGACTGGGGATTTCACTGTCCACTGTTAACTCTTTCCTGTGAAAACTGGAAGTTCTGAGAAGCAGCACTGAGAGAGCAGGAACCAGCATCAATGAAAGTTGTAAACTGCAAGTGCTGGGGTAAAAAAATAACTAATGGTTTATTGGGGAATGTTTATTTTATTTTGCTCAATGCGTTAAGCTAAACAAAACTCTGATGGCTTAATACTACTTTAAATTGTCTAGCAAATGTCCAGCATATAGAGTCATGTATATTACATATCACCAAATGATCTAAAGAAACAATATATGCAACAGTTCTATATTTCTTAGATCCTTGTACCACACGTGTATTATAAATCAGAATATAATGCTATGCCACTAGATAAGATCCAGGAGAGCTATAAATTTTATGTCACGCTAATATTAAAAATAACATTATTTCTTGGAACAACAGTCTTGTAACATACGACGATGCAATATAATACATGCTTTGATAACATGTAACGGGTTAAAATGCAACTAGTCCAACATGGAGAATACAAGTAGTAAAGTATATACAGATGGGCAGCTTGCCTAGCGAGAGATGTGATTCATGTCTCCCACTCAAGGATAAGATTACCAAACCAACAGCCAGTGATCTGAACTGGTGTCTAAAAGTGCACATTGAATCTAAAGAGATTTTTTTCCATTTCACTGTTTCCATCAACTAATTTAGTCCTAAACATATACAAATGGTATCTTTAAATGACATAGTGTAAAGAACAGAGATGTTCAGAAACACACAGCTGTTAGTCTGTAATCATATATTTAAGATTGTGGGCACTCAGGGCACTTCACATGAAAAAACTTGTAGAGCATGTAGTTTTATCCAATGTTTTGGTCGGGCAAAGCCTAATGCCGCGTACACACAAGCGGAACTTCAGTCGGAAAAATCGTGGATGGTTTTTCCGACGGAATTCCACTCAAGCTTGGCTTGCATACACACGGTCACACAACAGTTTGCTGAACTTTCGACCGTCAAGAACTCAGTGACGTATAACACTACGACGAGCCGAGAAAATTAAGTTAACTGCTTCCGAGCATGCGTCAAATTGTTTCCGAGCAAGCGTAGGAATGTCGTGTGTCGGAATTGGTACAGACGATCGTAATTTCTGATTGGAACTTTTTCCGACTGAAAAATTGAGAACATGCTCTCAATCTTTTGCTGGCTGGAATTACACCAGCAAAAGCCAGATGGAGCATACACACGGTCGCATTTTCGAACCAAAAGCTCTCATAGGACTTTTGCTGGCGGAATTTCCGCTCGTGTGTACGGGGCATTGGGAATGGTTCGCTAACTCTAGTGCTTGATTTCTGCGGGGCCTAAGTTCTGCCCCTTAAAGCGTAGTCGTCGTCCCCTATCTGCCAGTCAACATCCCAAAACTGGATCCACTATTGCCTACTGAGGTTTCCACATAGATATGTAGATCTTAGCACCTATAGGCTTAGGGGTTAAAGGGGTTCTAAAATCTAAAAGGTTTCTTGCCTTAAAGTGGTTGTAAACCCTCACATATACCCAGTGAAGTGAACAGCCTCAGATGATAGACAGAGATGAAACAAATCCTCCTACATAGGTTTTACTTGTTTATCTGCAGTCTTCTCTCTACACCCCTTTTTCATCTGTCAGGAGCACAGAGGAGGGAGCGGAGAGGCTGCAGTAACAGCATGTGAGAGCTGATTGGAAGAAATCCCTTTGGGCAGGAGCACCCCACCCCATCATTGCTTCATATTAGTGTCCACCTGTCCTTTTAATTCTCCCATTTAGAGGAGTGTATGCTCCCATGGTTCAGAGAAGCAGGATCTTCCATTCTATGGATAGTGTAGGACCCACTAATTCAGGGTACTTTGTCGCAGTAAGTGGGCTTAGCACTATATGACCATATAGTGTGACACTTTTTTCCCCAGGTGAATGGGTAGGGGTTACGATGTACCCCATACTCATTCACATAGGCTCCTGGATTCCGATGAGCCCCTGCCCGCAGACCCCGACAACCAACGGCCAGGATATAAACTCAGATATAGGTCTGGTATGGATTTTCCATACCAGACCCAAGAGCCTGGTATGCTCTTGGAGGGGAAACCCGTGCCAGTTTTTTATTAAAAATTTGGCGTGGAGTTCCCCCTCAAGATCATCAGAGCACAAGTCGCATGCCAAAGTCGGATCATGCAAGACGGTGATCCGACTTTGATCCGAATTCAATGATAGTCAATGGGCTGTAGTAGGATCAAAGTCGGACCAAAGTAGTACAGGGAGCATTTTCAAAGTCTGAGCGTCTTGTGTCGGACCAGTTAAAACGACTCCCATAGGGAAACATTGATTTTCACATGTCATGCGACATGAGCTCCCAATGTCGAAGCGTTTGTCGTACCAGTGTGAACCCGGCCTGAATGTAATTTTTGTATGTGTGCACTGTAATCTTTTTTTATGTTTGTATGGTCTTATGGCTGCATCATCTTTTATGCATTTTTTAGGGTGTGCCCCCCAAATCTTTGTTTGTCTGATTGGAGGAAAGGCTCATACCCTTCTCCACACAGCAGAAGAACTGTGTTCTGAATAGAGAAGCTGTCTCCCAAGCTCTCCCTCCTGACACAAATATATCTCATGTGTCAAGAAAAAAGTGCTGATAACAGAGGAAAAAAGCACAGAAACCATACTTAGAGCTTTGGCGAGAGATAAGTAAACACTACAGATATTTGTGCTTTGCTCAGATTCCATGACTGAGGTTTACAGCCACTTTAAAGCATTCCCTGCAATAAGGTAAAAACACCCTACTATCTGTTCTCCCCCATTCCCCCATTCCTAAACACTTACCTGACTACTTAGACCAATCCACCACTGTACTGACTGCTCTCCTCTCTTCCTGGTATCACAGGAGACATCGAGAGCACCGGGAGAAATAGGCTTCTGCTGCTGTCAGTCAAATTCCTATGAGAAGGGGGGGTTGTCTTGGCAGGGCTGTGTGTTTATACATGCACAAAACCCAGCTCAGGAGAGGGCTCACACTGGTGCCCCCTTAGCAGCCAGCTTGCTAAGGGGGCACTCAGAAGAAGGAGCAGACATCATTGGCGGGGTATTTCATAGAGGAGGTAAGGGACCTCTCTGGGCAATATTGTTGCCCAGAGCAGGTAAGCCTAACATCTTTTTATTTTATATTCAAAAATTATCTTTAGTTTAACTTTAAATTCTAAGCAGAAGGAACTGAAGACTACAGTACGTGTGTACATTATACCCCTGAAAAGACTTTAGCAGAATTAAAGGTTACTTGCAAGAAACTATTTTGGTACAATTGTTTTTATTGAGTAAAACACTATCAACATACAGGTTTGAGCAAAAAAGGAAAAAGCATCCCACGCAGGGGAACAAAACAGTAAAGCACATGTAGATACAAAAGAAACACATTTTTGAAGGTTTCAAAGCAAAGGGTGGAAGCATCCGGCATCCAATGTCGGAAGTGACAATGAGTAACAGAGCTCGAAGGCCCAGAACATAGGGAGGTGAAGGGAGTGGGATTGTTGTCCCATAATAGAGGGGGAAGAAGGTTCTTGCCCATATCAACCAATCAGATTTTCACTTTTAAACCTCAGTACAGCAATGTAATATTAAAAGAATAGTCTAACTGACCTTATTCAACAGGGTAGTGCAACGTTTGGTAGTGATGTGTAAAGTGCAGTGACCCACATCAGAATTCATCTCTTGACAAATTTAGATTACAGCAAACTGAAATATGATGATCTGCAATAGGTTACTGCACTTTGAACATCCTAATTGTTATTTAGCTGGTTTATTGAATTAGTCCATTTGTCAAAGTGCTGTCTGACATTAGGTTTTCATGGTTTTGTGTAACACAGGAGGTGCGCATTTTCTTTCCAATGTACTTACCTGCACGAAACTGTACACTTTCACTGACAAATGAAAAGCCATGCGACACCCAACACTTCATCCGAAACAGTGCTTTACTTGTCTTATATAAGGCTATATAAACACATGTATCACAATGCCAGGAGATGGCTTAACATATTCCACCTTGGAATTAAACTGTCATACCACACCAATGTACTGTCTGTCATAAAAGCTCAGTCTGGTATTTAAAAACTCTTGTCCAACAATGTACTTAAAAGTTAAAAGTGTGCTGTCTAGCTTCATATCAACACTACTGTAAGCCAATGTTAAGCAAACATGCAGCAAACTGTATAGAGAATGTAATTTTTGACAGGCAAGTTTAGAGACAACAAAGAAATCCTTTTAAGATGTCATTGTGCTCAGATAAGAAAACACGTCTTTTATCACTTAACCAAGAAGAGAAAAAAAAAAGACTTGACGTATAGTTTCCAAGAAAAATATCACATTATCTCAAGAAGGAGAGAATTTAAAACCTATTCACTTTCTTAATCCATACATATTCTCTGGATATTTGATACCACATTCACATTTGTACGCTTTTGTTTTTTAAAATGTACGCTTATCTCTAAACCCAAAAAGTCATCAGAGTCAGACAATTGACACTCTTTAAAATTGTCAAGTGGGGGACCTTTTACACGAACACTGCATCATCCGGATTTTATGGCAGTCAGAAAACGCTGGTATTCGATGATGATTTACCAAGACATCGAATGCCGAAAGCACTCGGTAATAACACCAAGAAAGAGCTGACGTATTCGCTAAGTCCCAGCTGACAGAGTAATCTGCTGTGAGACATAATTCTAAATTTAGTGCGTATCTTCATATGACAAAATATGTTAGGAGCAATTATTGCATGCTGTAGAGAAATATGCAGTGGTGAGAATCTTCCACTTACAAAACATTAAAGTTAAAACTACGTTCACGCTTTGTCTCATTTTATCAGATTCCTAAACTTTAAAAGACCAGTGAAATAATATTTGGAAAGGTAGTGACACAGGTATTTGAAGGGCATTGTTACATAAATTGTACAGAGAAAAAAAAAATGTGTATCTTGCCATGATAAAACATAGGTATCACTTCTGGAATTAGTAGGTATTAAAACCACATTCTGCAACATAAGGGTTACTAGGCACAATATGAGGCTGCTCACTACAGAGATGACATATTAATCATCTGCTATACAAATTGCAAACATACAATTGAGTCATTCAGCTGGCACACAAATTCTCTCATTTAAAAACAAAGAGATGAGCATGAGATCAAGTAGCTCTTGTGCACGTAGACCCAACATCTTTACAAGCATAGAGAAAGCCAATCTTGGTTTTCATTTTTTATATTAATATTCTTAAATCTTCACAAATAAACCATTCATTTATAAAATAATGTTACAACATGAAGAGTCAATGTAATCTTTTCTTCTTTTTAACTTTTTCTTTTCAACTGTTTTCACAAAACCAAATGAGCACTGTAGACAAAACACATTATGAGTCAGGCCATAGATGATGTAATTCTCTTTTCTGCAATCACGCCGGGAAAACAAAAGGGTTGATTTACTAAAGCTGGAGAGTGCGAAATCAGGCTCACTTCTACATGGAAACCAATCAGCTTCTAACCTCAGGTTGATCAATTAACCGATTCCCGACCAGCTCACGCAGATTTACTGCGGCAGAATTGCTCTCCTGGGAGAAATCCCGTATAGGTACGTCCTTCCCTTTATCGGCCACCAGAGGGTGCATGCGTGCGCCCGTTGCAAGGTGGGGGACCCGATGCGCGTGGCCGGCGGGCACGATCGTCACCGGCCACACACGATCGCATGCACGAGAGCCAGCATGGGTATTTGTATGTGTAAACACAAAAATCCCTATGCTGTCAGGGGAGAGGAGACATATTGTTTGTTCCTATTAAGTAGGAACAACGATATGTCTCCTCCCCTAGTCAGTCCTATCCCCATACAGTTAGAACACACTGAGGGAACACACATTTAACCCCTTGATCACCCCCTAGTGTTAACCCCTTCACTGACAGTGACATTTACACAGTAATCAGAGCATTTTTATAGCACTGATCGCTGTATAAATGTCACTGGTCCCAAAAATGTGTCAAAATTGTCCAATCTGTCCATCGCAATGTCGCAGTACCACTAAAAATCACAGATCACTACCATTACTTGTAAAAATAAAAAAAAATAATAAAAATGCCATAAATCTTTCCCATAGTTTGTAGACACTATAACTTTTGGCAAACAAATCAATATACGCTTATCGTGATTTTTTACCAAAAATATGTAAAAGAATATATATTGGCCTAAACTGATGAAGACATTTGCTTATTTTTAAAAAAATTGGGGGATATTTATTGTAGCAAAAAGTAAAAAATATTGTTTTTTTTTTTTTCTAAATTTCACTCTTTTCTTGTTTATAGCGCAAAACATTAAAACCACGGAGGTGATCAAATACCACCAAAAGAAAGCTCTATTTTTGGGGAAAAAAGGGCGCAAATTTTGTTTGGGTACAACATTGCATGACCGCTCAATTGTCAGTTAAAGCGACGCAGTGCCAAATTGTAAAAAGTGCTCTGGTCAGGAAGGGGGTAAAATCTTCCAGGGCTGAAGTGGTTACGCTTTGACAATAAAACCTGGAAGCTGATTGGTTTCTATGGAGAAGTGAACCTGATTTTGCACTCTCCAGCTTTAATAAATAAACCCCAGAGTGATTATTGCTAGTGGCTATAAAATCCAACATGCTGAATCCATTGATCAACTTGGGTACAATCAGCCTGCCTATAGATGTCTGAAAGTCCTGTCTGCAAGAGTTTCAAATCTTAAAAAATTGTCTTTCAAGATACATTTTCTTGCATTCTTACCTCAAAAGGCAGCTGTAGTGTAAACCTGGATAAGATCCCATTTCCTTTGAGAGCTATTTTCATGCACATCATATTTGCAGCACACCTATCGCTTTTGCGTAAATGGAAATCACACCGGGCTCCCAATGTGGGAGAGGTCATTGGATTAGTGGATAACGCTTATGAGTATGAGAGAGTGTTGGCATACAAGATGGGGGATGGAGCTAGATTCCATAATAGATGGGTCTCCTGGGAACAGGTTCGAAATATAAGGCACATGTAGACTCCCTTCTTTTGTTGGGCTCTCCCCTATGGATGATCCTTTGGTTAATATATTATTACTATTATATTACATTTTTTACAGGTACTGGAACCTAACGACAATGTGTAAAACACTTATCGGTCTTGTAACATGACCTTGAATACCTTATACATTATATGTCTGCGATCCATTACTGCCTTCTCAGACCATTTGATGCTCTTTTCCTTTATTAAACGTTAATGTTGTACTGACATGTCATCCAATGTACATGGTGATAAGTATTTGTTTGCCTTGTCAACATCAATAAAAAAAATAAAAAAATATTGCACTAGAATGGCAGCTGTACTTTGACATAAACTTGACTTTATATTAAAAATACCCTTTATACAGATAAGCATACAGTAAGTGTAGCTCACACATCTTTTAATCATTAGTATTTAATGTCAGCAACCTGGAGAAGTACACTTACTGCTTCTGCAAAGCATGTTACTGTGCTTACTGATGTACATGTGCTTTTACAGGACAAGTTCATCTTTTTAAACATGTTACATGTTCCACTCATAACTAGGGTGAAACGTGTAACATGTTCCAGCAGCTGCAGCTCTCCTCCTTTCCCCTTCCCTTCCCAATGACAGCGGCGGGCATCTTCTCTGGGCAACCCACTCTCACTGTTTGAAAATAAGGTGGCCATGCAGGGCTCCACCTGCCCGGCCACATCATTCATTCACAGTCCCCTGTGAATGGGAAACTACAAGTCCCGACAGCCTTTTCGGCTGTTGGCTTGTACTTTCAATGAACTACAATGGCACTGTTGAGCACTCTGGTAGTTCATCCTTTCTTCCTGTCAGTGTGTATCTGTCTGCCCATACGAGAAGTCTACAGGAGTCCTGAATGGATCCCCATGATCTGCTGAAAAGTAAACAAAATTATAAATGCAAATTTTTTGCCTGCAAAAAGATGTGCATTTATTTTTATTTTTTAAAAGGTGAACGTATCCTTTAAAGTAAACCTATGGCCAAGCTATGGACATTCAGCATTTACATATTTTTCAAGCAGACCTTGCAGATCTACCTATATATTTGGGCCCCTTCCCACTAACTAAACAGCAGCAGGTTGTAAAAAAAAAATGCAGGGAAAATGTTAGTAAATCTCCTTACTTAAGTTTTATGACAGGTAAGGTAGCTTTAACTTTACTAAACAGCTGCAGATTAGGATTATCAATGCAAACAGGATCAAAATGGCAAAAGGGCATGTATACAGTACAGAGCTATGTTAAACTGATCATGAAACTGAACAAACTGGAACTCATAGAAGCAAGGTCTCAAAAAGGACACTATGCAGCAGTACAGCCAGAGCCGGCCCAAGACATTGTGCTGCCTGGGCCCAAGAATGAAATTCTGCCCCCCCCCCCAAAATCACACCCACCAAAAGGCCCCCACATACATTATTTTATATCATGATAATTTAAAGCTAAAATTAAATGTATCAGGGAGTTAGATTTACATGCAACAGTGGTAGTGGTGGTGGGGGGGTTCCATCCAATGCAGCTGTGGTGGTAAGGGGAGTTCAGATAGAGGTGGCGGTGGTAGGCAGGGGGGTTTTAGTCAGAGGCAGATGTGGTGATGGGGAGGGAGGGTTTAGTCAGAGGCAGATGTGGTGATGGGGAGGGGGATTTAGTCAGAGGCAGTGGTGATGGGGAGGGGGGGTTTAGTCAGAGGCAGATGTGGCGTTGGTGAGGGGGGGTTCAGTCAGAGGCAGATGTGGTGTTGGTGAGGGGGGTTCAGTCAGAGGCAGTGGTGATGGGGAGGGGGGTTCAGTCAGAGGCAGATGTGGTGTTGGTGAGGGGGTGTCAGTCAGAGGAAGTGGTGATGGGGGGGTTCAGTCAGAGGCAGTGGTGATGGGGAGGGGGGGTTCTGTCAGAGGCAGTGGTGATGGGGAGGGGGGTTTAGTCAGAGGCAGTGGTGTTGGTGAGGGGGGATTCAGTCAGAGGAAGTGGTGATGGGGGGGTTCAGTCAGAGTCAGTGGTGATGGGGAGGGGGTTCAGTAAGAGGCAATGGTGATGGGGAGGGGGGGGTTCAGTCAGAGGCAGTGGTGATGGGGGGGGGGGGTCAGTCAGAGGCAGTGGTGATGGGGGGGGGGGTTCAGTCAAAGGCAGTGGTGATGGGGAGGGGGGTGTCAGAGGCAGTGGTGATGGGGAGGGGGGGTTCAGTCAGAGGCAGTGGTGATAGGGGGGTTCAGTCAGAGACAGTGGTGATGGGGAGGGGGGTTTAGTCAGAGGCAGTGGTGATGGGGAGGGGGGGTTCAGTCAGAGGCCGATGTGGTGATGGGGAGGGGGGATTTAGTCAGAGGCAGTGGTGGTGGGGAGGGGGGGTTCAGTCAGAGGCAGATGTGGTGATGGGAGGGGGGGTTTAGTCAGAAACAGTGGTGGTGGGGAGGGGGGGTTTAGTCAGAGGCAGATGTGGTGATGTGGAGGGGGGGTTTAGTCAGAGGCCGTAGTGATGGGGAGGGGGGGTTCAGTCAGAGGCAGATGTGATGGGGAGGGGTTGTTTAGTCAGAGGCAGTGGTAGTGGGGATGGGATCAATGGAGCTGGCACTTGCTTGCTTACAGTGTTAGTCGTGCCTCCAGTGAGACCTTTTCCTACACGGGGTCTCTGCTCACAGCAGAAAGCTCCTCCCCTTCACGCTGTTGGCCGTCAGCTGACTTTCTCCTGTAGTTTCTGCCTCTTGTCCCAACATGGCATTTGTCTGCAGCAAAGGGGGGGGAGCCGCGGAGAGGATGGGTGGCCAGTCCGCTGTGTGAGTATGGCAGCAAGGGCTCTGCCCAGGGCTAGACTGGGACAAAAATTTGGCACTGGACTTCATCCAGCCTGGCCCACTTTACTCCACACATCTGGTGTTGGAACTTCAATCATTCCGGCACCATGGTTGTTATGGTATCAGGATTATTGAAGAGCATTATTTCTATTATTATATTGTAATATATAATGAAATAGTTCAACTCACCATAATGCAGTATCAGTGGGAGCGTGAGCATGTCACTTGCCACCTCAGTTGCCACCAGATGCAGCATGTCACTTGTCACGTCACTTGTCAGCAGTTGCGTGTCACTTTCAAATAGCTGGGTGTTCAGTGTGCCCCTGTACCTTTAAGAAGGGGTGGCTCCCCTTCAGTCCACCTGCTCTCACCTATCCATCAGAATGCATGTGCCTCCACTGTCCATTGTCCATTCCACTGTCACCAGGAAGTAGAAGTACACACCGGGGCTCTACTGCCCGATCACTCCCCGTAAAATAAGCAGCGTAGCAGGCGGAACGGGCTGGCTGGCGGGCGGGAATTTGCCGCCCCCCTGAAAGTGCCACCCGGGACCCATGGTCGGGCCGGCCCTGAGTACAGCACAGTCTCTATAAGGTTCTGTAGCCATACTGGAGGATGCCTAATACTATAAACATCACAATGCAGAAACATCTACAACAGCGTCTCTCACAGTGAAGTCTACGGTAGGTTTGGGTACACAGGCGAGTAGCTGGAGGGATCTCCAAGTTTGCACCACAGACAAGTGACTGGAAAAATCTGTAGGCTGGTACCACAGGCAGGCGATTGGCAACACAAAACCACCCCACTTGAAGCACTGTACATTGGTAGAAGTGGGTACAGTGCTTTCTGCAGTGACTGGGTCTTCCATGGGAGCTGCAGCCCAGCTGCCCGCACACCAGGACTAATGGTGGAGGATCAAACACTTGGCAGCAGATCACATACCCAACCACTTCTGCCTCATCAGGTGTGGTCTCTCTAAGCCCTGGAAGGCAGAAAACAGGGAAACCTATAACCCCTTGCATGTCCAAGAGCTCAGAGGCTTGTGGGAGTCCATCGGGATTTTGGTAAAAAGGGGAATGAGGGTAAATGATCTGCTGAGAAATAAGGACATCAATGCTTCTGCTGTGAATGTTAACATGGTTCTAATGTCAAAATGTTTTTACCTTAATGTATTGTATACATTAAGGTAAAAATGCCTCAGTATCTTTTCTTTTCTTCCCCCTCAGTCCCTAAAACCTATCCTTGCTTGTGTCATTGCTCTAGCAATGTCCTGGCTGCAGCACTTTGTTTTTCCACTTCCTGGTCTCATAGGAGACACAGGGGTCAATTCACTAAGCGTTAAATAATGGCAAATAAAATGCGGTAAATCAGTTGTGAATGTTCAATTTACTAAGAATTTAGCATTAAATGACGAATGCAGTATTTTTTGATTGTTAAGGGTTGTTTTAAGGCAGAGGTCTCAAACTGGTGGCCCTCCAACTGTTGCGAAACTACAAGTCCCATGAGGCATTGCAAGGCTGACAGTTACAAGCATGGCTCCCTCAGGCAGAGGCATAACGGGACTTGTAGTTCCGCAACAGCTGGAGGGCCGCCAGTTTGAGACCCCTGTTTTAAGGTAATTTCCTGTGGAATCATAGCAGAATCACAGCAGCTGTCACTTTAGTGACTTACCTGACACAGTACAAAACCTTTTAGATACTCATTTGATTTGTACAAACAGATCTATGAGGGCAAGGCGCATGTAGGATGGAAGACCACCAGGTATCCTACACTTGTAATAAGCTCTCCCCGATCTAAATGTGCAGACAGATTAAGAAATAAATTCCCTGCCTAACCACACTATTATCTGATATATATGTCAGATACACTATTACCTACTTTGGTAGAAACAAATCTTTTACCAGGCCAAACTTTATTCAGCAATGATGTATTTATAAATGGCATTAGTATGTGCATGCATTTACCAGTAATTGATTATTAGCTCTGTGGTGTTGTGCAAGTTATAGCTATGGCATGTGCAAGTAGGGCAATAAATCAAACAATAATCATAATAGCAGTTCAAGCAATGTATATGATGACAGTTGAAGCAACATTCACATTCTCACCCCAACAGTAAATACCTCACTGGTTACCGCCACCAAAAGGGTGGTGTTAATTATTGCACCTTTTTTTTTAGTTCCTGTTTCGCTTGTGAATTGGCTTAACAGATTACCGCAGAAATTTTTGCGATATTTACCGACATTTTATTTTTTTTATCGTTGTTTCGCACCAAAAGAAAGCTCTATTTGTTTTGGTGTAACGTCACACGCCCGCGCAATTGTCAGTTAAAGCGACGCAGTGCCGATTTGCAAAAAGCGCTCTGGTCAGGGAGGGGGTAAAATCTTCCAGGGCTGAAGCTGTTAAAGTAAAATCAGCAGAAAATGTGGTAAGGTACTTTAAGGTTATGTTTTATTTGTGTATGAAACACATGTCTACAGCTATTTATTGTGCTGAAGAAGTATGTAAAGCCAATAATATAGGGGTATATAAAGTGAAATAATGCTTACCATATCTACAATACATAAGTTATTGAATATGTTGTGGCAGGTGTTAAATTGCCACACACTGCCTTAATATCTCATTCATTTTTATTGTACCTTGCATATCTTTCAGAAATCCCTCCAGTTCCCATGCTAGATGTTCAACCTGAAACAAATGCTTCTAACATTCTTCAGCTCGCAAAAGAATTCTGTTACAATTATTATTATTTTTTCGACGGCTCAATATTCCATTGTTGTGTTTGAGTAACAAAAGGGAATGGGTACAAAGGGAATGTGTTATGTTTATGGGTCAGATCCTTTTCATGTGGTACAAGGCTGTTGCTAGGGTCTGTTTTTATATACTCTGCTTGCATTAAACCTCTCTTTGTAACAGCTCTCATAAAAAATGATAAGCTCACTCCCACAATTCTATGCAATCTCTGAAAATCCATATACATGGATTAATGATCACTGTGGAGAAAATTCTGAAAGTTCACCGACTTGCCTGACACACAAATGCATTGGATATTACACTATTCCCAACATATTGGGTATATTTCTTAACCCTTACCGTTAACATTTCCAGAGCAACGGCTGCTAGATGTATTCCTTTGGTCTGTGGTTGTTCTGAATTTGCCATTATGAGGGGCTCCCACCATCCCTGTGCTGTGCTGACTTCCTGTTTTTTTTTTAACTTCATCATAACGAATAATCGTAATTACAGAACATTTTTATTTTGTCTGATTCTGAATCTCCCATCGACTACTAGTACCAATCTACCACTCCCATATTAAAAAATTTAATTTTCCCAACCCTCACTCAGCAGCAGAAGAGTGGTCAACAAAACACCAGTCGCGTTTCCGTTGTAACGGAATTTGGATCCGAAATTCGTAAACGAAATTTCGTACAAAATTTGGAAGCATAGCAATTCGTATTTTGGATCCTCCCGAATGTACGAATTTACGGAAATTCGTACGGATTTTCGATTTGTAGGAAACTAATCGCACATGTCTACCAA
Source organism: Lithobates sylvaticus (assembly GCA_028564925.1). Classification (NCBI taxonomy): domain Eukaryota; kingdom Metazoa; phylum Chordata; class Amphibia; order Anura; family Ranidae; genus Lithobates; species Lithobates sylvaticus. The sequence continues at coordinate 314,329,504 of CM053026.1, forward strand.
TGATCAGACTTGTCCCGACACGCCCCTACTGCACAGCCATTCACTGGGAAGCTCAGTGTGCTGCTGCTTCTCCTCCCCCCTAGCTCTTATGCAGCTGAGAACAGAGGGAATGTGATCACGTATAAAAAAAAGGTATTTATACAGTTTTTTTTTTTTTATCTATACAAAAATGCTTTGCTTTTCATTTCTATTTTAAACTTGTTGTTTTACAAGGTGGTCGTTTACAATCACTTAAAAGCAGCATTAAACCCAAAAGCAAAAATGCATTATATTGCAGCTTACCAATTCTTAGATCTGACGGCTGTTTTCATTTTTTTTATTTTCATCTAGTGATCCGGTCAGAAAGTCTGCTGCTTTTCACAAGAATTACAGATTACATGGATGAGAAAAAACACTTACCATTGGCGGGGCTGATTAAAATGATGAGCATTTATTTATTCATGCAAAACCTTTATCCCAAAAGGAAAAATACTTTGCTGTATCTGATTATAAAGTGTGAGCTGGAGTTTAACTTCATTGTTTTAATGTATCTAAATCTTCTAATACATTAAACACTACTGACCCCACAGATTGACAAGGCTGCTGAGCCTCCGATTCTCATTACTTTAGAGTTGTGTTTTACTAATACAGAAGGTGTGTTACTGGCCAGGTGAAAACAGAGAGAAAAAGCCCAAAAAATTCTAGTGATTGGTAAGCTGCAATATATTAAATGTTTTTGTTTTGAATTTATTAGCACTTTAACAATAAAATCACCAATTTATATCAGAAAATATACAGATATAATTGGACTTGTTTATTAGCCACTAGCCAACCTGCCGCCGTCATTATACTGCGGCAGGTTGGCTCTCCTGGGCAAATCGCTGCAGCTGTACATAGGCCCTTTAAATAGACTAAGCAGGCACGTAATGTAGGAGCTTATGCATGTGCCCGGTGGCCGCGATGTCCGCTGGGCACCGGCGAACGCTCCTGAGAGAGAGAGAACCGGGGATCTGTCAATGTAAACAGACAGATCCCCGTTCTTTTGGGGAGAGGAGAGAGATCTGAAATTCCTAGTGATTAGAAACAGCGTTGACTCTCTACTGCCAGTCAATTCACTCCCCCCACAGTTAGAAACACCTCCCTAGGACACATTTAACTCTTTGACCGCCCCCTAGTGTTAACCCCTTTCCTGCCAGTGACATTTATACAGTAATCAGTAGCTATTTTTAGCTCTGATCGCTGTATAAATGTCACTGGTCCCAAAAAAGTGTCAAAAGTGTCCGATCTGTCTGCCACAATGTCGCAGTCCTTCTAAAAATCGCAGATCGCCGCCATTATTAGTAAAAAATAATTTAAAAAATAAAAACGCCATAAATCTATTCCCTATTTTGTAGACACGATAACTTTTGCGCAAACCAATCAATGTACACTTATTGCGATTTTTTTTACCAAAAATATGTAGAAGAATACATATTGGCCTAAACTGAGGAATACATTTTGTTTTTTGTTTTTTAAATTGGGATATTTATTATAGCAAAAAGTAAAAAATATTGTTTTTTTTTTTTCAAAATTGTCGCTCTTTTTTTGTTTATAGCGCAGAAAATAAAAACCGTGATCAAATACCACCAAAAGAAATCTCTATTTGTTGGGGAAAAAGGATGTAAATTTTGTTTGGGTACAGCGTTGCACGACTGCGCAAAAAAAGTCAGTTAAAGCGCTGCAGTGCCGTATTGCAAAAAATGGCCTGGTCATTAAGGGGGCAAATCCTTCCGGGGCTGAAGTGGTTAAAGGATTGGAGAATCTTCACACAATAAATTGCTTGAATATTAGTCCATTTGTCCAATCATGTGCCGATGAAATAAGTAAACAAAAGTTTGTGTGAGGAATCTCAACTAATTCGGTAATTTAGCCCCTTATATTAACTTTCAATTAGGAACAAGCAGTCCTAATCTGTACACATTTTGTTAATGTCTTGGGTCTTGGGTCTTGGACATGTACAGTGAGGGAAAAAAGTTTTTGATCTCCTGCTGATTTTGTACGTTTGCACACTGACAAAGAAATTATCATATTTTAATGGTAGTTTTTTTTTAACAGTGAGAGACAGAATAATAAATAACAAAAATATCCATAAAAACGGATTTAAAAAAAGTTACAAATTGATTTGCATTTTAATGGGTGAAATATATTTGATCCCCTATCAATCAGCAATATTTATGGCTCCCAGGTGTCTTCTATACAGGTAACAAGCTGAGATTAGGAGCACTCTCTTACAGGGAGGGCTCCTAACCTCAGCTTGTTACCTGTATAAAAGACAACTGTCCACAGAAGCAATAAATCAGATTCCAATCTCTCCACCATGCCCAAGACCAAAGAGCTGTCCAAGGATGTCAGGGACATGATTGTAGACCTACACAAGGCTGGGATTGGCTAAAAGACCATCACCAAGGAGCTTGGTCAGAGGGAGACAACAGTTGGTGCGATTATTCGCAAATGTAAGAAACACAAAATAACTGTCAATTAAAATTATAGGCTGATAATTTCTTTGTCAGTGGGCAAACGTATGAAATCAGCAGGGAATCAAATACTTTTTTTCCTCACTGTAGCTTTAAATTAGTGTAGTGTCTATACACAGTTCTATTAAAGAACAACTCAAGAATTTGTATGCAGTCCTAAAACAAAGCTGGCCATAGATGTATTGAAATTCAGCCGATTCAGAAGACTAGAAAGAGTGTAACACCGATCAGACTGTGGATAAAGGTTTCCTTGTGGGTGCTGGCCCCGGCTCACAACTGTCAATAGTAATTAAAGAAAAGTAAAATTGGTTGCACACCATGGAAGGAAGAACTTCTGTACAATAGTTACTTTATTGCCAAAGTGCCAAAGGACGTAGACAGGACATTACATGAACATTGGTAGACCGGTTTCACGCGAATAACTTGTGCTTGTTCACAACAAAAATATAGCGCCAAACCTGATCTATTTAAATTCTCCACCCAAAAGTGATGCAACAAAAAGAGCCCGGGTTGATTGCCTGACCAACATGTATAGCAATTCAGAAGACTTATCGAAAAAAATAAAAATAAAAAGCTGGCCATAGATAGGTAGGATTTCCAATTAAAACTCTTAAGAAAAGAATGTTCTATAAAAGTTAATTTGTTTTTTTAATCAGTAGTGGGGTCAAATCGATGTTTGTTTTCAATCGAAGTGATAACAAAATTCAAGGGTGTAAGAAAAATTTTCTCTAATGCACCAATTTCTAACAGTGTATGTGGTTTTCAGTAAAGCCCATTCATTCCAAAATGAAATGTTAAGGCAAACTAAATATTTTGAATAACATTTGAATGTTCTGATAATTTTCATAAATGGAAAGTGAAAAGAGTAGCGCTTAACTAAAAACATGCATATAATTAATTGACAGTGCTTATTACCAACCCCAGTCAATAATATGTATATGTGCAACACCTGTGGAAAAAAAGGGGGGTGTGACCCTCCTCAAATCAGGGAAAATACTAAATGAATGACGTAAATAATATAGCAATCTATAACCTCCCCACTCATTAGTGAATAATCATATATCATATATAAACATGAATAAACATAAATGTATAGTGCTGAAGTCCAGTGAAAAGAAAAAAAGTCCAGGTATATTGAGTGTAAATAAATGATGATTACACCCGTGCAACATAAAAATAATAAATTTAGAAGAGTATCAGTCCATCCAGAAATGGTCTTCAAATCTTAAGTGATCCACCACCAAGGGAAGTAAGATAAGATTTACTTCTTACCGAATCCCCATGACACACCATTACAGAGCGTCATGGTAAGCCTGAATAGAAAAGCATCTCTCCTCAAATCGTGGGTCATACGGCAAACTCTCACAGCCTGGGTAAGCCACTCCACACTCCTTAGAAAAGCTCTCTATGTGAGGGGTGAGGGGGATGGAGAGGCAGGACGTGAGGACGTAGGGCGGTGGCGCTCCATGGAGGAAGGGGCCGGACCTGGGGAATGACGGCCGGACGGGGAGGAAGAGGTCCACGCTGGGTGTAAGACGGCGTCACACACGCAGAGGAAGCATAGGGTCTGAGCGGAGCACTGGACCCGGCTATGCTAAGCGGACATAGAGCCGCTCGTAACAGACAAGCCCAACAAGTTAGCCGGACCGATGGATGTGTGAGATCCCGCTCCCCCCACCACTAACTACCCTCACTACACCCCCCACCTTTTTGCGGGTATAGCACCGAGGCGCTGGACCGGGATAGTGAAAACCGCAATCTATCCTCAGACAGGAAACAAACAGTGGAGGAAACAACGTGGAAGGGTAAGACCCCTCTGAAGGGGGAGAAATTTAAATGAAAGGCTTCTCCAGGACGGGGTAAGTGAAAATGCATTTCCAGAAACTTTGTTGCTGAGGAATTATAAAAGTGAATATATTAAGGCTAATTGTAACCATACCAGCAGCAATAGAGGAAAAACAACTAAGAAAGTAAATACCACTGCCACTACCATACCGAGGAGGAGGGGGAAGGAGACTTGTAACCGACTGAAGAGAGAGGGGGGGAGAGGGAAAGGGGAGAAACCTCTGTCCCTAGCATCAAAAGGGAAAAAAAAAAAAAAACGAAACAGCCACCTTTTTGGAGAAAGAAGGGGTATTTGAACCTGAGTGAAGTAGTGAAGTAGTACACAAAGGACAGAAACAAGGGATAGAGGAAAGAAACAAACCCCTCTGCACTCCCAACCAAGGACCCCCCCCCTCCCCCATCGCATATATCTGAAGATCTTCACACTTTGCTACCCGATTTCTATTTTTTGCTCCCCTCTTGGTTTTTTGGTTCTCCCTGTGTGGGGTTGCTTGGAGGAAATGTGAAAATGCTCTCTATTTTGAAAAAGTAAAATAGACTAATCAAAATACCAGTGAGAGTATAAGTGAAGTGAGGAGGGAGGAGGGAAGAAGGAGAAACGGAAAGGCAATGGGTGATTCAGAGGTGGCCTGGGTTTAACAGGTCTTCTTTCTTTTTTTTCTTTTTTGTGCTCATTTGGACCTAAGGATTAATAGCTAGTAAAGCAGCCCTGGGAATATATATTCTTTTCTTCTATGTGATTTTTCAATACATATATATCGGGGTACATGAACAGAAACAGGGCCAAGATGGCCACATAAGTAAATATCACTGTAATAACCCAGCTGCGATGAGAACCATATCCTAGACACTCTGTTTAACGTAGCGCCACTGAAGCGGCCAAATCTGCTGGCACAATTACCAAGTCCTACATATTGTAGAGTCCTCCCTTCGTCTCGTTGGCATCTTTTTTATTTTTTATTTTTGTCTTTCTCTCTCGCTTATTCTCCCTTGTTCACATGCTTTTTCTTTCTCTTCTCCTTTTTTTATGCTATAAGATTGCATAGATTTGGGGAAAAGGAAGGCCCTAATAAACAACCTAGTATGAAAGGTAAAACCATCAAGGGAGCGGAACCTAAGACACCGAAGGAGAGAGCAAATACGAGTACAATTAAACAATACCTGGTCCAGGGTTTGAGTCCCAAAAGCCCAGTCATGGAAAAGCAACCCACGAAACAGGGAAAGAAGAAGGAGGTGAATAAAAAGAAGGAGGAAATCCCTGAGGCTTCGGGGGGAAATACCAGTATTGAGAGTGAAATAGACAGTAGCAAGATGGAAGAACAGAGGGAGAATACCCAACTGTTAACCAAGACAATACTGGCAGAAATGCTAATGAACATGGAAAAATCAATTAAAAACGAAATAGTGGCACTAAGAACGGACCTAACGCACTTATTAACCCGAGTGGAGGAGGTGGAAAATACCACAGATAAACATACACATGAAATCTCTGATCCTAAAGACCAACTTAGAATGATTAAGGTAAATCAGAGGAGGACCTTGTATAAACTCGAGGAACAGGAAAATCAGAGCAGAAGGCAGAACCTGAGATTACGATCCCTTCCAGAAGAAAATGGGGAAGACCTGATAAAGATCGCCAAGGAAATATTCAACCCGGTGTTGAATAAAAGCCCAGATTGGGATTTGAAAATCGAGAGAATACACAGAGTTAGGAAGCCTCAGCATATATCAAGGGATACACCCAGAGATATTCTAATTAGGTTACAGAACTATAGTGAAAAAACTGAGATATGGTCTAACCTTAGAGGAAAACCCCCCCTACAGTTCCGGGGTGTAGTTCTTCAGATTTTCATGGACCTCTCTCCAGAAACATTGGCCAGGAGAAGGATGCTTAGACCATTGTTGAATCAAATGCGGGCAGAGAATGTAAAATACAGCTGGGGTTTCCCGGCTTGCCTCATAGGTTACAAGGATGGTAGATCGGTAAAGTTAAGGGTACCTGAAGAACTAACAGAGTTTTGTAAAAACTTAGATCTACAAGTAATACAAATCCCAGAATGGTCGGAAAGGGAAGGACTGGAGTGAGAAGGGGGCGGGATAACCTCAAGAAGTCTGATGTCTCCCACGTTTGTTCTTTATTCTGTTCTCCTTTTTGGTTATTTTTTTTTTCGGCCCGCTCTTGTCGGGCTGAAGGAGGGAGATTATGGAAAGGATGATAATTTGCAGAAGCGGTTGGTTTGGAGGGGTGGGGGCGGGGGTGGTAGGAGGGGGGGAGGGGTGGAAAGGGTATCGTCGAGACCTGAGTGGAGTCCTCTCTGTCGGGGGGACCATTTTACTCCCCCCCCATGCATTTGCGGGGGGGAAGTGAAGTGGGGAAGGGGGTCTGAGCCCAGCCTCTGAGAGAGAAGCCCGGAGGCGGAGAGGAATACACCTCAATTGCCAATGGTCTGGAGGTCAGTACTGACCATGAGAAAGGAGGAGGGTAGGGGGAGGGGGAGGAGGGAGGGGGGGAGAGGGGGGCGGGGGAGGGTGGTTAAGGCAAGAGGGGAGGGAGGGGGGTGAGGGAGTAGGGCGGGATAGGAACGAGGGGAGGGTGGGAAAGGGAAGACGGAGGAGTGAAAAGGAGGTGCCTCTCCTTAAAAAAACAAAAAGAAAAAGAAAAGTCCTAGATTAGGTTTTTAACATACAATGTCCGGGGTCTGAACAATCCTGCCAAAAGACACAAAATATTAATAGAACTCAAACAGTACCAGACAGATATAGTGTTCCTCCAGGAAACCCATCTCTACCAGGGAACTAATATAAAACTATATTCCAAAAAATTCCCTACGTGGGTGTACGCGGATTCAACTACCAGGAAAGCTAAAGGAGTGGCAATAGGTTTCTCTGAGGGAGTGCAGTTTAGAGAAGAAGAGAGATTAGTGGATCCAGAAGGGCGGTTCCTCCTCTTAAAAGGACATATGAATGGGACTCAGGTCACCTTGGGAAACATATACGTACCAAATAAACAGCCAATGGAATACATGAAGAAAATGATACGAACCCTCGCCAATTTTGGGCAAGGGATGATCATACTGGCAGGAGACCTAAATTTGTGCATGAACCCAGAGGAGGATAGCACGTCCCGTGTGCGGGGGACAGGAAATGTACCCCTAAAAAAATTGAAGAAGATCCTACACCAAAATCAATTGGTGGATGTGTGGAGAACCTTAAATCCAAAAACACGAGATTACACTTTCTTCTCCCCCGTACACGGGACGTACACACGTATCGACTACTTTTTCGTTGACCATAATACTCTATCCAGGGTTACAGAGTCCCACATACAGATTTCTACCTTGTCAGATCACGCACCAGTCATGATGACAATAGAAGAAATCAGTACATCAAGATCTTTTTCTAATTGGCGATTAAATGAAGCGCTTCTATATGAGAAGCAAGACATTGAAAGAATACAGGAAGAATTAACTTTATTCTTTGAAAATAATGAATCAATAGATATCTCAGACTCAATACTATGGGAAGCACATAAGGCATATATTAGGGGTATCTGTATTGCGATGGGCTCAGGGAAAATAAAAGAACAAATAAAATTAAAAAGTTAACTGAAGATATATATAACTTAGAGCAACGCCATAAGAAACCAGGGGGCCATCGTCAAGAGATATTTCATAGTCTTATAATGAAAAGAGAAGAACTAAAAGATATACTAACGCAGGATACAAAAAGGGTTTTTAACGTGATTCTGAAAGATAAATATGTCGGGGGTAATAAAATTGGTAAACACCTAGCTAAAACCCTGAAGAAGAAAAAAGCTAGGAATTATATTGAAAAAATCCGCAATAAACAAGGTGATTTGGTCTTTAAGTCTAAGGATATTGCAGAGGTTTTTCAACACTACTATGAAACTTTATATAACGTGAATAAAGAGAATATGGATCCAGAAAAAAAAAAATAACAAAATATTAGAATTTCTAAAGAATTCAGGACTTACTCGGATATCTCCAGAAGATCAGATAGATATGGAAGCACCTTTCTCTGAAAGCGAGCTCCTTAGTGCTATGGCAGACACAAAGTCAGGGAAAAGCCCGGGACCGGATGGTTTCTCGAATTCTTTATCTTAAAAAATTTAGTAAGATCCTGATGCCAAGAATATGTAGATACTTTAATGGACTGGGAGCAGAATATGGATTAAGTCGAGATGCACAGAAAGCTCTAATAACCCTTATTTCTAAAGAGGGGAAAGATGATAGTTGCTTGTCAAGTTTTAGACCAATATCCCTCCTTAACTTTGACACAAAGCTATATGCAAAAATCCTTGCAAATAGACTAAAAAATCTGATGAAGGATCTCATTCATGTAGACCAAGTAGGCTTTGTTACTTCTAGAGAAGGATGGGATAATGGAATTAGAACGTTATTATTATTACAAAAATTAAAAACAGATGGGCCCCCAGGTCTATTCCTGTCGATAGACGCAGAGAAAGCGTTCGACGGGTAGACTGGGGGCTCATGATGGAAACCTTAAAATACATAGGTTTAGGTACCAGGATGCTACAGAGAATCGGAGTCCTATATGAAAATCCGACCGCAATAATAAAAATTAATGGAGACTACTCAGCCCCTTTTCCTATGAGCAACGGGACAAGAAAGGGATGCCCCCTGTCCCCGTTGCTGTTTGTTCTTTCATTGGAACCGCTATTAGCCACTATTAGACTAGACAACGACATAAAGGGAATTAAAATCGGGGACACCGAACATAAGATAGCAGCGTTCACTGATGATCTACTGTTTTATGTGACGGAACCTAGGACATCAATGCCAAAACTACTGGAGGTCTTAAAAATATATGGAGAGGCATCGAACTTTAAAATAAATATCAATAAATCTGAAATCTTAAATATCAATATAGGGAAAAAAGACGCCCTAGCGCTACAAAGAGAGTTTCAGTTCCCATGGAAACAAAAGGGGTTAAAATACTTAGGGATTAAACTCGTAAATTCCATCGAAAAGCTATATACCGAGAACTTCCTCCCGTTGCTAGATGAAATTAGGAAAGAAATTAAAAATATCCAGTATAGGCCGCTCTCGTGGATAGGAAGAACAAATGCGGTGAAGATGCTGATCCTCCCTAAAATTACATATAAATTTCATATGATCCCAATTCCCCTCCCTGATTATTATTTTCAAACCTTAAAATCCATTATAAATAATTTCCTCTGGCAGAATAAGAAACCCAGGATATCACGAAACATATTGAAACAAAATAAGGACCAGGGGGGCCTAGGGGTCCCCGATATAAAAAAATATTACCATGCGGTGATACTTTCAAGAGCAGTAGAGTGGACACGGAAGGATAGTCAAAAACAATGGGTGCACATAGAAAACGATATTAGCGAGATAAACTTAAGGGGGGGGGGGGTGTGGTGCGCACCGAAAATTAGGGATTTAGGAGTAAAGACACAAAGAATCACTAGACACGTTTTTAAAATATGGGATTTAGTACACAAGCAATATGGATGGAGCTATAATTCACCATTAATGCCATTAATAAACAATGATTACTTCCCACCAGGAAAAAGAGAATTGGGGGGGCAATGGATAGAAGAGAATACACAATTAGGTGAACTAATAGAGAAAGGAAAAATAAAATCACTGATAGAAATACAACAGAATATTGCACATATAAAGATAAATGAATGGCGCTACTGCCAGCTGGCAAACTTCGTGGGGAAGCTTCCACACCCAATTAGATCCAAGGATAATTACACTCCCTTGGAGAAAATATGTGTAGCAAAAGGGTTAAAAAAAAAGATACATCCCACTTATACAAAATGCTCCTTGCAGAAGGCCGGCTGGAGGTACCCCCATTCTTTATAAAATGGGGAAACGAATTGGATTCACATGGTTATAAGCACAACATTAAAAAAAAATTTGAAGTTAGCACATAAATCAGCGACGGATACTAGAACTGCAGAAACAAACTATAAATGTCTCGCAAGATGGTACATTACACTGAATAGAATTAATAAATTTCAACCTGAGAACTCAAAAGACTGCTGGAGAGGGTGTGGTGAACGGGGGACTATGGCCCATATCTGGTGGAAGTGCCCAAAAATTAGGGAATATTGGAAAACTATTTTAGATCTCATAAAGGAAATTACAGGGATTAAAATAAAAGAAGACCCGTGGATATGTCTATTTCATAATACACCAGATTCAATAAAAGCATATGTGAAAACTTTAATCCCACATATGCTCAACGCTGCAAAGGCATTGATTCCTAGGAGGTGGCAACAAGCCCAACCACCATCGGACCTAGAGTGGATAAGCAAGATGGAAGAGATCTACCACCTGGAAAATCTTAGGTACAATGGGGAAGAAGAGGGAGAGGACGCCATGACTAAATGGAAAAGTTGGCAGGACTTTAAACAAACCTGGAGATATGCAGAAATAATAACGCAAGTAGGGAAAACCTAGATACTTAAATACTACAATATAAAAATTGGAGGACAAATAGGAGAGGCACGGGGGGGGGTGGGGTAGGGGGGGGGGGGGGTGGGACAGAAAATTTGGATTGTTTTGAATTGAATAAAAGATGTTAAAGGTTGTAAAGGGAATATGAGGGTAGTCCAGATGAACACTTGTATTTCTCGGTTTTCTATTAAAAAGAAACTCTCCACAATGATGATTATAACATAAGAGACATTAATGAATTCCAAATTGAACATACCATCTCTTTAATGTTGTCTGATGTGGAATAAAAAAAAAAAAAAAAAACGAAAAGCTCTCTATGTAAGCTCAGCGATATGTACCCGTGCCCATGAAAAAGAGAAGGGGCTCCAATAGTGTAAAATCCAAGGTTTATTTGAACATTAAAAGATAAATGCACTTACATTTTAAACAAGCGGAATCAAGCCTCATGGTGTAGTGCGCCGGCCGGACGCAAACAACACAGACCCGTCCTTCCTGGAATCCCAATACAGCATAGAGGTGACGTCAGCGCGTCGCTCCGCCCTACCGGTTTCGCAATAGAATTGCGTCGTCCAGGGGCATTACACTATAGGAGCCCCTTCTCTTTTCCATGGGCACGGGTACATATCGCTGAGCCTACGCAGCTTCCAGTTAGGCCTTTTTAGGTCCACGATACCCTTACGCACACTTGGTGTGCTTTTACCGTAGCTCAGTTTCTTTTTTTGATAATTTTCATGTTCAAAATTCTATCCATCTATGACCAGCATTAAGCCTGGTACACACTGACAGCTCCGGTCGGAGCCACTGTACTAAGCATGCAAGGTTAGTCAAGCAATCTCCCCCGCTGAGCTGTTGTGTTCTGACAGGGGGCGGCCCCCCCATTGCCAGAACACTGCGATCAGTGCTCTCTGCCATTAGCTGAGAGCGCTGATCAGAAGTCGGGTGCAGCATGCATGTCGATTAGACCGACATACAGAATGTCCTATCGGCAAATGTCTTCCGACATTCTGCTCCTGTGTACGGGGCTTTAGTCTAGCTTTTTAAGCTTTTCTGATAAAATGTTGTATTCTGTCTTGATAAAGCAGCAAAATAATTAACAGTATCCTTTATCTGTTTTGTTCCATTATGCCTGTACATGGCATTGAAGTTTCCATTGTGCCTAGCTGAGAATGATCAAAGACTGTTATCATGTTCGAAAAAAAACAATATTGTGTCTTTGTGAACATTCTATAGATAATATTGTGTTTAAATAAATTACATATTTACGGTGTGGCAGAAAGTGTTCTTTATACAGCTATACATACCTAAAGAGTAACTTCACTTTCATGGACATAAAAAAATAAAGCAAATGAAGAAAAATAATATAGCATATACAATTGCTACACAAGCCATATTGTAATTGAATGTTATCAAAATTCCCTTTTTTTTCAAAATGTAATTTCCTGTAAAATGCAATATGGCAACCTGGAGAGGTTTTATACATAGTTGGTGTACAGAACACCCCAGAAATATAATTTCCTGCTTGTTTGAAGGACTCTGCTTAAGACATCTACTGCAACATATAAGTTTTGGTGAGATACTCCCTAAAGGTAATTCCTTCTAAAGAGGGACACTGCAACTTTTTTCATGGGAGCTTTGAAAGTGTACCGGCTGATTAAAATGAACCAGTCACTCCCATTTAGAAACAGTATCTAAAGGACAAACAACTTTTTTCATTAGAGCAGAAATGGGTAGGCATCTGTCACCTAGTTTGTTACAATCCTTGCAATTTACATTGATCACTCAATTGGGGAATTGCTTTTTCTCAACCAAAGTGCAGTTACTATGTAGGTCAAATGTGTGCTTTGCTAATGCAGGGCAAAGCAACAAGTTCATTTTATTGTTGGGCCCACAATATGCACATGCTTACCTATGCTACACTTCCTTGCTACTTCCTTTGGCCCCCACAAATGAAGAAAGTACCTGGTACCTCTAGATAGTTTTCGAGCAGGATTAATTTCCATTTCTCTCACAACATAACAGTGCTGGTCCTAGAGAATTGGCCACTCAGGTACCCAGTACTATCATGTGGGCACCAGATTAGATTATTTATCCTTACACAGAGCTTCTCCTCTATCCTCCAAGCCAAAGAGTGGGGGAAGAGCAAAATGACTGTGAATATGTTCAGCTGATTGGACCAGTAACCAACAGTAAGCACCTAAACACAGTGGCTGACATAGGATGAGGCAGAGCCAGTCAATCAGTGGTTCAATTTTAAAGAGGAGCTCCAGGCTCCTTCAGAAAAAAATAAAACTCAGCAGCGACAAATACTGTCACTGCTGACTTTTAATATAAGGACACTTACCTGTCCATGGATCTCACCCGAGCCAATTCTTCAATCGGCTTCGGGTGCAGGTGTCGGCATCTGCAGTAAGGGAAACAGGAAGTGAAGCCTTGCTGCTTCACAGCCTGTTTCCTACTGCACATGTGCGAGTCGCACTGCACCTTGTGAATGGTCCTGGAGTCTTCTGGGACCTGTGAGGTGTTCAAGAAGACTGCAGGGTAAGGAGGGGGGTCCGAACTTCCGTCTCAGTTTGCCACGCTTGTCAAAACCAGGTACCCACTCCCCCATCCCCCCCAAAAAGTGGCAAAGGTGGCAGTGGAGGGGGGGGAGGGTGCAAACAAGTGGAGCTTCCCCTTTTGGGTGATGCTACACAATAACACACATTTCACTATTAGTCTGCACTCACATGTCCTCTTCCTCCAGTAAGTGCAGCACAGCAGGGTTGTTGGATGGGTTGTAAATAGTTAAATTATATCTAAATCCAAGAACAGACATTTAATTTATTGCAGCTTACCAGTCCTTATATATATATATCATATATATATATCAATAAACGGATAAAGGAAAACCAATGTGGCAAGCACATCTTATGCCTAATACACTGCAATATATTACTTTTACTAAACAAAAGTCTACTATAAACCATGATTAACTAAAATTTCTACATATTTACCCTAAATGTTATTTAAACCAGCTCTTAAAAATTATGTATTTTATCTGCAGTTTATATCTACAATGAATGTCAATCCATAACTGTTTTTCTTAATTTTAGATTAAGTGACACAGGACTAGTTTTTACTGCTATTGGGGGCTCCATTAAAGAGATTTTCTCACACTGACTGGGCTAAACACATATTGACTGATTCATTCAAAATTTGTTTTGTGAATAGGAATGAGCTGAACACCCCCTGGTTCGGTTTGTACCAGAACATGCGAACAGGCAAAAAATACTGGGCTAAACACATATTGACTGATTCATTAAAAATTTGCTTTGTGAATAGGAATGAGCTGAACACACCCCCCCCCCCCCCCGGTTCGGTTTGTACCAGAACATGCGAACAGGCAAAAAATTTGTATGAACATGAAAACACCATTAAAGTCTATGGGACACGAACATATAAAATCAAAAGTGCTTATTTTAAAGGCTTATATGCAAGTTATTGCCATAAAAAGTGTATGGGGGGCCAGGGGACATGTATCAATGCAAAAAAAAGTTTTAAAAACAATTGTTTTAAAAACAATTGTTTTAAAAACAATTGTTTTTTCGGGAGCAGTGATTTTAATGCTTAAAGTGAAACAGTAAAAATGAAATTCCTTTAAATATCGTGCCTGGGGGGTCCCCTTGGTCTGCCTGTAAAGTAGCGCATCTGTCTGATGAGTTTTACAGAAAAAATTTCATTTAACCGGTTGCCGACCAGCCGAAATGACATTACCTTACGTTGCTTCGCCTTTGTGCCCAGAGCCGATGATCTCTGTGCCCAGCCGCGATCTCTCGTAACAGAGCAAGAACCAGGATCTGTGTGTATAAAAACACAGAGATTACGGTTCTCTCAGGGAAGAGGAGACAGATCGTGTGTTCATACTATGAATGAACACTGATCTCTCTCTCCTCCTAGACAGTCCCATCCCCCTACACTTTGAACACAGTGAGGGAACACAGTTAACCCCTTCATCGCCCCCTAGTGTTAACCCCTTTCCTGACAGTGACATTTATACAGTAATCAGTGCATTTTTATATAGCACTGATTGCTGTATAATTGCCAATGGTCCCAAAAATGTGTCAAAAGTGTCCAATTTGTCAGCCGCAATATCGCAGCCCCAATAAAAATCGCAGATAGCCGCCATTACTAGTAAAAAAAAAATAATAATAAAAAATGCCATAAATCTATCCCCTATTTTGTAGATGCTATAACTTTTGCGCAAACCAATCAATATACGCTTATTGCGTTTTTTTACCAAAAATATGTGGAAGAATACATATTGGCCTAAACTGAAAAAAAAATTGGGATATTTATTATAGCAAAAAGTAAAAGATATTGTGTTTTTTTTAAATTGTCGCTCTTCTTTTGGTTATAGCACAAAAAATAAAAACCGTAGCGGTGATCAAATACCATCAAAAGAAAGCTCTATTTGTGGGAAGAAAAAGAACGCAAATTTCGGGGCTGAAGTGGTTAAACTTGCTTGCAGCTTTAATGTATTGCCGGCTCCCGGTAATATAGATAAAAATCAAGGAAAAAATGGCGTGGGTGCCCCCCCTTCTCCCCCCAGTCCATACAAGGCCCTTTGGGTCTGGTATGGATATTAAGAACTCCACGACAAAATAAAAAAAAAAGCGTGGGGTCCACCCCAAAATCCATACCAGACCCTTATCCGAGCATGCAGCTTGGAGGACAGGATGGGGGGGACGAGCGCTCCTCCCCTCCTTAACCATACCAGGCCACATGCCTTCAACATGGGGTGGGTGCTTTGGGATCCCCTCCAAAGTACCGTGTCCCCATGTTGATGGGGTCAAGGGCCTCATCCCCACAACCCTTGCCCGGTGGTTGTGGGGGTTTGCGGACAGGGGGCTTATCCAAATCTGGAAGCCCCCTTTAACAAGGGGGTCCCCAGGTCCCGCCCCCCATGTGAATGGGTATGGGGTACATTGTCATTTTTTTCTATTTTGGCACGGGGTTCCCCTGAAAATCTATACCAGACCTGAAGGGCCTGGTATGGATTTTGGGGGGGACCCCCACGCCATTTTTTTTTTTTTTTTTGGCGTGGGGTTCCCCTTAAAATCCATACCATACCAGACCTGAAGGGTCTGGTATAGATTTTGGGGGGACCACTTCAATACACTGTATTATTTATACTATACTGCCCGCACAGACTGAATATAGAGTATACACTGAATATCTAGTCTACACTGAATGCAGAGTATATGTATATATATATATATATATATATATATATATATATATATATATATATATATATATATATATATATATATATATATGAATACTCCACCTGAAGTGTTTTATATACTGTACACTGCCAAATGCACTGTATATATAGTCTACACTGAATGCATATATATATAAACTAGACTATATATATATATATATATATATATATATATATATATATATATATATATATATATATATAAATACACCACCTGAATTATATTATATATTATACACCACCGAATGCACTGTGTATATATAGTCTACACTGAATGCAGAGTATATATATATATATATATAAACTAGACTGTATAAATATATATATATATGAATACACCACCTGAATTGTATTATATATTACACACCACCGAATGCATCGAATGCACTGTATATATAGTCTACACTAAATGCAGAGTATATATATATAGATAGATAGATATATATAGATATATATATATATATATATATATATATATATATATACTAGACTGTATATATATATGAAATACACTGCCTGCACTGCCGTTGGAAGCAGCCTTACATAGTGTGGGGCATGGACTTAGTCCCCCTGAGCCATGATTGGCCAAAGGCACCCTGCCTTTGGCCAATTATGGCTCTCGCAGCAGAGTGCGCTGTGATTGGTGCTGGTCAGGTGCATACTTTTGCCAATCATTAGACATCAATGCGATCTCGCAGTGCATTATGGGGCATTCCACGGTGCTCAAATTTCCCGAGAACGCCCCATATTTCGGTTCCGTTGCGAGCATATTTGACTCAAACCATGGGCTCATCCCTATTTGTGAATGACTCAACAAATTTTAGGGGAAAAAAAGAGAACGGGCTCCCTCCCAAAATCCACACCAGACACCTACCTAAGCATTCAGCCTATTTGGCCAGGAAATGGAGGGGACACGCATGTGCTCCTCCCCCTGAACCATACCAGACCATAAGCCCTTAAAATAAGCTCTTATCGTGGGAACACCCTGGCAAAACACCTAGTCCCCATGTTGATGATGATAAGGGCCTCTTATTTACAATCCTGGCCTGGTGGTTGTGGGGGTCTGCAAGCAGAGGGCTCATCTGAATCTGGAAGCCCCTAAAATAAGGGGGCCCCCAGATTCCAACAACCTTCCTATGTGAATGATTAAAGGGTACATAATACCCTACTCATTCACAAAAAAAAGTCAATGGTAAATAAACACACACACACAATTTTTGACAAGACCTTTAATTAAACAAAAAAATGCCACACAGTGTAAATCTATTGTCAGTCATGATGTCCAGCAATGCAGATCCACATCAAGCATGATGCCTGACGCATGACAACCCGATGAACAAAAAAGAAAAACACCACCAGCCACATGTGCAAACCCATTACTTCACTCCCACCGAATGTCTCTACCTCCGCAATACAAGCAAATGGGCAGGGTCTCTGAGTGGTGTAATTATTCATAAATGGACTTGAGCTTATATGATCAGTTTTGTCACCCAGAGACGTTTATCCTTCAAGCCACCTTATGTGACTTTCAGCCTGTTTCAGGTGCATCCATTTATTTGAATGACATTAGCTCTCCCTCTAGCTGTACCACATGATCAGTAGCCTTTATTGTGGGGTGAGATCAGCATGTGACACAAACAATGTAGAGACTTGCGGGGCAGCTCGTAGATTGTGATTGGCAGTGAGGTCTGCAGGTTGAGTCAGGGGTTTCCTGCTTGCTACGCACTCGGATCTCACAGTGTGCTGCAGAGCAAGTGAAATGATGCCACAAGACCGCGGTATGAGCAAAAGAAAATAATGTATTGAGAATTTGTATTTTAATGTGTTCAACACGGAGTTGATTATATTGCCTAATTACACTATACCTATAATGACACTTTGACTCTTATCATCTTTTGTATATTTTCTCCAGATCTGTGCAGTAATCCAGCATGAAACAGCTCTCATTCTTTGCCTCTGTGCAGGAGTTTCCTGTAATAATGACCAATCGCTGCTATTCTGTCTACTTGTGCAGGGTGACTGGTCTTGTATCTGCCCCCTCTGGTAGTTTTCTACATACAACCCGTAGTCGGTGGACCTGATGGGTCCCACCCACAGCTCTGCTCTCTGTCCAGGGAGTGTCACGTACAGTAGCAATGTCCCAGCCAGGAATATCCAGTTTTGCATAGACATGGTTCTCACAAATCAAATTTATATTTTTTGTGGCTATAAGAAATATATCAAAATCAAATTATTTGTGTGCAATTACAGCTTTAACATATTGTCACTGTACAGGTAGTGTCTGAGTTACTTGGTTATAGATATATTTTTTAAAGGCAAAATAAAATAGAACACATTTGGTTGATGCCTAAGAAAGCTAAAGTACCTTGACAGTAAACAGACTTAAATAAAAAAGAAAGAGAATATACACAGCATAATACCAATTCATGGAACTTTAGCATATTGGTATTCTTGTACTGCTCCACATTTTAAATATATCCTCTTTCCCATTCTTTGAGGTGAGTTAGGGATATAGAAACTACTCTTTAAAGACCTCTCTTAGGGTTCACAAAATAATACCAAAATGAGGTCAAGCTGTCCACTTCCATTACTATCACTTTCTAACACAAACGATTTCCCTGTGTGAATATATGCATGAAAATATTAAGGGTTTTACTCTGCTTTTATGGCTCGTCCTCTGGTTCTGCTCACACGTCTGGCAGAATCCCGTACATAGCTTTCTGTGCATCTCCAAAATACATCCAATTGATATGTGTTTCACAGAACACAGTAAGACCCGAATAAATTGGCAGACTCCAGAAATCCTGTTTGGCTATGCGTCAGTGCAAAGGTTCATGTAGGAAGGTATCCAGAGTTTAACGGCGACTTTCTATCATGAAATAAGGTTTTTGCAGGGAAACACAGACTTATTTTTGCAGATCATATGCTTTTTTTTTTTTTCATGAGGTGGACTAAACCAGCCGATCTGAAAGAGACTAAATTGTGAACTGTGCAAAGTGCTCTATGAGACGGACATCTGAATGTACTTAGTACTAAGGAAAGAGTTTTTTTGTAACTTTCATTTCTTGCTTCTTTTATCCTTAAGCTAAGCCATAAACTAACACTAGGTGGTTAAAAAGTCAGGGGAGCAGATGCATGCTACGAGTGCTTTAGTCTCCCTTTTAACCATCTACAGGCTTTTCTCCAGTTTGTCTCTGTGTTAAATTCTACACATTATATACTTTACAGCTTTATAGAAGAAAAAACATCCTGGAGTGAATAACTAATTTTCGAATTTGAAGGAGCTGTAAAATACTCAGTAAGCACAAACACCACCAAATGAAAGGCATGAGCAGCATTCAGTGAAAAAAAATCACTTTATTCAAAACATTCTCATTAGTGATAAGAATATTGGCTATAAAAGCAGGTGAACGGGCAAATTTTTGGATTCTTCTAAATATATGCAGAAAGATTTGCCTAATCATACAATGATTAAAGCAGGATTAAACCCCCTAGCAAAAAAAATATATACTGTAGCTTACCAATCCTAAAATGTGGCGGCTGTATTCGTTTTCTTTTTTCTTGTCTTTTTTTAATTTATTTACACTGGTTGATCTGGCCAGTAACGCGCATCAACTCTTTGAAGGAGCAACAGAACCTCCCTTGGACACCAGCATTCTCAGTCTTTGGATAGGGTAGTGTTAGACGCACTAGCAGATTCAGATTGACCTGACTAACAAGTTAAAGATGAACTGTAGCTAACACTTTTTAAGCAGTTACAATAACTGTTTTCTTCTTCTCCTTCTGGGATAAAGGTTTTATATAAATGAATAAAAGCTGACCATTGTAAGCATACCTCTCAGTGTTAAATGGTTTGTCTCATCCCATTAACTGACACTTTTGTCAAACTGCTTGGTCTGTTAACCTCCCTGGCGGTATGATTATGTCAAATTTATGATGCTCAAAGCGGTACAATGTTTTGCATGGAAATTTGGCATTTTATATTGTAGGCCTGTAATTCTTAGGCATAACACACTTAAATCTGTCCAAACAAGAGTCTAGTAGACATCCCGGGTGTGATAAAGATTAAAACGCGAAATCATAAATTATAATATAACAAATAACTATAAATAATTATAAGAAATAATATTATAATAATAATAAAAATTCAATCAAATCAAAAACACTGAAATTTGCTCAGTTGCAGAATTGTCACTGTCATTACTTTCAGTGTTTGATGACGGATTTCCCCACAAATCACTATCGCTCAATTCTGCAAGTGATTTTAATTTATTATTGTTGTTTTCTAGCTGGTCTAAAACTGCTTTTGATGTAAAGGGACGGTTTTGGTTGCTATGGGCAATCTCCAGTTTCCAGGCAGAAAGAACAGTATATATAATATAAAACTGCATGCAGGGCACTGGACAAAGCACTAGGGACAAAAGGGATGTGAAATTATTGGATACAGTAATGTAATCTGTAAGATTAGTGTACTGTATGTATTGTGTGTGTTTCACTTTTTGAATTTGGCGCTGTGCTCCGTCCCCGTATGTCGCAACGCTCGCAGGGAACAGAGCTCGGCTCTGTGATACATCGAGCGGAGACACAGCCGCCGTACACTGCGGAGAGACATCGCAGGATCTAGGGGACAAGGTAAGTAACTGTACCTGATGCGATCCCGAGTGTGGCTCTGGGTTACCACTTTTGGTACTGAAAATCCACCCCGAGCCACACTCGGGAATACCGTCAGGGAGGTTAAAGGTACTTGAAAAATAGCAGACTCACTGGTTAGATCGTTAGAAAAAAAAAAGACAAAAATTTAAAACTGTACTAGGAAGTGCAGCACTTGAAAAAACTATGGAAAGTTTTAAAATGTACACACTAAATAAACCAATATGTAGAAAGATATAAAAATAGTCCATAAATAAGAAAATCTCCAGTGATAACAGTTCATATGGTGACAACACTTTTCAATGATGTATCAGTCTATTCCAGACTCTAACAAAAATCCACAGTGTGTCCCACCACCAATTCAAATGCACTCACCAGAAAGAAATGCTGCACAAATTATAGGAAGCAAACTAGGCTCAATAACATTCTCCAAGGCTAGTAAATCCTTCTGACAATCTCTTTAAGGAGATAACCCTTCCGAGATGGCAGCAACTGGACTATTCCATCAGTGGAAGCAGCAGACTGATGGCGGGACTGGAATAGGGATAAGTGCTACTATTCTCCAGTGTACCTATTCAAGTCCCACCATCTGTCTGCTGCCATATGAACTGTTATCACTGGAGATTTTCATATTTGTTTACTTTTTTATATATTTATACATATTGTCTTATTTAGTGTGTACATTTTGACGCTTACCATCGCTTTTTTCAAGCGCTGCGGTTCCGAGTACAGTTTTTTAGACAGATTATATATTTCATATTACATATTCACTTTTTAGTGTCAGCAGCTGTTTTATTGCCACAAAGTGTCATCTTTTTTGCTATATTTACTGTAGAAATTAAAACGAATGTAGCCACCACATATAAGAATCTGTAAGCTTTAACATAACAAATACATTTTTGGGGGTTTAGAAGCACTTTAATGTATCATGATAGGCTGGGTTCCTGAACTGAGCAGATTAGAATAATCCATGAACCATTATTCAGAAGCATCAAAAAGTGATAAGTGATTCTTCTGATTTGACCATTACTAATTCCAATACTAAAGCTGAGAAATCAGGGCAGTAAAAGCAATGAAAGTTATAGTTATAACAAAGATGTTACTTTTTTTTACTTATAGACAAGCATACTAAATGTTAGTTTTTTTTTACTGCTTCTTGGTTTGGTTGATCTATAGTTATAGGTCCGTAGGGGCTAAAACATGAACATGAAGCTTAAAATTACCCTCCTTGTCAATCCTAATAGCAGTTTATAATTAAATAATATTTCCATATCATATCAATATGCATATGTTAAAGTTTCTCATGTCATCATGCTTCACCCTCTCTATTTGTCCTGTTTACCATTATCATTGAAAGTGAAAGTAAAAGAAATCCCAAATTTTGGGTTGTCCCCAGAAAAGTAACGGAGGGGAAATCTTCCAATGGGGCCACTAATTCTTGTGACCTGGGGGGCCCCAAGGAATTCCCTTAATTTGCCAGGATTTCCTTTCACTACCTGTTTGGCTATGGGACAGGAAATGAAGGGAAATTTCCGCAATGGGACATAGATGGCGAAAAAAAAATTGCCAGGGGTTATATTCCTAGCTTGTTCAATCCAAAATGAAAAAAAAAGTTTTGCCTATAACTCTACTTTAACTCAACTTGCTGAAGCCAGCACATTCATTAAAACCTTTTGTCTATTTAATAACATAGGATATGAAGCCCTAAATTAGGGCGGTCAATTTACTGGACAAAATGGGAACTTAAAGTGTTACTAAACCCAGGACACGGCATTCACTATATCTGCTCTCTCAAGACACAGAACATGGCAATGTAATTATTTTAGTAAATATAAACTGCTAAATACCTTATCTCATTAGCTGTATATAGCAGTTGTGTGACTTATATGAGTGTCTGGTTAAAGCTTGCGGGAGGAATTTTCATTTTGCACTGACTGTCCTATTAGAATGCAGGACCCCTGACCCTCTAGTGCTGATTGGCCCTGTGCAGATCACATGCACCCTCCCAAGAAAATAAAACTCTCTAGAAATACACACCAAACTGAGCAAGTGCAGACTGTCTCCTGGCTCTGTATTATCTGGAAATATATTGGGGACAGTGGAAGGAGGAGAGGATCAGAGGAGACAGGTTCAAACAGCCTTTTTACACAATGCAGAGGATAAACCCCTTGGGTTCCACAATGAGTATGAGTATAACAAGCATGCTTTACTGCATATACAGGCTGATTTTACTGTTGTGGGTTTAGTAACACTTTAAGTGTGGCCCCTGATATCACCAAAGTGCTGCAGTTTATATTTAGGATATGCACTGCTACAAAAGACTGTAGCTACAGAGCTTTGTGATCATGTGACCGTTGTTACAGCCAATCACATGATTTTGAGCCCCGTCCTGCCTCCCAGCCTCTGAAACCCCTTAAAGCACCAAGAGGCACCGGTGCCAGGGGGTTAGGCTAAACAGCAGTTTCACCCAAGCAGATGCATGCAGCAGCTGTAGAAATGCAATAGACACAGTGGGGGGGGGGGTTACTAAAACTGGAGCATTCAGAATCTGATGCAGCTGTGCATGGTAGCCAACCAGCTTCTAACCTGTAACCTGATTGGTTTCTACGCAGAGCTGCACCAGATTTTTCAGGCTCCAGTTTTAGTAAGTTGGAGATCCATCCATCCACGCTTTCAGGAACTGGTGGAGGAATCTTTTTTGTAAGTGTATGGCCAGCTTTTGACGTGCGTAGGAGACAGTCAGTGACCGGGAACAGGTTACATGAGACACCGAGAGATCACTGCCATTACAACCTCTTTACACATCAATGCTCCCTTCAGTCTTCATAAACAGATTCATTGTAACATATCAGAGAAAAAAGTATATAAAAGCAGAAAAGGAAATTACACAAAAGTAAGACTTTGCAAAATATATAAAGCAACCATTTCACTAGTTGTGGAAATGTGCAGCAGTTCTGGCAGTATCCTTCATTTAAGGGACTTTATAATCAAATAAAAAACCTTCTGTCCCTCTTTCCCCTCCAGTGTCCCTCTTTCTGGACTGATTTATAGACATATAAAAAATGCCCTTGTAAGTTCGACCAAACAATTTCTGCATGTCAAACAGATCTTGCATCATAATGCAAAGTTTACTTTGTATTTAGACCCCCATCACCCCATGCAAAAAAAAAACCTCAGATTAGGAAAAAGACATACTGTGTAGAAGTGTCTTCTCATATCATTTGGATCATTAGTATTGCCAGGATCTCTCCAAAAGGCCTCTCCCATAAACCCCTGCCTAGGCACCATGGTTGGAATCTAGGGTGTAAGTAAGATTTTTTTTTTCATATTCTCCTAATCTTTGTTTTTGTTTCAAATTGAGTTTTCACAAACTGCTAAGCAAACCTTGGCCCACTTACTTCCTATTGATCCATGTAACTGGTGGTGTACCAGGGGGGTGTCTTTTGCTTGCATACTTGTGCTAAAAAGTGTCCCTCATTCTCTTCTCAGAAAATTGGGAAATTTGATTCACAGGCTTTCCTAACATCTTTGATCACATAATGCAGAGCCGCAGGGCAAGTCCAAAAAGGTTTATCACCATATTGTTCGTGGTCACCTACTTACAAGGTCTCATTAAACATCTAGGCCGGGAAAGGACTAGCTGTTGGGTCCTGAGGGCCACAAAACAAATACCAAGGTATTGCATATGGCTTTCAAGTTGATCAACGTTTAGTTGTATTTATTTCCTAAAATCATTGACATCCTGGACAATTGTCTTGTCATTTCAGGTCACTACCTACCTAAATACGTTTTTTTTTTTTGTGTTTATAATATGAAATAATTATTTATTTGACGAAAAAACTCTTTCCCTCTGCTTTAACAGTGGAACTCCAGCTTGGGCTGTTTGAGATTTGGAAAGCTTAATGAAGGACTGAAACATTTGTCAGGCTTTAGTTGCTGTCTGTATCATTATACAGGACATTTCTCCCCATTTTGTTTTGACACTGGGAAAATTAGTAACTATTTATATTTAATAGCAGTTTTTGATGAGGACAGAGACAGCAAAAAAAAAAAATTTTTTTTTAGTAGAATTGTCATTCTATAGTAGTGACACCTGCACCCTCTAATTTTTTGTCCTAGTGTCACCAGGGTAGGAAGTGAGGAGCATTTTCCCAAAGAGAACACAGACAGTAATGAAAACTTGACAAAGGTTCTCACAAGTTCTGGCTGGATTTAGACAGTAATGGAAATTAATGACCCCAAGTGGGCACTAATGGAGTTCTGTTTACTGTATCCCTTGGTAGGAACACCAATAACTGGATCCCTCAGATCAGGTGATTTTAATACAAACCTGTATTTTTTTTTGTACATTCAGCTTCAAATGGTCTCCATATGCAGTTTAAGGTTCTTTAAAATTAAATTTTAACCACCCCTTCTTTCTCCCAAGGGGAAAAATCTTGTCATCTTGATAAACTTGTACAAAATCACCACATATATATCGATTACATGTCATCAAATTCAATTATTCTCCTACTCTTGTCTCTTGCTTTTGATCTCATTTAGTGGTGAAAGAAATAATCTTTGATCGCGATCCTTGGTAAAAAGCAAAGACATGTTGCAAACTTTGCTTACAAGAGCACATCTCTTTTTATGTAGAATCCCATACAGAAAAAAATACATATTTAAACACATTCAAAAACATTCTTTGTGGTACATAATTATTTTTTTGTTTTGCTTGTTTTGAAAATGATTATATATATATGAGATAGAGATGTTTAGAGAGAAGTATAGAGATGTTTTATGGTGTTATCCACAGTGATACCATTACAAAAATACTGATGCATATTTGTTACTGTAATATTGATAGACATTTTAAGGGCCTATTCACACCAATTGCATTGTGGCAGTAAACACATGCATTACAGCAACGTACCGCAATGCACGTTACATGCTGCAGTGCCATTCATTGCTAATGCCACCACGATGCACCTTCACAACACTTGTGCCCTGAAACACGCTACTGTTGCGCAAAACCTACAGTGTCCTGTGCGTTTTGCCACACTGTGAAAAAAATGCAGATTGTACCTATTTTGTTCCTAGTGAAAAGCTTTTGACAATGAACATATTCAATAAAAAAGCAATATCAGCCTATGAAATTCTTGCCAATACCACAGAACATCCTTATTTTGAACTGCGTGACATTTGACACATCGTCTAATTTAACCTTTAATAGCTAATGATTGCCAACTTTTCTATGTAAACTAAGGCTGGCTATACGTTACACAATTTTCTTGTACATTTTCCTTTAGATTTACCAAAACCATATAATATGAGTGTGATGGAGGTTTAGGTGGAACAGGCACACGCGGAGAGTAGGAACACCCACAAAGCTTTTATTGAACGGTAGAGAGGTTGGCACGCAGCCAGGTAGCAGAAATTACAGACAGGCAAAAACAAGAGTCAGTAACGCAGGGGCGGATGCACTGCGGGGGTAGCAGAGTTCCAGCCGGTAAAGGGTAATCCGCAACAGGCCAGACAAACAGGAGGGGATAACAGAGTCCTGGCAGGTAGGAGTGGTCTGTACACGGTTCAGGGCACACAGCAGGGATGGTAGAGTTCTGGCAGATAAAGGGTAATCCGTACACAGTTCTGGGCATGCAATGACAGTTCTGATAAGCAAAGAGTCTCTCTACTCACAACACTGGCAGGCACAGGGTTAGTCTGCCCACAGGATGGCACACAGCAAGGTTGGCAGGCACAGGGTTAGTCCACTCACAGGATGGAGTATGCAGGGTTGGCAGGCACAGGGTTAATCCGCTCACAGAATGGAGTCTGCAGGGTTGGCAGGCACAGGGTTAATCCGCTCACAGGATGGAGTCTGCAGGGTTGGCAGGTACAGGGTTAATCCGCTCACAGGATGGCTCACAGCAGGGTTGGCAGGCCCAAGGTTAGTCCGCTCACAGGATGGAGTCTGCAAGGCTGACAGGCTTTGTAGCTTGGACGGGGAAGACAAGGGGGTGGTCTGGAGTCTCTGGCCGTGGCCCAGGACTGCACAGGTCTGGCGTTGGATTGCCACGGTAACAAGCCCTACCCCTTCACTCTGGGCCCACACAGGGAGCACAGCCTTTGTCCCCCCATCGCGCACGAAGCTGTGTCAGTGGGGACAGGAGGGGTGCACATGGTGACAGGCAGGTAGCCTGTATGTGGAAAATCCACATTCAGGCGCGGTGGGGAGACAGACTTTCCGGCGCCTTGCCGTGAAGAAGAGGATGCTGACACAGCAGGGGGCAGCTCCCTGGCACCCAGCACTGAGTTCTACGTGTGGGCGCTGGGGAAGGCAATAGGGTGAGTGGCCAGTGGGGAATCCCATGCTGGGATAAGGGGCAGAGCTCTGGGGTGCAGGAAACAAGGAGGGGGAGGCAGAGACTGTAACAATGAGGTTTAACCTAAACATTTTCAATTTGTATGCAATCGGGCAGGCCCTTGTACTACATAGTTGAAGGTAAATCTAAAGGAAAATGAATGAGAAAATTGTATAAGTATGGCCAGCCTTAGTTAATTTATATTATTTTCATCTATTAGTCCAGTATTACATCTCCTATATTTCCCAAAGGTAACATGTAAGTAAACTCACAGATAGAAGAATTGTTGAGGAGAGGACAGAATAGGTTTAGACTGGTATGAACCAGCAGCGTATCTAGACTATCTGGCATCCAGGGCCGATCATTTTTTACATCCACCAAACATCAATTGTTAGCCAATAACATTTCTACACACTCAAATTGTGCCCTAAAATAAGCATGGCAGCAGTTATATAACAGCAAAAGCAAATTTACTTTTTTGAAGTGTAGCGCTATATACTCCTAATTCCCTACTTGTGCATGCATTCAGAACACACAGTTTTTATTGAAATTGTTCTTTTACAGTGGTGTGAAAAAGTGTTTGCCCCCTTCCTCATTTCCTGTTCCTTTGCATGTTTGTCACACTTAAGTGTTTCGGAACATCAAACCAATTTAAACAATAGTCAAGGACAACACAAGTAAACACAAAATGCAATTTGTAAATGAAGGTGTTTATTATTAAAGGTGAAAAAAAATCCAAACCATCATGGCCCTGTGTGAAAAAGTGATTGCCCCCCTTGTTAAAACATACTATAACTGTGGTTGTCCACACCTGAGTTCAATTTCTCTAGCCACACCCAGGCCTGATTATTGCCACACCTGTTCACAATCAAGGCATCACTTAAATAGGAGCTGCTTGACACAGTAAGGTCCACCAGAAGATGCTTAAAAGCTACACATCATGCCGAGACCCAAAGAAATTCAGGAACAATTGAGAAAGAAAGTAATTGAGATCTATCAGTCTGGAAAGGCTTATAAAGCCATTTCCAAAGCTTTGGGAATCCAGCGAACCACAGTGAGAGCCATTATCCACAAATGGCGAAGACATGGAACAGTGGTGAACCTTCCCAGGAGTGGCCGGCCGCCCAAAATTACCCCAAGAGCGCAGCGACGACTCATCCAAGAGGTCACAAAAGACCCCACAACAACGTCCAAGGAACTGCAGGCCTCACTTGCCTCAGTTAAGGTCAGCGTTCATGCCTCCACCATCAGTAAAAGACTGGGCAAAAATGGCCTGCATGGCAGAGTTCCAAGGAGAAAACCACTGCTGAGCAAAAAGAACATCAAAGCTCGTCTCAATTTCTCCACAACACATCTTGATGATCCCCAAGACTTTTGGGACAACATTCTGTGGACCGATGAGACAAAAGTGGAACTCTTTGGAAGGTGTGTGTCTAAGTATATCTGGCGTAGAAGGAACACTGCATTTCAGAAAAAGAACATTATACCAACAGTAAAATATGGTGGTGGTAGTGTGATGGTCTGGGGCTGTTTTGCTGCTTCAGGACCTGGAAGACTTGCCGTGATAAAAGGAACTATGAATTCTGCTGTCTACCAAGAGATCCTGAAGGAGAATGTCTGACCATCTGTTCGTGTACTCAAGCTAAAACGAACTTGGGTTCTGCAGCAGGACAATGATCCTAAACACACCAGCAAGTCCACCACCGAATGGCTGAAGAAAAACAAAATGAAGACTTTGGAGTGGCCTAGCAAAAGTCCTGACCTGAATCCTATTGAGATGTTGTGGTATGACCTTAAAAAGGCCGTTCATGCTCGAAAACCCTCTAATGTAACTGAATTAGGACAATTCTGCAAAGATGAGTGGGCCAAAATTCCTCCAGGACGCTGTAAAAGCCTCATTGCACGTTATCGCAAACGCTTGGTTGCAGTTGTTGCTGCTAAGGGTGGCCCAACCAGTTATTAGGTTTAGGGGGCAATCACTTTTTCACACAGGGCCATGATGGTTTGGATTTTTTTTCACCTTTTAATAATAAACACCTTCATTTACAAATTGCATTTTGTGTTTACTTGTGTTGTCCTTGACTATTGTTTAAATTGGTTTGATGTTCCGAAACACTTAAGTGTGACAAACATGCAAAGGAACAGGAAATGAGGAAGGGGGCAAACACTTTTTCACACCACTGTATATGTGTATTTGCATGAATTCCTAGGTGCATATTTGTTTCACTTTGCACTTTATTTCTCCATACTATATTGCACAAGTAAGAGATATAGCATTGCACTTTTTTGAAAGCAAATATTTTTGCTTTTGCTTTCACTGTATGAAGTGCTTACCTCTGAAGCCACTGTTTCTTGGTTTCCCGTTTCCTTTGCCTATCACTCTGTAATTAGTACCATACATGCTGACACACCTGGCCTGAGGGGGAATAATTATTGCAAATAGACATATTTGCAGCAGTTTAAGAGAAAGAAACAACAGTAATTGTCCAGCAAATATGTGAAACAATAGCAACGAAGACAGTTGGTGACAACAAGTGGAATAGAGAGCAGTCCCAGAACCCTATACTGTACTGTACAGGTAGCCCTGTCTAAATGGAGTGGTGCCAAAGTAGTAGTCTGCTATTCTATGTTGGGGCCCAAACTGATGTTGGAGCGCTGAAAAACATTCTGCCATAAACAGGTGAAAAACACCCTTACTCAGGCCTACACAGGTGAGGCTTTTTCTTTAATAGTATGTAGTGGGCGGGCCAGTGGCCTCTCACGGATTTTTGTGATGACAGCAGAGGACCTCTCTGCCTCTCATGTCTACAACTCAACCCGGTCTACGACTGCAGCAATGTGAGCCCACTCTTTGTACGTCCATGGCGATCTGCAGCATCCGGAGGTGTATGCTCTCTGGTGCTCCTCAGTCCCAGATGTAGCAGTAGATTTTCCGACCTGAGGCAAACACACTCTTAGTCTAGGTTTACATCTGTGCTTTTGCTGTGGGATGAAACCACAGCTGCATGAAAAAAACGCATGATGCACCATGCGGTTCTACATGTTTCCACACATGGAAAAATGCACTGCAATTTCCATTGCGTGGGGTGCTATAAAGAATTAATAAAAAGATGTAAAAACAATTACGCTACAAAGTGTAAACAAATAATAAACAACCTATCTGTAAAATAAATTCATCTCGTGCACTATTCTAAGTGTAAAACAATAATAAATATATGATATATCATATAATCCGAATACTTCCTTAATGTGATGAGCCAATAAAACTTCAAACAGATAAAGCTGCCAATCCCTGTACTGTTCCCACAAACATAAAGAATCGAAATCACAATAAGTGAAAAGGCGCTAAACCCATATAAAACAGTGCTCACATAATAATATAAACATGTAAAGTATTGAATGGGAAACAAATGTCACACGTGAAAATAATTCAAATAAAATAAAACAAATAAAAGTGGTCAACATAAACTATATAAAACAAATGAATTCAAGCCAGTGAAGCAAAGTCTATTCGAAGTGCAAAAATGTTGAATATTAAGAATAAAGTTCAGTGCAAAAAAAAACAAAACAATATAAAGTGACAGTGTAGAAAGATTCAAATACAGTGATGTTGTATTAGTTCATGCAGTCCAATATAAATCAATCCACCAATGAGTGCAATGACTGCTCACCTCAAGTGGAGGATATCAGGCAATAGATTAGCCACTGATCAACATACGATCTCCATTAATCCATCAGGTGATCGGTCCGATCCGCCCACACATATAGAAGGCATTAAAAAAAGTGTGACAACACTGAAGAAATTACACTTTGCTACAATGTAAAGTACTGAGTGTACAGCTTGTATAACAGTGTAAATTTGCTGTCCCCATAAAATAACGCAACACACAGCCATTAATGTCTAAATCGCTGGCTACAAAAGTGATTAAACCATTAAGTGAAAATGTCCAAATTGGGCCCAAAGTGTCAATATTTTGTGTGGTCACCATTATTTTTCAGCACTGCCTTAACCCTCTTGGGCATGGGGTGGCGATGGGGACCAAGTGTGCCCCATCGTACACCAACCTGTATCTGGGGGGGTGGGAGCGGGAGATATTTTCGGCTACTCAATTTAATCGTTTCTTTCAAAATATTCTGATCTGGAAAAGATTCATTGATGATATTTTTATTGTCTGGACCAGGACTCGAGATGAACTATCGCAATTTCTATCATGTC
Source organism: Lithobates sylvaticus (assembly GCA_028564925.1). Taxonomy (NCBI): domain Eukaryota; kingdom Metazoa; phylum Chordata; class Amphibia; order Anura; family Ranidae; genus Lithobates; species Lithobates sylvaticus. The sequence continues at coordinate 314,360,790 of CM053026.1, forward strand.
TGGAAATTAATTCCTATAATTTAAAATTTACGATGACCTGTGATCAGGTCTCTGTGAATTTTTTTTGATATTAAGATTTATATCAATGAGGACAAAACCATTGGTTCCTCTCTATACAGGAAGCCCTCTGCAGGCAATACAATTCTTCATGCTGATAGCTCTCATCCCGAGTCTCTTGTCCAGAGTATACCATTTAGTCAGTACCTAAGATTAAAAAGGAATTGTAGTAAGGAAGCCGATTTTGAGTTTGAAGCCAAAGCCCTACAGGCCCGTTTATTGGAACGGGGCTACAGTATAAATTGCCTTAAACGTTCGTATAATAGAGCAAAGCAAAAGGATAGACATCAATTAATCCACCAAGTGAAATCACGTAAATCTGAATCCAAAGTCCGCCTCATCACCACTTTTGTTGGTGAACACAAAAAAGTATGCCACATCTTTGAAAAGTATTGGCATCTTCTTTCGACAGATGATGTACTCTCGAAATATGTGGGCGCTTATCCACAAATAACTTACCGCAAATCTACTTCCCTAAAAGATAGACTAGTTCATAGTCACCTAACTCAAAGAACTAAAACACATCGAAAAGGTACTTCCCCTTGTGGAAAATGTGAATTCTGTGATTTATTGATTAACTCTACCGAAATAATGTTGCCTTCCGGTCAAACCTTTAAGCCAAATTTTTATGCAACATGTAAGACTATTGGGGTGGTTTACCTCATGACATGTATTTGCCAGGCTTTTTATGTCGGGAAAACAAAACGACCCTTCTTTCACAGAATTAGAGATCATGTATCCCTTATTAAAAAGAAAAAGATGGAGACTCCCATCAGTCGACACATGGGACTCTATCATTCATTTGATATATCACAAATGACGTTTTTTTGCGCTAGAATTTGTACCAGATTTCGACTGTGGAGGTGACATTGATAAAACTCAATTACAGAGAGAATCAAAATGGATTCATAACCTTAGAGCCACTGTCCATCCTGGCCTGAATGAATCTCTGAGCTTCAAACCCTTTTTATAGGGTTAGGTCGCCATTGTCAAACTTTTTCTGTGAGATTTTTTCTTCTCATTTAAATCAATGTAACCATTATTGTGTTTATTTTTTTATGGTTTTTCGGGTACTATTAAAATAATTCAAATGTTCATCATGTATCGGGTCAGTATGGTGTTTTCTGGCTTTGGATGTGTTCAGTCTGAATGTGTACGGCAAGATCCACAGCTTCATTGTGTTAATGTTGAGTCAATGGCCATATTCAGTTTATGGTCCCTTTAAGGAACAATATTTGCTTCCTCACACACATATTTTTTGAAGATGAAATGCTTTGAAATGGGGTTTGAGTGCCTCATATGGACACTCGAGGCGTCCCTGAGAGTCCTTAGACTCTTTGAGTTTTTCTGACTCCCAGTAGGCGCCGCTTTAGTCACCTCAGGTTTAAATGCCTGCGCTAAAACCACAGCCGGTTTTGGGCTACATAAATTAACATGTATGTTCCTAAAAATAGGGTGGCAATAAAGGGTATGTTTTGTGACCTTAAATCAATCCAAACATCTGTCCGAATTTAGCCTTGGGATTTAAATCCTTTATTTCCCAAGATTGCTTTGAATTGACATTTATTTTGTCAGTCCATTTCCCTTTAATCTTATCCCCCTTTGCTGACAGTTTTTCAGGTTCTGGCATTACATCCTGGGTTCCTCAATTGCTTTCAGCACAGAGGTCAGTCTTTCTGGCTTCCTGTTGTAGGAAGCACATCTGGTTTCACCGCTGTCATTTCCTGTGCGCCGGCGCACCTGCTGTGACGCTATCTGTCCTCACCTGACCGTTTGGCGCCAAAATTTTGCCGCCAAAGCGGCGGTGGAGAGGGTTATATAAGGGGAACTGTTTGGGCTGTTCAAATGTGCAGCTCAGCGGAGGTATCCCCCTAAAATGATGCTTTGAAAAGGTAAGAGACTTTCAGAGACTATTCACCATCTTTTACTCTGGGAATTGATCACTAATATGCCTCTTTTACTCTATCTTCTTAAGGGGTTTAAGCACCTCACTCTGACCTCCCTATCATTTGGATAGCTCTCTATCCTGGCTGGCACCCTGAGTGGATTTAGACCCTCAATATAGGTAAATATATGTTTGGGGCATTGTGATAATTTTTTCAGCTTTTTGATGGTGATTATATCTGTTTGATATTTCCCTGATGGACTAAAGAATTCTTTCTTCAAATATTTCATAGATTTAAATTTGGACTTCCTTCTCTTCGGTAGTCATGGGCATTCTTTTGTATGCTCCTAGTATACTCAAAACAAATTTTCAAGCAAAGATCTTTTAGGTAGGTCCTTTTTGATTGTCTATCTACTTTCATTTCCTTTTAAATTCAAAGCAATCTAAACATCTTTTTTGATATACCCCCTAGATGGATACCAAAACTGATATAGTTTTGGCTGCTATTTCCCTCTCTATGACGCACTCAATAAAACCCCATGTATTCAGCATATATGTGGACTGCGGAATTTTCTACCTGAACACACAGGTTAGCCTATGAGCTTATTAGCTCCACCCACTCATTCTCTACATGACGACCATTTCTATATTACTTTATTAGGTTGTGTGAATTTTTTATGTGTTCAATCTTTTAATTCTATGTTTCTATTTCAGTGAATATTGTATGACATTATCTAACTCTCCTGAGGAAGCCCAGATTTGGGTGAAACATGTTGAGAAAAAATTAAAACTTCATCTCTATTCAGTGATGTATTGTTTTTAAATGTTTTCCTAGACATATGATGTCAAAAAATGTTATATTATGTTATATCGTGATGATTTTTCCAATAAATTATTTTATATCTAATTCTTGTCTACTGCGCCCTTAAAGTCCCACACCTGTTCATTGAACAAAATTTTGACTTTACTTAAGGGATAAGGCGCTATATTTTAGTTCTCAGCAACTCAGATCATCATCTAAAAATTCTCTTGGGCATGGAGTTCACCAGAGCTTCACAGGTTGCAACTAGAGTCCTCTTCCACTCCTCCATGAAGACATCACGGAGCTGGTGGATGTTAGAGACCTTGCGCTTTTCCACCTTCTGTTTGAGGAAGCCCCACAGATGCTCAATAGGGTTTAGGTCTGGAGACATGCTTGGCCAGTCCATCACCTTTACCCTCAGCTTCTTTAGCAAGGCAGTGGTCGTCTTGGAGGTGTGTTTGGGGTCATTCTCATGTTGGAATACTGCCCTGCGGCCCAGTCTCTGAAGGGAGGTGATCATGCTCTGCTTCAGTATGTCACAGTTCATGTTGGCATTCATGGTTCTCTCAATGAATTGTAGCTCCCCAGTGCCGGCAGCACTCATGCAGCCCCAGACCATGACACTCCCACCACCATGCTTGACTGTAGGCAAGACACACTTGTCTTTGTACTCCTCACCTGGTTGCCGCCACACACGCTTGACACCATCTGAACCAAATAAGTTTATCTTGGTCTCATCAGACCACAGGACATGGTTTCAGTAATCCATGTCCTTAGTCTGCTTGTCTTCAGCAAACTGTTTGCAGGCTTTCTTATGCATCATTTTTAGAAGAGGCCTCCTTCTGGGATGACAGCCATGCAGACCAATTTGATGCAGTGTGCGGTGTATGATCTGAGCACTGACAGGCTGACCCCCCACCCCTTCAACCTCTGCAGAAATGCTGGCAGCACTCATATGTCTATTTCTCAAAGACAACCTCTGCATATGACGCTGAGCACGTGCACTCAACTTCTTTGGTTGACCATGGCGAGGCCTGTTCTGTGTGGAACCTGTCCTGTTAAACCTCTGTATGGTCTTGGCCACTGTGCAGCAGCTCAGTTTCAGGGTCTTTCCAATCTTCTTATAGCCTAGGCCATCTTTATGTAGAGCAACAATTCTTTTTTCAGATCCTCAGAGAGTTCTTTTTCATGAGGTGCCATGTTGAACTTCCAGTGACCAGTATGAGAGCGTGAGAGTGATAACACCAAATTTAACACACCTGCTCCCCATCCACACCTGAGACCTTGTAACACTAACAAGTCACATGACACCAGGGAGGGAAAATGGCTAATTGGACCCAATTTGGACATTTTCATTTAGGGGTGTACTCACTTTTGCTGCCAGCGGTTTAGACTTTAATAGTGTGTTGAGTTATTTTGAGGGGACAGCAAATTTACACTGTTATACAAGCTTTACACTCACTACTTTACATTGTAGCAAAGTGTAATATTTTCAGAGTTGTCACATGAAAAGGTATAATGAAATATTTACAAAAATGTGAGGGGTGTACTCACTTTTGTGATATACTGTATATATATATATATATATTCATTTTTTTTTTATTATTATTTAATTTTTTATTTTTTTATAAAAGTAATTTTTAATCTCTTAGTAGATCGGTAAAGATGAAAAACTGTGTATAAAGTATACAGACCTGAAAAGCAGGATCTCAAGCTAAATTACTCAGAAGAAGAACATATCGCCCCTATTCCTCTGTAGTGACAGTGCCGCGTGGATGATCAGTCTGCAGAAGCACAGAGCCAGTACTGAGTTTTCTTATTGGGAACCCCAACATACACTGTAAATACTGATTATGGTAGCACCCTGACTGTGCAATATGTTTATGTGAAAAATAGCTGTGTAAAAAATAAGGTAACTAACTTAAAAAATACAGTTTTTACAAACAACATGTTTTTTTTAAGAAATCATCAAGGTCTAGAGAATTATTGCAATATAAATGAAAAATAGTATGAGCTCTGTGTATCACAGCTGTCATTTCAGAAGCCACAAACACTGTATTATATTTCATTAAAGATCAAATATTAACTTTTAGAACTGAGTTGCGTAAAAGAAGCTTTCTATCTACCCTTTCCCTATCTGAAAGATTAAAAATGGTATGTTTTTATTATGATATGTTGCTATTGGCTAGTCGTGTAGTAAATTGGTCTTTTAATAAATGAATTGCAACAAATAATATCCCTAGTGAATACTTTCCCACAGTTTATTTAATAAACCAATGTATTTTAAAGAAACTATTCTGTTTTCTTTGCATTAAAAAAAATGTGTCTTGTAAAAACTTGCCATTGCACTGAACCGTTTAATTGCTGAGTGTATTGACACTCTGGAATGGAAAAACTCCTGCTGGATTTGCAGTTCACTAGGAAATCACTCAACAAATCATCGTTTCAGTAAAACCAGTTTAAAATGTCCTTAATATCTGTTGAAAAAAATGTGAAATATGGCTTTATAGGCTGTGAAATCTTCAACAGATCAGTGGTGTTAATTAAAGCAAAAGTGAGAGAGAAAAAAAAAAAAAACTGATTAATGTAGGTATGTATTCAATAAAGCTAAAATAGATATGCAACCACTACCAGATGGTTATACTAAACCTCTCTTCCCCTCTCCCTTCTGATACAGCAGTTGTATGGGGGTTTATTTACTAAAGCTGCAGAGTGCAAAATTATTCACACTTCTGCATAGAAACCAATCAGCTTCCAGGTTGTATTGCAAAAACTTAACTGAAAAAGCTGAGGATGGAAGCTGATTGGTTTCTCTGCAGAAATGTGACTAAGTTTGCACTCTTTAGTAAATAAACCCCATGGTGTCTCTTAGTATGGCTGTTCAGTTCAGTAGGCACCAGAGTTGGACCCAGTACTTCACAAAGACCTGATCAGTGGCATCTCCTCCCTTTCTTTGGAATACAACTCTTTGTAAGGACACTTGTGCTAAGGGGTGTGGCTGTTACTCAGCTCTGCCAGCACAGATCACCGAGTGTAAAGACAGATGACAGCATTTTTGCTGACACCAGCTGCCTTTGCAAAGCCAGATATTACATTATAAAAGCATTGATACAATGAACATCTAGGTTCAAATAGGAATGTACATGTTTCTTGTATTTAGACATTTCCTGTTTAGCCTTGATTTTAGTCAGAAATAATATTATAGGGGGGCACAAGGACAAAAAGCGATAAAACGTTGTGAGACTTCAATTTGGCTTTTAAATTGTAAATTCATTTTTAGATATTATTATTATTATATTATACACGATTTATATAGTGCCAACAGTTTACGCATCGCTTTACAATGTAGGGGGGGGGGGCAGGAGAGAGAGAGACAAAAGAGTTCTTAAATTTGTTTTGACATCAACATCCTCTAATACTCTAAACAACAACATAGTACACTAGAAGAGGGCCAAGACTAGGAGCCAGTCAGGCTATTTTGCCTGCACATGTGCTGACTGCTAACATGCTGACACGAGGAAAGATCAGAGAGATGACCTCATCGTTGTGCTGCTGCTTCATTGTGTAATTATAAACTGGAAGTATGTTTGACTTAGTATTCCTTATCAAGCTGTGTTGCTACTAAAGTGGACCTTAATGATCTGGTTGTGCTATTGGCTGTAGTAATAAAAAGAAAACTATGACCTTAAAGGAAAATAAAAGCATTTTTTTTAATGCAAACACTATAAAAAGTTATAAATTGTGTATGCATGCATGCATACTTGCAAATCTATGTTACCTTTTCAGTATCCATATTTCTTATTATCCAAAATGGCCTGCGCCAGATTAAAAAATCCATCTTGTCAGTTTCAGTAATTCTATGAACATGTTTGGCAGATTCAGGTAGTTAATAATATTATATTATATAATTACTATTGCACCAAATTAAAAAATAATTACCTTTAGTTCATAGACAATGAAACTGGAGGTAAATAAGACATACTCTAACTTGACTTCCAAAGGCAGACAGTGCCTGTACTTGAAGGCAGTGCAGCAGAGAGACGTTTTTAGTACTGCTACCCTCTCCCTCTCCCTGGTTGCTAAATAAAAAGGCTAACAGCCTTCTAGCAACCAGTGACACTTCAGTTGGTGAAGCCTGAATCATCGGCCTACTGCCTGTTGTCAATCACAAGGGGAGCAGCCCTAATGGGGAACTCGTGTTTGTAACTCCCCATCAGGCTCCACCCACCTGGTATAAACCTCCCTAAAGTAGAACTGTTTGACAGGTGCAGCAGTGGCGGGAAGTGAAGTTGCACTATCACAAACATTCTCAAGCGGTGCATCAATCCCATATCAATTGAAACCCATGCTCTTGGAAGATTTGCCTGCTATGATTGCTTTGGGAATGCCAGATTCACTGCTTTACACTTTTTTCTAGTTTTGGATAGAGTGGAAAGGGATTAGAACACCTGTGAGTTTTTATTGCTGTCTGTGCCCCCGTTAGGGAGAGTCACCCTCTCTATTTGTCCTGTTTACCCTTATCATTGAAAGTGAAAGTAAAAAAAAATCCCAAATTTTGGGCTGTCCGCAGAAAAGTAATAGAGGTTAAATCTTCCAATGGGAACACTAGTTCTGGTGACTTGGGGTCCCCTTTAATTTGCAGGGACTTCCTCTCACTTCCTGTTTGGCTATGGAACAGGAAGTGAAAGGACGTATCCACAGTGGGACACAAATGCCGAAAGAAAGTCTACTTTAAGTGAAAATAGAGTGAGAGCAGCTATGACAGCAGCAGGATCTAATACGCCACTCTATCCTCTTGCCCATCACAGAACTCTTTATATTCTGTGGATGGGTATGAGAGCTGTAACAATCTTGGCGCACTGCCAGAAATATAGCGAGCGTTATACTTCCTGGCATGAATGAAAGTGTAAATGTTACACACTATCACAAATATAGTTAGGGTGACATACACCTCTTAACACTTAACTTATATTTACACTGCAGATTAAACAAAATCCTGGAGTTCAACTTTAAGAATGGTTGCATTAAACAAATTGAATAAACTGTATCTTAATCATTGTTATCCATTCTCTGTTGCCAGCAAGATAATCAAATATGTCCCTTTACGTGAATACAGACATATAGCCAACTTCCTACGTATTTAGGTATTCCCGAAAAAGCTCTAGCAATAGACCATGATAAAAAAAACATACATGGTGACCCAGTAAATGCAACCATTCCAGATTGCCCTGTTTTAATCTTAAGGATAACACCTCAACCCTCAGCTGGCATCATGTAGAGTATGTTTGAATGTCATGTATATCTACTGTATATCAATCTATTACTATATAGCTATGAATAAGTATATGGAGATAACATTATGCTGCTAAAATAACCAGTAATAACACAAGAAGTAGCTAAAAGCTTGGAATCTGGTAAAAAGGGAAAAAAAGTTATTTTCTTGAAGTTTAAGAATTAGTAAAATAAAAAACAATTCTTCATATATCCATGACAAGCTGAGAAAAAACGGTGTATATTTATTATGTAGGCTATTAGAGCACTTAGCCCTTTTGACTTAAGCCTTCAAAGCACTGTAAATACTACCCTGAATGTAATCTAAGCCGAGCTGATTGGTGTCCAAAAAAACAAAAGTCTGTCACTTGCAGCCCATTAGAAATATGAGGCATTTTAAAATGAACTGGCTTTCCCCTTCTGGACTGGCCTATGAAGCGAAAAGGAAAATTCCAGAATAATTGTATCACCTGATATTCTTATCTGTTTTTTTAATTACCATATACTGCTCTTAGATTCTATTTTGGAATAGGGAAAGAAGATGGGATCTGGAATCCCAAATGTTATTGTATTCAGAAATAAAGATGTTTCTTTATGTGCAGTGTTGTGTTTCATCACATTTGAATCCTTCCAGTAACATAGGGTGTGGCATCCGTTCTGGTAACTCGCTGAGGTGCAAATATTTACTGCCTATGTTCATCTAAAGATGAACAAGGTTATCTCTTTTTTTGTCTTGTGGTCAATACCAGTATTCAGTTCCGAGTAGGCCACTGTCTATAATGATTTTGTTTCTTCCTTGCAAATATCGGCTCCCCAGAGTTGATCCTATTTCCTTTAAGAACCCAAAACTATATTAAATAGTTAACTGTTTCTTATCTAAGCAGGACATAGTGGGGTTTATTTCACTAAGGCTGGGTTCACACTTATGCGAATTGGATGCGAGTTTCCCCGCATCCAATTTGCATGACAAGATAGTGTGACCGGCTCTCAATGAAGAGGGTTCACACAGCTCTGGGGCGGCAACGGAGCGCATAGTAGAAGGGTCCTGTGCGTCTTTGGTTCCTTTTCAGGTCCGAATTCAGGCAAAAATTCAGACCTAATTCGGACCTGCAACAGTGAACGGAGATGCACTGGACCCCCTGCTGTGCCCCGCGGTCGCACATAGTGTGATCCGGCCTAAAGGAGTAAGCAGCTTGGGTTCGCTTGAAATATTGATTTTTTTTTTTCACTAGAGCCTAATCAGAATTTTGAAGTTAGCAAAGGATGTCCATGGACTCTTTTAGCCTGCCTATAGACCTTAGAGGGCTGTCGGTAGCACAACACAATCCAACTACTCCCAGGGCAAGCTGTCATGCAGAGAAAGCTATATAATTAACATGGTCAAGCTTGATAGCAGTGTAAATAGGAAGGGAATGGTGAAGCAAGAAGCATGAAGCTGTGCCAGCTTATCATTAAGAAGAGCAATTGTAACCAGACAAGTGTTTTCTAAAAGCCCAATTAGTTGTTCCTTACAAATGTTGATTGAAAGCAATGCAGGGGGTCCATAAAGATGAGATCATTATTGGCCATAGCAGAAGACTGTCATCATATATCTACTGTGTACTTGTAGATTCGGTATAGAAGCCCTGTACTTTGCTTCACTGTTTTAGGTACATTAAATAGAAAGTTCTTTTGAAGCAAAGCCTAATGTGAATGGGGAACACAGCAACTTGATAGTTAGCATTATGTTTTTAGCCAGGTCTGGATTTGTGGAAAGAAACCTAATCCAAAGCCTAAGGCAGCAAAAAAGTGATAAAAAAAACTCCTTGTTTAATTATATGTCACATATGTTTTCATGTAAGCCTTTAACAGTGAAATGATCAAGAATAAATACTTTATTACATGAAAATCACACTTGAGGGCATGTCACTAAAATCCATCCCAACCTACAACTTACTTTGCATGTGCTCCCTTGATTTGGTTGTATCCCACATTCCAAAAATATAATGGTAGACTGTAGTCTTTGCACTGTGAAGGAGTATGGGAATGTTTTTATGTATGGCTGTAGTAGGAAAATGGAAACTATAACAAAATGAAATTTTCTATATGCACAATTTGCCACTATTAAATAAATTAAAGGACACAGTCTTTTGGTTAAAGTCCAGCTCCATTTTTTTTTTCCGTTTTCAATAGACTAGTGAAAAGTAAATACTTCTGTGAAATGTTGTTGCTGTCACTGACCCTATTAGATTTTACCTCACTTCCTGTACTGCCTCACTACCTCTAAGCCCCCGTACACACGGTGGCGAAATTCCGACCACAAAATCCGTCAGATTTTTTCCGACTGATTTTGTCCGACACTTGCATACACACGGTCGGACAAAGTTGTCGGAAAATCCGATCATTCTGAACGTGGTGACGTTTGTTGAGTACGACGGAACTACGTAGAGGCTAGTAGCCAAAAGCTTTGGTCTCGTAATTTGATCTGAGCATGCGTGGCACTTTGTCCGTCGGAATTCTCTACACACGATCGGAAAAAGTCTGATCGTATTTTGTTGTCGGAAAATTTGAGAACAGGAAAAAGTCAGATGGAGCCCACACACGGGTGGATTTTCCGACAACATGGTCCGATCGGACATTTTCCGTCGGAATTACCGACCGTGTGTACGGGGGCTTACAGCATGTGACAGCAGGACAAGATGTTAGCCATGTGGTTTTCACCAAAGCAGGATGATAGTGGGGTTTATTTATTAAAGCTTGAGAGTACAAAATCAGGGTCACTTCTGCATAGAAACCAATAAGCTTCTAACCTCAGCTTGTTCAATTAAGCTTTGGCCATAAAACCTGGAAGCTGTTTGGTTTCTATGGAGAAGTGAGCCTGATTTTTCACTCTTCAGCTTTAGTAAATAAACCCCACTCTGTCCAAAACAGAAAATAATAATAATAATAATCTGTTGGGGTTAATATAGTTGAGCATGTTTTTGGTTCTATTTAGTTTTTTCCATTTTCTAGTTAAAAAAACAACAATATAATAAATGAACAACCCTTTGGGACAAACATTAATAAACGTTCCCAGCTATAAAATTAACTTATTACCTTAGGAGGGTCTTCCAGTGTATGGCTGGATGATACCTGAAGCAACTAGGGAAAGGTCAAAATTGAAATCCAAATAAAGTTGGAGCGTCTTATCTGTATATTGGTTCCAGGTCAAGGAGTGGAGAGTTTGGGGCAAAGATTCAACATGAGCCAGGCAACTATTATTTTCGGAGAAAGAGATCAGCAACAATTGCCTACATGTGTTTCTCATGATTGATTGTATTATAAATAATGCTAAGAATTACACGGTAGGCCTGTCTTACTAAAATCAGATGTGAGGTAAAGTGTCAAATACCCAATCAAGTTCTATTTTTCTACACTCCCCCTGCTCAGGAAGTAAAAGTTGATGTGAACACGTGTTCAATTTACCTCACTTTACAGTAGACTATATCAGGCCAATCTTTCATGATTGATATTAAATTTGAACTAGGACAAAAGGAAAATAATTGTATACATCTCTTATTAAAGCATTTGGGCAATCTCATTTTCCAGTAATAAATATTTTGTCTGCAAACCACAAAAGGCTTTTATCTAAGCACTTGAAAAGCAAGCCCTCGTTTATTTCATCTTCACATTGAGGGGAATTTATTAAGACTGAAGCAACCAGAATATGCAGAAGCTGTGCATGGCACCCAGTCAGCTTCTAGCTTTCATTTCCAAAGCTCAACTGAACAAACCGAAGCTGGAAGCTGATTGGTTAATATGCAAAGCTTCTCAAGATCTGCTTCAGCTGTAGTAAATCTCCACTGCTACTGGGTTTTTAAAGTGAAAACTACAAAGTGAAAAATGCTACAATTTATTAAGTAAAGTTCCTCAGCTTTTTAGAAAAAAAACAACCTCAATGTGATATGTGTTTGTTGAATTGTTTAAAGTTTAAAACTATCCACTCTAGGAAATGCCATGTTAATCACTTATCTGGAATGTTCAGGCAGAAAGTAGTGTTAGTGTTGGCTCTATGTAACTTCAGATGAAATATATTCATAAAATATATTTACCTGGCTATTTGGAATGAACACCCATTTGTTGAGCCACGGTGAAATCATGTGTACTGTATACTGGACTTCCCTCCCAGCCACACCATCATGTAATGCAAGGTAGATGGTTGACCAGTCAAGGTATATATTATTTAGTGTATACTGTACAATGAGACATCCTATTTTACTTTTAATTCTACATTTTATCCTTTTTAAATATAGCAATGAGTGATGTAGATGAATTAAAATTCTAAAACCTAATTACTTACCATAAACAGCTGGCAGGATACTACTGTACTACTGGGGAAACTACCCAAATACTGGAAAGCAACATAAGGCTGTTAACTGACAATTATATATAAACAACAAGATGTTAACATAAACTCATATACCCTTAAACTCTTAACAAGCTGTCATTTTGACCAACTGTTAGATATTGCAGGTAGAAATTCGCAATGTCAATATAAAGAAAAAAAATATACTAATACAAATCAACTAATTATTGTGATTTAACCTGAACTTTGTGCACATGTTCTCACTGGGGTTGACTTGAAAAAATTGAGAAACTTAACAAACTGAATGTTCACTTAGCTGAATGAATACCTTGAAATTATGTTCACTGAAATTTGTGCAGGAAAATGTAAAAAAAAAAAATTTTAAAAATTTACTTCCGCTTTGCCCTTGATGGGGTGATTGAAGTGAACACATCTTCACTTTATTCATTGATCCAAGAGACATATTCTACACTATTCTAGATTTAATAAATAAATCCCACTGAATGATTATTCCTGCAGTTATTATTAGGCAGGTTATTAGGCATTAGGCAGTTATTCAAATCATCTGTGTGGCTGACAATAATCTGAATTTTACACCTTTAACCCATATTAGTACATTTTTTTTACAATAAAATGTACTGCATTTTCTAGAAAAAAAACATTGCATAAAAATGGCAATGCCGTAATATAACAAACACACATGATGCTCTAATATGCCATAACTACTTTCTATCACCTATAATAGTGCAACGGTGCAACATTTACTTCTGAATCAGAAACATTTTTTTCCATGTATAGACACATATCATATAACCATGAACATAAATACTTTTGTCATTGTGTTTTATTACTTATATATATTTATATATTTGTTTAATATTCAATTACTTTACAATTCACATTTGCAGATCACATTTTTTACATTTAAATATTGTTTTTTTGTACAAAAAAAAAGAAACATGCAAATGTGTATTCTGTACATTGTATCAAAAATTTTATGGACCCGAGTAGCTAAACCAGTAGCTACAGACTCTTTTTGGCAGAATGTCTACTGGCTGGCTCTTTGTATTGTGGTTGAAGGCATCTTCAGGATTGATTCCACAGAAAACGGTAAGGGCTCACTGACAGAAAGTTTTGTTCCTGGTTCTTTTCCCAAGATAAACTCCTTGTTGTAACTATCAACAGTTAATTTGTACTTCTGGTTTTCCTTGGACGTGCATTCTCTGAATTTCTTTGCAGGCTCTTCATAGGGGTCTTTGACACTCTGTGTTTTAAGCTCTGACAATGACTTCTCAAGATGTGCCTGTTGAAATAATGAGTGGAAAGGGCTATACTTTAAAGACAGAGGCTGCTTTGCCGTTTCCTTACTGATCTTGTTCATAAGACTGTCCTGGGGAGACAAACTGTCTTTGTTGGGTAACTGTGAGAAGTTCCTTTTAGGAGGAGAAAATGCAGATCTTTCTCCAACACTTTGGGACAGGTTTGGTTGATGGAGCATTTGGGCCTCTAATTTAGGAGGTACCATATCATGTTCTGTAGGTTGGCAATCAATCATGAGGTTGTTTTTGGAGTCCCAGTTTGAGCCAGATTTCAGTGCCTGCATGGCTGTGGCATTTAACAGGTACTGTTGGTAGAGAAGAGCATCAGTGATAGGGCCTCCAGATTTTGGCCACACCACGAACCTGGAGGGGATGGGGTATTGTCTATAGGTAGTTGCCACACTGACATTAGAAGAAATAAGCTCCACATTCCCTGCCCCCGAATACTGCATGGTGAGGTCAAGGCAAGTGGGCACAAAGTTGCAGAAGTCTTTGTTAGGGACATCAACCTGTGAGTTCCCATAGGCAGCTTTGTAGGAGTTGTACTCTGCAGCATGTACCATGCGGCTGGGCAAGAAGAGGTTGGCAGCCTGAGTGGCTTCTAGCATCTCTCTTTCCTTGTACTCCCTCTCCAGCATAATATTCTCCAACTCCTTATCAGCAAAGGCTCGTCTCTTCCTCATTCTGTCACTCACAGGGGCTGGCAGGGGGGAATTTGGCCCCATGTAGGAATCTGCTGGCAAGGGTCGATAACCTAAAATCACAAGTTGTTTATTAGGTGGGTTGTATCTATGCCAAGGAAAAAGCAGTTTTTATAACTTTTCAAACAAATGATTTACAGAGCAGAGCTCCAAGTGAATACTTTCCAGCCAGCATAGAAAAAAGTAGGTTCTCTCTGCTGATTAAATATTTTTTACTGTTGTAAATTATTTCTCTTAAGTAATGTTTGGCAAAGGGTTATTAACATTTATTTTTAGCAAGATATTAAAACATTATCATTATAGTACATGATATAATTCTGTAACAGCCAGATTGTTTGCAAGTTAGCCACCTTCCAATAAAAAATGTCTGTGAGGCCTAATACTTTAAAAGAGAATCTATATATACATATATATATATAATTTTTTAATAAAAGAGAACCTATAATGCCCCGTACACACGGTCGGAAATTTCAACCACAAAATCCGTCTGATTTTTTCCGACGGATTTTGTCTGACACTGGTGTTGCATACACACGGTCGGACAAAGTTGTCGGAAAATCCGATCATCCTGAACGTGGTGACGTTCGTTGCGTGCGGCGGGACTACGTAGAGGCTAGTAGCCAATAGCTTTGGTCTTGTAATGTGATCTGAGCATGCGTGGCACTTTGTCCGTCGGAATTCGCTACACACAATCGGAAAAAGTCCGATAGGACTTTGTTGTCGGAAAATTTGAGAGCAGGATCTCAAACTTTTTCCGTCGGAAATTCCGACGGAAAAAGTCCGATGGAGCCCACACACAGTCGGAATTTCCGACAACATGGTCCGATAGAACATTTTCCGTCGGAAAATCCGACCGTGTGTACTGGGCATTAGAGTACCTATGAAAGAACAAAAAACTCACTAGATAATAATGTTTTTTCTCTGTCTGTTACAATATACAGGCATACCCCACTTTTAAATACACAATGGGGTTTATTTACTAAAGCTGGAAAGTGCAAAATCAGGCTCACTTCTGCATAGAAACCAATGAGCTTCTAACCCCAGCTTGTTCAATTAAGCTTTGGTAATAAAACCTGGAAGCTCATTGGTTTCTATGCAGAAGTGACCCAGATTTTGCACTTTCTAGCTTTAGTAATTAAACCCCATTGTGTACTTAAAAGTGGGGTATGCCTGTAATAACACATCCACGCTGGGTGCAAACATGTTCTGAAGCATTAAAGTTTCCGGCCAGCTCTATAGTGCTTGCATCACTTTTTGCTGGTTCACTTAAATATGTATTTTGCAAATAAACATCAGACAGCTACTGATCACCTGCTGGGAGCAACATCATAAGTAATTGACTCTACACAAGGCTCCCAAGCCACTGGCGTGCAAAGTTAGTATAATTTGTATAATTGTACTGTGGATTCATGTAGCACAGTACTGTAATCTGCGTATAATAAAAGAACTAGGACCACCCACATGGAGTTTGTCTTTGACACCTGTCATGTGGTAAGACCAAAAAAGATGGCTATACCTAGAATTGATGACATGTATATTTCCTAGAGGCGAATCACAATGAATAGAAAGTTACAGATGAGAGGAAACTCGAACTAGGAGAAAAGAAAAAAAAGACAGACAGTTAAGAGCAAGAAAGCAAAATGTAAGCTGGAGAACAGCACAGGGGAGGATGTGTGCGCCGAGGGGAAGGAGCTGCAGCAATGACATATGTGTACTGAGACTGCTGTGCTAAATACACATTATTAAAATGATCCTTTTAATGCAGAGGTTAATTCACTGAATTGATACTTCTCACAAACACAGGATGGAGACACTTAAAGGATATTACTCTTTGTGATGCGTGCTGTGCATGTCCATCTTCATGCAAAACACTATTATATTTGTTTGTCAATCCAAGTGTTGAAATTGAAGCTTGCCTGACAGTGGTATTAGCAAGTAAAATACAATGCAAAACCACAGTGTCTAAACCCACAGATGTTAAATGTGACCATTGTGACATGAGGCTTTGTGATAACAATCTAAACTATGTCAGTTTTTTTTACCAGCCAGTAAAGTGAACCCGTCCATGTGAGGCTATATCATGGTGTTATAGTGCAGACACTGTAAATATCATTTCACATTCAAATTCACAAAACCATTACCATGTAACTAGTAGTGGAAAATCTGTGTTTTTTTGCACATTTAATTTAGGCATCTGATGCTTTTTCAAAGATCAGACTATCATCTGCATAGATACTGTGGGAAGTTAGGCCTCAACACTTTCAGTGCCTGGACTCAACAGACAACATTGAATTGTAGCATCAAGACTACAATTATTATTATTATTATATTGATTATACCAGACATTGACAGGCTTCTTGAACATGTGTTACTTTGTCCTTGTGTATCCTATTGTAGGTGACCTATTCGTTAAGTTAAATATGAGTACAAGGAAAAGAGACAGAGAAAAGTAGAAGACTATGTTTTATATGTTTATGCATGTATTCTTAACAACATTTTGTGGTTTTAAAAAAAAATTGCCCTCTGATGTGAGCTATCTAAATATGATTGGGTCTGATTTACCAAAAAAGTAACCTTGCCCGCTGTGCCATCAACCTCAGGAAAAGCTCACTCACGTGAGCCATAGAACTACACCCAGTTATGTTTCCTAGATGCATAAATACAACATCACAGCCAGAATACTCTTTTTCTCTAGCGTATTTATGATTAATTGAAAGCATTTTACCATGCTTTATGTCCTTTTAACTGTGGACATTTTTTTTTATATTGTACCTTAGAAGTTTGTCTTTAGAGTGAGTTAAAACATTGATATTAGCTGCCGATTTATTTGTCATTTATCTATCGTTTCTTTCTATTTATTATTTAAATTAAATTCTTGCAATCCTTTATGATGTCCAAAAATAGGAAAAATGTGCTGTGGTAGTAGAGATTAATAAATGCAGTGGTACAGAGTTTAAATATTACCTTTATCTTTTTCATCTTTAAATTTACCAGAGAAGTAAAGGGACAATGAGGAAAATTTACTAAGACTGGAGCACTCACAATCTGGTGCAGCTATGCATGGTAGCTATGCTATGCATGGTAGCCAATCAGCTTGTTTAATTAAGCTTTGACAATAAAACCTGGAAGCTGGTTGGTTTCTGTGCAGAGCTGCGCCACATTTTGCACTCTTCAGTTTTAGTAAATAACTCCCATTAAATTAATAATCCATATTTATTTTTTATTTCATTTACCTATCGTGCAAAAAATAAAAAAATACAATAAAATATAAAGTGGAACATATCACAGCCAGTGTGTATGTATTAATATCTATCTATATATTTAATGAATGAACTTACTGTAACAATTAAAAAGTGTAAGGGTCTACATTTAATATATTCACAAAATATAATTCTCACAATTATAAACAGATATTGTACCAATGCTTTCCACTTACTCCTGCACTAACATTTTTAGATTTAACAAGAACTGTTGCTTTACTCCTTACTATTGACCATCCTTAAAATTGTTCACTAAGCATGGCTGTGTTCGCTTACCTCATTATACACATGGATACATACATATATTGAGAATGTATATATTTGTGTGTGTGACTCTATCTATCTATCGATCTATATTTATATTATATTATATTACATGATATTATATTACATTATATTATATTTGCACATAGTTAACTGTGTGCGTGCCACTTCACACATAAGTAAATAAGGCCCATTGTCTAGGCCTATTATTTTTTTTAATGATGGCACCATAGGAAACATAGTGAATGCAACAAAGGTGTCCTTTGCGTAGTAGCAAAGTGTACAAGCACCCAATGTACAGACTGATTACACCCCAAGCCTAATATTGAGCTAACACATGTGCATTCCCACGTTTAAGAGCTTAAAGCGTGGGAGAAAAAGAGAGCACAGAAAGAATCATGGAAAAGGAAATTTCTATGGCTTTATTTTACTTTCTTATTTGACTGTACGTGAAAACAGGATGATGGGTGTTCTATTACCTTCCAGTATACTCTTCGCCAGCAAGCTGGGGGTTCTTATATGTCTTTGATACACAGTTTTTCTCTCTGTTCCAGTTGGTTTCCCTGTCAGGCCTTTCTTATCCTGCAAGAAGGAAATATCATAATAATAAATATACAATGTCACACTTCCACAATATATGCAGACAGCAAGGCTCAACAAACAGAGAAGAACATGAGTTCCCTATGTGTTGGCAAAAACATGTTGTCTTGATCATCTCATTTAGGGACGCTAAATAGAGATTCTGTTGTAAATGTAAACCTGTCATCTGCTAAACAGGAAACAACTAGTGCTTCAACCTACCGCAAACACAATAAAAAGCGCAAGTGGATATTTATGAGTTTCAACACAAAATAGCCTCTGCCCATTTCACTGTTTAGATTGGAAACACAGGACATTTTTTTTTTTATCTTTGCTTATAAGTGACTTTCGCTTTTCTGCTTTGGTCTGGCTGAACAGGAAAGTGTTGGAAGCTTCTTGTATAGCTCAAAGTGCCTTAACCATCTGTTGTACCTCGCTGGGTTGATGATGTGTAGCTTAGTGGAAGCTCAGGCTTGGGATGCTGCTATGTAGGCTTAGAGTCACTACAGGCATATAATGCCAGGATAACAAGCCGATGTTATGGCAGTGATATATTGCTTGTGCTGGTACATAGTGACAGACTGGCAGTATGCTGATAGCTATCATTCTGTAGTGGGAGCTGTTAGGGAGGATTAGCACTACTCTGTTTGCGGTTTCAACGTGCCAAGTCCTGTTCTATACACCTTGCTTCCATAAAATAAAAGGATCTTCCTAGGTAACGGTGCAATTACATGGAAGATATATTAACATTATTACAATTATTATTCTATTTATTATTAATAATAAAAAAATATTATTGTTGTTTTTCTTAGTCTCATTATTATTATTATTATTATTATTATTATTATTACTACTACTATTTTTTATTATTACATATTCATGGAAGAAATACACTAAATTGTTTGATTTTTGCATCAGCGCCAGGTACCAAAATTAAGTTTACATGTACCCTTTGAATCAAACATCCATTTATATGCAGAAGAATATCTCATTTTTTAGGGGAGGTGAAAAAATGACTTTTAATATTTTTTAATTTGCTATTAGACTATAGATACTCTTTTGTCATTATACCCATGACCCAGGTAACATTTAATTACTAAGTCATCATAACCATGACCCAGATACCATTTATATTTACTAAGTCATTATAACCATGGCACAGATAACATTTATTTACTTAGTCATCATAACTATGACCCAGATACCATTTATTTTTACTAAGTCATTATAACCATAGCGCAGATAACATTTATTTATTGGAAGAAAACATCCAAAATATTTTAATAATTTTTAATATTAATTTTATCTTACTAACCAGTTTTTCAGAGTTAACAGGCTTTCTGGTATTATATTAAAACATTGCTAACATTAGCAAATTACCTGCTCCCTTGAAACAGCATTTCTTGTGATGTACGATATATAAGTAAGTGCAATATTATGGAAGAAAAGCTATAAGTGGCATGGGTTTATCTGCCAATCTGAGCAAAAAATAAAATGTTTTTTTTACCACTCATGAGAAATAAAGGCAGTTCCCAAAAAGAGATTGTTTGGTTTTATTTATAAGCAACACAGCTCAGGTCTGCTTAAGAGGCAGTAATGTGTTAAGTGCTATTGGCAGGCTGTGTATTGGCAGACATGAAAGGCTAGTGACAGTTGTGTATACAATGCCCCACACATCTCACACTTGTATTGACTTCTAGTACCCCATGTATGTGTCAGAGCACAGCTGTGATCATCATAATGTAACACTTTGCTTGATGTGCTTCTAATTCTCAAAGCCAGCAACTAAAACAACACCAGGGTGCTGCTGTCACCCAAATGTGTTTATATACCTAAAAAGACAACAATTCACTCCAGCATGTTAAGAGATCTGAATGGAAAGCTGATTTACTAAACACACACTTTTTTTTTACACTTAATTTTAAAAAATAGAAATGTGCCCATTACCTAGATGAACTAAGTATAGAATTGTGTCTCCTTTAAAAAATCCTGCAAATATATTCTCATCTACAGGTTCCACTCCAATTAATGGCCACTAAAGGTATTTTAAGTTATTTTCTGATGAAGAAAAAAAAAAAATCTGGATCTACAGAGCAAATGTGGATAACCAGTATACCTTCAACCTGCAATGTATCATTATCTTTATCAAATCTTTTATATTCTCAAGCAGAGTGTGTTTTAAATCATCAGTTTAACTGGTTTCCGACCAGCCGCTGCAGTTTAACTGCGGCAGAATGTCACGGCTGTGAGAAACGACGTTACCTTACGTCGCTTCGCCTTTTGGCCACTAGGGGCACGCCCGCAGCATGTGCCCGGAGCCGATGCTAGTGCCCGGTGGGCGCGATGACCGATGGGCACCTGCGATCGATCAGGACAGAGTGAGAACCGGGATCTGTGTGTGTAAACACACAGATCCCAGTTCTCTAAGGGGTGAGAAGACAGGTCGTGTGTTCATACTGTGTATGAACACCTATCTCTCTCTCCTCCTAGACAGTCCCACTCCCTACAGTTAGAACACAGTGAGGGAACACAGTTAACCCCTTGATCGCCCCCTAGTGTTAACCCCTTCCCTGCCAGTGACATTTATACAGTAATCAGCATTTTTATAGCACTGATCGCTGTATAATTGTCAATGGTCACAAAAATGTGTCAAAAGTGTCCAATTTGTCCGCCGCAATATTGCAGTCCGGATAAAAATCACAGATCGCCGCCATTACTAGTAAAAAAATATAATAAAAATAACATAAATCTATCCCCTATTTTGTAGACGCTATAACTTTTGCACAAACCAATCAATATACGCTTATTGCGATTTGTTTTACCTAAATATGTAGAAGAATACATATCAGCCTAAACTGAGGAAAATATTATTTTTTTTGAAAAAAATGTGGGCTATTTATTATAGCACACAATTTTCAAAATTGTTGCTCTTCTTTTGTTTATAGTGCAAAAAATAAAAACCGCAGAGGTGATCAAATACCACCAAAAGAAAGCTCTATTGGTGGGGAAAAAAGGACGTAAATTTTGTTTGGGTAAAGCGTTGCGAAAACGCGCAATTGTCAGTTAAATCGACACAATGCCGTATCGCAAAAAATGGCCTGGGCATTGAGCAGCCAAATCTTCTGGGGCTGAAGTGGTTAACTTCATCTGACTCTATTTCATCCCCTTTAGAGAAATTAATAAAAGAAAAGGTGGAAGTGAAATAGCATCACTCATTAATCCAGGGTACAGCCTTAGTGGGATCTATGGGATCTGGAGCAAAAGCAGAGCGGTTGTCCATAGCAACCTTTTAAATCAAATAGGGAATACGATGGATGTCTATGGGGAACACTACGTTCATTAGTCCTGCTGAGCATAAATAAATCCTGATCAATGTTCTGTATATAGATGGCTCAGTCATAAGATATCCTATAAGATCTCTAATTGTCGGTCTGCCAGTGATGACACTCACCTCTGTGGCTTGCTGTCTCCTTAGAGCCACCTGGGCTGCCATGACTCTCTGTCTCTCCACCACCAGCAGGCAGTTGGCACACTGACAGTCCCTCCAGCGACAGAAGCGCTTGTGGCCCTTCAGACAGGACACCACCCCATGATTCCTGCACCTGGCACACTTGGGGGTCCTGCTCAGCTTCCTCTGCTCTCCACCTTTCTCTACACATTTCTGTTGCTGATCGCTCCTGCTATGGCCATCGCCATGGTGCTCCTCCTCATCCTCGTCCTCTTCTTCTGGCTCCACAATCCTGCAAGGTTCGGGCTGTCCGTCCAGCTCCAGGCTCTCCACGTCTATCTCCGAGTCCCCGGCCAGGGATGAAGAGTAGGAGCAGGACGAGGGGGAAGAGGACGGGGGGGAAGAGGACGGGGCACCCCCAGCCTGGACCTCGTACATCTCCGTCTGTTCTCTCCACTCACTTCTCCACTCCGGCTTCTCCCACCCTGCGGACACACAATACACGGGACATCGCTTAGTCTATGGACACCAGAAATCACATGCTGCATTCTCATTGCTATTTGTAGGACTCGGCAAAGAGCACTGCAAAGAAATGCAGATTCTTCCAAATAAATGATGGAAGTTGGGAGTTTACATATATAAAAAGGACGATGATTTACTAAATGACCCTTCATAGCAAAAGGCTTGCTTTTTTTTTATCTGCACATTATTGGATATTTGTGGGAAGATTAGCAACATCCTAATTAAATCAGCCAAATATATACTGTATATAGATGGAGATAAATAGATAGATAGATAGATAGATAGATAGATAGATAGATAGATAGATAGATAGATAGTCGGACTCAATTATATACAATCACACATATGTACAGTAGAGAGAGAGCGAAAGATAGAGAAAATATAGCTAGGTAGATAGAAAGATAGATAATCAGACTATACATTATATATACTCATATATCGATATCTATAGCGAGAGAGATAACGTATATATATATGTGTGTGTGTGATTATACATAAAAGAGAGACAGAAATAGAATTGTATTAGAAGATAGATAGATAGATAGATTGATAGATACATACATACATACATACATAATTAGCATATACATTTTATAAACGCAGAGAGAGAGAGGGAGAGAGAAAAATATAGTAATAGATGATAGATAGATTAGTAGATAGATAGATAGATAGTCAGACTATACATTATATATACTCATATATCTATAGAGTATAGAGAGAGAGAGAGAGAGAGAGAGATAACATATATATATATATATATATATATATATATATATATATATATATATATATATATATATATATATATGTGTGTGTGTGTGTGTGTGTGTGTGTGTGTGTGTGTGTGTATATATATATATAATATAGAGAGATATATAGTGTGTGTTTGTGTGTGTGTGTGATCATATATAAGAGAGAGACGGAAGTCGAATTTTAATACAAGATAGATTGATAGATAGATAGATACATTTTTACACTGACAAGCATATTTGATACTGATTATGTTTCCACTAACCAGACACTATCTGCATGGAGTTTGCATGTTCTCCCAATGTTTGAAGGTGGGAGCCGGTTAATTGGCTCCCTGTCTAAATTAAACCTAGGATATGTAGGTATGCATGTGAGTTAGCTCGTTGAGGGCAGAGGCTGATGTGAATGTATGTAAAACGCTGTGTAAATTGTGCTATACAAATGGCTTGCTCTATGGCAATAGATAAAGCTAACATTTCTTGTTTGGACATATTCTCCTGCTTTAAGATCTCTGAGTGCCTCCACAACTGCTTATCTATTGATGTCCTTCCGCTGCAGAGCAACTGTGCCACCTGGTAATATAGGTAGATAGATAGATAGATAGATAGATAGATAGATAGATAGATAGATAGATAGATACTTGTTGCCTAAATGACAAGGACAAGTGTAGCTAGAACCCGACTTGTGCAATCCCTGTCTGCTTTTTAGACTGGAAGCTATTATCCACAATGCCACAGCATAGACGAGGGCTGATTGGAAACCAAAGCTACAAGTGGCACCTGCACACAAATAACTGCCCTCCTCTGCTAATGCCCTCTTTATCTAAGATAGAGGTAACGCTGGGCACAAAGATGTGAGATCTCTTCTGACTGTAGAGCTACACAACATTTAGCATTCTTTCATTGTGCACTGATTCCTACCAGTAAATCGATATTCAGTACAAATAACTGTAATCACAACTCTCTGAAATCCTATACAAATTCACATCGCTTACAGGGGTAACATACATTCTAGATAAGTAGATAGATATAGATCCTATATATGTAGGTAAATATATACATACGAAATGATAGGTAGATAGATAGATAGAGATCCTTATATAAAGGAATAAATACATACATAGATAGACAGAGATCCTTTAAATGTAGGGATAGATAGATAGATAGATAGATAGATAGATAGATAGATAGATAGAGATCCTATATAATTAGGGATAGATAGATAGGTAGATAGATAGATAGAGATCCTTTATATGTAGGTATAGATACATACATAGATAGATAGAGATCCTTTATATGTAGGTATAGATACATACATAGATAGATAGATAGATAGATAGATATCCTTTATATGTAGGTATAGATACATACATAGATAAATAGATAGATAGAGATCCTATATATGTAGGGATAGATAGATAGATAGATAGATAGATAGATAGATAGATAGAGATCCTATATAATTAGGGATAGATAGATAGATAGGTAGATAGATAGATAAAGATCCTTTATATGTAGGTATAGATACATACATAGATAGATAGAGATCCTTTATATGTAGGTATAGATACATACATAGATAGATAGATAGAGATCCTTTATATGTAGGTATAGATGCATACATAGATAAATAGATAGATAGAGATACTATATATGTAGGTATAGATACATATATAGATAAATAGATATAGATACATAGATAGATAGATAGATAGATAGATAGATAGATAGATAGATAGATAGAGATCCTATATATGTAGGTATAGATAGATAGATAGAGATCCTATATATGTAGGGATAGATAGATAGATAGATAGATAGATAGATAGGTAAATAGATAGATAGATAGATAGATAGATAGATAGATAGATAGATAGATAGATAGAGATCCTATATATGTAGGTATAGATAGATAGATAGAGATCCTATATATGTAGGGATAGATAGATAGATAGATAGATAGATAGATAGATAGATAGATAGATAGAGATCCTATATATGTAGGTATAGATAGATAGATAGAGATCCTATATATGTAGGTATAGATAGATAGATAGATAGATAGATAGATAGAGATCCTATATATGTAGGGATAGATAGATAGATAGATAGATAGATAGATAGATAGATAGAGATCCTATATATGTCGGGATAGAAAGAGATCCTATATATGTAAGTAAATATAGATAGATATCCTATATATGTAGGTAAATATGAATAGATAGATACATAGATGAATATAGATCCTATATATGTAGGTAAATAGATATAGATAGATGACTATAGATCCCATATATGTAGGTAAATAGATATTGCTACATGAATATAGATCCTATATATGTAGGTAAATAGATAAATATAAAATGATAGATAGAGATACTATATATGTAGGTAAATATAGATATATAGATAGATAGCTAGATAGAATGGGTTTTCAGACTTACCGAATTCCTATAGGAGCATCCAAATTGGGTGAGCTCAGGCCAAGTACACAATCCCTTTAATAGACAATCCCGTGCACTGTGTGGATGAGGTTCTTTCAGTTTCCTTTCTCCAGGGATGGACAGTGATCCTATTCAGTGACACATGACAGTGACAGAGAGAGGAGCCCTGCTGCCTAATTGTTAGCTGGCTGCTAGATAACCTATGGCAGCTCTGCAGGCTTTAATAGCTAGAGGGGCACACAGTTCACTCAGCCTTTGCACAGGATCTCAAGCCGAGTTTTGACCAGCCTCCCAGCCGATTGGTTCGTTAGGCTCTCCGACCAAGCTGTGATTGGCCAGTGTTTCCAGAGTCTGCCCTGCCCACTTCACGCCTTGCGCTGTTTACTAGACAGGAGAATTGTCAGTGATTATGAATGTGGGGAAGATTTCTCCCAGGGTCCCCCCACTATTATCTCCCTGCATCATCAACACCAAGCCACATAGCCATGCACCAAGCCACATTACACTTGTATAGTAAACACTGGAGCTATCTACCGACTATAGAAAAAGATAAACAGTAGACAACACAGAAAAAAAAAATTCTAAGGTTAATCTTCCTGATCAAATAAACACAATTTTAGAAAACTACCAAAACAAAAGAGAGTTGTTTGCGATGTTTTACTCGACCTGTAGTTGTGTTTACATCTGCTGAAATAGATTGGTTGGTAAATATTGTCAAACGTGAAAAACAGATGAACGTAATTGTTTTATCCTTTGCAAAGATTCAGAAAAACGAAAAAATGTCGATTGCTAATAAATAATGATTTACCCTTGCATAAAATGTCATTTAATATATAAAAAACTCACATACACAAATAAAATGTAAATGTTATTAAAAAAAAATATGTATATATATATATATATATATATACAATTTCTTACATACATTATGTATCATTATATATTATTAAATATATTATGTAAGGAATTGTATATATATATATATATATAAGCATATGTGTATAGAAATATATATATATATATATAATGTATAAAATGTATGTGTGTGTGTATACATGCATATATATATATATATATATATATATATATATATATATATATATATATATATATATATATATATATATATATATATATATATATATATATATATATATATATATATATATATATATATATATATATATATATATATACACACACACACATACATTTTATACATTATATATATATATTCACATATGTTTTTATATATATATATATATATATATATATATATATATATATATATATATATATATATAAATATATATATATATATATATATATATATATATATATATATATATATATATAATGTATAAAATGTATGTGTGTGTGTATACATGCATATATATTTATATACACACACATATACATTTTATACATTATATATATATATTCACATATGTTTATATATATATATATATATACACACACATATATATATATATATATATATATATATATATATATATATATATATATATATATATATATATGCGTGTGTGTAATGTATATATATATATATATATATATATATATATATATGTGTGTGTGTGTGTATAATGTACGTAAAAAAATATGTATATATATTTTATATATATTTGCAAAAATATGCTGCTGAACATTTAATCTATATACTGAAACCTCATTACTGTTTATAAAAAATACACCCTACAGTGTACAAAGCAAACAAAGTGCAAATGAAACAAAGAAAACCACTTAGGTTCAATTAGCAAAGCTTATACAGAAGAATAAGGATCCTTATTTAAGATGTGCAGCTGTATTTTTTTATTTTATTTTTACTCTCATTGAACACAGCAGAAAATAACTGTCACTTAAGAGAAAAAAAAAAAGGTTTCTTATCCTGTAGTGTTCTCTTTGTGAATGAAGTCTAATGCCGTGATGTATAAAAGGTAATTGGAGAGATTTCAGGGCTTCAAACCTCCCAGGGTGTCCCTACATCACAGTCCTGACTTTAAAAAGTGGGGTTATATATCGCTCCAATGTAAGTGGTCTCCTATGCATTCACTGAACACACTATTATTGAATGCCAGGCTAATTTTGGTTCTAGGATACAACACATTGAGGGGAATTTACTAAGACTGGCACAGCTAGAATCTGGAGCAGCTGTGCATGGCATCCAATCAGCTTCTACTTTTCATTTTCAAAGCTTAACTGAACAATCTGAAGTTAGAAGTTGATTGGGCTCCATGCACAGCTGTCTCATATTCTGTTTGCTCCAGTATAGTATTAGTATAGTTTGGATTATTAGTATAGTTTGGACCTGTTACATATAACAGCTGATGATGTTGTGCTTTCCATTTCTGCTTCATTGTTGCATGGTTGCATGCACTTCAATTAAAATTCAATGCTACATCATGTAACAATTTTCATTTGCTTGCATTTGTTTTTTTTTTTGTTTTTTTTTTAACTTTGTTGTAATTGTTACACAAATATAAACTAAACCTATTCTACGAAAATATATATAAAAAAATCAATGTATAGTAAATATTTCGATCACATTTTCATGAACAAAATAATATGATTCCGTATTGCAGACAATTTTTGCAGCCATGTTACATATGTATAGATATTTTTTATTAAAAAATACTCTGATATCTGCAGTAGCCATTCAAATCTAAACGTAGAAGATTCCTGTGCAGCAAACACTTTAAAACATCGTCTTTGACGATTGTAAAAGTAAGATACTGGGACATCGATATATTTATGTATAAACACATAAATAAGATCTGCATTCTCTAAACTGGAATAACTTTAGATAATCGTTATCTAAAAGAGAGAAAAACATTTCAACCCACAATCTAGCTTTGTGTACAGTAAACTGACAATAACTGCTGCTTGTACTCCTGAGCAGAGCAGAGCCAGCTGGATCTCAGGCACCGGCTTGATAATAGCACACGCCTATACCATGGCGATGCCAGCAGCTCTAGACGCTTGGCACTCCCAGACCTCCTCTGTGTGTGTAAGACCCTCCTGAGTGTAGAAAGGGGCATCTCACTCTGCAATACACTGCAATGTATTTCTAATTCTAGCAGACAGAACACATTTTGGGGAGATTTTCTAATTAAAAAAAAAATACAAAAAAGCACTAAAACAATAAAAAAGGAATATAGCCTTTTCTTTGCCATCCATTTCTTTTTTTTAAAGCTTTTTCTTTGCCATCCAGATTTTACAATATGTTGGTCCATTCCATAGATGAGCAAGTGCACACATTGTAATCTCTGCACGTAGTGACTCCAGGCTTGTATCTGTCTTATCTGTCCCTGTGTCTGCTTGTACATGTTCGGTTTGGTATTACAGTATATTGTGTACAGTGACACATTTTGGTATGCTCAGTATGTGTGCAAAGGGCATGGGAGAAATTATTCTTGTGAACCTGTTCACATTGCTTCAGCTAAGCATAAATAAACCTAAACAGAATATAGAAGAAGAGAAAAAATACTATATTCCATGCTTTTCCCTTTCTGTGAGGTTGATTTACTAAAAGCAAATAGATTGCTTACCACACTTTTAAGTACACAATAGGGTTTATTTACTAAAGCTGTAAAGTGCAAAATCAGGCTCACTCCTGCATAGAAACCAATGAGCTTCCAGGTTTTATTACCAAAGCTTAATACTTTGCAAGGGAAATTGCACTTTGCAAGAGAATTTGCTCCATAGCTAAGTGAACATACAAAAAAAAATTTTTGGCAGAGATTACCCAATCAAGTGCAAGGAAAATCAAATAAAAATATATTTTTTCGGTTGCACACAATTAGATGATGAATGTCAGGAAGAGATTTAGCTCATTCTCTAAGCTCTTGGGACAATTGCCTTTAAAAAGTGCAACATCCCTTGCAAAGTGAACAGCTTATTTGCCTGTAGTAAATCCAACCCAGTGTCTCATCAAGTTCAAAAGCACAGATCATTCTGTTTTTTTCTTATTTCACTTTTTAGTTTTTTTGTTGTTGTTTTGTTTTTTTGTCCTGTAATACCAATGAAGTGATTGTACATGGACAGATCTTGTCTACTGTAATAGGAGATCAATTACAACAGTATTGGTTTTATAATCATGTGATAGGTTGGATTTCACCTATTATTTCCCACAAGCAACCTGTCCTTATACAACTGAATAGAAAAGGAGATTACATTGAAGCAGACAGGTTGTAGACACAAGCAGAATAAATACATGAAAAACAGTGTTTTATTTTTCCAAAATGTAACAAAGCTTGTGTACCATTCTGTCATTGTAGAAAGGTAGGTAGGAAGGTGCAGCTAGAGATTATTTGACTTTAGGGCTATTTTACAGAGGTAGAGCTACAGGAAATCTTAGAACCAGAAACCTGGAAATTCCATATCATGGTGTTAAGCAGCAAATATATTATTTCTTTGTGTGCATTTAATTTATGTGCTTTTTTTTTCCAAATTTTTCTACTTGTTAAAAAGCTAGAGAAGTCTTAAGAAAATAAGATGAGAGAGAACACAGAGAGGAAAAAAGTAATAAAATTGTTGTGTTTGTAAACTGGAGGGAGAAAGTAAAAGTAGAAGTGGAGGAAAAATAAAAAGATAATGAATAATCTTAATAATGATAATTGTAACAATTAATAAAGTATTCTGTATTCTGTATAGCCCATTCAAATATAAAATAACAGCTTTTGTTACAATATTCACCTTCAGTGTAGAGATTTCTTCCTGCATATTTTTTTTCTGTTGCTAGCTGTCCTCAATCTGTGTTACTCTAATGCCGCGTACACACGAGCGGATTTTCCATCAGAAAAAATTGGATGTTTTTTCTGATGGAATTCCGCTCAAGCTTGGCTTGCATACACACGGTCACGCAAAAGTTCTCTGAACTTTTGACCGTCAAGAACGCAGTGATGTACAACACTAAGACGAGCCGAGAAAATTAAGTTCAATGCTTCCGAGCATGCGTCGAATTGTTTCCGAGCATGCAAAGGAATTTTGCGCGTCGGAATTGCTACAGACGATCGGAATTTCCGATCGGAACTTTTTCCGACCGAAAAAATGAGAACATGTTCTCAACCTTTTGCTGGCGGAAATTCGGCCAGCAAAAATCCGATGGAGCATACACATGGTCGCTTTTTCCAACGAAAAGCTCTCATCGGTCTTTTTCTGGCCGAAATTCCGATCGTGTGTACGTGGCATGAGCTCAGGTCATCCTGGATCTGCTCCAGCCTGTGATTGGACAGTGAAAAGAGAAGCAGTAGAGCGATAAGCTTTTCTCTCTGTCTCTCTGCTCTCTCCTTTAATCAGCATGCATCTAAGTCAGAATATGAACTGGCTGGCTACTTGTGCTGCTCCTTCCTCTTGTACTTCAGTTCTGCTGTACAGGGACCGCAAGAGATGGATACCAGGTCATATTCAGGTACACAAACTGTTTGCATTAAAAAGAAAAAAAAGAAATTTAATCAAGTGATAACGAATACAGAGCTTGATTATTTGTGTATTTTATATCTGTCTATTAAGTTCAGCTTAACCACTTCAGCCCCAAAAGAGTTTGTCCCCTTCCTGACCAGAGCACTTTTTGCGATTCGGCACTGCGTCGCTTTAACTAACAATTGCGCGGACGCGTGCCGTTGCACCCAAACAAAATTGACATCCTTTTTTTCCCACAAATAGAGCTTTCTTTTGTTGGTATTTTTTTTTTTTTGCGCTATTAACAAAAAAAGAGTGACAATTTGAAAAAAAAGCAATATTCTTTACTTTTTGCTATAATAAATATCTCCAAAAATATATAAAAAAAAACGAATTTTTTCCTCAGTTTAGGCCGATACGTATTCTTCTACATATTTTTGGTAAAAAAAATCGCAATAAGCATATATTGATTGGTTTGCGCAAAAGTTATAGCGCCTACCAAATAGGGGATAGATTTATGACATTTGTATTATTAATTTGCTTTTATTAGTAATGGCGGCAATCTGCGATTTTTATTGGGACTTTAACATTATGGCGTTATAGCATTATAGCTTTCTTTTGGTGGTATTTGATCACCTCTGCGGTCTTTATTTTTTGCTAAACGAATAAAAAAATACCGAAAATGTTGAAAGAAAACGTTTTTCTTTGTTTTTGTTATAAAATTTTGTAAATAAGTACGTTTTCTCCTTCACTGATAGGCACTGATAAGCTGCACTGATGGGCACTGATAAGGCGGCACCGATGAGGTGGCACCAATGAGATGGCACCGATGGGCACTGATAGACGGCACTGATGGGCCCTGATAGGCAGCACTGATAGGTGGCACTGATATGCAGCACTGATGAGCATTGATAGGCAGCACTGATGGGCACTCATAGGTGGCACTGTTGGGCACTGATGGGCACTGATGGGCACTGATAGGCAACACTGATGGGCACTGAAAGGCTGCACTGATGGGTACTTATGGGTGGCACTGATAGACGGCACTGCTGGGCACTGATAGGCGGCACTGATGGGCACTGAAAGGCAGCACTGATGGCCGTTGATGGGCACTGATGGCTGGCAATGGCACTGGATTTCGTTTATAGGCATCACTGACACTGGCAAGCATTTTTCAATGGCACTAATTGGCACTTCCCTGGTGTTCTAGGGTGGCATACCTGGTGGTCCAGTGTGGTGGCCATCCCTGGTGGTTCTGGAAGCATCCTGATAGTCCTGGGCGGGCATCCGAGGGGGGCTGCACTGATAAACAATCAGCACAGACCCCCCTGTCAGTAGTGCAGCCGATCGGCTCTCTTCTACTCGCATCTGTCAGAGACTCTTTACCTAGATCGTTGTTGCGGTGTGTTAGACTGACACACCGCAACAACGATCACCATGATGCGCACCCCCAGGGGCGCGCAGTGGCTTGATATCCTGGCGATGTCATATGACGTCCGGTCAGGATATCGCAACCACTTTGCCAACGTCATATTGCTATATGGCGGGCGGCAAGTGGTTAAAGTGGTTCTACAGGCAGAAGGGTTATTTACCTTAATGCATTCTCTGCATTAGGGTAAAAAACCCGCCATGTGCAGCCTCCTTCCCACCCCTTTTAATATTTACCTAACTGTGATCTCGATCCAGCACTGTGCCCAAGAACAACATCTCTCTCT
The DNA here is from genome assembly GCA_028564925.1 of Lithobates sylvaticus. Classification (NCBI taxonomy): domain Eukaryota; kingdom Metazoa; phylum Chordata; class Amphibia; order Anura; family Ranidae; genus Lithobates; species Lithobates sylvaticus. The sequence goes on from CM053026.1 coordinate 314,393,551, forward strand.
GCTCTCTCCCTTCTAACAGGGCATATAAATAGCAGTGGGAGCCATTGGTTCCTGCTGCTGTCAATTCAATTTTGTGATAAGGGAGCAGGGGGGGCGGTGCCGAGCCTCATGGCCACAATCTCTGGCTACCAGTACGGACCCGGCCTGTGTGGTGACATCACATCCAAGCCCCTTCCTACGCGTTTTATTATCTGACGTCCTCCTGGGTCCATACTCACGTCCAGAGATTGTGGCCGCAGTCCGCTCTGCAGTTTGATTGAATCTGTTATACCAGTGTCTGTGGAGGCACACATCAATGTGTGTTTATATATGTTTTTACAAAATGAAAGTCTTAAAATGGTTTTACACTATGAAAGCCCCCCCCCCCCCCCCTTTTCTTCCTCATTCATGTAAATGTGTTAATTTTATTTATAACATGTTTAATATGAAAAAAATAAATAAATACCAGTTACAATCCATTTATTATACAAAAAGATATATAAACGTTATTAGATTGCTTTTTTTTTTGGGGGGGGGGGGTTATTTTTTTTCACATGTATAGCAAAAGTGACATATAGAAAAACAAAACGTTAATGCACCTTTCCCTGCAAGCGTCCTTTATTTCCTGTCCTGCCAGGCTGTATGATTGGATTAAGGGTCTGCTGTGTATTGAAGGGTGAGGTCCACACCATTTTTTTTCTTGTGCAGAGTTCCCTTAAAATTCACACAAGATCCAAAAAGCCTGCTATGGATTTGAGGAGAGGGCAATGTCATTTGTTTTGTTGCATGGGGCACCCATAAAATCCATACAAGATTCAAAGGGTCTAGCACTGAATTTAGAGAGGAACACTTTTTTTCTTTTCTTTTTTTTTAACCACTTTAAGACCGGGCCTCTTTTTTAGATGTGGTGTTTAACCACTTCAGCCCCGGACCAAATGGCAGCCAAAGGACCAGGCCCCTTTTTGCGATTCGGCACTGCGTCGCTTTAACTGACAATTGTGCGGTCGTGCGACGTGGCTCCCAAACAAAATTGGCGTCCTTTTTTTTCCCACAAATAGAGCTTTCTTTTGGTGGTATTTGATCGCCCCTGCAGTTTTTATTTTTTGCGCTATAAACAAAAATAGAGCGACAATTTTGAAAAAAAATGCAATATTTTTTACTTTTTGCTATAATAACTATCCCCAAAAAATATATAAAAAAACTTTTTTTTTCCTCAGTTTAGGCCGATACGTATTCTTCTACATATTTTTGGTAAAAAAAAATCGCAATTAGCGATTATTGATTAGTTTGCGCAAAAGTTATAGCGTTTACAAAATAGGGGATAGTTTTATAGCATTTTTATTAATATTTTTTTTTTTACTAGTAATGGCGGCGATCAGCGATTTTTATTGTGACTGCGACATTAATGCGGACATTTTTGACACATTTTTGGGACATTTGTCATTTATACAGAAATCAGTGCTATTTAAATAGCACTGATTCCTATGTAAATGACAGTGGCAGTGAAGGAGTTAACCACTAGGGGGCGGGGAGGAGTCAGTGTGACGTGTTGTGTTTTTTTTACAGTAGGGGGGCGTGGCTGTACATCTGACGTCATTGATCGGCTTTCCCGATGACAGGGAACAGCCGATCAATGACAGGCAGAGTAGGAAGCGCGGGGAGAGGTTTGTTTACACAAACCTCTCCCCGTTCTTCAGCTCCGTAACCCGATCGCGGGATACCAGCGGCGATCGGGTCCGCTGGTCCCGCGGCCGTGGTCACGGAGCTCCCGACCGGGTCGCGAGCGCGCCGCTGGCGGCGCGCGCGCGACCCACGGGCAGGCAAATTAAAGGGGACGTACCCGTACATGCTTTTGCCTGCCCGTGCCATTCTGTAGACGTACATGAGGCGGTCGGGAAGCGGTTAAAAAAAAATTTTTTTTTTAGCTAAAAAATTACTTAGAACCAAACATTAGATTTTTTTTCTAACATCCTAGAGAATAAAATTGCGGTCATTGCAATACTTTCTGTCACACCGTATTTGCGCAGCGGTCTTACAAGCGTACTTTTTTTAAAAAAAATCTACTTTTTTTAATGAAAAAAATGGACTAACTTTACTGTTATCTTAACAGTAAAGTTAGTCCAATTTTTTTTTATATTGTGAAAGATAATGTTACGCCAAGTAAATTGATACCCAACATGTCACGCTTCAAAATTGCGCCCAGTCGTGGAATGGCGGCAAATTTTTACCCTTAAAAATCTCCATAGGCGACATTTAAAAAATTCTACCGGTTGCATGTTTTGCGATACAGAGAAGGTCTAGAGCTAGAATTATTGCTCTCGCTTTACCGATCGCGGCGATGCCTCACATGTGTGGTTTGAACACTGTTTTCATATGCGGGCGCTACTCACGTATGCGTTCACCTCTGCACGCAAGCTCGGCGGGACCGGACGCATTTAATTAATTTTTTTTTATTACTTTTTTTACCTTTTAACTTTTTATTTTTACACTGTTTAAAAATAAAAAAATGTGTCACTTTTATTCTTATTACAAGGAATGTAAACATCCCTTGTAATAGAAAAAAAGCATGACAGGACCTCTTAAATATGAGATCTGGGGTCAAAAAGACCTCAGATCTCATACTGTATTTACACTAAAACGCAATAAAAAAATTAATAAAAAAAATGTTGTCATTTAAAAAAATAAATTGTCCCTTTAAGAGCTATGGAGTGTCATGGAGACGGGTGGGGGGCCATCTTCCCCTCAATCGTCTTCATGTCAGCCCAGGGGACAGACGCGAACGCCTCCACCGCTGCCGATGGCTCCGGTAAGCGGCGGAGGGTGGCCCTCTCCCGCCACCGAATCCGCCGCAGAGACCACTTTTAGACACGGGGATATCAGGGTTATGGCAGCTAGCTGCTGCCATAACAACGATATCTGTCCCCAAAGTAGGGATGTACATCGGCATGCGGCGGTCGGCAAGTGGTTAAAGGAAAGAAAAAGTGGCATACAGAATCAAGGCTATTAATTTGCGTTTCCTTCATTTTGTAAATAATGGATTGAGGACCCCACAAAATACATATCACAGCCACTTAATCTTCTTGATAAGGATCTGGTATGAATTTGTATGTGTGTGTGTGTGTGTGGTGGTGGTGGGAGTAGGGGGGTCATTGTATTATTTGTAAAACAAAGGCAGCATGTAAGAAAAATGTGATTTCATGGCATTTTTAACAGTTTTTCTCCTTTTCTTATACTACTTTGTTTATGATTTAGAGATGCTCCACTTTACAGGCATGTTTAGAGGACCCCCACACCCTTCAAGCAGGTTTTTTAAGGGAATAGTACATTTTTAACGTTGTACTTTTAGCATTATTAACCCTCCTGGTGGTATTCCCGAGTGTGGCTCAGGGTTAAATTTCAGTACCATTAGTTGTAACCCCCGAGTCACACTCGGGATTGCATTGCAAGATCCTGGTCCAGGTTACTTACCTTGTCAAGGATAAATCCAAGGAAAAAACAAGCTTACTTACCGACCAGCCCACCGACAACCGAATCAACCTGTCTAACAGTATGCGTTAAAAACAGGGGTTTAGTCTGCACACATTTGCAAATGCATGCGTAAGCTACAGAGCCTCGCCAAGGCACCCTGGTAGCTGTAGTCCCTATCAATAACTAATGAGTGACTCCACAGTGGAAGCACATGCATTCCGATGGATAGGTGGAGGACAGATGGTCTGAAGGGGAGCCCACCACTTCTTAAAGGTGCAGGAGCATACTGAGCACCCAGCATATAGCTCAATGGCTGCAAAGGTGTCAGTGCGTTGCCTGACCAATACACAGTGATACAAAAAGGGGACCACTGCCCCCACCTATAGCTGGCCATTGCAGTAAGCAGCATTGGAGGGCAACATAAGACATAAACAGGGCCAAGGATAAATCCAAGGAAAAAAACAAGCTTACTTACCGACCAGCCCACATACAACCGAATCAACCTGTCTAACAGTATGTGTTAAAAACATGGGTTTAGTCTGCGCACATTTGCAAATGCATGCGTGCAGACTAAGCTTTTTCCTTGGATTTATCCTTGGCCCTGTTTATATCTTATGTTGCCCTCCAATGCTGCTTACTGCAATGGCCAGCTATAGGTGGGGGCAGTGGTCCCCTTTTTGTACTTACCTTGTCACCAGGATCCTGCAATGTCCCCCCGATGTGTCGTCCACTGGATCACCCGCCAAAAGCTCTGTGTTCCGGGCTCCATTCCCTGCGAGTGTCAAGGTGTATTGGGGGCGAAGCCCAGCATCAAATTCAAAACAAAACACATACAGTAGTACACTGTAATCTGTAAGATTACATTACTGTGTCAAATCATTTTGTCTCCCTTTTGTCCCTTGTGCTTTGTCCAGTGCCCTGCATGCAGTTTTCTATTATATATATACTGTTCTTTCTGCCTGGAAACTTGAGATTGTCCATTAGAAACTTGCAGAATTGAGCGATAGTGATTCGTGAGGAAATTAATTTTGTTATTATTATATTATTATTTTTTATAATTATTTATAGTTATTTATTATATTATAATTTAGGATTACTGCTTTGAGATTCAAAAATCTGACATGCAGTATTCATACTGCCAGGGAGGCTACAGCATATCTATGGCAAAAATGTAAAATCATATATCCATTTGCACATTGAATTTCAAATATCTCCATAGCCTACTCATATTACTTTGGATGATCTTTAAATTTGTAAACTTACTTTGTGAAGATCTCATCACATTTACTAGAATTCTGTGACACATACTCACTGTGTCCTGTGTGTAGACACTGATGTGTCACACATTTCACAGAGCCTGTCTTCTGAACTACAGAGGTGCTGAGAGGAGGAGTTTCAGGGGCTGCAGTCAATACAGGAATCACAGCAGCAAGGTACCATGGGATATGTAATCCTTGGAAATTGAAAGCTCACAGTAGAGGAGAAGCTGCAAAGCATGCAGGGAATTCAGGAAGTTGGGGAAAGAGATGGCCAGCAGACAAGCAGCACTCACAACATAAAAGGAGATTTCCAAAAAAAGCTTATACTGGATTGTCAAATACAACTATTGTTTGAGTTGCTATTACAATGCTAATATTATAAAAAATAAAAATGTTTGCTGTAACCATCGTTTTTTTTTTTCACATTGGTACATGTCCCCTGGGGCAATGCCAAGCCACAATGCACTTTTCTGACAATCCCTTGGCTATTAACCTTAAAAATAGAGAAAATGACTTTGATAGATGTGGATCCTATTGACTATAATAGGGTCTGGATTTCATATGTTAGGCTGAACCTTAGCAAACTGAAAAAAAGTTCAGCTCATCCCTAAGGCCCCTTTCACACTGGGCCGGGAGCGGCGGCGACGGTAAAGCAGCGCTATATTTAGCGCTGCTTTACCGTCCTTTTAGCCGCGGTATTTGGCCGCTAGCGGGGGTTAAAACCGCACCGCTAGCGGCTGAATACCGCGGCTAAAAGGACGGTAAAGCAGCGCTAAATATAGCGCTGCTTTACCGTCGCCACCGCTCCCGGCCGAAAAAGGGTTAAAATCCCCTGCAATATACACCGCTCCTATACCGCTCCAAAGATGCTGCTAGCAGGACTTTTTTGACCGTCCTGCTAGCGCACCGATCCAGTGTGAATGGGGCCGGATTTTTTCAGGCGCTGTACAGGCGCTATTTTTAGCGCTGTACCGCCTGAAAAATGCCCCGTGGTGAAAGGGGCCAAAGAGAAAGAGCGATAGACTGCAGAACAGAGTGAGAAGAGAGAAAAATAGAGAGGTAGAGAGAGTTGAGTGAAAGGTAGAGGACGAGAGAAACAGTAAAAAGTAGAACAGAGGAATGTAATTAAGAAAGATAGAGGAGAGGCTTCTAGCGAGAGATAGAGGGTTTGAGAGAAATAATTAAGTGGGGCAGTAGAGTAGTAGCTAGAGGGAAAGAGGGAGAATTAAAAGAAAGTTAAAGCACAGAGGAAGATAGAGCAATTACCAGAGGAAGGAGTGAAGGACAGAGAAGGAAAGACAATATTAGAAGAGAAGGTAGGAGTTACAGACAGAATGAGAGAGAGAGAGAGAAACAGGGTTGGAGAAAGAAAGAGAGAAATAGAGAGAGAGAGAATTTTCAGAGACAAAATTTGGAGAGAGAAAAAGAGTACTGTATAGGACAGCAGAAGAGAAAATTAAGAGACAGAGAGGGATATAGAGGAGTGAAAGACAGTGCTAAAGAACCTGTGATAGTTTTCAAATATATACCTGGGTCCCTGTGAAGCTGCCTTAGATCTTAGGCCCAAGCTATGTGCCTCAATTGCTTAATTTGAGATTGAGCCCTGCTTCCCCTGGCACCATAACCTACCCCATGCTATTCACTTGTCAAATTCCAGAGCGTCTATTGCCCACTGAAGTCCTGACAGTTATCATAGGAAAGGGAACAACCTCTATAATTTTGTAGAGTAGTTGTATTTCACTAATATATTGGGTGCTAAAGATAAGACTGAATACTGTGAGACATTCTATTTTATATTTCTTATGAAACTGAAGTTTGATTGTAATGTCCATGTCTTCTGACTCCCCTTTTTTTATACAAGTGTTTAAAAGTGTTATGGCAGAATGGAATGTCTCCAACAGGAAAGAGATACATTGGTGTTACCCTTCTCATAAAATCACAAGTAAATCAAATGTCCAGAACAGGGCCGAGACAAGGGGTGGGCAGGAGGGATGGCTGCCCAGGGTGCCACGGTTTACTGTGTGTATGGGAGTGCCCGTGAGCTCATTCTGATACAAGGTATTTTGACAAGCGGATGACTGCTGGGGAGCAAAGTCCACTAAGCCCCCAAGTTCTCACATAATGAAGGGGGGGGGGGGCACAGTTTGGTTTCTTTGCCCTGGGTGCTGGATACCCTTGTCCCAGCACTGGTCCAGATTACAACAAAAGGGTATAGCTGACCATACACTGTATAAACTTGGGCTGATTCCTAAAGAAGCAAACAAAATCCACTCAGTAGATGACCAATTAGCTACCTCCCTCTCAACATCCCTTCAAAATTTAGGAACCAGGGGGAAAATTGTTGGCTGAAAAGCCGCTTCACTCAGTCAGATGCAGCCGCTGCTTGGGTAGTTTTACATCTAGCTGGGCCAGCTGTCAAAATACAATAGACACACTACTGTCTATTGTGGGTGGAGGAATCTGTTGTTTTTTTGTTGAGTTTTTTGCTTTTTTCATTCAGCCTGCAGGAACTGAAGAAATCAAAGTAACCTTAACTTTTTTTTCACAAAGCAAAATTAAGATTTACCTTCAAAATCTACTTCAAAGTCAACACCTTTGAGTCATTGATCTGTTATTGATGGATGGAAATACGTTTCAGCAAGTTTCCGATCACCAGACTGGCTAAATTCCCAGTACAGGCATACCCCACTTTTAAGTACACAATGGGGTTTATTTACTAAAGCTGGAAAGTGCAAAATCAGGCTCCCTTCTGCATAGAAACCAACGAGCTTCTAGGTTTTATCACCAAAGATTAATTGAACAGGCTGGGGTTAGAAGCTCATTGGTTTCTATGCAGAAGTGAGCCTGATTTTAAACTTTCCAGCTTTAGTAAATAAACCCCATTGTGTACTTAAAAGTGGGGTATGCCTGTAATTGTATTAATCCACCATTAAAGGGGATATATACTTTTTTAGCTAAAAGTGGAACATTTTTACATTATTTGCTCATCTTTATTTACCATTACAATTAGGTTTTTTTTTTTTCAAATATTTTTTTCAGGAGTTTTGCAGGTTTATAAACAAGAAAATAAATAAAAAAAAAAGTAAAATAGTAAAAAAAACGAATTAAACAATCACCATAAATCAGCAGTGGTCAAATTGTCCCACCATACAGATATCTAGAGTAGCATTCACAGTACAATCAAATAAACGTGTGAGAATATTAGAAAAACAGACATCCATATAAATCAGTAAATTCTTTTTAATCATCATGGAACATACTCATTGCTGCTCAGTACCCTCTATGTGCAAATGTGCTGTTGAGGGCCAAAAAGGTGTTAATGTCAAACCAGGATAAGAGATAAAGGGACACTACCACTGCTACAGAATCTGCAAAGATACTAATGCTAAAGGGGTTAGACCTGGAATCTGCAGCTATGGATCCCACAGTTTGTGAAACTTCGAAAGGGGTACCCCTTTGCGATATAATTTGCCTTTCTTTAAGCAGGGTAGTGTTGACCTGCATACGCCAATCCTCAAATGTAGGAGGAAGAGGGGAAAGCCATTTTAACAAAATTCTCTTGCAGGCCAGAAGTAACAACCTTGATATGGATGTTGGGGTTTGAGGTGTATATAATTCCTCATCCAAAATACCCAGGATACATATCAATGGGTCATGTTGTAAAACAGTCTGGAATGTCGTAGTAATAGTGGAAATAACACAATGCTAGTAACGCACCAGTTTATGACATCTCCTGAGCATATGCATTAGATGCAGGGGATCCTCAGCAACTGGGACGATCTTGACTCTCCCTACAGTGCCATTGAGGCAATTTATATGGCATTCTATAAGCCCTTTGAATAACAAAAAGTTGGAATAATCGTTGTGTTGGTGAAGTGGAAACAAGTAAAACCTGTTCCAACATGGCATGCCACAATTAAGTTTACATTGATTACGTACTGTATAATATTGAATTGTTAGGTGTGTATTAGTAAAATAAATAAGACATTGGTTCTCATTTTTATCCTGTTTATGATATTTATTTACCCACATAGTAAAGACATTGTGGGTAGTTGTTATCTTACACAAAGGAATAGAGATGAATTCTGAAATTACACAGTACATATTTTTAACTTTTGGATAGAGTACAGTTGAATAAAGTAGAATGGCAAAAGCCCTATCGTTTTTTTTTTTCTTTCTCTCCGTGTCCCAATGTGTAGATTTCCCTTTTTATCCTGCTGTCCTAGAGAGTTATTGTGAAAATCAAATTGCTCTCCACATGTCCACTCCTGGGTCACATGACCAAAAAAACTATAAGAAAAGCTTAGACCGTCCATGTACAGTAAAATCTAAGACCCCTTTAGCTCATTGTAATACTCCTTTGGCTGCCCGTAAACAGTTTAATGGTGATTACTTTCTTGGCCCCAAAGAAGCCTGTGTAACTATACTGCTGAAGTGTTCCTGCAACTACCTGTGTTAAATTTGTCCTTGAGGAGCCCTTTCAATTTCAGGCACAGGCTGTACATAGAAAAAATAAAAACTAAACCCCATGCTTAGCCATTCAGCTGCCAAATGGCAGCTCATCAGTAGACAGCGGAGTTATAATACTAAACTGTTAAAAGATGGGAAAAACTTAAAATCAGATTGGGCAAAGTGCCTACTTGAGCAGAAGCCAAGCCCTTGAAAACAATTTGGCCATGTAAAACTAGGTGCTTCACAGAGATATCGACACTTGACTGGTAGTGATGAACTTTAGCAGTTAAAGCGGATCTTCACTGCATCTGAGTACCACAAACCAAAAACACTATTTAATAAATTTTTAACATTCAAAGCAAACTCCCCCATCCAACAATGTCTCTATGCTTGTTGATAAATCACTTTGAAAAAGAACCCCCTAGCATTTCTGGCCATGGTCAACTTGAGTAAGGACAAATGACTCATGTAGCATTTACTTCCTGGAATCCATCTGACCTTAGCTCAAGCATGCTCAAGCAAGCTTGCGTGCTTACCTGAGAAAACCAATCCTCTCCTGAAGACTCCTGAGATGTATGACATAATTTGCCTAGGCAAGAAACCAGGAAGTAAATGTTTAAATCAAGTAAATATGATATACTTGCCTATCTATTTACTAATGCTAGCAGCATAAAGATTAAAAACAATCAGTGTTGATTAGGAGAGTGAAGTTCCACTTTAACTTAAAGGACAACTAAGAGCAAAACTTTTTTTATTCGATTTGGATAGAATATTGAGGGTTTAGAATCAAAAGTGAGTGTAAATTCAGAGTTTTGAGCTGCCACCAGAACAGGGAAATAATAGAAATTAAAGAATGGAAATTAAATAATAAAAATAGAAAACTACTGACACCGTCCCCTTTTGAGGAAAAGAGGGTGGGGGAGCCAAACTGAGTCTTTGCTTTAGGTGAAAGAATGTCTAGCTTCACCACTGGACACATGTCAAAAAATGGCAGTGGTTTTAACACTTCCCTATTGTATCCAAAAAAAACAATTAAAACAATTATGGCATTAGATATAATTTTAATCCATAGAATGTCCACTTCTGTGCAGGTTGGAAACTCTAGCTTTGAAAAAGTCCAGGACCTTCCTTCCTTTATATATATAAGCGTTGAAGATCAGATGTATATTGCATGTGTAACTAATGGCATTGGCAGAGCATTGAAGTACTGGAATTAGTTCTGTATCACTCTGTCCATCATTCTCAGGCAATATATGCCTGTCTAATGTCTATGACCATTATAAAATCTCAGAATCACTTGATAATTTGCTCACCACTAACAGTTACCAACAGTAAATTGCCAGTAAATTGTTGTAACAATCACATTTCCCGATTAAAAACAACAAACATATAATATTTAGCACACGTCATATACCAGTAATTATGTTATGAAAATGCAGGACAGGATTACCATTGCAGTTTGATTTCTAAACATAATTGACGTATTATGTAAATGTGGTGTCCTGAGGTTACCTATTGTCTTCATTCTTGCTTTATAAACTGACTAAATTTCGAAAAAAAACACACTAAGCCTAGTACACACAATGAGATTATCGGACGAATGATCGTCCGTTTTTTTTTTGTTTTTTTTTTAAATTCTTTATTTGTTTCTGCAAAGGGATTACAAACAAAATATACAAAATATACATTTCTTCAAACATTCCGCTTGACTGTTATTTAATTTCGTTAAATCATATTTCTGTCCGATTTCCTTTTTCGAGTTATTCTTATCCCTTTTCTTTTCCTTTATTTACATTCTCCCCCTAACCTGGTTCCCCTTTGTCTCTTGTTATTGTATGGTCCTTGATTCTTAAGGTACCCTTGAGGCCTCCCTTGCCCCTGGACAACCAAATAACACACAAAAAAAAAAAAAAAAGAAACACAGTGGGAAAAAGTGTTTTTCCCTTCCCCTTCTCTCCCCCCCACCCCCCCCCCGGTCCCGTCCCCCCCCCTACCTCCCCCCGCCCCCCCCCCGAACCCCCCTCACTACCCCCTCCTTTTCTATTCACCTGCTTCCTCCCCTATCAGATTCTTACACTCTTCCGTTTTAAGGTATTCCTCCCATGGGGCCCACATCTGTTTAACCCATTCTCTTCCCTCCAACGACCTTGGTACCAAACTTTCCATTATCCCTATTCTTCGGACTGTATTAAGCCACATAGAAATACTCGGGGCATGTAATTCCTTCCAACATCGGGGAATGCAGCTTTTCGCTGTGTTTACCAGGTGGCACACTATTGAGTTTTTATAGCTTTTAGAGGGAATTTGTGAGAGGTGTAGTAGAAAAAACTCTGGGTCCCATGGAATGGAGAATTCCGTGAGAAGTTGGGTAACTCTATATACCTCTTGCCAGAATCGCTCAATTACTGGACATGTCCAGAATATATGGAGTAGTGTACCCCTTCCCTGGCAGCCCCTCCAGCAACTCCCTGAGGCGTCTGGGAATATTTTGTTCAGCCTTGAGGGGGTATAATACCATCTTGTTAATATCTTGAAATTTAATTCCTGCATTTTTGTGCACCTTGATGATTTTAGTGTCAGATGTATTATTTTCTGCCTTTGTTCTAATGTAAATTCTTTATCTAAGTCTTTCCCCCATTTATCCAAACTCACTAATGTGTAACCTTCTGGGGGGGCTGTCAAAAGCGCATATATTTTGGAAATAACATGTTTCAGGGGCTCACTCTCTTCACAGTATTTCTCGAACTTTGTTCGGGGTCTCTCATATTCTTCCACTGGCCCTAATGTTTCTAAAAAATGTCTCACTTGTCTTGCTTGCCAGAATGGTATTTCTATCTGTCCCCCTTTTTTCGTCAAGTCCTCCATCGATAGCCATCCACTAGTTTTCAAAAAATGTGAGGCTTGGAAGATTCCTTTCTCCCTCAGTTTCTTAAACACCTGTGTGTGTAGACCCGGGGAAAATTTTGGGTTCCCCAGGATCGGGAACAGAGGTGAGTTTGGGGTAGATAGCCTGTGTTTCTGAATAATCCCAGCCCCTATCTGCAAAGTTGGTCCGATCAGAGGATGGATTTTTAACTCGAAGGGTAGGTCTGCATAGCACCAGATGGCTCTATTCAGAGGTAATTGACTTAATTGTTTTTCAATAGTGATCCATAATTTGTATTCTCCATGTCTATTCCAGTCAATTATTCTGCTGAGGTGGGCTGCTTGGTAGTACCTAAATAAGTCTGGGGCCGCTATTCCTCCTGCTTCCTTTGGCCTAGCCAACAACTCTCTACTTATCCTTGGGTGTCTGCTTGCCCAGATAAATTTTGTAAATTCTGCCCGAATTTGACTGAAATAGTTCATGGGGACCCGAATAGGCACTGCCTGAAACAGATACAAAAATTTTGGTACTATACACATTTTTAGAATATTACTTCTCCCGAACCAGGAGTGAGTACCTTTATTCCAGCCATCTAGTAATTTCCTCACCTCTCTCAATAGTGGTGGGAAATTCTGCTCAAATATGTCTGTTAAATTTGGGGGAATTTGTATTCCCAGGTATTTCAATGCGGTTTTTGTCCACCTAAATTTGTAATTACTCTGCAAACTACTCTGCAAGGGGCCCGCCAGGGCCACCCCCATCGCCTCCGACTTACTATAATTAATTTTAAAATTAGACAAAGCTCCATATCTCTCCACCTCTTTCATTAAATTTGGTAGTGAGATTTGTGGGTTTGTTACTGAAAAGAGGAGGTCATCTGCATACGCCGAGACCTTGTATTCCTGTTTTCCCACCTGAATACCTTTTATATCTGGGTTCTGTCTAATTCTATTAAGTAGCGGCTCCAACGTAAGAGCAAATAGTAGAGGCGAAAGGGGACAGCCCTGGCGGGTCCCATTGGAAATGGTGAAACTCTCCGAATATACCCCATTGACCTTCACTATAGCTTGAGGAGAGGAATACATCCCTGCTACCCAGCGGCTCCATCTATCTCCCAGGCCTACATGTTTCAGTACTCCCAACATGAAGGACCAATTGACCCGATCGAAAGCCTTTTCCGCATCCGTATTCACAAACACACTTGAAATTTTCTTTTGTTTTGCGATCTGGACAAGATTCAGCACCTTGATCGTGCTGTCTCTTGCCTCTCTTGTAGGGACAAAGCCCACCTGGTCCCAGTGTATCAACTGGGCCAGGTGGGGTTGTAACCTAATTACAAGTGTCTTCGTGAATATTTTTAAGTCCACATTTAAAAGTGAGATCGGTCGGTAGCTACTGCATACCGATCCATCTTTCCCTTCTTTCGGGATTACCGTAATGTGTGCTCTCAAAGTATCCGATGGGGGGTCTCTTGTTTGTCCTAATCCATTGAACATATTTATCATGTGTGGGCCCAAATTTTCAAACAGACTCTTAAAATATTGTATAGAGAAACCATCTGGTCCAGGTGCTTTTCCCTGTTTGAATGTTTTTATTGCTGTAATAACTTCCTCCAGTGTTATCGGTCTCTCTAATTCTTGCCGGGCAGGTGAAGAAATTCGTACCAATTGTGATGTGGATAAGTATTCTTCTAGAGACGAGGTTGGTAAAGTGGTCCCCGGTAAATTATAAAGGGCCGAATAGTACTCCCTAAACTCATTTGCGATATCTTTCGGGAGCACCGACTTTTGGCCCTCTTTTGTTTTAATATGTGGTATATATGATCGGGTCTGTTGCTTTTTTAATTTATTAGCTAATAGTTTACCACACTTGTCTCCCGAGTCATATGTCATCCTTCTTCCTCTTTGTAGTACTGCCTTTGCTTTGTATCGGAGGAGGTCCGACAACTCTCTCCTAAGGGCTGCTAATTCAATTCCTGTACCCCTATCTGATGACTTTTTATGTTGTGTTTCCATCTCCTGTATTTCTTCCAATAATTTTTTTGTCTGTTCTTCTCTTGCTTTCTTTATTCGGGTGCCATGTTTAATTAAGATTCCTCTGATCACTACTTTATGGGCTTCCCATATTATTCCTGGGTCACTCTCTCCATTGTCATTTATCTCAAAATACCACTTAATTTCTCTTATTAAATCCTCTCTAATTTCTGGTAACTGAAGTAAATTTTCATTTAAGCGCCATCTCCATTCTGTTGACTGGGTTGCCCCCGTCAACCTTATCTTCATAATAACTGGCGCATGGTCCGACCTTATTATATTCCCAATTGATATATCTTGTACACAGGATAATAACTGATGTGGTATTAAAAAGAAATCAATTCGGGAGTATAATTGGTGGGGATTTGAAAAATAGGTGTAGTCTCTCTCTCCCCCATGCAATGCCCGCCATATATCTATTAATTGACATTCATGGAGTTTCCTTATAATACTTCTCCTAGTTCCCCTTGGAACCGATCATGTTCCATTTTTTTTTTTTACATGCTAGTCTCCATATTGGAAACGAATAGGTTACTAAAGTATGAAAATTCTTATTTCCGTCCTAGCCCTAAATTTATAGAGGATTAACTGTTCAATGCGTATTGATACCTTATATTTTGACAATGTAATGTTTCTACCTTTTTTACTATTGAAAAATTCAATACATTTCAGTAAAAGAAAATGAATAGTTTACTAAAGTACGAAAATTCTCGTACAATTAAATACAAATTCGGAAGTGATGTAATGTACTTGTATTGTATTTTCGGGAGAAACCTGTACTGATTAAACAAAAATTGTAAAATCTGGTATCGTACGAGAATTTTTTTTTTTTGTCCCTTCGTAAATTCCATGCGAAAGCTGTGTACTAATGATCAGATTATCGTACGATCGCTTCAAAAGCAGTATTCTTTTGTATGATATTCTGATCGTGTGTATGGGGCTTTAGTGGGGTAAGTTTGATGTGCTATTTTTTGTATAGAACACATTTAGTAACCATATTAGTATGGTTGTGCCCGAGGTCACATGAATAGTTGCTTCATATATATTGTCTTCATTATTATTATTATTAAACACTATAGTGAGGAAATTGATTATGCTGATGACATCCCCGCATATAAATGCTTTGTTTTGCTTTTTAATGAAAGTGTTGCATTGTATTTGTATATTTAAAATGAAGCCATGCCATATATTTTATCTTTTTTTTCTGTTTGCTTACACAGCAAACACAGTAGAGAAGGACACAGGGAGGACACAATCTCATAGCATAACACACCCAAAACAATCAATTCAGAAGCGGCTGCCTTTGAAAACCGTTTGTCCCTTGTGACCTCTGTGTTTATAGTAAGAGGAGGCATGAAACAAGTGCATCTCCTGATGACTGGAAGCCAGCCTGTCTTGTGCAGCTACTGTGCGACTCCCTGGGTAGCGTGACCAAGTGAGGAATGCCAGGCCACCTTCCCAACCTTTTCTAAAGGGCAGTGAGGGGCACTAAATGTCACTTAGAACCTATCATCTAAAGTAGGTGAAACAGGCGGGAGGAAATTCTGCTTGTAAATTGATACCAAATTACAGACCAAAACATAGTGCAATTCATTACTGTAAATGACAAAACAGCACCAACCATGTTTACTTACTCTCTGGGAGCAGAAAAGGGTTCAGATATATGAGCACAAGATGTTTCCTGCTTGTTTTCCAGGTCTGTTTGATCCTGGACTGCTGTACTGAGCTCATTACAATGACCGTATAATCTGTTTAACACTGGTTAGATTTTGAGGAAACAAATTTCTTCTACTTCCTATTTTTATTTACACATATTACATTAACTTTAACATAGAGCCAGTCACATCATTCTTAAAGTCCAATATCCTAGCCATTAATTCATACTCCCATTAAATGGAAATTATTTTAAAACTCTTATGGGACTTTGTCGGCAACCAAACATAAGAAAACATAAACACTTATGTAAAATTACAAAACAGTTTCCTTTAATGATAATGCACCATAAAATTCACCACTTAAATTGTTGGTGGCTTTTAAAAATATTTTTTGTACATCATCGTAGAAGACAAAGGATCAATATTACAAAGATATACTTGATAGATAGTGGTACAACCAGTTGTTGTCCACTAACTGGGATGACACATCCACAGTGCACTTAAATGGAGTTATCCAACGTGTTTCGAACATACATTAAAACATGTTCTTTATCAGGGAAGTACCACAATCATACAAAGCTGTCGTTCTACATGTGATCCTCACAAATATCCACTAAAAAGCCCATCATGTGATAGTGAGGGAGAGAGATAAAAACCTAAATGCAATGAAGCCAGAAGGAGACAAAAATCCAAGAATTCACTTGTAAAAGGACATGAATCTCCTCAATTCCCTAGGGACAAACATCTCACCAGGGGTGACACATGATTGGATTGCCTGTGGTATTACCCCTGGTCAAATGGCCTGATTGATGATATTGAGCTTACTTGCTGGTTTAAAATCTTACCAGCTGATTCATTCGGTGAGTTTGACCTAGTGAGATTGGTGAAGGACTCACACTGTGGTGGAAGCACTAGGTGATCTCTGTGGAAATTGGCTAGGAAAGTTATCGTATTAAATTAATATTTTTTTCTCTTTCAATAATTTTTTCATACATTTTGGATTTTTGTTCACTTTTTGGGACACTATACGATTACTGGTGTAGGTTATGATTCTAAAAGACATTTGAGTGTTTTTGCTCTAGGAATAATTTTTTACATAGATCAATTTTTACACAGATTTATTATTGCATTGTTTTTGTACATACTTTGTTTGCACTTATATATTTTGCACTTTATTTTGCATATTTGCACAGTATGGTATACAACCACTATTATGATTAATCATTTATCGCATAACTATCTGTTGTAGAGTGTTGGGGACTTGCGCTAATCTCTTTCCTACCCATTCAAATACTTACTGACATTTGTCAATTATTGGGAAAGCTGCAGTCTATTTAGATTTATGCTACACACCTGTGGCACTGTTATTTTGTAATTTCAATATGAACAGAACACTCCTGCTAATCTTGCATTTTGTTTTTGGAGGACACAGCAATATACAAAATCACATGTCGATAGCTTCCCTGGTGGCAAAAAAAGTTGTAAGAGTTGTAAGATTGCAAAGCAAAAGAGCCAACCACTAAAGCTGCCCATACACAGTCAGGTCTCCTAGGTTTCCCCTTCTTGAAAGTCAGTTGTCTCATCTAAAACAAGTTGGTCATTACTGTGATTGACAAATTAGATGCATATGAGAAAACCAAATCAGATAGATACAATTCAGCCATAAAGGATATTATTAATTTGAAACTGGAATCAATAAAACAATGAAACAAAAGCTTTTATTTATTTTGCTGCATTCGTTTACAGCCAAGCCCTCAGAATAGCCGAAAGTTGACCATAGATTAGACCTACTTTTTTGTACCTATAATGGTCAGTCTGGTCTTCAAAATGTGTGGTTTTAGGATTACACTGACATTTTAATCTGATACTACTGACATATTTAACCACTGACAGTAATCAACTCAAATCACCAATGTAGCCCTAGCTTTATATTTAGTTTAATCTGAAAAAAAAATTACATTTGCCTAGCTGGGCAACTAGACTAAAAAGAGAATAATAAATGCCTGCACATACTGGAAGATACAGTCAACACATGACTGTTTTTCCTATCCTATTCATTCAAAGAGATAAACATCTTCTGTATAGTCAACGTAAGCTGCTTAGACTGTATAATTGGGCAATTATCTGTTATGCCTCGTACACACGATCACACATTCTGACAACAAAATCCATGGATTTTTTCAGACGGATGTTGGCTCAAACTTGTCTTGCATGCACACGGTCACACAAATCTTGTTGGAAATTCCAACTGTCAAGAATGCGGTGACGTACGACGAGCCGAGAAAATTTAAGTTCAGTCAGAATTGTGTACACATGATCGGAATTTCCAACAATGGATTTTGTTGTCGGAAAATTTGAAATCCAGATCCAGATCTCAAATTTTGTTTGTCCGAAATTCCGATGGAAAATGTCCAATGGAGCCTACACACGGTCGGAATTTCCAACAACAAGCTCGCATCGAACATTTGTTGTCAGAAAATCCGACCGTGTGTACGCGGCAATATAGTTCAGAACAATAAACCAAACTTAAGTGAGTGTTTAGACCTGTAGGCACGTTCAGGGCAGCACGGGTTCAAACTGGTGTAGGGTTCTTACAAACTGGTAATATTTAGTGAGAAAGAGAAAGAAGAGTTGAAGAATTAGAAGCAGGAGGCAGCACCAAACTCCTAGGTTGGAACAATATTAATCAGAACAAATTACCAACCTGTTCCTGTACTTTATTTCTCTTACAGAAGCTGGCTAACAGGTATGGAAATCCACCTACAGATAATTTTTTCAGCCAATTATGTAATTTCTCGTCTATGGACCAGATCATTACCGAACTTCTCATCACTATCTAATGCTGACAGGCTGGTCTGAGTAATTGCTCTCAGTCCAAGGCAGGATCTCTGTTCTGCCCCTGGGAGTGAGGTGGCAGAGTAGCTGGCTGGTGGAGGGGGACACAAGCTTTGCGGTGTCCCCTCAAAATGCTACATTCGGGAAGATAAGGTGTACTGGAGTGTCACGGGAGAAGAGTGACTCACAGTAAAGAGCCTCAAATTTATTGTGTAACTGTGCAAGGTGGATGGCTCACTTTGAAGTACAGGGTGCCGCCTTAATGCTGATCTTCGCATGACTGTGGCCCCTCCTGGTCCCAGGCACCAGTTACTGTGTTCACAGAGTAGATCCCATCTGCGGGGTGCTTTGGCCCCAGCTCCACAACCTGGTATAGTCCCCATCTACAGGGTGAGCAGGCCCCACCCACATGGACTATTTCAACATAATTGAATAGGCCAACAATAGATTAAAGTATTTTGATATACCTGATGATGTATGATGATATACCTGAATAAAACAAAAATTGCCTCTTTAGTAATTCATTAAACAATAATATAAATCAATGTAAATGGTGTACTAAATAAATAAAAGCACAAAACCCGAGTAGAGAGGAATTGCATAAAGAGTAAAAATAAATAAAAACTTCACAACTTTTATTGTTTAAATATATAAATACACTCACTTAGAATTAGTGCACATTAGCACTATGCAACACAGCATGTAGAAAACAGGGGTTCCATTTCTCCTTTCCATTATCATTCTGCAGCTCACCACAATTCAAGTTTGAATCCCTCAATTCACGCTACATGTAAATTGTGTACTGTTGAAAATGTAAGTACACCCTAAGCTAACTTCTTATTATTTCTAATATAACTCCTTACCAGTCTCTGACATCAACCTTTTTAATCCATTCAAGATTCCTTCAGTTGCAAAATATTTGTGGGTTTACTTGAATGAACTGCAGGTTTCAAAACCCCCCTACAAAATGTTTATGGTAATCAAATCAGGTTTTTGACTGGGGCAGTCTATAACTATCCATTTTTTCTGTTTAGCCATTCCTTGGTGGACTAGTGTCTCATTTCCAGTTCAACTTCAACTTTTGGACAGATGGCTTCACATTCTCATCAAAATATTTGATATGATGCAGAATGTATAGCTGACTCGATGACTGTAAGCTGACCAGACACTGAATCCGCAAGGCAACCCCAAACCATAACATTTCCACCCCCATGCATCACAGTTGCTATGAGGTTCTTCTGAAATACTGTCTTCAGTTTGCGGCACACGTGTCTACTGTTACTGTAACCAAACAGCTCTACCCTTGATTGTTCAGTCTTTAGCACATTGCTCCAAAAGGCCTGGTCTTTAGAATTGCAATGGCAAACTGTATTTTTGCCCTCATGTTCTGTTTGGACAGCAACAGCTTTTTCATAACGCACCTCTCATGAACTTTGAATCGGTGCAATCACTTTCTGAATGTGAATACATGCAGTTTGATCCCAGCTGTTGCCTAAAATGCCCCATGATTAAAATTTGTTTTTTTTGGAGACTTGTTTTAGCATTAAAAGGTCAGCCCCTGGGTTTGCTGGGACAGACAGTCCTGAATAATTAGCAGTTGTTTAAAATCTATGCAATTTGTAGAATATTTTCTTTACAGTGGAATTTTTGATTTTAGATTATTTGTCAATTTTTTTAAAATCCCTAGCCAGATCCACGGGCATCCACAAATTATTTTCTGAGGGCCTTAAATAGCCCTGTTGATATTGACATAATGATACCTCACATGTCAATAAAAAAATAGCACAAGGTCCTGGATACCTGGTATTTAAATACAACAACAGGTTCTAACTACACATTCCCCAAGGAGGTTTTAATAATTGGCACCTAATCTGGAGCAACAGATTCTAATGTCATGAATTTGAAGTGATATTAATTAAAACAGTGTACTTATTTTTTCCATATGAAAATATGACAAATGTTAATATCTGTTAATTTAGATCATACTTTGCAAGGTTCCCTTTCCCAATGTTGAAAGGTATGTAGCCTGGACAAGGGTCTAGTTTGACTAATATTTTGTTTTCAATTTCACCTTTAAAGGGCTACAGCATACTCCACAACAGCACTTGCAGCTTTAAGACGTCACCAAGTATGTTATTTAAAAGATTTATGTATTTTTAATATTGAAAATACACATAAGAATTAACAATATCAATTGGTATGTAACCTTCTACATTTGAACTTTGTGTTTAACCTTCTACATTTGAATATGTGTTTATAATTAAGAATACTACAATGTTTTGCTCCTTGGGAAAATCAAATCCCAGGAATTTTAATTGCTTTTTCATAAAAGCTTCCAAAAGATCTTTAGGGCTGTGCCAAGTAATAGGCAAGGGGTAGGCAGAAGAGGTGACCACTTTGGGTACTTCAGCAGAAAGGGGTACAAAAAAGGCCAAGGCCTGGAACCTATGCTGCTCAGGCACTGAATTTCTTAATCTACCTTTATGTACAGTTAAAAACAGACCTTCATCCTAATCATAGGTGTGCGCAGCCTAGCCGAGCATTAGGGTGTGCACCCCAAAACTCAAACACACATGCGTGTGGGTATGTGTGTGTATATATATATACATGTATATATATATATATATATATATAAAGATAGAGAGAGAGAGACACACACACAAACCTTTTTAAATAAATGAAAAACAAACATTTTGAATTTCTTTATGTTTTAATACATTTTGCATCTTATGGCAGAGCCAGTCAGAGGAAGAAAGTGTGGGGGGGTGAGAGAGCGGGAATGAGAGAGGGGGTGAGAGAGTGAGGGGGAGAGACAGAGAGGGGGGGAGAAATAGAGAGAGGGGTGAGAGAAGGGATGAAACAGAGAGGTGGGGTAAGAGAGGGGTTAGATAAAAAGAGAGAGAGAGGGGGATGAGAGAGTGAGAGAGAGGGGGTGAGGGGAAGGGGATGTAAGAGAGAGATGGGGTGAGAGAGAGAGAGAAAAGTAGGGGTTGAGAGAGAGAAAAAGGGGTGAGAGAGATGGGGGTGAGAGAGAGGGGAGGAGAGGGGGGAGAGGGGGGGGGAGAAAGAGGGTGAAAGAGAGGGGGTTGAGAAAGAGAGGGGAGCAAGGGAGATGATGCAGCAGATCTAGTGCTGCAGATAAAATACAATGGATTACCCGTGGCTTGTAGTACGTGACAAGGCACAGTGGGCCCCCCTTCCCTCGCGGGTTAGGTGCCTTGAACACTTCTGTACACTGAATGGCACTGACAGCTAGGGTGATTAGGGTATGCCCAGGCACCCCCCCCCCCAGATCACGCCTATGATCCTAACTGTGAAGTTTACCTCCCCTGCTTCCTGCCCTCTCTATCTCTTAGCAATGGACATTCTTTTTTTTCTTTTAAGCACTTTACTTCCCCTCTTCTCACCTAGGCAAAACTTTTTCAGCACTTCCAATGCGTGATCAGATGTGCCACAGGGTTCAGGTCCCAAGAAAACTAAATGGCACATCTGCGTATGCACCAGGTATTTGCTACCTGTGCACATGTGGTTTTGGCAGCGCACCCGCAAAGACCACAAATAGGGAAGCTGCATTTCTACAGTGCATGCACAGATGCGTGACTGGCTTGGCCAGGACCCAAAGGCTGGGTGCATCTGCGCATTTGCCATAATGGTGGCACCCAAGGGAGGCAGAGCCACTTAATGAGACTGAAGTTCTGCTTTAAGCTAGTAGGGTAAATAATTAAAACAGACTTTGGATATGTTACTAAGAGCCTTCTTTTTTTTTTTACATATGTTGACATTTTAAACCAATAAATGGTGTGTTTTAAGGGCTATAATGCTGTAGATTCAATTAAAAAAAAATCAGTACTCCTGAGATAGAAACTTTTTTAGAAAATTAATTTGCAATCAGTAGGGTTCCACTTATTTACCAAAAGGAACATCCACTGAAGCTACCTTCATAGCAAAGTGATGTTATTTTAGAAGATCAACTTTACCAAACCAACGTCTAATTACACTTTGTGAAATCTATAACATAACAGCAGAAAACTCAGCGCTTAGGATAATAGCACAGGTATGCAGCCTCCCCTAAATTAACACCCTAAAGGGCTAATACAAATGAAATAAAGTGATAATGGGGAGAGTGGCGCTCCCTAATGGTCAATTTGATGACTAAAAATGAAAAAAACTAAAAACTAAATAATTTACATGTGCCCTAATGCGTGATAAAGGTGAATAACTAACCTCCACCAGTGGTGCATATACACCTAGCAAGGCCTGCTAGGTGGTGTGAACCTGTGGTAACTAGGTTACCAATGTGACAGTTAATTGTTAATACACCAATTTTATGATAACACAATACCCCATATGAAGAAATGTGGGTATTTTAAACCATCCAGAACCTGGACGGTTTAAAACACCCACATTTCTTCATATGCTGGACGGTTTGAAAACACCCACATTTCTTCATATGCTGGGCAGTTTAAAACACCCACATTTCTTCATATGGGGTATTGTGTTATCATAAAATTGGTGTATTAACAATTAACTGTCACATTGGTAACCTAGTTACCACAGGTTCACACCACCTAGCAGGCCTTGCTAGGTGTATATGCACCACTGGTGGATGTTAGTTATTCACCTTTATCACGCATTAGGTCACATGTAAATTATTTAGTTTTTCTTTTTTTTCATTTTTAGTCATCAGAATGAATGACTGTATTTATCAAAGTAATACAATTTGTTTACAAATTCTACATAATATGTATTAAATTGTGTGCATTATTTTAAGTTGTGTGTCTTGTCTTTCCTATTACATTGTCTTGTACTTGAACATTGCCTGGCTTGGAGTGCACAATGGAAGCTAAACCTCACTCCTTTTCAGGCAGAACTCCTGGTTGCCTTTGGGGAGGAGCAGCTAGACAAGCACCTACACTATCCAAGTTGGTGGCGTAATTTCCTGTGTGTGACAGTTCTAGTTCTGGCGGGAGTTTTTATTTAAAATGTTGTGCTTTGTTTGCAAAAAAACTGAAGAAATCAGTGAAACAGAGAAGCCATGTATTCATCTTCCTCTTTGGTTGCAACTTGAAAAAATTTGTTACATGTGCCATATTGCTTTTTTATTTTAATTGTTTTAGGCTTCATGCACACTGAGCATTTGCTTAGCTCCATTGAACACCTTCACGCACATTTATGCGCATTCTTCGTTTTGGCGATGTTTTTTTTTCTGCCTGTAAACACTTTTCTTCCAACACACCTGTGAACACTTGGACCCTATGTGTGATTGGACCCTATGGCTAACATAAAGGTGCGTTTACAGGCAGAAAAAAAATTACAAACGCATGTAAAAGTGTTTTATTTAAAACAAATGGTGTTCAAGGGCCTAATACAGAACCCTGGCTAAGGCCATTTCACATGTTTGTTTGTCAGTTCGGTACCTGAATTTTTTTTTTTAATTTTCAGAGCGTTTGGAACAGGCAAGGACCCAAATGTAATTTTTGTGTATTGGAATTGGTATCTAATTTCACACAAAAGTTGCAGGATAAATCTGAAAATGTAATTTGTGCCTATTTATACCCTTGGTAGGTAGACCTTTACTGCTCCTTGTAATACCATACCAAACACGGAAAATTACATGCATCAGTGTATTTGCTGAACTTTTTTTGAGATTGCTTATTGTAATATTCAACATTCTTCTACTTTTTATTGATCAGGAAGAGGAAGTTTAAAGTTCTAAAGGTGTATCCAGTGACTGCTGGGAAGGTGGACGTTAAAGTGGAGCCACAGTCAGACCTGGGAGGTCCCAGTAGTAGGTATAACCCAGCTTGTCCTCCTGTCATTTTAAAGACTTGACTAAAAGAGCACTTACACTGCACTTTATGGGGTAAATGTAGTATCCCTTCTAGCATTATGCAAATTCTAACACATTGCACTGCATCCATCAAACGTCAGAAAAGGGTAACTTTTTTCATGCCATGTGCATTATACAAAGGTTTAGCTCACCCTTCCAGTTAAGATTGACCTGGTAACAGAAAACAAATTCTACAATGGGAAATCCACATGTAGCGAATGCCCCTTCATAGTAGACTGTGGACATGGTGTCTTCTTATATATGATGGTGAACTATCAACACTCTTTATTGTTATAGAATTTTAAAAAACTACAACCTTGATAATGTTAGGGTGATCTACAGGGGTCAAGTCCTGGGGAAAAAAGTGTGGGAACTCCCACCCAAGATCCACTCGCCCACCAAAAAAAAAAAAATGATACGCTCATATGTACGAACGCTTCAAAAGTGGTATTTTTCCTCCAATTTTCGTATTGTGTGTATGAAGCTTAACTGTTAGTACATAAAAATAAACAATCCTCAATAAACATAAATACGGTAATTCTCTGAATAATCAGCATTCATTCAATTGTGCTTCCATGCAAATGTGAACATCATGTTCTGATCTTTATTGGGGAATGTTATTTTGAATATAGAGTGTTTATGTGGTGAGTTTACACTTTTCATTGAACAGAGTTTGGATAACACAGGGTTAATGGAAAGGTCATAAATGAACTGCACATTATCTGGACAGAATGCTTGGGGAGATAGTGATGTGTTCCTGCTTAGGAGATGTATGTTAGCTTGGGGGGCTGCAAACTCTGCAGGGCTCCAACACACACTCGCTGCTATTCCAACCCTTCACATATTTCCACATAAACTTCCCTCCTGGCATTAAACTTTGCCAGGTATTGTGCTCAGCTTACCACCACAAACTGATGTTCCTCCCTCAGCTCACCTCTCTCCCTGCATGTCCTGTGAGCAGAATAGCTGTGCTCCTCCTCTGGGTTCTCTCATCATATGGCACTGAAGATAGAGGAGGGGGGGATTCAGCGGGACACACAGAGCAAATATGCAGGAGACTGGGGGGGGGGAGATGAGGAGACAGAAAATGAGGAGGGGCCGGCGGGGAGAAGTGCATCACGAGAGGTCTGACTAAATACAATCTCTTAGCAGCAGGGACCTGATCTACCTGTCAGCTAGCTTTGATTGACAGGTGAATCAAAGCAGAAACTGTCATGGGGCCCCCTACTGGCAATGCCTGAATGATCAGGTGTGCGGCACTTACTATTGCGAGCTGTGTCGGCAGCTGCTGGTGTAGCACCTGCCACACAGCTCGCATACTTCAAAGTCTTGCAGGACACGGCTGCTAAAGGGAACTGAGTTCCTGTTGTGGAAAAAGTACAGGAACTCCGTTCCCATGCGTTCCTGCAGGACTTGAGCCCTGGTGATCTAGCTTTCTCTTGGATAGTGTAATAATATGTAATTTATTCACAAGTCACGAGTAACTGTAACTCTTTCCACAACAACCCCTCTTACCACTCAGTGGGGCTTACTCGCTAGGACCATCTAAGGGGGATCTCAGCCCCCTGGCATCACCCCTCTTCTATGCCCACACATTTTCAATGTGCTCAGAATGCTCATGGAGGTCCAACAGTAGCACCTTTTAGTGGTCATGTGGACACAGCACTCATTGGACTTCCAGCCTTGACAGGCTCCACCGCAGCGCCAACAGTATGCCGTCATGGGGAGGGCTCTCAGTAGGCAGGAGAGAACATATACACATATTTTTACAAAAAAATGTTTTTTAAAGTAAAAAGTTTAATTAACATATCGGTGTTTGTGTCTATTGAAGCTTAGTGTGTTACTACCATAGCTATTCTGTCAAACCATTAGGCTGCGTACAGATTTTCATAAATTAACAATCTGAAAAGTGTAATATAAATTCCTACAAAACTGACATTTCAACAGGTAGTTAACATGACACATAAAGGCAGAAGTTGCTACTTAAAGTGAAATTAAAATAAAAAATTGCCAGAAGGTAGGATTTTTTGGCAAAAGGGGCATGCAAAGTATCTGCCAAAAGCTTCTTCCTCCTTCCCCTAGCTTTTTTTTGTTTTATGCACTCTCATCTTATTTCCAGCATCTGTAAAATGGGGATGGGTCAGATGCCAGTGACAATGTAACTCCTGTGTGCATGCTAAGAAGTAATATTATCAGTGGATGCCCAGTAGCCGAATAGGATCACTGCGGCCCTCAGATGAATCGGCAGCAGAGATCGAGTGTTGAACAATGAAACAAAGACAGGTGCTAGGGCCTGTCATTACTGAAGGACAGCACAGAAGGGTGTAACTATAATTATGTGCCATAACCTGTTGTTGAACATAAATTGTTGTTGAGATGGCAAGGTTTTGGATGCTCTATCAAACTTTAATCAATTCCAGAACCTAAAACAAATATTTTGTTGAGGTGGAATAAAGAATTAAAGAATATGGAAGCTGCTGTTGCTGACTTTATTTTGATAGTGTATGATCCAGGGCCATTATGTTAATCTTGGCTTCAATAACTTGGAAGCAGCATGTGTATATCAAATATAAGAAAACTTAATATGCCCATACTTGTTCCAGCCCTGTATCATACAAACATTATTAATGTAAAGGCAACTCCTATATTTCTGTCCAGACAGAATCTAAATACATGTTTTTTAAATCAAGTCTGGGGGTACAGGTAAAGATCAGATTTTAGCTTGCTAACCACCCATAAACAAAAGCATCTTAGGGTGACACTTTAGGCTGACCTGCATGCCAAGAATGTTACAAGTTTTGAATAGTGCAAATAGTTAGAACATATGGCAGGTGTCCCCACTGGGTAGATCTCCCTTCTCAACCTGTCTTGTTAAATTACAAGTCTGTTTATAGAGTGGAGGATTATCATAGATGTGGCTACTGAAGGGTTACTTTGGATTGGTTCCTGTTCACTGTGCTGCTCCCTGCTAGTTGGTCTGGGGAATCTCAGCGGCTACTGGAGGGGATGGGTGAAGGGGTCAATCCAGAAAGTTTATGTTTCCTGTACTTATACACTTGGACTGCATTCACACTTCAGCGTTTTGAACCATGGGCAACCCACATCACGTGTCGCCCAAAAGCAGCTCCTGAACTTTTTTTGGGTCACATGCTTCACGCAATGCAGGTTGCCACGATTGCAGTGCGATTTATCACAGAACTACACCACAATTTTAGGTGCCATTCAAATTAATGGCATCTTAAATGTGCGCTCTGCGAATTCACACCTCGCGGCTTTGAAATAGCAGGCAGAATTGCGGCAAATCTGCCCATGATTCAAAATGCAGAGGTGTGTATGCAGACTTAGTGTTGTCGGCAGACTTGAGAAAGAGAGTGTTGTCCCTGAAATGTGTTGTCGTTATGGCAACCTGTAGTGTGTGGTATGGGAGTGGCCTGTGACTCATCCTGTCAGTACGACATGGGTGTATCACTTCTCAGAGCCCTGGGGGCAATCGGCAGACACTAAGTGCTGGCATGCACTGCTTTCTTAGGCGAGAGGAGTGCCTGGTGTGTACATTAGGCTGTAGCTCTGGCCAAGATATAAGCCATCCATCATCGACAGGCTGTGAGAGGTGCACAACCCACTGGGTCATGTGAATCATGTGAGCGCATATTTGTTATTTATAAATATCTATTTAATAAAAAAAGGTTTTATTGGTTAGTGATGCGCTTTCCTTGTGTCCCCTTTTGTTTTTCAGAACTAAAGGTACTTAAATTAACAGACTACTGCAGAGCGGGGTAACTTAAGTATATCTAAATGAGGGGGAGAAAAAAAAGTAACATTTTGCAGCTTACCAGTCCTTTAATGTAGCTGCTTTCAAGTACATTTTTGCGACTACACAAAAATACTCGTTGCCCTTGCCTGAAATTTAGTGTCTTTGTAACTTCCTCTCCTCCAAACGCAATTCTTATACAATGTTGCAGCCTTTCCAGCTATCTTCTGTGAACCACAAAAAAACTTCCCTTTAAGTTATACAGATGAGAAGGGGGTTGGCGTTTGTAGTCTAAATCAGGTGACAACAATATTCCTCCCAAACAGGCAGTGAGAGTCGTCACTCTAGGAAAAGAACTGTGTTACTGGTTGAACATGAAAGAAATAAACATAAAAACAAGAAACTAATACAGCCACTACAACTAAGAACTTGTAAAGCCCCATACACACGCGCGGACAATCCGTGGACCAGGTCCGTCGGACCATGTCCGTCATACTTTGTCTGATGTTGGTTTTGCGTACACACGATCGGACAAAGTTGTCGGAAAATCCGATCATTCTGAACGTGGTGACGTTTGTTGCCTACGACGGGACTACGTAGAGGCTAGTAGCCAATAGCTTTGGTCTTGTAATGTGATCTGAGCATGCGTAGCACTTTGTCCGGTCGGACAAGCGTACACACGATCGGATTTGGTGTGATCGGACCGGGTTGACGGGAAATCTTTCCAGCAGGAGATAAGACTTTGTCCGACGGACAAACCGACGAACACTGTCCGATGGTGCATACACACGGTCTGATTTTTCAACAACCTTGTCCGATCGGACCAAATTGATGAAAAAGTCCGACCGTGTGTATGGGGCTTAAGTTGCAACACATTTTTGAGTTTAGATACACCTTTCACAAAAACACATTCTTCCATTGGAGAATATTGTAAATTGCTGATAGGGGTAGCAATAGATGGGCAGGCAGTACGATAGTTGCCCATCCTAAATGACTGGCATGGGTCCTTCTAAAATATTTCTAAGTTAGCTGATGAATGGATGTGATTTAGGCCTCATGCACACTTGGCTCTTCCGAACCCCTGACAGGAGATAGGCAGCATTAAGGCACATTTTGATGCGTTTAGGTGTGTCAGGCGTTTTTTGTGCCCAAACCTTCCTCTCCTGGTCCATTCAGATTTCTGCCCTTAAAGGCCTATGTGTGCATGGACACATAGGCTAACATAGAGGGGCATTTAGGGGCATAAAAAAAGTCAAATGCCTATAAAACATTGTTTGACAGCTGCAATGTGCATGAGGCCTTGGGCACAATAAACAATTAGTTCCTTTTTTCTGTTAAGAATTTGGAGCAATCTACTATTACTGTAAACGGGAATTTAAATATGTTTATTCAATAAAGGCCACTGACTATGATCCCATGTGTTCACACATCTACGTGGCCTGAATATTGTTTTTTATGTGCAAATCAGGCACATTGCTGTCTTTTTCAGACTACTGTATCTATGAGCGATACGAATGCCCTCATGCCAAAAATCTTTGCTAACACAGGTCAATAAAAATGGCCATCCACAGTTAGTTTTTTTGGATCTCCCACTGGCTCAATGAGGACATTGTATTTTGTTAGAATACACTAATCAGTGGCTGCCGAAAATTTTCCAACATGCCCCTTTAACAGAAGTCAATTAAACAATTGACTTCTGTTCAGCTTGGAGAGCCCAAATACGGATTGTATTGGTTAATGTATGGCCAGCTTTATTTACAAAGCAAAGTTGCATACAATGGTGCGTTAGCGATTGTGTTTTAACTTGATCTAAAAAAAATGTATTATTATGTACATCTGGCATGCATGTGTACACAGTGATTGCACCACACATCTGAGGTATCTCCATGAACTAATCGGAGTAAGAACAGTAATTCCAGTGCCCTAGCTTACATTTTACTCTAAACTGATAACGTATAAAAGCTTTTAAAGCATCATCTATGGACAATTTTAGGTACCATAGTTTATCACCAAACACAGGTGTGCACAATTTTAAATCATGACATGCTTGATATCTATTTACTTTGGCCATTATACTGTGTTTGTGTGCACTAAAATTTATGTATATTCAAGTGCATTTTTTGAAAAATGGCAAATATAGCGTGACATAAATAAAATTTCAGCAGCAACCAATTTATTCTCCAAGGCTTCTGCTTTCAGAAAATACAGTATATAGTGTTTGGGGGTTCTAAGCAATTTTCTAGCAAAAAAAAAAAGCTAAATTTACATGTATGTTAAAAATTAACAAACTTCCCCAGTAGGCAAGTAGTTAGTATTTTAATGGCTTTACATTTTAATGACAAGCACATTTTATAAATGGTGCCGACAGGTAAGAATACAAGCTCATACCACTTTTTGTTTAGCTTGAAACATTGTATTTGTTGAGTGCTACACACCTTAACAGTTTATAGACAATACATCTTAGGACTTAGAAGGTCACTTGTTAAAAACAAGTTTCCATGTGCTATGCATGCCTCTCTTCTCCATAAGTATAAGTGTGGATAGATATTCATTCTTAATGATAGCCAACCTTTTCATGTTAGACAAGAGATGTGGACATGATAATCCCAATCTTACAGTGCATAAAATCCAACTGTTCATATTTCATTATTCAACCTTTTGGTTTTATTTGTTGATTGCTTTGATGGCACCATGGGGAAATCATTCTGAAATGGATGAATTATGAGCCGGTGAGTCAAGAAATGAATCACTGAGAATGTTTATACACATATTTTATTATTTACTTATACTATTCCTAAAACAGAGAAATTGCTTTTGTCACAAAGATCATTCCAGTGTGCCCTATTACTTTTGAAAAATGAGATTTGAACCTTGCATTTCAACATAGCACCTTTTTGAGATTTGCTAACACTAGGATGTTTATGGAGTAAATATCACAGCAGTGTTAGGACTTCCTTACTTTGAATTCATACACGTACACAGATAAGGGATACAGGGTACATATTTAAAACTGGACCATGAATATTTAGAATACCATTGATCACATATACTATACCTCCCAACTTTCTGAGATGAGAATGAAGGACACCTTTGAAGCAGTGGTAAACAGCAGTCAAAGAAAAAAACATTCCCCTGCAAGGCATTGTCATAATGTGCTAGTATGCATCGCATACTAGCATATTATGAGAGACTTACCTTAAAATTAAGCACTCCAGCGGTGCACTGTCACCACTGAGAGGACTTCCATCTTCACCCGGTCTTCACTATGGGTACTCGGTCTACCGATACATGAGTGGCCAGGGGCGCAATGACGTCACTCCCATGCATGCGTGCGGGGGCTACCATTTAGGACACCGGCTCTGAAGGTTCAGCACAGTATTCCGGACCTTCAGAGCACATGCGCCAGTGATGTCACCGAAAGCATGCATTCTGAATATCTCCTAAACATTGCAAGTTTAGGAGATATTCACAGTACCTACAGGTAAGCCTTATTATAGGCTTACCTGTAGGTATAAGTGGTTAAATAGAGTTTACTATCACTTTAGGTACAAAGTATATAGGCAATGGACACATCCCTGCTATGCCCCCAGCTGCAAGGACCATGCAGAAAAAATACACAAACATGATTGGTTAAAAGTGCTTTTCGTTAACCTTCTTTATTATTATTATTATTATGACTTTTTTGAAGTGGTTGTAAAGGCTTATTTGTTTTTTTCCTAAAATATTAAACATGTAAAGGTGTAATTGTCGTTCACCTAGCAAATACAATGCTGCCATATTGACTTAAATCATTAATATGAAAAGCAATAAATGATTCCTCACATTAGAATAGTGAGTAGAGTCATCAGGTTTGCAAATCAGTCCATCATAACACTGTTAACAACTTGCCAATCATAACCACTGTTTTTTAAAACTGATGTAGCCAGAATATTGGGCCAATTTTTTTTCCAACAAGACTTTACATGAGTACATCTTTTATGAGCAGCAGATAATATAGACTAAAGTGGTAGGAGTCCATGTTTGCCATCCTTAGCTCCAGAGATGCTCCAGAACCTTTGCTCAAAGCTCGCTCCAGAACCTAAACAAACCCTCAGCTCCAGGTCGCTACCAAAAGCTTTCATCCAAATTTTCTTTAAAAATTATTGTTAGGGCTCAAAACTGCTTTGAATTAGCTCTGCTGCAGATCATGTACATGGTTTAAATACACCTGCTTGAAATTCCCTAATTGCTTACTACAGGCTTCTTGTTGTCTCTCAAATACAGAAGCCTACTGTTAGAAAATGGCAAATATAAAGAGAAATGGACGCTAGAAATTACGAGTTTGGATAATGATAACTGGGATGATGTCCAGGATTATCCTTTTGAGTAATCAGTTTCAGCTAAGGACAGGCTTGTCCAGTTTAAAATTGTTCATTGCTACTATCTCAGATAGGTAAAAGTGAAAAAACTTTCAGTAGGTTTTGCAATATATTGCATCTATAACCAATATTCAAATATGTCAGGACTTGGGAATTTGCATATTGGGCTTTGTGGAACCCTTGGCCCACAAGCTACAAGAATACTTCTTTGTCTATTGTTGCATTATGTCAGAAAGGCAATTGTACTTCTTTGGAAATCCTCTCCCCCACCGACCTTTGATAGGTTTAAAATGCTTATCAATTCTGCTCTCGCATTATATAAGGATTCCAACAACAGCTGGGTATGTCCCACCAAATTTGACAAGATTTTATCACTGTAGTTGGAGAATTCAGAAAAACAGCGATTTTAACTTGATAGCCTTGTTTTAGAATAGCTTATGGGCCTATCAGCTGTGTCCTTATACTACCTTTCCCATAGTATAGGTCAGTGATGGCGAACCTTGGCACCCTAGATGTTTGGGAACTACATTTCCCACGATGCTCCTGCAGTGTAGTTGAGCATCATGGGAAACATAGTTCCAAAACATCTGGGGTGCCAAGGTTCACCATCACTGGTATAGGTGAACTCACACTCTGTTTGATAGGCCCTTTCCACTAGCGCCCTTACTTCCATCCTCTGCTGTTGTGTTGGTAAAAACATAAGTAGGCTCTAGACCAGGGGTCTCCAAACTTTCTGAACAAAGGGCCGGTTTACTGTCCTCCAGACCTTGAGGGGGCCGGACTGGTCACAAAAGTTAAACACAAACATAATGCTTTAGAAGGCATGCCTACTGATCCACTTATAGTGTTAACATTTCCTACAGAAAATTACCCATAGGAATGTATTTCCTTCTCTATGTACTGTATATTCTAATACATAAATCTTACAGCAAAGTTATATGACAAGACATTACCATATTCTTTAATCACATTTTTAGGCACTGCATACAGAAAGAGGTGCATGATAAAAAGTGTTAATGCAAGTCTTCACACGTGAGTATCAAAAAAAAATAAAAGATATATTATGTATATGTGTACATATTACTTTTATTTAGTATATCCAGATAGTTTTGTATACTTACATATGTTATATAACAACACAATTAATTGTACACCAACCTGTGTTATCAAGTATAACACTAGAGCAGCAATAGCCAAACTTCACTTCCAGCTCTGTATTCCAGAGCTTATCTTATTTCTGATTTCATCTCCAGCTACTCAGATCCAGTACTGCTCCACCTTCACAGCTTTACAAATAAGCTTAGTTCCAGGCTACAGAGCAAGCTGAGGAGCTTTAGTAATCCTTTACATGGATCTACCTTCGCTGCCCACTGTAACTCTGAAAGTAGTTCCTTCAAACTGGCATCCTAGTGATTTGTTAACTATGCAGATGTATTTGCTTAGCAAAAGGTTGTTTGAAAGTAGCTGTGCAGAGTTTGACATTTTTTGTTAATGGTATTCCCTTTGTATATATATTTTGCACTCCTTATATTCTCCCCCCCCCCCTTTTTTTTTAAGATTTACATTGGGGACACAGACAAATGCAGTATATATATATATATATATATATATATATATATATATATATATATATATATATATATATATATATATATATATACACAATGCTGTGAAAAAATATTTGCCCCCTTTCTGTTTTTTTTTTTTTTGCATACTTGTCACACTAAAATGACTTATATCATCAAACAAATCTTATTATTACATAAAGATAACCTGAGTAAATACAAAATGCAGTTTTTAAATGATGGTTTCCTTTATTAAGGCAAAAAAGCTGTCCAAACCTGGCTTTATGGAAAAAAGTAATTGCCCCCTAAATATAACAACTGCAATCAAGCGTTTGCGATAACTGGCAATGAGTCTTTCACATTGCTGTGGAGCAATTTTTGCCCACTCTTCTTTGCAGAATTGTTTTAATTCAGCTACATTGGAGGGTTTTCCAGCATGAACGGCCTGTGTAAGGTCATGATACAGCATCTCAATTGGATTTAAGTCCGTGCTTTAACTAGGCCACTCCAAAACCTACATTTTGCTTAGTTTGAACCATTTGGAGGTGGACTTGCTGTTGTGTTTTGGATCATTGTCCTGCTGCGTAGCCCAAGTGCACTTGAGCTTGAGGCCACGGACTGATGGCTGGACATTCTCCTTTAGGATTTTCTGGTAGAGCTTAGAACTCATGGTTCCATCAATTATGGTAAGTAGTCCAGGTACTGAAGCTGCAAAGCAGCCCCAGACCATCACGCTACCACCACCATGTCTGACTGTTGGTATGATGTTCTTGTTCTGAAATGCTGTATTAGTTTTATGCCAGATGTAACAGGACGCACACCTTCTAAAAAATAAAATGTTTGTCTTATCAGTCCACAGAATATTTGCCTAAATGTCTTGGAAATAATCAAGATGTGAGATGAGCCTTTGTATTCTTTTTGGTCAGCAGTGGCTTTGGTCCTGGAACTCTCCCATTGATGCCATTTTTGCCCAGTCTCTTTCTTATTGTTGAATCATGAACACTGATCTTACCTGAGGCAAATGAGGCCTGCAGTTCTTTAGATGTTGTTCTGGGTTCTTTTATGACCTCCTGGATGAGTCGTCGCCATGCTCTTGGAGTAATTTTTGTAGGCTGGCCATTCTTGGGAAGGTTCACCACTGTTCCAAGTTATCTCCATTTGTGGATAATGGCTCTTCCCGTGGTCAACTGGAGTTCCAATCCTTAGAAATGCTTTGAAACCCTTCCTAAACCGATACATATTTGTTTCTAATCTGTTCTTGAATTTTTTTAGATTGTCGCATGATGTGTGGCTTTTTGTGATCTGTTAGCATGCTTCACTTTGTCAGACAGCTTCTATTTATGTGATTTCTTGATTCAACAGCTCTGGCAGTAATCAGACCCGGATGTGGCAAGTGAAATTTTATTCAGCTTTCCAATAAATTGTGGTTAATCACAGTTCATTCATGATTCAGCATGGGGGGGGGGATTACATTTCACACCACTGTGTATATATATATATATATATATATATATATATATATATATATATATATTTTTATTTACAGTATCTCACAAAAGTGGGTACACCCCCTCACATTTTTGTAAATATTGTATTATATCTTTTAATGTGACAACCAACACTGAAGAAATGACACTTTGCTACAATGTAAATGAGGGTTAAGGCAGTGCTGGAAAATAATGGTGGCCACACAAAATATTGACACATTGGGCCCAATTTGGACATTTTCACTTAGGGGAGTACTCACTTTTGTTGCCAGCGGTTTAGACATAAATGGTTGTGTGTTGAGTTATTTTGAGGGAACAGCAAATTTACACTGTTATACAAGCTGTACACTCACTGACTGCAATCATAGCTTCCATATTTCTGTCCCTTATATTTCCTCCCTTAAATGCCACCTGAAGGTAATAAAAGTTTTGAAGCCCTACAGAATCTCCCGCAAAGCTTTCTGAAAGCTCTACTAAAGCAGAACATACGCCAGCATTTGAAATGGTTTGTTTTCTAGCACCCTTGTGTACAAGGTATTAAAGTGGTTCTGCACTCATTTCATTTAGTAAATCTCTTTGCCTTCCAAATCAGGCAAAGAGTACTAAATGAAATGTTTTTTTTTTTTTTTTTTTTTTACTTACCTTGTAATTGAAGACTTCCGGTCTTCTCCCTCTGCGGCGGCGGGCGGGGTCTTGCGTCGATCGTCGTCACGCCGCACTGTCTCCTGGGATCTGGTGTCATTGATCCCAGGAGTCAGTGCGGGCATCTTCCGAAATCTCGCGAGATTTCGGCCACATCTTCCGAAATCTCCCGAGATTTCGGCCGCATCTGCCGAAATCTCGTGAGATGTCGGCAGATGTGCCTTTACTGCGCACGCGCGAGTAACGGCGGTGCATGCTGGGCCATCAACACTGCCTGTGGGGTTTCACATGCCCACAGGCAAGATGGCCCCCAGCACTAAAGAAGAAGACGAGGAACTTCAGCGGACGAAAACCGGCGGCGATCGAGATGGAAGATGGAACAGGTGAGTCCCCTAATAAAGGTAAGCACACTTTATATTACATCCTAAAAAAAAAATTTTTTTTTCAGAGTGCAGAACCGCTTTAATGTCATGATTTATTGATGGAAAGTCTATGGCTTCAAGAAACTATTTATTAGAAGACAAAATGGAAAAGTGATTGCAGGAAATCTTTTGAAGGTACTTTTTGTTCTGCAATTTCCTCCTGCATAACTGGGGACAGTGCCCCAAGGAAGTCATGTGTATCCATGATATGCAGCAAATAGCAACTTCTGCAGTCAATGCAGACTACAAAACTGTGAGTTATCTGTGCACAGTCCCAGAACCCACTACCACTTCATTGTTAACAGCAACATATATAAAATACAAAAAACAGGCAATTCAACTGTGGTTACTTTATGCTCAAACCAGGGCTGGTGCAAGAATTTTTGTCACCCTAGGCGAAACCTACTTTTGCTGCCCCCCTGGCTCCGCCCCTTTGCCCTGCCCATGTATATGCAGAAGGTGGCGGGAGATGTTTGTGGCGCTTTTTCCACTATTTCTTTAGCTGTGGTCCACAGGCCCGCACCTGCACCTCTGGACCCGGCCTGAAGACAAATAGTGGCGGCACCGGCTCACTTCCTCATGCCAGCCGTGGTGTGCAGGTATATGGACATGCTAGGGTAGAATATAGACAGGCTAGGGCAGTATACAGACAGGCTAGGGTGTTATACAGACAGGTTAGGGCAGTATACAGACAGGCTAGCACAGTATACAGACAGGCTAGGACGGTATACAGACAGGCTAGTATGGTATACAGAAAGGCTAGGACAGTATACAGAAAGGCTAGGGCGGTATACATACAGGCTAGGACTGTATACAGAAAGGCTAGGACAGTATACAGAAAGGCTAGGACGGTATACAGAAAGGCTAAGACAGTATACAGACAGGCTAGGACGCTATACAGAAAGGCTAGGACGGAATACAAACAGGCTAGGACGCTATACAGAAAGGCTAGGACGGAATACAGACAGGCTAAGACAGTATACAGACAGGCTAGGACAGTATACAGAAAGGCTAGGACAGTATACAGACAGGCTAGGACAGTATACAGACAGGCTAGGACAGTATACAGACAGGCTAGGACAGTATAAAGAAAGGCTAGGACAGTATACAGACAGGCTAGGACAGTATACAGACAGGCTAGGACAGTATACAGAAAGGCTAGGACAGTATACAGAAAGGCTAGGACAGTATACAGACAGGCTCAGGCAGTATACAGAAAGGCTAGGACAGTATACAGACAGGCTAGGCCCTGCCTAGGGGGAGAGAGAGAGAGGAATGTGAGAAGGAGGAAGAGAGAGGGGAAGAAGGTGCATAGCACAAGGGGGTGGGAACAGAAAGGGGGGTTATTCTAGGGGGTCTCACTCATCAATTATGCTCTCCCATTCAGGCTGGTCTCCCCCAGGGCTGTGGCAGCTATTGTTTGAAAAGTGCCGCCCAGCTGCCCACAGAACTCCTCTCATAGCACAGTACAGTGCATTGCATGCAGGTGGCTGGACTGTGGAAGGGCACAAATGGTAAGCGGAGTATTGGATTGGACAAGCAGCTGAGTGAGGCAGGGTTTAGAAGGGCAGTGGAGACAGCCCAACTCCGGCACAAGCTAGCTTTCCCCGCTCTCACTGTGTCACTGTGACAGGCTGCTAGAGGCTGTGGAGCACCGGAGCTAGAGAGCTATAGCTGCTCTCCATCTCCACACTAATGGGGCAGAAGACGCTCCTCCTGCAGCTGCCCACACAGACTCCACCCCCTGCTCCGCCGGTTCTTGTTTATCTTCATCCCTGGCAGACTCATCCTCTGGCTTGTCATCCCGCAATAGAGCTCCAATCTGCTCAGTGCAGCGGGGTGTGTGATAGCAGCCAGCGGTGCACAGTCAACATGTCAGCAAGAATTTTACCGCCCCCTCCTGTCGCCCTAGGCGGCTGCCTGCCCCGCCTAATGGTGATGCCGGCCCTGGCTCAAACACAGCCTCTTGGAAGCTCATTTATAATGGAGAGTGAATATAACATTCTACTATCTATACTCCACATCCTATTCATAAAATGTGGACCACGGTGGGGAGCATAGGTGCCCCCCAGAGTTCTCTCTGCTAAACGTAACAGAAAAAGCCCTGTGGTTAGAGGAGAGCCTGTGATGTGACCTGAAAAAATGACAAGACCAGACTCTACTCTCTGACCTCTAAGTCTTGCCAACAGTATTCATTGGGCAACCGGACAACAGGACTGGCAAGTATCTTAAAGATGAAGATGAGGCTAACTACAAGGGTTGGATAAAAATATGAAAACACTACATGATTTGCAGGTGTGAAAGTGACGACATGTTTTGCGTTGAAAGCGGAAGTGATGTAACATCCTTTTGCTTCTGCTGTGTGTTGAGGCACCTAGCTAACAGGTGGGATGCCTCATTTTCGTCATTCCTTTCATGCGCTGCTAGTAATACGGAGTCATGTCAGAGTTTACTGAGTTTCAAAGAGGGCAAATTGTTGGTGCCTGCTTAGATGGTGCCTCTAGGAAAGTTGCCAATTTATTTGCAGTGTCACAAGGTACAGTATCAAAGGTTATGACAGCAGATACAGTTTCTGGGAAAACGTCTGATAAGCATTAGCACGGTCGACATGGTCAACTGACCGAAAGAGACAAAAGGACATTGCACAGGATTGTGACCAAGATTTTTGCATGAAGAGTGATATCAGATTGCATTATCCACAATCCAAGACTTATATTTGTCTATTCCCAGGAAACTTCAGGCTGTCTTGGATGCCAAAGGCGGTCCAACACCATATTAGGCAACATTTTTGATCTTTTACCATACTTGTTTCCATAATTTTGTACAACCCCTGGCCCAAGTATGTAATTTCACCACCCATGCTAAAGATCTTCAAGTTTCAGGAATCTCACACTAGGAATTTACAGAGTGCAAAAACTGATGATTTTCATGGGTTAACTGTCATTGGTTCCATACTGCATCCAAGTAACCCTTTACTTGCTAACACCAACTTACCAAATATGCAAAACACAAGTGAAATGTCCTCTAGGCTATCAGTGTCAAAGAACTATGTCATGAAAGTAATAGGGAACCGTTGTTGCTAACCTCCTTTTGAAAATGCTAGATGCCTGGCTGTCTTGCTTGACTCACTGGCTTTAAACAAATATGTAAGGGAAAAAAAGTGCAGTAAGATTAAGATGCAGCAGCCTCCAAGCCCTCATTATGCTAGGCACAGTTTGGGCCTTTTCTGGCTATTTTACAGTTTTGCCTCCTGCACTATCCTGGTGGCCATTCACAACAATGGGCCAATAGCTATGTGGAGGAAGGAGGGAGCAGGCAAGCTTTAACACTACCAGGATGTGTTGGACTTTTGCATGTCAGAAATGCCTGGTATGTAGACATAATGGCAGAGCCTAAAGGCTGCTGTCTTTGGGTATACCTATGCTCTGCTGATCCTACCTCATGTCAACAGGACATTTTCTGAGACACTTGTCAGGAGAGAACAGATTGTAGTTGGGCTTATGCACACAGATGCTTTTGGCCAAATAGCTAGCTCAGAAACCGGGCATATTCCAGCGCTCGCGTAGGCCCCGCCGCTAGCAGCCCTGTCAAAATCAATAACAGGCTAAACTATGCAGCTGCTGAGCGCTGGTTCCAGTGGACTGTACGCATTTATTGACGTAAACCCTGAATGCACAAATTCTGCTCTCAGGATAATTTACATTGACCAACCGATCAGTACACCCGTGCAGATCGGTATTTCCCTGCCTGAAAGGCACCGATGGTTAGTTCAATCAGCCTGTTCAAATCAATGACAGGTGGATGGCTTGACAGATCTTCACCCACGTCCCTGAGTGTACATTCACGTGGGACCCGTGCATGGCTCTAAATGCAGTCGGTCTGCATTCTGAGCTGTGCATCGGTCCTTTATGAATGAAGGATGAGTTTGAAGATGTGTCAATGTGCATGCAGGTAAACACCCCCCCCCCCCCCCTGCAAAAATGTGCTGATTACTAGGCCCTTGTAAAACAGGCCTTTGGGGCAAAAACCCCTAACATGAGTACCGTTCAGAACAGCGTACAGCCCTGCATATTTCAGCCTGTCATTGACTCTGACATTGCTGGCTACAGGCTACATGCTGCACCTGTGCCTAGTGCTGGGATAAGGTCACCTAGAGCCCAGGGCGAACATGCCAAACTGCGCCCCCCCTCCCCCAAGATGTATGGGCATTATGTGTTAGCAAAAATCCCCCACTCCAAAAATAGCACTAATCTGCATGCTTACCATCTAAGCATAAATTCCCCCTCTTTCCAAGATTCATCTGCCCCCCATTCCCCCTTCTAGCACAATCCCCCCCCCCCAAATTTCCCTTTCTAGCACAAATACCCTCCAATCATCTCTACTAGCATACCTCCCCCCATAAAAAAATGTCCCCTCCTAGCACAAATCCTATTCCCCCATCCCCCCAACACAAATCACCCAAATCACCTCCCCTAGCACTCCCCCCTCCCAAATTTCTCCTCCTAGAACAATTTTTGCCCCCTGTTGCCCACCAAATCCCCCCCCCCCAAATCTCCACGTGGCACCCCCACAACTCACATGCACAGTTCCCAGGACAGCCGCCCCTCCTGGCCACCCCTCCTTCCAGCCCTGTCTGTGCCTCCCAGACACCAGAACACACCCAGTTTGTAAGCTGATGGACTGAACCCTAAATTAGAAGATCAAGCACTTTTTTATATGAAAAGGCTTTTATGGCCAGGATACCCTATCTATTGTGCTGTGTAATCAGAATCAGCAAAATTGCATAGTAAAATCTTACACCTCTATGCAAATCGGTGACATGTATTGTAATAAAAAAAAAAAGATTAATGTCCACCGTTCAGTGTAAACAGGAAGCATATAAACACTGTAGTTTTGCCAAAAAACATTCTGTAAATATATTACACATAACAGCAAATGGAGTCCTGTCATATGCAAAATAGTTTTGCTTAATGTAAATAATCTTATTCTGACACTGCAAAAATACCTTGAAATATGTGTTCACCGAAAATACACTATTGTTTCTCTTTTAGTAAAACCACAATGAGTCACCACTAGCTATTTATATGTTACATTATGTAAACTATGTTTTATTTAGGACACTGCTGACATCTACTGCCTGCAAGAAATATAGCATTACAACAAGATAATTAATTTACAAAGTACAAACGCTAGAATTTTTTTAAGGCTGGTTTCACTGCTTTGCTGCGGTTTGGAGGCAGCGCATGTGTATCTGTTGGTTTCTTGCATGTTTTTTTGCTAATTTTAGCTGCAGTCCCGTAAACTTTCTATTAAAGTGTTACTAAATCCATAACAGTAAGCACGGGTTCAGACTCATGCGGTGCAGGACACAGCAGGTAATTTGCACAGGAATCGCAGCACATTCCTGTGCGAATTACATGCAGTGTCTCTGGGGTGTGTGCGATTTGAGCCATGGATTTGTACCCAGCCTCCAACAACAGCTCTGAAACAAATGGGATTTAAGGTCAAAACACTTTCATCATGTTGTCTAGCAAAAAGAAATGGTAGGTACTAAAGGTAAACCTCCACCTAAGTGTAAAGGTAAGAGATCGCCAGAGGTTCAAAAAGGGAGGGAGGGAAAAAAGGGGAGGGGGGCAAAAGGAAGGAGTCCAGGATTGGGCAGGGTATGGGAACTGTAATGCCGCATACACACAAGTGGCATTTCTATCTGAAAAATGTTGGATGTTTTTTCCGATGGAATTCTGCTCAAGCTTGGCTTGCATACACACGGTCACACATAATTTTGCTGAACTTTCGACCATCAAGAACGCAGTGACGTACTTCACTACAACGAGCCGAGAAAATTAAGTTAAATGCTTCCAAGCATGTGTAGAATTGTTTCCGAGCATGCGTAGGAATTTTGCTAAAAAAAAATCGGAATTTCCGATCGGAACTTTTTCCGACCGAAAAATAGAGAACATGCTCTTAATCTTTTGCTGGTGGGAACTCCGCCAGCAAAAGTCCGATGGAGCATACACACGGTCGCATTTTCCGACCAAAAGCTCTCATCGGTCTTTTGCTGGCCGAATTTACGAACGTGTGTTTGTGGCGTTAGAAGACAATGAGAGGGAATGAAAGAGAAAAAGAGAAAGAAAGAGAGAAAAAAAAAGGACTCCAAGAGCTGAAGCATACCATCCATCTAGTTATGTACCGTATATACTCGAGTATAGGCCGACCCGAATATAAGCCGAGGCACCTAATTTTACCACAAACAACTGGGAAAACTTATTGACTCGAGTATAAGCCTAGGGTGAGAAATGCGCAGCTACTGTAAGTGGAAAAGAGGGTCAACGATGCCCATTTGCAGCCTCACTGTGCCCATGCAGATGGACACAGTTGACCGATTTGTGGCCCTGTATCTCGGGGTCACTTAGTGCTAGGAACCCCATCTTTGGATATGTTGTAGTGCTAATTCCACTGGGTTGGAATACAACATTTGGGTTCCTAGCACCAAGTGTCCTCGAGATATGGGGCCCCAAATTCGGGTCAGAAAATGTCAAGCACTTTTCTGCAGCAGAGAATGACATTTTCCGAACCGACTTTGGGGCCCCGTATCTCGGGGCCACTTAGTGCTAGGAACCCCATATTTGGATATGTTATAGTGCTAGGTCCACTGGGTTGGCACACCAAATTTCCTAGACTCAAGTGGCCCCGAGATACGGGGCCCCAAAGTCGGGTTGGAAATTATTTTTTTTTGCTGCAGAAAAGTGCTTGACTCGAGTATAAGCCGAGGGGGGCACTTTCAGCACAAAAAAATGTGCTGAAAAACTCGGCTTATACTCGAGTTACTCTTATATACGGTAAGTAATAAAATATATGTGAACCCTTACCTTGTAAAACAACACATTCACTTTAAAATAGAAATGCAAGGCAAAACATTTGTATACATATACAGCGAGTAAAATAAGTATTGAACACGTCATCATTTTTCTAGGTAAATCTATTTATAAAGGTGCTGTTGACATGAAATGTTCACCACATGTCAGTAACAACCCATGCAATCCATATATACAAAGAAACCAAAACAAACAAAATAAGTTCAGAAATGAAGTTATGTGTAAAAAAATGGAATGACACAGGAAAAAAGTATTGCACACGCTAACTGAATTATTTATTTATTTTCACAATAAAGGTTTATTGCAATGAATATATTGAACAAGTTAAAGAGATGTATTTAACCACTTTCAGACCGGACCAATTTGCAGCCAAAGGACCAGGCCCCTTTTTGCGATTCGGCACTGCGTCGCTTTAACTGACAATTGCGCGGTCGTGCGACGTGGCTCCCAAACAAAATTGACGTCCTTTTTTTCCCACAAATAGAGCTTTCTTTTGGTGGTATTTGATCGCCCCTGCGGTTTTTATTTTTTGCGCTATAAACAAAAATAGAGCGACAATTTTGAAAAAAATGCATTATTTTTTATTTTTTGCTATAATAAATATCCCCCAAAAATATATAAAAAAACATTTTTTTTCCTCAGTTTAGGCCGATACGTATTCTTCTACATATTTTTGGTAAAAAAAATCGCAATAAGCGATTATTGATCGGTTTGCGCAGAAGTTATAGCGTTTACAAGATAGGGGATAGTTTTATAGCATTTTTCTTAATAATTTTTTTTTTATTATTAATGGCGGAGATCTGCGATTTTTTTTGGGACTGCGACATTATGGCGGACACATCGGACATTTTTGACACATTTTTGGGACCATTGTCATTTTTACAGCAATTAATGCATTTAAATGCATTGATTTCTGTATAAATGACACTGACAGTTTAGGGGTTAACCACAAGGTGGCAGTGTAGGGGTTAAGTATGCCTAGGGGTGTTTTTTTTTACTGTGGGGGGGCGTGGCTGAAGTCAAAGAAAAGGCATGGATGGCTGGGCATTGACCTGGGGGGGCATGTATCAAAGAAAAAAAAATAAAAGGTATTGTTCAACCAAAAGAAGTCATCTTGGAGTGGCTCAAAGGGAAACATCAAAAAGCAGTTCCTTTAAATACCATGTTTGAGGGGATGTCGTAAAGCTGCATGAAAAATGACAGAACATTAAGACT
The DNA here is from genome assembly GCA_028564925.1 of Lithobates sylvaticus. Classification (NCBI taxonomy): domain Eukaryota; kingdom Metazoa; phylum Chordata; class Amphibia; order Anura; family Ranidae; genus Lithobates; species Lithobates sylvaticus. Next base: position 314,438,243 of record CM053026.1, read on the forward strand.
CTCAGGGAAGCATCAGCGACACCATATTCTGGTACTACATGAATTGCATTTCTATTAATGTAATTTACCTTTACATAATTGCTTGGCTTACAGCAGTAGCAACCAAATATGACTGATTTCCAACTCAAAAGAAATTGTTTAAAGAGAGGTTGTAAACCTCCCTGTGTAATTTGTACCTATAGATAACCTAGAATAAGTAGTGATGTCAAGCGGCTCCGGCCAGTCACATAAAGTGCATAAAGTGAAGGTAGTGTAAAGTTCGTCCATCACCACATGGTCAACCATGTGTTGGGCTCTAGGCAGTTAGTTGAGTACTTCAATATTCACTGTGCCTGTGAGAATAGAGCCAAAGGCACACAAGGGGCTCACTGCAGTCCCAAATTCCCCAGTGGCCTCCAGGTGCATGGGTATGCACACTCTTGTTTTGCTGTAAGATAGTTTATTGACACATATGGGAATATCAATGATTGTATATTATAGGCTTATGTGGGTTTGAATAGTAAGTCACGAGCAAGTAATAACAACCAGTAGGTGACAGCGTGGGGTCAGGCATAAAGGAGGTACAGGAGAAAAGGAAAGAGGAGATCATGTGAACTCTACTCCTAACTTCTCATCTTCCATTAGTAAAAGCATAAATCTCTCAGGAGCCTTCCTACTTGGGTCCAGTTCCTCAAGCCAGTTACACAACTCATCTTTCTGAGCAGGGTACAGACGTGCATATTTGATGTTGAGTACATGCAATCCTTGTTTGACCTCAAACTTAGCACATTGGCCAATGCTGTAGAAAAGTCTGGGAAAACAACCTAAGTGCTGAAAAGGCATATTGTTCATATCCCTAGTGAGTTGCAGAACCAGATCCCAGTCACTAAATTTAAAGTGATTTTAAAGGCTCTTTAAAAAAATAAAAAAAATAAACTATATATGCTATATTTACCAAAATCATTGCACAGAGCAACCCTAACCTTCTCTTCTAGTGTTGTCCATTGACAGTATTGGCTCCTCCTCTTCTGTGTCTGCCCCCATAGCAAGCGCTTGCTATGGGGGCTGATGTGTGGGCTTTAATTCCGAGCCAGGCTGTGTGCGTCTTTTGACACACACAGCACAGCTCAGCCCCACCCCCACTCCCTCCTCACAGGATTTAATTGACAGCAACAGGAGCCTTTGGCTTTTGCTACTGTCACTGAGTCCTGTGAATAAATAAAGAGAGAACAGTGCTGCTGCTCTTGGGCACAGCACTAGGTTCAGTATTTAGGGAGGCTGGGGGGGGGGGGGGGGGAGCTGAACATGAAAGTTCTTTCACCTTAATGCAGACCCAGAGACTGACCACATCAATCATCTTGCAGGTAGGCAGAGAGTGGAAATGCATCATAGCCAAAACCAGGATGATAGAACCAGCAGCTATGATGGATCAGGAGCGCACACGCTACTGACAAACCCTAAAGATGGGATTATAAATACAGTATATCACAAAAGTGAGTACACCCCTCACATTTTTGTAAATATTTTATTATATCTTTTTATGTGACAACACTGAAGAAATGACACTTTGCTACAATGTAAAGTAGTGAGTGTACAGCTTGTATAACAGTGTAAATTTGCTGTCCCCTCAAAATAACTCAATGCACAGCCATTAATGTCTAAACCGTTGGCAAAAAAAGTGAGTTCACCCCTAAGTGAAAATGTCCAAATGTGAAAATGTCCAAATTGTGCCCAATTAGCCATTTTTGGTGTCATGTGACTCGTTAGTGTTACAAGGTCTCAGGTGTGAATGGGGAGCAGGTGTGTTAAATTTGGTGTTATCGCTCTCACTCTCTCATACTGGTCACTGGAGGTTCAACCTGGCACCTCATGGCATAGAACTCTCTGAGGATCTGAAAAAAAGAATTGTTGCTCTACATAAAGATGGCCTAGGCTATAAGAAGATTGCCAAGACCCTGAAACTGAACTTCAGCACGATGGCCAAGACCCTACAGCGGTTTTGAACAAAGAAGTTGAGAGCACGTGCTCAGCATCATATCCAGAGGTTGTCCTTGGGAAATAGACATATGAGTGCTGTTGGTATTGCTGCAGAGGTTTAAGGGGTGGGAGGGTCAGCCTGTCAGTGCTTATATGCCATACACTGCATCATGATGGTCTGCATGGCTGTCCTCCCAGAAGGGAGCCTCTTCTAAAGATGATGCGCAAGACAGCCTGCAAACCGTTTGCTGAAGACAAGCAGACTAAAGACATGGATTACTGAAACCATGTCCTGTGGTCTGATGAGACCAAGATAAACTTAATTAGTTCAGATGGTGTCAAGCGTGTGTGGCAGAACCAGGTGAGGAGTACAAAGACAAGTGTGTCTTGCCTACAGTCAAGCATGATGGTAAGAGTGTCATGGTTTGGGGTTACATGAGTCCTGCCGGCACTGGGGAGCTACAGTTCATTGAGGGAACCATGAATGCCAACATGTACTGTGACATACTGAAGCAGAGCATGATTCCCTCCCTTCGGGAGACTGGGCCGCAGGGCAGTATTCCAATATGATAACGACCCCAAACCCACCTCCAAGATGACCACTGCTTTGCTAAAGAAGCTGAGGGTAAAGGTTATGGACTGGCCAAGTATGTCTGCAGACCTAAACCCTATTGAGCATCTGTGGGACATCCTCAAATGGAAAGTGGAGGAATGTAAGGTCTCTAACATTCACCAGCTCCATGATGTCATCATGGAGGAGTGGAAGAGGACTCCAGTGGCAACCTGTGAAGCTCTGGTGAACTCCATGCCCAGGAGGGTTAAGGCAGTGCTGGAAAAAAACGGTGGCCACACAAAATATTGACACCTTGGGCCCAATTTGGACATTTTTCCTTATGTGGCGTACACACGCTCAGACTTTCCGGCGGGATTGTCCGCTGGACCTAGTCCAGCGGACAAACCGCCGGACTTTCCAGCGGAGTTCCGCCGGACTTTCTGACCGTGTGGACTTGCCCACAAACGCCCGGACTTTTCCGGCGGACAATTTGCGGGAAAAAGTCTGTGGGACTTTTGAAATGAACGGACTTGCCGACACACGATCGGAAAGTCCGTTCTTTTAGAACGTGACTCCAGGTAGACGGGACTAGCGAAGGCAGCGAATGCCGCCGCGCTAGCCCCGTCACCTGGCATGGATTTAAAGGGGAATCCCTACGCCGAAAAAAACGGCATGGGGGTCCCCCCAAATCCATCTTAGACCCTTTTCTGAGCACGCAGCCCGGGCAGCCAGGAAAGGGGGTGGGGACGAGCGAGCGCCCCCCCTCCTGAGCCGTACCAGACCGCGTGCCCTCAACATGGGGGGTGCCCTGGGGAAAGGGGGGCCCTGCGGCTCCCCCACCCCAAAGCACCTTGTCCCCATGTTGATGAGGACAAGGGCCTCTTCCCGACAACCCTGGCCGCTGGTTGTTAGTGTCTGCGGGCGGGGGGCTTATCAGAATCAGGAAGCCCCCTTTAATAAGGGGGCCCCCAAATACCGGCCCCCCAGCCTATGTGAATGAGTATGGGGTACGATGTACCCCTACCCATTCACCTAAGGTGTAAAAGGGTAAATAAAAAAAAACACACCATTTTTTAAAATATTTTATTGCACAGCTCCGGGGGTCTTCTTCCGTCTTGGGGGGTCTTCTCGCCGGACTCCTCCGCTCTCTTCTGCTCTTTTGCCTAGCTCTTTCACGAGCAGAGGAGCCCGGCTTTCTTCTTCGTCACCGCCGTCGTCGTTGTCTGGGGGCCTCGTTCCGCCTTCGGGGTCTTCGGGGGACTCTTCTGTTCTTGCCCCTGTCGTCGCCGCCGCCTTCTGCGTCGTCTTCTTTTTCCGATGTTGACTCGTCGCTCTCTCTGGCCGGAATGGCAGAGACACGCGGTGTTGTGACTTGTATAGGGACCGGCTCATGTCACATGGTGACCCCGCCCCCATATGATGTCACAGTCCCAGCATCCTCCGGGACTGTGACATCATATGGGGGCGGGGTCACCATGTGTCCGCCCCTTGTCCCTATATAAGTCGCAACACTGTGTGTCTCTGCCATTCCGGCCAGAGAGAGCGACGAGTCAACATCGGAAGAAGACGACGCAGAAGGCGGCGGCGACAGTGGCAAGAACAGACGAGACCCCCAGACAACGGCAACGAAGAATAAAGCTTGTGAAAGAGCTAGGTAAAAGAGCAGAAGAGAGCGGAGGAGTTCGGCGAGAAGACCCCCCAAGACGGTAGAAGACCCCCAGAGCTGTGCAATAAAATATTTTAAAAAATTGTGTGTTTTTTTTTATTTACACTTTTACACCTTAGGTGAATGGGTAGGGGTACATCGTACCCCATACTCATTCACATAGGGTGGGGGGCCGGTATCTGGGGGCCCCCTTATTAAAGGGGGCTCCTGGATTCCGATTAGCCCCCTGCCCGCAGACCCCGATAACCAACGGCCAGGGTTGTCAGGAAGAGGCCTTGTCCTCATCAACATGGTGACAAGGTGCTCTGGGGTGGGGGGGCCACAGGGCCCCCCTCTCCCAGGGAACCCCCCATGTTGAGGGCACGCGGCCTGGTACGGCTCAGGAGGGGGGGCGCTCGCTCGTCCCCACCCCCTTTCCTGGCCGCCCGGGCTGCGTGCTCGGATAAGGGTCTGAGGTGTTTTTTTCGGCGTAGGGATTCCCCTTTAAATCCATGCCAGGTGACAGGGCTATAGTGGCGGCATTCGCTGCCGTCGCTAGTCCCGTCTACCTGGAGTCACGTTCTAAATGAACGGACTTTCCAAACGTGTGTCAGCAAGTCCGTTCATTTCAAAAGTCCCGCGGACTAGCACACAGACAGCGTGATTGTCCGCCGGACTCGCGAGTCCAGCGGACAATTTTAAGTCTGAACTTAAAACTTAGTCCGCCGGACTTTTGGGAGTAAAAGTCCGCCGGCGCCCACTAACAGGCGGATTGTCCGGCGGACAATCCCGCGGGAATGTCCGCTCATGTGTACGCGGCCTTAGGGGTGTGGGTACAGCAAATTTACACTGTTATACAAGCTGTACACTCACTACTTTACATTGTAGAAAAGCGTCCTTTCTTCAGTGTTGTCACATAAAAAGGTATAATAAAATATTTACAAAAATGTGAGGGGTGTACTCACTTTTGCTAAATACTGTACATCATTTACATACAGTAATAGAAAACAGGAGTATAATTTCTGATGGGCAATTGTATGAAATAACTGAAAAGAAAATTGCTGCTGATAGAGCAAGAACAATGAGAATTTATTAGAGGACTTAGGATTTAACAGTGGGATTGTGAGCTAGATACTCATTTCCCATTCTTCAACTACTGTATATGAACAGACAACTTGTAAGTATAATAAAAAGTATCCTACGACTTTAAAATATTTTTTTGTCAAAAATAAACCAACATGTGAAAATCTAACATGAAATGCACTTTGTCATGAATCAAAACATCACTTTGAAGAGGTCTTGAAGAATCGATTCCCTGATTTACAGACTAGACATGATCTCTGTAGCAGTTTGAATAGATTTGGCTAATGAATCAAGCGACTGTCACTAATAAGGTTAATATAAACTGTTATATATGAATATGTCTTATTATGCTGTCAGCAGTTGGCAAACTCTGAGCAAGGTTAATAGCTTCTTTCAGGTTATTTTACAGTTAGGCTGCAAAACAGACCAGAAAAGCAGGAGAGATCAGATTAGAAATACTGCTGAATGATTCAAAAATGGCTTGCAGCAGAAAGCCCAGTTTGCTTTGCAATCCCATGGAGCTACTTTGTAAATCAGTGTATAATTTTTAAACATTTGATTCAAATTAGTAAAGTTATATCAACTTGTAAGGTCTCAAAAACATTAGAATCGACTGAAAAAGATAATTTCCTGTTATGTCCGTATGTTTTAAAATGCTTTGGCAGTGTTTTGGCACTTTCTTTTATTTGAGTTTGACATACCTACAAAGAACCATACGCAACCAGACTATCGGAAGCAATCATCAAACTTGATGCATTGCTTTTTAAAGTAACCTAGCATAACACTCACATCTATATTTTGTCTATAACTTTTCAGAAAAATAATGGAATTGCTACAAATTTCAATTTTTATTTCATGTGGTCAGGACAGCTGAGAAAACTATTTAGTGAGTAATTATTTGTAAAAAGAACTTTTTCTTCCTTGGCTTTTCCTTGGACGTCAGACATTCCCATATAATATGGAAACAACTCAAGAGCAGCATGTGCATTTGATAGAACTTTGATGTAATAACTATTGGACCATGTGTCTTAAATATGTATGTACAAAATTGCTGAAAAATACAGTTCGGCATGCACTTCCTAGGTAGTGTGTGAGTCATTACTCATGGGGACCTCCCAAGCTTTGCTGAATGGCTGATGTTGCAGACTGCCATAGCAAAAATGTTAATGAAACAAATACGTTCAAATGACCTCCTGCTCCAATCAATAACTTGTCCGGGTGATAAATAGCACCCCCATACATCACACAATTTAATATCTAAATGATGGAAACATTTTCACAGGCCAACTGTGACAAAGCCCTGAAGAAATATGGAAGTAGCATGTCTGTTAAATGATTTGACCTAATGCTCTTATTAGTCAAACTGGAAAAGTGTGTGCAGGAACTGGCCCAGGAAATGTACATATTGCATGTAAATTCCCTTTGTTCATCACATTATTCCTACTGACGAGACATGCCTCCCTACCTCCCTTTAGTATTGTAACCATGACATACCATATTTAACAAGGCACTTACTGTGTTCCCACTGTAACAGAACCAAAACACATGGCTTCTAACACAACTGAAACTTACAGCACTCATGAGCTTGGACTTGAGACAGCTCCTGCAACATGTGTTAACCACTCCTCCCAAGCAAGCTGTCATAAAACCACATCTTGACACAGATTATCATGTATAATAGCTGCAAATTTGTTTGTTAGCCAGTTTGTAATCCATTATGAAATCCTATTTTTCGCCCAAGCAACCCGTGCAAAGACGTCCTGTCTTTATTCCCAGCTTGCCTCAGTTGGAGGTCAGGGGATTTTTTTAGATAGCTGAAACACAGCTGTTGTTTTCCCAACAACTGGAATGTGATAAACATATCAGACATAAGAGGGATCAGTCCTCCTGGTCATCTAGAGCCTACTAACACTACTCAAACTAAAAACAAACCAGAACAGAAGCTAAGGAATTGAAAAGTCACCATTGATAATATGCTGTATATATTGTATGTGTATATACTGTATCATATATATAATATATATATTTATCATTTTCTTACCTTAGGCTGAAATTGACGATAGATTTTTTTTTCTTTGTTCATGATGGTTTTTCAAGCTGCTTTATAAAAGCTAACACAATAAAGAAATGAGAATTCTGTCCATAGCATCTAATCACATTTTTGCCTTTATTCTCTATCCAGGTCTAAGGAAATGAAACTTGGAATCTGCTTAGCTGTTACGGGCAAATGTAGTATTTATCTTGACTGCTCTTTTCAAATTGTAGCCCTGTGTTGATTAATGTTACCAAGAAAAATATGCTATGTAACTTTTACTGTTAGTATGTCATTCTTTTAAGAATTTTCAGATTGTATTTTAGCATAGTTAAGTAGTATTAAAGCCACACTTATGCCCCGTACACACGGTCGGATTTTTCGACGAAAAATGTCCTATCGGACAATGTTGTCGGAAATTCCGACCGTGTGTAGGCTCCATCGGACTTTTTCCGTCGGATTTTCCGACGGACAAAGTTTTATCTCCTGCTCTCAAATTTTCCAACAACAAAGTCCTGTCGGACTTTTTCCGATCGTGTGTAGCGAATTCCGACGGACAAAGTGCCACTCATGCTCAGATCACATTACAAGACCAAAGCTATTGGCTACTAGCCTCTACGTAGTCCTGTCGTAGGCAACAAACGTCACCACGTTCAGAATGATCGGATTTTCCGACAACTTTGTCCGACCGCGTGTATGCAACACCAGTGTCGGACAAAATCCGTCGGAAAAAATCCGATGGATTTTGTGGTCGAATTTTCCGACCGTGTGTACGGGGCTTTAGAATGAACAAACTCACACTAGATAAGCTACCTAAGAATCATATTAAGAGTTCAGGTGAGAGCCCAGGTCCATAGCTGTTAAGGAACCCAGGAATTTCTCATAAGTGGTCCAAAACTTCCACAAGCAGGCGGTATAGTAAGGGCATTAATTTCCCAATAATTTGGTAGCCACTCATCACTTTTACACTGTCAAAAGCAGTTCCTATTACGTAGTTCAGATAAAGAACTGCTGTGTATGGGGGACAACTCACACCTTATTCCCAGCCTCAGATTTAATTTGTCAACTGGTTTTGCACAGCAGCGGTTACTCATAAGACTATCTGTAAGCACGTTTGAAACTTAAAGAGTTTTTCTGTTGTTTTGCAAATGTTTTGAAAAACATAGACTTGCCTACAACAGACAGTTTTTCTTTGGTAAATGTCCCTGTAATATTGTATTTAACACACATGCATTTAAACTATAATTATATTTTAAAAAAATGTAATGACTGTGAATGGGTCATTGATGACCTGCAACAAACAGATCACTCTCTTTAAAGTACAACTAAAGTCATACTGTATAGTTATTGTAAAGGAATGTTTAAAAAAAAAAAAATTAATTACCAAGCATCCCTATACTTACCTGACAATCTCTTCTTCTCTGGTCCCCTGCTGATGCTCCTGGCTCCTCCTCTCTCTGTCCAGTGCCCCCACAGGAAGCCGATTTCCAAAGGGGGCACTCGTGTGTTCTAGCTAACGAGTCTTGCTGCTTTGTCCATTGACACAGACAGCGGGACTCGGCCCCATCCTCCTTTGTCACTGGATGATTACCAGGAGCGGGAGACAACGGCTATAAATCTGCCCAATGAGGAGGGAAACAGTGGCGAGGCTGCTCTCGTGCATGTCGCTGGATTGGATCTGACTCAGGTAAGAATAAGGGTAAGCTGGGGGGGATCCTGCAGCACAGAAGTTTTTTTTTTTACCTTAATGCATAGAATGCATTAAGATAAAAAAAAAAAAAAAAAAAACCTTGAGGCTTTAGAATCATTTTAAATGCACATTTGAAATATAACTATATCGTTTTTCCTCCAAAAGGATTTTTAACTAAGGGAACATTGAACTCATCCCTAAAGCCCCATACACACGGTCGGACTTTTTCATGGATTCTGTCCGATCGGACAAGGTTGTTGAAAAATCAGACCGTGTGTATGCACCATCGGACAGTGTTCGTCGGTTTGACCGACAGACAAAGTCTTATCTCCTGCTGGAAATCTTTGCCGTCAACACGGTCCGATCACACCAAATCCGATCGTGTGTACGGTTGTCCGACCGGACAAAGTGCCACGCATGCTCAGATCACATTACAAGACCAAAGCTATTGGCTACTAGCCTCTACGTAGTCCCGTCGTAGGCAACAAATGTCACCACGTTCAGAATGATCGGATTTTCCGACAACTTTGTCCGACCGTGTGTACGCAAAACCAACATCGGACAAAGTATGACGGACATGGTCCGACGGACCTGGTCCGCGGATTGTCCGACCGTGTGTATGGGGCTTTAGTGTGATGTAAAGAAGGTTTGTATCTCAACTCTCTGGTGGTTTAAAAAACAATTCAAAAACTCATAGGAAAAATGTTAATCAAGATGACATAGTTATCATATGGAGCAGCCCCACTCAGTTAATTGATAATTTTTTGACACACTGCAATAACAATAAAACAATAAATTAGGACTTTTTTATTCCCATGTTCTAGCCCAGGACTCACTAGCCTTCCTTGATCTTGAACTATGCCGTGAGGATAGACAGATTTCTGCTAAGAATTTTGTGAAACCCACAGCCAGAAATTCTTTACTACATTATAGTAGTCGCCATCATTCATGATGGGTTAATAATATTCCCTGCAGTCAATACTGTCACCTAAGAAAAAACTGTACCCGAGATGAGGACTAAGTCACCCATGGACACCTCCTTGCAAAAAAAATTAACTAACAAAGGTTTTCCTACTCGTCTCGTTGATGAGGCATTTAAACATTACCTGAACCCCTTTCCTGGTCAGTCCACCCACCATGACACAACCAATGTAGCACAACCTACTTGTTTTACTACCCAATTTCATGTTCAGCATAAGAAAAATGGAGTCTATACTATCTAAACATTGTTCAATACTCTTGAACAATCCGTCTCCTACAGTGCTGCCTCACTAATGAACCCAAAGTCTCTTATCGCAAGGTTCTGAATATCAAAAGTAAAATAGTCATGCTACACTTTTCCTACTAAAAATATGCACTGACATTGAACTAATGACACTGGCAAGGAAGGGGTTAACATCAGGGGCGATCGAGGGGTTAAATGTGTTCCCTCAGTGTGTTTACTAACTGTATGGGGGACTGAGTGACTGGGGAAACACACAGAGCCGTCTTCCTGCATAGCAGGATCTCCCCTGTCAGAACGGAGATTTGCCTTGTTTACACAGGCAGATCCCAGTTCTGTCACTGTGGGGATCATTCGCCGGTGGCCAGCGGACATCGAGTCCGCCCCATTTACTGATTATCTCCCCCCGCTGGCCAGTGAGAGCATGCACGCATGCCCACAAATCGCTGTGTACGAGTGGACATACAATGATGGCGATTCGTGGGATCGAGCCACATTGAGGCAGCTGGTCCTTAAGCAGTTAAGTTTTGACGAAAAACCTGGAAGGTGTGGTAGAATTTTGTGTGCTATGCACACAGCCATATCTCTTGTGCTAAGCACCCATTTTCGTCTTAATGATATGATGGACCCTATCATCCCACTCATCCAAGAAGTAATCAGACATGACCACATTCTTACGTCCTCATCTCAGCATGGCTCCTCTTTCTGAGCCAGCTTCGTTCTTTTATTCACAGACAACAAAATAAATTACAAAGGGGAGGGGTTGGCTCCAACAGCCAATAGCCTCCTACACAGATTGTGACCTCACAGGAAATGAACAACACAGGATTTGAATGACCATATAAGGACATGACCAAATAAAGACATGATACAGAATAAATTAATTTATACAATAACCAATGAACGATGACTACAATTCCGCTGATAGAAATCCTTATTATGCATTGTTCCAGTGAACAATGCATACCTTGATTATGCTACCCTTCCTTGTAGATGGAAGGCTATTAGCAGGTGCACGCTAATAGTGGTGGTGCAGGTGCCTGCTCTCAACATGTGCTGATCAGACACAGCAGAGACAATGAGCGTACATTGGCCCATAACCGATCCTTGCAGAGCAAACATCCCCTTAAACGATCGTCTGTGCAATGCACAGGGGCCCTTCGCTGGCGGACATACCCCCACTCTGTAAACACCTCTCTCTAATCCCAGGAAGTTTTTCACTACCTAACGGTTCTCAACCAGCGTCAGTCTTCCCCAGTCAGCTCTTGGTCTCTATGCAGAACTGCGCCAGATTTTGCACTCTCCAGTTTTAGTTAATCAACCCCATAGTCTACTCAAGAAGTCTCCTCACATTGCAGGTGTATGTGGGAAAGTTGATGACTCGTTCAGTTTTTGTGGATCAATTGGATCAGTTGACTATACAGATGGAAAGATAAATTGCTTTTTCTCTCAGTTGGTTAATGTTAGAAGGGTTATATATGCAAAAATATCTGATCATAAATAAAGGCAGCACCCTATTTTTTTTAATCTAACAAGATATTTACTAGCCCACTGACTACTTTTCAACATCTTTGTATTTTATGGTCTCATCAGAGTATTATTTAAGACTAACAACACCTGCGTAGTGGTGGATAACAGACAATTTCAAGTCCTAATTCTTTACACTGAAGTCATTAAGCAGATGTTTGATGTCAGTCACACTCCTTCATCTTGTATCTATCTTCATGTAAACATGTACAATATACAAGACACATTAGGTTAATTAAGCTGTGCTGGAACATTGCTCTGCAAAGTGTTGGCATGATTCAGTTTTGCAAGGCACAATTTGTCATGCAGTTTCAAGGATTTTGTAGTCACATAAATTAACCGATGCTTACACATGTCCATGATTTACATAGGAAAGGCATCTCTAATAAATACTCACATAAATTCTTGTAAGCTGCACTTTTTTTATTTTACACGCTGTAGTCATATATTGATCTGCCACCTGGCTGTGGTCCTTTTTATGTGGGAACATAAAACTAATTTTACTTGGAATGTACAATGGTTTCTCAAGATGATGCACCTGATACTAAAAGCAGTTCACAAGACTGCTTAAAAGATAAATAGATCCCTGGGGAAAGCCCTCTGCTTTGTATTACTGCTCAGAATTTTCACTTCTGATCCTACTCATCTTTGACAACCTTCTGCTTCACATTTGGCACCCTTCATGACTCAAGCAAGAGGAGCGGGGTTAACAATTCAAGTGACTTCCTCACATGCTTCTCCATTTAGCAAACATTTAAAGGAAATGGATTGAAGGTTAATGACTAGCACTAGCTACAACACACAGCAAAGTGCAATTAGATCTAAGAGTTCAAAGAATGTAGCAGGTTGTTTCAACCATGATTTCCTTTACTGAAGAGGCAGAAACCTGGGAATTAACACTTAAAATATATGCACACCTAACCACTAACATTTCCTAACATGGTAATGTAAGTTTAATGTAATTGTCAAGAACTTTACATCAGCATATTTCATTACAATAATTTATGTTGACCCTATGATGAAGGTCCATCAGGGAACCCACAATAAGGTATCCCATGAATCCATTGTTATGTAAACATAAAGTGGCTGCAAAGAGACTGTAATAAAGCAGCAATGCAAAGATGTAACAAAGAATGAAAAAAAAAGGTAAAATATTTGTGTAAAATGCACAGTGTTTTAGCAAAATAAATATAATTCAATTAGGGTTTGTATTAGGGTTGCACCGATACCACTTTTTTAAGACCGAGTACAAGCAGCAAAACTTTTTTTCAAGTACTCACAGATACCTATTACCGATCCTTTTTTTTTTAATGTCAAGTGACGGTTCCAATTACCGATCCTTTTTTTTAATGTCAAGTGATGGTTTTCAAAGCACAATACAGACTAACAATATCTTTTTTTATAATTATAAAGACTGAAGGGCACTGATTTGCAGCACTGATAGGTGGCACTGATTGATGGGCACTGATTTGCAGCACTGGCAGTTGGCACTGACTGATGGCCACTAATTTGCGGCAATGATGGGTGGCACTTATGGGCACTGATACGTGGCACTTACTAATGGGCACTGATATGCAGCACTGATGGCTTGCACTGATGGGCACTGATAGGTGGCACTGGTATGTGGCACTGACTGATGGGCACTGATTTTCAGCACTGATAGGTGACACTTATGGGCACTAATAGGTGGCACTTATGGACAATGATAGGTCGAACTGATTGGTAGGCAGTGGCGCTGAAATGCAGCACTGATAATTGCTGGCAGCCTGGCATGATATAATGAAATCGATAAAGAGTAGAGTATACAAGAGCCCATCTTGATACACCCTGCACTTGACCTCAGTAAGCCTAGTCAGATTGCAGAAGCGGACATCTTGTTACACCCAACCCATATAGTTAGTGAACTATATGGGCTGGGTGTAACAAGATGTCTGCTGCCGCCTTGTGACTGCAGGCTTACTGAGGCCGAGTGCAGGGTGTGCCAAGATGAGCGTCGCAGTGTACAGTCTCTGACCGAGAATTTTGACGGCCCGGGTCACCGATTCTGAGGGGCGGCACATGCGGCTGCGTCCCACACGCCTGCCCCATAAGCTTACCTTCCGCTGCAAGGACTCAAACTCTGCTCCGCCTTCTCCGCCTACTCCACCCACTGACTTCCAGGAGATTGCATGTAAAAGGTATCGGGTGTAGCACCGGGAGCATGTGCCCGAGTACAAGTACTTAGGCAAATACTCGGTATCGGCACCAATATCGATACTAGTATTGGTATCGGTGCAACCCTAGTTTGTATGTACTTTATTTTTGCTAAGTCTATTGTAATATTAGTAAATAAGATGTATGTGCGTTTCAACAGTTTTGGTAATAAAGGACTAACCCAGTTCTTAGTAGCCCCATCATTTGTGTCAGTGGGAGGAATATTGCCCCATCATTGGTGTCAGTGGAAAGCATAGTGCCCCATCATTGGTGTCAGTGGGAGGCATAGCACCCCATCATTGGTGTCAGTGGGAGGCATAGTGCCCCATCATTGGTGTCAGCGGGAGGCATAGGGCCCCATCATTGGTGTCAGCGGGAGGCAAAGTGCCCCATCATTGGTGTCAGTGGGAAGCATAGTGCCCCATCATTGGTATTATTGGGGGGAGTAGTGTCCCATCATTAGTGTCAGTGGGAGGAATAGTACCCCATCACTGGTGTAGGTGGGAGGAATAGTGCCCCAGCATTGGTGTCAGTGGGAGGAATAGTGCCCCAGCCATCATTAAAACACAGGTGTGTCAGGAGGAAGGTTTCTCTCCTGCTGTGATTCTGAAGCTCATGGAGGCCAGCAGGGCCTCTCCTGCTGGAAGCTCGCAGCCATCTCTCAGCCATCGGGTGACATGCCTGCCCCTATACAAGCCATGGCTGGTGATCTCTCTGCCCCTGGTGAATATGAAGGCTCGGAGGCCGTTCGTAAACGAGTGGTGGTCGGGATTAAAGTCCTGAATAGGGAGAGAGACAAGCTCTACAAACTCAGAACAGAGCTGAAACGTTTGCGAAGGCAGCGTGTGGGCTTGCACAGCAGGAACTGGGGATCGATGGAATCAGAAATCCAACTGGCTAAACCCCCGGTGGACCACCAGGAGACCATTGTGTCCATGATGAAACACAATGAGATGGGCCCTTCAAGAAGAAGTTTGGCAATGATCAAAGGTTTGCAAGGATGGCAAAGGTGGAGGTGGAAGAGGAGACCCCCAGTTCAGACCCCCTGCAGCCTCAGGGAGAGGTAAGCAGCCCCATGCATTCCCAGGAATCAGGGGCATGCTGAAGGCTATCCAGGCAATGGAGTCTCCTATGTGGGGGGGATCAGCTGGCATTTGGTGATGAGGACATTACTGATGATGTGTCTGATAATGTCAATCCCCAAGCAGGGGATACTGTTTTTGTGGCATCTAACACCATGAGTAGGGATGAGCCGAACACCCCCCCGTTCGGCTCGCACCAGAACCCGCGAACGGACCTAAAGTCCGTGCGAGCTTTAGAACCCTATTAGTTATAATGGATGCGAACGTTCGAAATTAAAAGTGCTAATTTTAAAGGCTAATATGCATGTTAATGTCATAAAAAGTGTTTGGGGACCTGGGTCCTGCCCCAGGGGACATGTATCAATGCAAATTTTTTTTTTTTAAAACGGACGTTTTTTCAGGAGCAGTGATTTTAATAATGCTTAAATTGAAACAATAAAAGTGTAATATTCCTTTAAATTTCGTACCTGGGGGTGTCTATAGTATGCCTGTAAAGGGGCGCATGTTTCCCGTGTTTAGAACTGTCTCTGCAAAAAGTGTAATTTTTGCAAGTAAAAAAGCTATTTAAAATCACTCGCGGCTAATGTGTATTGACGGCTCCCGTAATACAGAGAACAGTCATTCATTGAAACTGAAAGTCATTCATAAAAAAAAGTCATTCATAAAAAATAAAAAAAATGAAAAAAAAAAAGCGTGGGGGCCCCCCCCAAATTCAATAACCAGGCCCTTCAGGTCTGGGATGGATATTAAGGGGAACCCAGCCAAAAAAAAATAAAAAATGGCGTAGGGTCCCCCTTAAAATCCATACCAGACCCTTGAGGCCTGGGATGGATTTTAAGGGGAACCCTAGCCAAAAAATGGCGTGGGGACCCCCTCAAAATCCATACCAGACCCTTATCCGAGCACGCAACCTGGCAGGCCGCAGGAAAAGAGGGGGGGACGAGAGCGCCCCCCCCTCCAGCCTGAACCGTACCAGGCCACATGCCCTCAACATTGGGAGGATGCTTTGGGGTCCCCCCCCCAAAGCACCTTGTCCCCATGTTGATGAGGACAAGGGCCTCTTCCCCACAACCCTGGCCATTGGTTGTGGGGGTCTGCGGGCGGGGGGCTTATCGGAATCTGGAAGCCCCCTTTAACAAGGGGACCCCCAGATCCCGGCCCCCCCCTGTGTGAAATGGTAAGGGGGTACAAAAGTACCCCTACCATTTCACCAAAAAAGTGTCAAAAATGGTAAAAATGACAGGAGACAGTCTTTGACAATTCCTTTATTAAAATCTTCTTTCTTCTTTCTTCTTTCTTCATCCTTCGGTTTCTTCATCTTCTCCTTCCGTCATCTTCTTCCATCTTCTTCCATCTTCTTCTTCCTCCGATCCGCTTCTTCTTGCGCTGGTCTTCTCATCCTTCTCATCCGGCATCTTCTTCCGTCGGCGTCGGTGTCTCTTCTTGGGCCGCTCCGCGCAATGGGAGGCTCCCGCTGTGTGAGGCTCCGCTCCGTCTGACAGGTCTTTTATAACGGAGGGCACCTGGTGACCCTGCCCCCCTCTGACGTCATGGGGAAAGCCATAGGGAATTCCCCATGACGTCCCCGTGCGTCAGAGGGGGCGGGGTCACCAGGTGCCCTCCATTATAAAAGACCTGTCAGACGGAGCGGAGCCTCACACAGCGGGAGCCTCCCATTGCGCGGAGCGGCCCAAGAAGAGACACCGACACCGACGCCGATGCCGGCGGAAGAAGATGCCGGACGAGAAGACCAGCGCAAGAAGAAGTGGATCGGAGGAAGAAGAAGATGGAAGAAGATGGAAGAAGATGACGGAAGGAGAAGATGAAGAAACCGAAGGATGAAGAAAGAAGAAAGAAGATTTTAATAAAGGAATTGTCAAAGACCGTCTCCTGTCATTTTTACCATTTTTGACACTTTTTTGGTGAAATGGTAGGGGTACTTTTGTACCTCCTTACCCTTTTACACAGGGGGGGGCGGGATCTGGGGGTCCCCTTGTTAAAGGGGGCTTCCAGATTCCGATAAGCCCCCCGCCCACAGACCCCCACAACCAATGGCCAGGGTTGTGGGGAAGAGGCCCTTGTCCTCATCAACATGGGGACAAGGTGCTTTGGGGGGGACCCCAAAGCACCCTCCCAATGTTGAGGGCATGTGGCCTGGTACGGTTCAGGCGGGAGGGGGGCCGCTCTCGTCCCCCCCTCTTTTCCTGCAGCCTGCCAGGTTGCGTGCTCGGATAAGGGTCTGGTATGGATTTTGAGGGGGACCCTACGCCATTTTTTTTTTTTTTTTTTTGGCTGGGGTTCCCCTTAATATCCATCCCAGACCTGAAGGGCCTGGTTATTGAATTTGGGGGGACCCCCACGCTTTTTTTTTTTTTTTTATTAATGAATGACAGTTCTCTGTGTTACAGGAGCCATCAATTCATTAGCCGCGAGTGCTTTTAAATAGCTTTTTCCCTGCAAAAATGACACTTTTTTGCAGGGAAAGTTCTAAGCACAGGAAACCTGCCCCCCTTCCCAGGCCACCTATAGACACCCCCCAGATGTGATACTGCAATGCTGTTCTAACAGCACGCACACACAAATCCCCAGAAATAGAGCATATCTTGTCAGCAGTCAGCAACACACTGACACGCTGACACTGAAACACAATATGCGAGGCCGCCGCGGCCGCGGCCTCTTATACCGTGGGGCGTGTACTGAAGCCCCTGAGCTATAATTGGCTCTCCTCGCTGCCGGCGCTGTGATTGGCCAAGCATGCGGGGTCACAGTGCATGCTTGGCCAATCATCAGCCAGCATTGCACTGCGACTAGCGCAATGCATTGCGGGCCGCTCGCATCACACGAATTTGATGCGAGCGGCCCCAATAGTTCTGGGCTCGCCGAGCGAGCGAACGCCCGGTGCTCGATTCGAACATGGGTTCGAATCGAACACCGGGCCCATCCCTAACCATGAGTAATGCTGAAAGTGTGCCCAGTGACAATCAAGTTGCTAATCCTATGTGTAGCAATGTTGTACCTGCTGATGCTGCAGCGCAGCAAAAGTTGCATTTAAAAAATGACATTCCTGCAAAGGAACTACAAGTGTCAGCCCAGCCTGTTAATCCTCCTTTAGCCGAGTCCAAAGCTGTTTGCCCCACAGCTGCTGAAGACTCTATAGCGCAGCTTCAGGAGACAGCTGGTATTGCAGAAGAAACTGTGACTATTCCTGATGGGAAATTGAATGTGTGTGTGACTGATAGCAATCGTCCCAGCACAGGTGTGATGGACAATCGTCCCAGCTCAGTCCAAGCAATTAATAATAATATACAGACTAATGTTACATTAGTGTGGGGCCTTGGCCCTGATAAGCCTATATTTGCTAAGGTGGTACGCTGTGCTCCTGGTAACTACACTTCCAAGTGTGTTTTCCCCCTACAAGCTACCACATTGAGCACCCCAAGATCTGGTCTTGGGTCTCTGGCTTCTGCTGGGGATCCGAGACAAAATGTAGTCATTCTTAAATGGGAAGATGGTGCAATCCCTCCAGCACGGCGTGTGGTGGTTTTTGGAGATGGGTTTTGAGGCAAAAGACCTCTATGCCCTAATACATGTAGCTGGGAGCTGGGAATATACTATTAGCTTCACCAGGCCAGAGGGTCTTGACCTGTCCTGGGAGCAATATGAGACTCGAGACCCGAATGGGAAGGTCTGGCCCCAGTTGCAGTTTCACAAAGATCAACAGTGAAAAATATCAAACCTAGCAATCAACATCAATCAAAAATTATTGAATTATTGCAATATTGTGAAGTAACGTTCAATAAATGTTCATAACAGTAGTGACACAATTTAGTTGAATAACTGCAAAAAAGTCCATAAGTAGAAATAATCCAGTGGTTCAAGATAGTGTAGATGAAGTTTCAAAAGACTTGACAATTTATACAATGAGTGAAACCGCTGACACCAAACTACAGTGCTCATAGAACTCTCACCTCATAGGCATAAGTTAAGTGACTTTGTAAATCCATTAGGAACAGTAAGTTTCACTTCCAGGATCAACAGCAAGGTATTATGGATCAAGAAAATCCACCCCTCGTAATATCGATATTACGATCCACATGTAAGGTAAATAAGCCTCCAATAGTGTTTTACCATAATAAAAATAGTTTATTAAATAAAATACCTGCTTACATGAAAGCAACAGCAAGCGCACCAAACAGAGACAAACATTCAGCGTTTCACACCACCTCGCACGTCACTTCCCGTCCGTGGTATACTCTCGCCACGCCCTAAGCATTATGTCACATCATGTCACTTCCTCAGGGGACCGGATTGGCTGTTGTATGATTCTATTTATATCGTCCGGACAGGAAGTGTAATTGACGCCATTTTGAAGAAGCTCATCGCCTTGAATAAATGCAAGACGGCAGCCATTTTCCCTAAGATTAAATGTCATTTTTATAAAGCTCGTTGCCGTAAGTAAAACAATACGGCATCGGCCATTTTTACTCAAATGAGTGTAATACTTGTAGGTGACCTACGGGAGAAAATTATATAATGAGGCTTTAAATGCAAGTCGGCATACCAGCCGTTTGCTGCCTATATATCCAACAATTTTACACGCTAGATTAGTTTCTCTAAAATACTAAGACCAAGTCTTTATTAATTAAATAATATATATATAATATAATATATATATATATATATAAGATATATATATATATATATATATATATGGGGCTAACTTCCACCTAATAAGTAAATAGGGCATGCTAATGAGACTAATTAGACATGACTCCCTAGATACACCGAAGTGCTCACTAAATATAATATATAATAACGGACCATATAGTAGATAGAAGGGTAATATTCAAAAAAAAGTTTTGATGAATCCAAATAATTAATACAAATGGATTGCACACCAGAAAAGAAATGTGAGGTTTACATGTAGGCAATAATTAATCAAATTAATAATTACTGATGAAACAATTAGGATCAAAGTCTACATTCAACCAGTGTTGGTCATCTTACTTTAAAAAAGTAATTCGTTAAGTTACAAATTACTTCTCCCAAAAAAGTAATTGCGTTAGTAACTCAGTTACTACATTGGAAAAGTAATTAGTTACGCAGCAAAGTAACTGTGACTGTGACAAGGATCTTCCGAAAATTGGCAAACCTAAACGGCTCTGAGTGAGCTGTACACCACGCAGGCGCTGTTAACATGTAATTGTACAAGACGATGCCGCACGCTCCCGATGCTCGTGCTACTGTGCAAGGGGCATATATCGTGTAACTAAGGGGCTGCTCTATTATTACCCTAGCCAAGGGGCAGATCTGTTATAGCGTGTAAGCAAGGGGCGGGTCTATTATTATTATATTGTGTAAGGGGCGGATGGCTAAAGAAGAGGGCGAATGTTAAATTAATGGGCAGAGCTCGATGTATAACAAAATTAATAAATGCGCCCCTTGGTTATAGTAATACTAGACCCGCCCCTTAGTTACAAGACAGACGCCCCTTGCAGAGTAGCACGAGCATCGGGAGCGTGCTGCATCGTCTCGTACAATTACATGTTAACTGCACCTGCGCGGTGTAGAGTTCACTCAGAGCTGTCCTTCGTACTGCGCAAGCGCCTGCGCAGTACAGGGGGGACCTTATCCGGTGGGGGAACTTTTTCGGCAGGACACCGGAATTACACTACTGCCATCTAGTGGCGGTAGATGTAATTGCGGTAGCACCGCCCAAGTAATGGGAACAGCGTTACCATGGGGGGAAGAGTAATCAGTTAGATTACTCGTTACCCTCTAAAGTAACTGCTTTAAGTAACTCCGTTTATTTTAACTCAGTTACTTACAGCACTGCATTCATATGCACCGCCCGCCATATAGCAATATGACATCGGCAAAGTGGTTGCAATATCCTGACCAGACGTCATATGACGTCACCAGGAAAACAAGCCCGGGGCGGGCATCGCACCAATCGTTGTTGCGTTGTGTCGATCTAGGTAAAGAGTCTCTGACAGAGATAACGGCTGATCACGATGTAAACAGGAAGAGCCGTTGATCGGCTTTTCCTCACTCGCGTCTGACAGACGCGAGTAGAGGAGAGCCGATCAGCTGCTCTCCTGACAGGGGTGTTCTTTGCTGATTGTTTATCAGCGCAGCCCCCCCTCAGATGCCCGCCCAGGACCACCAGGATGCCGCCAGGACCACCAGGGATGGCCACCACACTGGACCACCAGGTATGCCACCCTAGACCACAGGGAAATGCCAATCAGTGCCCAGGCAGCTGCCAATCAGTGCCATTGAAAAATGCCTGCAAGTGTCAGTGCCAGCCATCAGTGCCCATCAGTGCCGCCTTTCAGTGTCCATCAGTGCTGCCTATTGGTACCCATCAGTGCCCATCAGTGCCGTCTATCAGTGCCACCCATAAGTACCCATCAGTGCAGCTTTTCAGTGCCTATCAGTGCCCACCAGTGCCACCTATGAGTGTCCATCAGTGCCTCATATCAGTGCCCATCATCAGTGCCACCTCATTGGTGCCACCTCATCAGTGCCGCCTTATCAGTGCCCATCAGTGCCCATCAGTGAAGGAGAAAACTTACTTATTTACAAAATTTTATAACAAAAACACGGAAAAAATTTTTTTTTTTTTTTTTCGGTCTTTTTTTATTCGTTCAGCAAAAAATAAAAACCACAGAGGTGATCAAATACCACCAAAAGAAAGCTCTATTTGTTGGAACAAAATGATAAAAATTTAGTTTGGGTACAGTGTAGCATGACATGTCATTTAAAAAGTGACAGCACTGAAAGCTGAAAATTGGCCTGGCCAGGAAGGTGCGAAAGTGCCCTGTATTGAAGTGGTTAAAAAAACGCTTCAGCCTCAGAAGATTTGGCTGCTGAATGACCAGGCCATTTTTTGCAATTCGGCACTACGTCGCTTTAACTGACAAGTGCGCGGTTGTGCGGCACTGCACGCAAACAAAATTTACGTCCTTTTTTTTCCAACAAATAGAGCTTTCTTTTGGTAGTATTTGATCATCTCTGCGTTTTTATTTTTTTGCGCTATAAACAAAAAAAGAGCGCCAAAGTTTTTCTCAGTTTAGGCCGATGTGTAATCTTCTACATATTTTTGGCAATAAAAATCGCAATAAGCGTATATTGATTGGTTTGCGCAAAAGTTATAGTGTCTACAAAATAGGGGATAGATTTATAGCATTTTTTAATTATTTTTTTTACTAGTAATGGCGATCTGCGATTTTTATCAGGACTGCGACAATATGCGACACATCCGACACGTTTGACACATTTTTGGGAACATTGGCCTTTATACAGCGATCAGTTCTATAAAAATTCACTGATTACTGTAAAAATGTCACTGGCGGGGAAGGGGTTAAACACTATGGGGCAATCAAGGGGTTAACTGTGTTCCCTCTCTGTGTTCTAACTGAAAGGGGGAGGGGACTTTCTAGGGGAGATGACAGATCGCTGCTCATTCTTTGTAAGAACACACAATCAGTCTCTTCTGCCCTCAGAGAACCTGGATCTGTGTGTTTACACACACAGATCCCGATTCTCGGTGTGTCATGGGCAAGCGTGGGAGCCCGGCGGGCACCCGCATTGGCTCCGGGGGGGAGCAGCGGGCACGCGCGTGCCCCTAGTGGCCAAAGGGCGAAGCAACTTTACATAACGTCGTTATGTTACGTCGTAAAACTGCGGCAGCTGGTCGACAAGTCTTTAACAATGTTTTGTACATTTTCTCTAATTCTTACTTTCAATGCCCTTTATAGTTAATTTACAAGAGCATTGTAGGACATATACAACCCCTTCTGTGCGGCAGCTGATGAATTCCCTGATGAGTAAATGCTTCCTGTATTGGTGGCTTCAAATTCCTTCTTTTTGCCTTGACA
The DNA here is from genome assembly GCA_028564925.1 of Lithobates sylvaticus. Lineage (NCBI taxonomy): Eukaryota > Metazoa > Chordata > Amphibia > Anura > Ranidae > Lithobates > Lithobates sylvaticus. The sequence goes on from CM053026.1 coordinate 314,461,109, forward strand.
TTTCTTTGAGTGTTGGCATGCAAAACAATATTTGCATGGAAAGAAACCTTTGCCAGTGAAAAAGGAAAATTGATTCTTAGAGAGTGGTTCTACTACGTTTTTGACAATTAAATCTCTTAATGTTGTTCCACGTTTATATATAATAACTGCATCCTAATATTGAACATTGTAATCCAAAACAAGGGCTGGAGCTTCTGTAAGTTGTTGTGCTTTTTTATTTCCATATACCATCTGTTTTCTATCCATTACTTTGACCAATTCAATTTGTTTTTGGATATATTGTTGGGTGTAACCTTTCTTGATAAATCTTTTTCCAATAAAGTCAGCTTGAGTCATATAATCAGAGTCCTTAGTGCAATTATGTTTGATTCTGACTGACCCTTTGGAATATTAAACAACCAAGGTTTTTACATAACTATTCCATGCTACATCTTTAAAGTGGGTCTTCGTAGTTAGTTTGTCATCTTCAGTACTAATTTCCAAATCAAGGAAGTCTATAGATTTTCCATTTTCCAAGTGAGTTCTATGTTTCTATCATTTTGATTCAGATTACATAAGAATTTTTAAATGATTCTTTACTACCATTCCAAATTATGATTACATAGTCAATTAATCTTTTGTATAATCCCTATTCAATTGACGGGTTCTTGTAGACCGCCTCTTCTTCCCACTGTGCCATAAAGGCATTGGCCACACTGGGGGCGAATTTCGCACCCATGGCTACACCAGTGGCTTGCCTATAATAGGCTTGGTCATGCAAAAAAAAATTATTTTTAAGGCAAAACTCAAAGCATTTAATACAATATTTTCTCTGCATGCATTTGAGTTAACTATGTTTCCTTAACACCCATTTGGAGGCCTTTGGTGATTTATCAAAATAAATTTTTTTTTTTTTGAATATTACCCTTCTGTCTACTATATGGTCCGTTATTATATATTATATTTAGTAAACACTATGGTGTATCTAGGGATTCATGTCTAATTAGTCTCATTAACATACCCTCTTTACTTATCAGGTGGAAGTTAGCCCCTTTTTTTTTTAGATATTTTATACATATACCTTTTTTATATATATTTTTATATTTTTAAGAATTTAATTTAATTTTAAAGAATTAATTTAAAGAATTTAATTATTAATAAAGACTTGGTCTTAATATTTTAGTGAAACTAATCTAGCGTGTAAAATTGTTGGATATATAGGCAGCAAATGGCTGGTATGCCCACTTGCATTTAAAGCCTCTTTATATAATTTTCTCCTGTAGGTCACCTACAAGTATTACACTCTTTTGAGTTAAAATGGGCAATGCCATATTGTTTTACTTATGGCAACAAGCTTTATTAAAATGACATTAGGTGACAATCTTAGGGAAAATGCCCGCCGTCTTGTTGTCTTTATTCAAGGCGATGAGCTTCTTCAAAATGGTGTCAAATACACTTCCTGTCCGGATGATATAAATAGAATCATACAACAGCCAATCTGGTCCCCTGAGGAAGTCACATGACATGACGTAAGGCCGGAGTATACCGCAGGCCGGAAGTGACGTGCGAGGTGGCGTGAAACGCAAAATGTTTGGCTTTGTTTGGCGCGCTTGCTGCTGCTTTCATGTAAGCAGTTATTTTATTTAATAAACTCTTTTTATTATGGTAATACACTATTGGAGGCTTATTTACCTTACATGTGGATCATAATATTGGTTACGAGGGGTGAAATTTTTTGATCCATAATACTGTTGATCCTGGATCCTGGAAGTGAAACTTACTGTTCCTATTGGATTTACAAAGGCACTTAACTTATACCTATGAGATGAGAGTTCTGGGAGCACATTGGTGTGGTGTCAGCGGTTTCACTCATTGGATAAATTGTCCAGTCTTTTGAAACTTTATCTACACTATCTTGAACCACTGGATTATTTCTACTTAGGGAATTTTTAGCACGTATTCAACTAAATTGTGTCACACTGGTGTCAGTGGGAGAAATAGTGCCCCATCATTGGTGTCAGTGGGAGGAATAGTGCCCCATCATTGGTGTCAGTGGGAGGAGTAGTGTCCCATCATTGGTGGCAATGGGATAAATAGTACCCCATCATTGGTGTCAGTGGGAGGCATAGTGCCCCATCATTGGTATTAGTGGGAGGAGTAGTGTTCCATCACTGGTGTCAGTGGGAGGAATAGTGCCCCATTATCGGTGTGAGTGGGAGGCATAGTGCCCCATCATTGGTGTCAGTGGGAGGCATAGTGCCCCATCATTGGTGTCAGTGGGAGGCATAGTGCCCCATCATTGGTGTGAGTGGGAGGCACAGTGCCCCATCATTGGTATTAGTGGGAGGAGTAGTGTTTCATTATTGGTGTAAGTGGGAGGCATAGTTTCCCATCATTGGTGTCAGTGGGAGGAATAGTGTCCCATCATTAGTATCAGTGAGAGGACTAGTGCTTCATCATTGGTGAATGAATGAATGAATGAATAACTTGTATAGCGCTACAATGCGAACTGAATCGCCTCAAGGCGCTGTATTGGCGTATGGTTATCAAGCTTCTAGAAGAGGTAGGTCTTGAGTTTCTTCCTGAAAGCCTGATGGTTTTCTTCCATGCGAATGTCGGTTGGTAGAGCGTTCCATAGCCGTGGTCCCTGGACAGCGAATCTCCATTCCCCCTTTGATTTGTAGCGGGATTTAGGAATGAGGAGAAGATTTTGATTAGCCGATCGAAGACTGCGATTTGGTGTGTAGTGTTTTATTTTCTCGCGAAGGTATTGCGGAGCGTTTCCATGTATACATTTATGGGTGAGGCAGAGGGTCTTGAATGCGACCCGATTCCTTACGTTTAGCCAATGTAGGTTCCTCAGGGAAGGGGAGATGGATTTCCCTGTTATCAGTCTTGCCGCAGTGTTTTGGATAAGTTGTAAGCGCGCAAGTTGATATTGGGGTAATCCTATGTAAAGGGAGTTAGCGTAGTCCAGTCGAGAATTGATGACTGTTCCAACTACCACTGCTTTGTCCTCCTTTGGAATGAAGGGGATGAGTCTGCATAGCAGGCGGAGCAGATGGTGTGATCCACTGACTACTGCTCCTATTTGGGCATCCATTGACATTTCTGAGTCAAAAATGACTCCGAGACTCTTGGCCTTGGTCCTAGTGGTAATGGTCTGTCCAAAGATGGTAGGAGGTGTCCAAGGGATCTTGGCTTGGGGGTTATGCTTTGCATGTAGAATAAGAAGTTCTGTTTTTGATTCATTAAGTTTGAGGGAGCTAGTAGTCATCCAGTCGTCTATCATAGAGAGGCATTTTCCTAATTGCTGATGATGGTCTTTTTGTCCGGTGATACGAAAATATAATTGAGTGTCGTCGGCGTACGAGTGGAAACAGAGGTCTGATCTTCTGATGATGTTGAGGAGTGGGCGAATGTAGATGTTGAAGAGCACTGGCGACAAGGGTGATCCTTGAGGGACTCCACGGGAGATTGCCCGGGTTTCAGAGGTGAAAGCTCCTAGTTTCACCGTCTGAGAGCGATTTCCTAAGAAGGATCTGAACCATTGTAGATCTGAGCCGGTGACTCCTGCTACTTCTGTAAGGCGGATGAGTAGAGTATTGTGGTCCACAGTATCAAACGCTGCGCTGAGGTCCAACAGTACCAGGAGACATGATTCTCCGTCATCCGCTGCTTCGAGGGCATCATCCCAAATCTTCAGAAGTGCGGTTTCTGTCCCATGGCCTGGGCGGAATCCTGATTGTAACGGATCCAGGAGTGTGTGTGTGTCCAGGTGGCGTTGTATCTGTTGTACTACCGCTTTCTCCATAATCTTGGAGATGTTGTTCAAGCTTGTTATTGGTCTGCGGTGGTTAGGGTCCCGGGGGTCGAGGTTGGGTTTCTTTAGCAGGGGTTTGATGATGCCTTGTTTGAGGGCGCCTGGAACAATCCCTTCTTTGAACGATTGATTTATGAGGTGCGTTATGGTGGGAGCCAGGATGTCGGAGTATTCTTTCAGGAGTTTTGTGGGGATGATGTCAATAGGAGATGTGCTGTCTCTGAGATTTTTGATGATGTTTTTAGTGGTATCCGTGGTGATTGGGATCAGAGAAAACCTTGGTGGTTGTGGGATATTTGTGTCGATATCGACTTTTTGCTCTGGTTGCCTGCCGTCGGATGTCTTTTTCTGATCAATTGTTTTCCTAATGTTGACGATTTTATTGATGAAAAAATCTGATAATTCATTGCAGAAATCTTGGGTTTCATTAGCGGGGGGCTCTAAGCAAGCCGGGTTCATCGACTGAGCGACTATTTTAAAAATTCCCGGGGCCGATTTAAGGCCGCTGAGATGGTATTTGAAAAATAGTCTTTTTTTGCTTTGAAGATTGCCTTCTGATAATTCTGTGTGAGTCCTTTGTATTTTGTGTGATTTCCCTTGGTGGGATTTATTCTCCATGTTCTTTCGGCTCTTCTGCGTTCTTGCTTGAGTAGCGTGAGCGAGCTGTTGAACCATCCTGCGTTTTTCCTCTTGATGAGTGTTCTGCGTTTTGGAGCCACTGAGTCTGCTGATTGTAGTAATACATTGTTTAGGGAGCTGAGAGTTTGCTCCGATGAGTGGGTTAAATTCAGAGTTGCTATTTTGTTTGATAAGGTGGTTTTGAAGGAATCGGAGTGCAGTTTTTTCTGCGATCTGATTTTGGTGTCAGTAGGAGGAACAAAGTGGCAGGAACTATGGCTCACTGTTGCTGACAGTGGGGGTACTAATGCCCCAAGGGCCAGCTAAATGGAAGCAAAGGGCCACATCTGGCCCTCGGGCCACAGTTTGGAGACCACTGTATTAGATGATCCTTAGCTTCTATATCAGATGTAATGCAATGGTCATAGGCATAACACTGGGTATACAGTTTATAGCATTTTAGTTACATAGATAGTCAGGTTGAAAAAATTACCATCTAGTTCAACCAACAGAAAAAAAAAAAAAATAGAAAACCTCCATATACCCACAGTTTATCCAGAGAAAAGAAATACACTTTTTGCATACTTTTAATCCCAAACTCTATTTAATTTTTAAATAAGTTAAATGTTAGGGGTCCCAACACTGAACCCACTAATGACCTTAGATCATTCAGAGTATAAATCATTAATCAATACTCCATGAATACGGCCTTTCACACAGTTTTCTATCCATTTACACATTGAATTTTCTAAGCCCATAGACTTTATTTTACACATTATTCATTTGTGTGGAACTGTGTCAAATGCTTTTGCAAAGTCCAATTATAGAAAAAATATAAAATAAAATATATTATTATTTCCACAGCCACTCCCTTGTCTAAATTTTTTTACCAAAAAGAGACAGATTTGTTTGACAACTACCGTCTTTGGTTAATCCATCCTGTGTATTACTTAAAATATTGTTTTCTAGCAAAAACGCTTCTGTGTGGTCTTTTATCAAACTCGCAAATATCTTAACTATAGAAGCTAACCACATTTCCACCAGAAGGTTTTTCCCTGCTTCATGTCTAGGGTATTTTTTTTTTGTTCAGCACTGTGGTGCATAGAAGCACTGTTCTACTTTAACTAGCTATTGTTCAGGCACGCAATGCTGTATGCAAATTAAATTTAATTTTTTTATTCACACAAATAAAGCTTTCTTTTGGTGGTATTTGATCATCACTAGAGAAGGGCTGAACACCCCCTGGTTCAGTTTGAGCCAGAACTCTTGAACATCGCAAAAATCAGTCCCTATTTTGAAGGCTTATATGCAAGTTTTTGGACATAAAAAGGCTATGGGGCATGGCTACTGTCCTGGGGATCATGTACCAATGCAAAAAAAACTTTTAAAAAATATTGTTTTTAAAGGAGCAGTGATTTTAATGATGCTCAATGTAAAACAAATAAAATGAAAAATTCCTTTAAATATAGTGCCTGGGGGGGTCCTCTTACTTTGCCAGTAAAGTGGCACATCTGTACCATGTATAGAAAACTGCTGCAGCAAAACTGACATTTATTAAGAAAAAAAATGACATTTAAATTTTTTTTTTTTTCCCTGCAAGTTTTCTTTATTTTATAAACAACGGCTTGGGGAGCCAATCTGTATGATGAGGCCACAATTTAGTGCAATAGGAACAAGATTAGAGATGTTTTGGATACATTTTGATGTCTCTTTGGTAGACTTTGGATGGAAATAACACATTTTTACACCACAGTGCGCAAGCCTTATGTGAAGAAGCCAAATTATAGTACAAGCAGGCCAAGATTAAAATTTTATTTTTTTTTTTAGATAAAGTCTGGTGTCTCTTTCACAGACTTTGGATAGAAGTAACAGGTGCAGAAAAAATTGGTCTTTGGGTGTTGGTGGTGCCTTCACCCCATAACCTTCTAGAGGTACTCTTGATGAAAGCAAGAATTGACCTTGCTGTAAAAAATTTTACTTTTATGCCCCTGTCACACAGTTGTGGAAAAATTGGTCTTTGGGTGTTGGTGGTGCCTTCACCCCATAACCATCTAGATGTACTCTTGATGAAAGCAAGAATTGTCCTTGCTGTAAAAAAAATGTAGATTTGACGCCCCTGTCACACAGTTTCGGAAAAATTGGTCTTTGAGTGTTGGTGGTGCCTTCACCCCAAATCAAAGGTCAGTATCAAATAAAAAACACTTTATTAAAATAAGCAGCACACTTACATTGAAGTTAGCATGAAACAGCATGGAAAGGAAACACCTGAGACCTAGCAGCTATGATCAGTGTGAGGCTGTAGGCATCACTGAGCAAACAGAGACCAAGGATGACAGGGAGCCAGCCAGCTCAAAGTATGGATATTAACTATGGCATTCTAGGCTGCACACGAGGATGACAGTTGTCAAAATGCCTGGTGAATGTTGGGAGAGGGGGTGTGCATGATGCGTTTCCAGGGACTTTGCCCTCTTTTTGCATCAATGGCACATGTGTTGACTTTCCCTTTTAAAAGGGTGGACAGGAGGTTAGTGCCATTATCACACACCACCATTTCTGGCTCAAGCTTCTGAGGGGTAAACCATTTCTGGGCCTGCCCCTGCAGAGCTGAAAGAATATAGACAGACTAGCTGAAGCACTGCATGGCATCTTTTAGCCTGACAAGTTGAATGGCCCTTTGAATGCTTAGGGGGTACTGGTGGTTAATAGGTCAATTCAGCAGAGGAGGGCATGAAGGACACAAAACAAAAGAACAGTTTGCCCATGGGACTTTAACAGAGTGGTGCTCATTGAAAAGTACAACAGGATAATATAAAAAGTACAAATTTTATTGAGGTTAAAAAAAATACAGATAACATTTACATTTCCACATAAAAAAGGAACAGAATAAAAACCAATTATTCACCAATGTACATTCTGAATACCATACAAGAATTGGGGAAGAACCCCATAGGAGTTCTCAATGGAGGAAGGGAATAAAGTGACCGCAGTCTCACCCTCAATTTAATAAACATTATTAAATGGCAATTTACACAAATATCCCAAATATACAGACTACACAGAAATAAAATGGTTAAGAGACAATGTTGTCACTTAAAAGCACACATACCCTGGTTCACTCACACTGTCAATATCAGATGACAGGATGCAATCATGGATACAGTGAAAGGCCAGGTGGGTTGCAGCTGCAGGAAAACACGGTTGTGTCAGCCTTGGCCGGGCTACACACAAACAATGTGGACATCTGCTCACACCATTTACCTATGACCTTATCTGTAACAGCTACAATGACACTGATGAACGATGTGAAGGTCTCCCTATCCTCTGGGCAAACTGGCTGCAAGGTAGGATAGCAACGGTGTCCCGCAATCAAATGGCAAGATTGAAGGGAATATTCCAGGTGTCTACATGTGTCCTGATCTCTGCAGTATCCCCTCTGGGGAAAAAGTGGCACTGGGGGAATGTGTACTGTAATGAGTCCCAGTGGGGGATGTAAGTATACAGTGCTTACTCACAGTTCCCTCGTGGAGGAGGGAGGGAAAAAGACTGTTCCTCTTTAATTCTTCTGTGGTCAAGAACCAGACCCAGTTACCTGATGATGTCCAGGTGAAAGGATCACGAGTCTGTTGGAGCCTCAGTCGCTGGTGTAGGAGCCTCGACTCCCGCTGATACGGCTGCCGATCAAGGGTAGAGCGGGCAGATGGCTGACTGTGTCAGTCACAGGAGGATCGATGGAGATGACAGGTGTCACAGTGGGCTGGGAATGTGTGTGAATGGATGCATTGATACGTTTTGTCCACTAGGTGACGTGGACTTCTTCAGAGTCATTCTGAATACCAGCCTATTTAATAGACCATTTAATTTAATAGATCATTGTTGAATTGCTGAAGCTGTGATCTCTATGCATTTCGCAGGGCAGAGCCCACTTCATCAGGAGACAGCCAACGTCAGCCATTGAGAATGTCTTGTAAGACGAAAAGCTTCTGGGAAGGCGTGCAGTGACGTCATCACGTTCAACGCTCCTGAAGGAGGAAGGGTCCGTTTCCACTACATGCCGGCCGGCGTTCTGTGTCACTCCATGTGGAGTTTTATGTGCTTCTTTTATCCTGTGCTTATGTGAGTACATTTTACGAATAAATTACTCATTATCGTTTTTAAAAACGTATTATGCTATGGTCTGCCTTTTTTTGTTTTTCTTGATCATATTTGGATGCACCGCCGAGTGCTAGCCTGGATCTGATTATTCATTGGGTCTGGTCTGAGGTCCTGGTTCCGGTGTGATTGGCAGATGCTGGGATTTCTTTTCTGATTTGGAGTTCGATCGTTCCTTTTTGAAGTCAGGATCTGTCTATGGGCTCAATCTGAAAGGCTTTACCTTGCCTGTCATCTGGTAAGGGTAATATATATTGGTGGTGGCACTCTCGTGTGGTGTGGAGCACAGCGGTGTGACAGGAGATTTAGTCTGATGTACCCAGCCTCAGAAATTCATCCTAGGACAATACTCACCCCATGAACTGTTCACACTTTCACACAGATCCATATGTATATGGTCCCCAGTTTGATTTATAATCCAGGACTTTTTTTGGCTATATGTTGCTACTGCCAATCACCTTACTATCCACCACCATTACTTCAGAGTATTATTACTGTGGTGTCTTTTATGCACTAGTGATGTTCTAACAGCCTTTGATTGGACTGTTTCTATTAGGGTATAGACCTTTTAGCTTATTTACCTGGCGCAGTTTTTTCTTTTTCATTTCGTCAGTTTAAGTGTACATCTGTGGAAGAAGCATGTCATATAAAATAAAATAAACACACGGTTTATAAAATGCAACAATTTTCAAAAAAGAAAACAGCATCCAATATTCTAAGCACAATATACTCACATAGCGGTGAAATCAAGAGGAAAATCTGCCAAATCTGCAGAACCAAGGCCATAAATCAAAGGCTATGTAGAGCAATACTGGATCCAGCACAACAGAGGTTCCCCTGGGAGCTGAGGGTGGGTGGACAGCCAGGCAGTGGGGTACATATGGAGGGCCCCCACTGCAGACTCCCTAAGAAGGAGAGTGTCTTCTCCATGTCTAAATAATGTTTTTTAAAAAGTGGTATTTCGTGAATTGAAGCGCGTGCCTGAGCCGGTGTAGTATTACATGTACTAAGATGATGATAACAAAAATGCAAGTAATCAGTAAGGCCAATCAACACACAATGCCCTGAATGGCAAATAGGTACATACATGAATTAAATTATGTATGTGTGATGAAAGCAAGAAAAACACCATAAGGGCCAGTTCACACCATAGAAACGCAGTCCGGATGCGTTCCAGGTGCTTTTCAACATATGCGTTTTTGATGCTTTCCAGTGTGTTTTTGATACATTTTTGGTGTGTTTTTGATGCAGTCCAGTGCTTTTTTTTACCCCCTCTTTTTTCTTAAACTTAAATAAGAACAAGTGTGTTGCAGTGCGTTTTTGGTGCATTTAGGTGTGTTCCGGTGCATTTTTGATGCGTTTTACAGCGTTCCAGTACAGTCCAGTGCAGAAAAAAATGCAGCATGTTCTACTTTTTTTTTCTGGACCTGGAACTAACCCCACTGGTGTGAACTATGCCATTGAAAACCATATAGCCTACTTTCCATGCTTTTTTGATGCAGAAAAAAAAACGCACTGGACTGCATGTGGTGTGAACTGGCCCTAAAATCAGGTCAAGAATAGTGATGTACACACTCTATGTAATGTGAAAAAGTATTACCTGTCAAGGCAAATGTAGGTAAAGGACAGAAAACCACCAGCAAGTTATGCTGGATCTCCAGAAAAATGTCTTCAGGCAGGGTACTCACAACATAAATACCTCACCGTCCTGATTGAAAAGCCACCCCCACCCAACATCATGTAACAGGCGGAGACAAATGCTCAACCCAGAGTCGCCATTACCAGCGAACGGGGCACTATCATGGGCCTGCAGGTGACGCGCTAGGGTGGAGACCATGCCCCCATGTGCCATGCAGCGCTGGCGTGTGGCATCCAAGTTCGAAGACCAGGAGATCAGGCGCATGCGCAGAAGACTGCCTCATGTACAGCCAGCTCCCAACAAGCGATAGGGAAGAAGAGTGTGGGGAGAGAGGAGACATGAACAGCACATCCCTCCCATGGGGGAGGGAGAAAAGATACATGATGCCAATACCATTCACAAGTAGCCTCAGAGAAGCCTACTCTGGGACACAACAGAGGGACATATGGAAAACAAAAAAACAAACAAAAACAAAACCAAACAAAAATATATCAAATAAATATAAATACGAAAAATGAAAAAAAATAAAAAAGTTAAATAAAATAAATATTAATAAAAAAATAATAAAAAATAAAAATAAAAAACAAGGAAAACATGGTTCCAATGGTATCGCAGCTCAGGAAAGTGTGAACCAAGAGATCCAGGTATATATTAGTAAAAAAACAAAAGGATTATAGTGTATCAATATATTCGATTATCATGACATGCTAATTCCAACAGCACTCAACCACACAATATAGGTATAATCAATGAAAACACTATATAACTTAACACTGAATACATTGCTGAAAATAAGGAAAAAGAGAGAAATTTAATAGGTAGGAAAGGTTTGAAGGAGGTGGAGTCATTTAGCCCTGAGGAAAGGTAGCTTTCAAAGAATATATCCATTTCATCTAAATTCTACGCCAGAATTCACAGATGGTCTTTCCGACATAGATTTAACCACACTCGCATATAAAAAGATATACTACTGCTTGTGTATGACAAAATACAAAATGTCTAGGATACAACTTTCTACCATTACGAAGGATCACATCCTTGGATGTATTGATAAATTTACAATAGTCACTTGAACGTACCTCGTGGTAAGTTCATAATATTCCTATGATGGCCTGTGTGATAACTATAGACAAGTTTGTCCTTGATGGAGGGTGCCCGAAGAAATAGTATACTTGGTTGGGAGGTAATAAACTTAGAGTCTACAGAGTCTGAAGTTAGTAAATACCAATATTTTTGTAAGGCTTTTTTAATAGCCTGATGTTTGTAATTGTAGCGGGTAACAAATCTGACTCTGTTGCCTCGCTGTCTGGACCTCCCAGAAAATAAGAACGTTTCACTGGATTTTAGTTTTGTGCTGTTATAAGCCTTTCTTAGACATTTCTTACAGTAGTCTCTGGCAAGCAACCAAGTCTGCAGTTTCCTAGCCTCCTCCTCAAACACCTCACTATCTGCACAGTTATGTTTTAATCTTAAGGACTGTCCGTATGGAGTTGAATGAATTAAGGGTGCAGGATGGGCACTGCTGGCATGCAAGATAGTGTTGCTGTGGACATACGGAACAGAGCAGTAGAGAGAGACCCATTGGTATTCTTTTTTACAATGATGTCCAAAAAGGGAACTTCAAACTGGTGGCAGTGAATTGTATATTCCTTGTATTCGAATTCAAGCGGGTCAAAAATTGGTTAAGTAGATTTCTGTCACAATCCCAAATGACAAGGATGTCGTCGATGTACCTGTGCCGCGAAAGAATGTAGCACAGGTACATTGCAAGACCCTCGTCAGAGAAAAGCTAGCGCTCCCACACCCCACAGGTTGGCATAGTAGGGTGCACAACAGGTGCCCATAGCCACACCCTGCACCTGGAGGTAGTGGGAGTCAGCAAAACAGAAGATGCTGTTTCTGAGTACAAAGTCCAACAAGTCTTTGAATTATCCTGTAAAGGGCCTATGTAATCAGACCTGGCTTTTCCCCAAACTATATATTTTCTGACAATTTTTGGGAGGGGGGGGGGTGGGGCTGTCCTACTCTATTTTGCAACCTGTTGTTTGTTTTGAATTTTTGCATCCTTGATTTCCTTGCTAAATATTCTGTTATAATCTTGGTAACTTTCAAATGACGATAGCGTTTCTTCAGTTTTTTTTTTTTTTTTTTAATGTGCTTATTCTTCATAACTACTTCAACTTTTGACATGAGCCACATATGTTTTATTTTCAGTCTTTTAACCACTTGCATACTGGGCACTTATACCCCCTTCCTGACCAGGCCAATTTTCAGCTTTCAGCGCTGTCGCAATTTGAATGACAATTGCGTGATCATGCAGCACTGTACCCATATGAAAGTTTTTTAATTTTTTTCACACAAAATAGAGCTTTCTTTTGGTAGTATTTAATCACCACTGGGGTTTTCATTTTTTTCTAAACAAACAAAAAAGACCCCAAATTTTGAAAAAAATAAGTTTTCATATTTTGTGATAAAACAGGTAATTTTTCTCCTTTACTGATGGGCACTGATGAGGCAGCACTGATGGGCACTGATAGGCTGCACTAATGTGCACTGATGAGGCGGCACTGTTGTGCACTGATGAGGCGGCACTGTTGTGTATTGATGAGGTGGCACTGATGAGGCTACACTGATGGGTGGCACCGATGGGGAATGATAGGTGGCACTGATGGGCACTGATAGGCGGTACAAAGAGGTGGCACTGATGGCCACTGATAGGCACTGATAGGTGTCACTGATAGGCAGCACTGATAGGTGACACTGATGATGAGGCACTGATGGGCACTGATTGGAAGCACTGATAGGTACTGATAGGTGGCATTGGTGGGCACTAATTAGCAGTACTGATGGGCACTGACAGATGGCACTGGTGGGCACTGATTAGCAGCACTACAGGGCACTGATTAGCAGCACTGGGGGGCACTGAATGGCGGCACTGATCTGCACTGTATGGGACTGATGTCCCTCTAACAGAAGCCGGTTAACTGCTTTCTTCTTCTCTTCATGCTGTGTAAATAAGGGGAAAAATACTGTGCTAAACCCAAAAATGAACATGAAAAAAAGGAAGTGTACAAATAATAAGCTGCTAACACACAAACAAACAAAGTCCAAACAGCAATATCAAACAAATAGTCTAGCCACCTCAAATAAACTAGGGTCAAGGTGAAATGAATCAAAGTGACTTGTGAACAAAAAACAAATATATATAACATAGAATCAAAGTGATATAATAGTGATGGACACTAATCAAATTGCCAATGTCCACATTAAAATGTCCAAAGAATAGAGGACTTTCTCTTTTAATCCTGAACTGAAGCAGAAAACATGTGGTCAGGGTCGACTAGGATGGTACTGGTAAACATATTCAGATGAGAGGGTGGGTACTCTTACCGAAATAGGTGGACGCACATACCATATGGCAGTGTGTCAAAAAGACTTGTAATACTGGATTCCCGGGGATTAGATGATACCAGGCTGGATGGTAACACAGGGACTGCAACTCCAATCCACTTGAGGTTGGATGATGGTTCCAAAGCGATGGTTCCAAAACAGTCAATGACCGGACTGATCCAAAAATGGTGGTAATCAGAGGATGGTCATCAGTGCTCAATCATGGAGGAAAAAAGAGGAAAGAAGTTCCACATGGCACAGTTTGGTTTATTAAAGATAAAAAGTACCATACAATGGATTGCAGGTAAAAGTTAAAAGTGATCACAAAAATAAAATAAAAGCCATATGAGAAGGAGGAGCTTGTCCGACGCGTTTCGACTAACTAGTCTTCAACTGGGGCATATCCGCATATCTCTTCATGCTGACAACGTGAGGGGGAAAAAAGCCGATAACCGGCTTCTGCTTACTTCCATGACCAGCTGTCATTGGCCCTTTACCCGATCTGTGATCAGCAGAGTTCGAAGGCAGCATGAGAATGGGAGGATATCCATGTATGCCCTCCCGGCAATGTAAGCCTGCGCTGTAGATGTCTTTCGGCTATAGCGCGGGCGCCAAGTGGTAAAAACATATTGGGAATATACTGTATTTGCAATGTGTTGGCATACAGTCAATTTGAAACATTCCCATTTCTGTTCTGTATTTTTTAATGATAATAATCCATCCAAGTCTAAGTATTGGAGAGCATCCCTCAGCCTTCGAAAAATGTCTCTCTTAAAATTAACGGTTTTAACTTTTCAGTATATGCTTGTTGTTTGCATTCTACATTCAATTAAATAATTTTATGGTCACTGCTATCTGTATGTTCCCTCATATGAACATTAGTAATAAGCTCTGCATGGTTTGAAATGATCAAGTCCAGCAGAGCATCATTTCTAGTTGGGGGTTCCATCAACTGTACCATAAATTGTTTTATAAGAGGTTTATAAATATCTGCCCATTTATTGTTACAGTAGTGTCATTAATCCAGCCAATTTCAGGTTGTTAAAATCTCTCATTATTACCACTGTCCCAGCTTTTGCAGTCTTTTCTATCTGTGCAAGGAGCGACGTCTCCACCTCCTCATTAACACTGGGGGCTTATGACAAATAATTGAAATACACATACTCATATACAGTCAGGTCCATAAATATTGTGACATCGACACAATTCTAATCTTTTTGGCTCTATACACCACCACAATGGATTTAAAAAAGAAACAAACAAGATGTGCGTTAACTGCAGACTTTCAGCTTTAATTTGAGGGTATTTACATCCAAATCAGGTGAACGGTGTAGGAATTATAGCAGTTTGTATATGTGCCTCCCACTTTTTAAGAGACCAAAAGTAATGGGACAGATTAACAATCATCCATCAAACTTTCACTTTTTAATACTTGGTTGCAAATTCTTTGCAGTCAATTACAGCCTGAAGTCTGGAACGCATAGACATCACAAGACGCTGGGTTTCATCCCTGCCGATGCTCTGTCAGGCCTCTACTGCAACTGTCTTCAGTTCCTGCTTGTTCTTGGGGCATTTTCCCTTCAGTTTTGTCTTCAGCAAGTGAAATGCATGCTCAATCGGATTCAGGTCAGGTGATTGACTTGGCCATTGCATAACATTCCACTTCTTTCCCTTAAAAAAACTCTTTGGTTGCTTTCACAGTATGCTTCGGCTCATTGTCCATCTGCACTGTGAAGCACTGTCCAATGAGTTCTGAAGCATTTTGCTGAATATGAGCAGATAATATTGCCCGAAACACTTCAGAATTCATCCTGCTGCTTTTGTCAGCAGTCACATTATCAATAAACACAAATGAACCAGTTTCCTTGGCAGCCATACATGCCCCGCCATGACACTACCACCGCCATGGTTCACTGATGAGGTGATATGCTTTGGATCATGAGCAGTTCCTTTCCTTCTCCATACTCTTCTCTTCCCATCACTCTGGTACAAGTTGATATTGGTCTCATCTGTCCATAGGATGTTGTTCCAGAACTGTGAAGGCTTTTTTAGATGTTGTTTATCAAACTCTAATCTGGCCTTCCTGTTTTTGAGGGTCACCAATGGTTTACATCTTGTGGTGAACCCTCTGTATTCACTCTGGTGAAGTCTTCTCTTGATTGTTGACTTTGACACACATACACCTACCTCCTGGAGAGTCTTCTTGATCTGGCCAACTGTTGTGAAGGGTCTTTTCTTCACCAGGGAAAGAATTCTTCGGTCATCCACCACAGTTGTTTTCCGTGGTCTTCCAGGTCTTTTGGTGTTGCTGAGCTCACTGGTGCGTTCTTTGTTTTTAAAGATGTTCCAAACAGTTGATTTGGCCACACCTAATGTTTTTGCTATCTCTCTGATGGGTTTGCTTTGTTTTTTTCATGGCTTGCTTCACTGATAGTGACAGCTATTTGGATCTCATATTGAGAGTTGACAGCAACAGATTCCAAATGCAAATAGCACACTTGAAATTAACTCTGGACCTTTTATCTGCTCCTTGTAAATGGGATAATGAGGGAATAACACACACCTGTCCATATATGTGCCTCCCTTAAAAAATGTGAGGCACATATACAAACTGTTGTAATTCCTACACCGTTCACCTGATTTGGATGTAAAAATTAAAGCTGAACGCCTGCTGTTAAAGCACATCTTGTTCGATTCATTTCAAATCCATTGTGGTGGTGTGTAGAGCCAAAAATATTAGAATTGTGTCAATGTCCCAATATTTATAGACCTAACTGTACATCTTCACCCATAAAGTCTCAGCATCATCATGCTCTCCATTAACATCAATGAGTTCCTCTTTCAGCACCTTAATCCATTGTTGCATTTTTGCACTTTTGTTCTGCATATTTTATTTGTAATACAAATAGTACTGTAATCACCATTGGTTGTTTGTAGCATAGAAATATTTTTACCAGTTGCCTCCCCTCATCTTTCCCCATTCACCCCTCCATTACTGTCTGACCCCTATCTGACTTTGCTGCCCCATTATATTCTAATTCTCACTCCCCTTCCATCGCAGTTTAAATACTTCTCTGACCTTTCCACAAACCTCTCCCAGAGCACAGCAGACCCCCTTCTATTTAGGTGCAAACCATCTTTAGCAAAAATGTTTTACCCTAATGAAAAGTCATCCCAGTACTCTAGAAACCCAATCTCTCCCTCTTAAACAGCATCTTTAGCCAGTTATTAAGTTCTCTAAGCTCCTGCTGCCTTTCCTGTGTTGTGCATGGCACAGGCAATATTCCAGAGATTATATACTTGGAGGTCCTTCTCTTCAACTTGCACCCTAGTTCTTTAAATCGATTTTTGAGGATCCTCCATCTTCTATGGATTCTGTCATTGGTCCCACATGAACCAAGACATTTGGATCATGCTCAGTCCGCCCAGAAATTTCTCTACCCGATCCACCACATGCTGAACTCCAGCACCAGGGAGACAGTAAACCATTTGGTTGAGGGTGATCATGGTAACAAAATTTTTCGATCAGTCCTGATTATAGAATTCCCAGTTACCAACAACTGTCTAGACCTTCCTGAATTACCATCACCATCCCTACTAGATGGACTGCTCTCCCAGCTGTTAGGGATAGCAGTAATATCTAGGGCAGCCACCTCTGGGTTTGCCACCCACACATCACCTAATTTGGCAAATTTGTTTAGGTACTCAAGCAAAGATGTTGCCTTCCTTTTCTGTGAGCCCCTACCATTCCCTCTAACTACATTAGCCCTTCTTACCTAGCACTTATCTAGAAGGGCACTACACCTATATTGCAGGCTAACAAATCTAAGTTGCGGTGGCTGAATTTGTTTCTTGGTTTGGCTCTTTTTTCTTTTTTCACCTGGCGGCCTGGCCTGAAAAAAAAATTCTTGTTTTGGGTCCCAAAAACAAGCTCACTTGCACATGTAACAGTTAGTTATTTGAGGCAAACCATTTTACACTCACATGGGCGCTTACGTTGATTAGGTATTTTTCTGTGGAGTAAAGACTTCATATCAAAAGCCATAAAAGCAGAATGCTGTAACTTGTTTAAAAGTGTGAGCTGGGTTTTGGATTCAATTTATTTAGTGTCTTTGAAACTGCTAGTTTCAAAGACACTAGTAACAAGAAAGGTTCCACTCAGAGCAGGCCTCTACATGGTGGACCAAAGAAGTTGAGTGCACGTGCTCAGCGTCATATCCAGAGGTTATCTTTGGGAAATAGACGTATGAGTGCTGCCAGCATTGCTGCAGAGGTTGAAGGGGGGGCAGCCTGTCAGTGCTCAGACCACAGTGCATCGAATTGGTCTGCATGGCTGTTGTCCCAGAAGGAAGCCTCTTTTAAAGATTATGTACAAAAAAGCCCACAAACAGTTTGCTGAAGTGAAGACAAGCAGACTAAAGACATGGATTACTGGAACTGTGGTCTGATGAGACCAAGATAAACTTGGTTCAGATGGTGTCAAAGCATGTGTGGCAGGAACCAGGGGAGGAGTACAAAGACAAGTGTGTCTTGCCTACAGTCAAGCATGGTGGTGGGAGTGTCATATTCTGGGGCTGCATTAATGCTGCCGGCACTGGGGAGCTACAGTTCATTGAGGGAACCATGAATGCCAACCTGTACCGTTACATCTTGAAGAAGAACATGATCCCCTCCCTTCGGAGACCGGGCCGCAGGGCAATATTCCAACATGATAACAACCCCAAACACACCTCCAAGACGACCACTGCCTTGCTAAAGAAGCTGAGGGTAAAGGTGATGGACTGGCCATGCATGTCTCCAGACCTAAACCCTATTGAGCATCTGTGGATCATCCTCAAACAGAAAGTGGAGGAGTGCAAGATCTCTAACATCCACCAGCTCCGTGATGTCATCATTGAGTGGAAGAAGACTCCAGTGGCAACCTGTGATACTCTGGTGAACTCCATGCCCAAGAGGGTTAAGACAGTGCTGGAAAATAATCGTGGCCACACAAAATATTGACACTTTGGGCCAAATTTGGAAATTTTCACTAAAGCCCCGTACACACGATTGGACTTTTCGACCGGATTGTCCGGCAGACTTTCCAGCGGAGGTCCGCCGGACTTTCCGAAGGTGTGAACTTACCCACACACGCCCGGACTTTTCCGGCGGACAATCCGCCGGAGTTTTGGCTAAAGTCTGCGGGACTTTTGAAATGAACGGACTTGCCCACACACAGAGGAAAGTCCGTTCATTTAGAACGTGACTCCAGGTAGACGGGACTAGCGAAGGAAGTCAATGCTGCCGCGCTAGCCCCGTCACCTGGTATGGATTTAAAGGGGAATCCCTACGCCGAAAAAACTTCGCGGGGGACCCCAGATCCATATCAGACCCTTATACAAGCACGCAGCCCGGCCGGTCAGGAAAGGGGGTGGGGACGAGTGAGCGCCCCCCCTCCTGAGCTGTACCAGGCTGCGTGCCTTCAACATGGGGGGTTCCCTGGGGAAAGGGTGGCCCTGCGACCCCCCCACCCCAAAGCACCTTGTCCCCATGTTGATGAGGACAAGGGCCTCTTCCCGACAACCCTGGCCGTTGGTTGTCGGGATCTGCGGCCGGGGGGCTTATCGGAATCCGGGAGCACCCTTTAATAAGGGGGCCCCCAGATACCGGCCCCCCACCCTATGTGAATGAGTATGGGGTACGATGTACCCCTACCCATTCACCTAAGGAAAAAAGTGTAAATAAAAAAAACGACACAATTTTTAAAAATACATTGCACAGCTCCGGTGGTCTTCTTCCGTCTTGGGGGGTCTTCTCGCCGGACTCCTCCGCTATCTTCTGCTCTTTTACTAGCTCTTTCACTAGCGGAAGAGCCCGGCTTTCGGCTTTCTCGGCTTTCTCCTTCGTAGCTGCCGCGCTGCCAGTTATATAGGGACAAGGGGCGGGTCACCGGCTCATGTCACATAGTGACCCCGCCCCCATATGATGTCACAGTCCCAGCATCCTCCGGGCACCCCCCATGTTGAGGGCACGCGGCCTGGTACGGCTCAGGAGTGGGGGGGGGGCGCTCGTTTGTCCCCACCCCATTTCCTGACCGGCCGGGCTGCGTGCTCGGATAAGGGTCTGATATGGATTTGGGGGGGACCCCCACGCAGTTTTTTTTGGTGTAGGGATTCCCCTTTAAATCCATACCTGGTGACGGGGCTAACATGGCGGCATTGACTTCCTTTGCTAGTCCTGTCTGAATGAATGAATGAATGATTTGTATAGCGCTACAACTGCGAACTGAATCGCCTCTAGGCGCTGTCTGCTCTTGTTGTGATGCCATGTTTAGAAGAGGTGGGTCTTGAGTTTTTTCCTGAAGGCCTGATGGTTTTCTTCAATGCGGATGTTGTTTGGTAGAGCATTCCATAGCCGGGGTCCCTGTACTGCGAATCTTCGTTCTCCCTTCGATTTGTAGCGGGCTTTGGGGATGAGAAGTCGATTTTGGTTTGTTGATCGAAGGCTGCGATTTGGTATGTATTTTTCTATTTTCTCACAAAGGTATTGAGGCGCATTTCCTTGTGTACATTTGTGGGTGAGGCAGAGGATCTTGAATGTGATCCTCTCTTTTACCTTGAGCCAATGAAGGGTCCTCAGGGATGGGGAGATGGATTTCCAGGGTTTCTTTCCGGTGACTAATCTTGCTGCTGTGTTTTGGACAATTTGAAGGCGCGCAATTTGGTAATCCGGTAATCCTATGTAGAGGGAGTTTGCATAGTCGAGACGCAAATTGATGATCGTTCCTACTACTACTGATTTTTCCTTTTCCGGGATGAAGGGGATGAGTCTGCGTAGAGTCTACCTGGAGTCACGTTCTAAATGAACGGACTTTCCTCTGTGTGTGGGCAAGTCCGTTCATTTCAAAAGTCCCGCGGACTAGCACACAGACGGCGGGATTGTCCTCCGGACTGCCGAGTCCGGCGGACAATTTTAAGTCAAAACTTAAAACTAGGTCCGCCGGACTTTTGAGAATAACACACACGGTCAGAATGTCCGGCGGACTCTAGTCCAGCGGACAATCCCGCCGGAAAGTCCGATGGTGTGTACGGGGCATTAGGGGTGTACTCAATTTTGTTGCCAGTGGTTTAGACATTAATGGCAGTGTGTTGAGTTATTTTGAGGGGACAGCAAATTTACACTGTTATACAAGTTGTACACTCACTACTTTACATTGTAGCAAAGTGTCATTTCTTTAGTGTTGTCACATGAAAAGATATAATAAAATATTTACAAAAATGTGAGGGGTGTACTCACTTTTGCACTTTTGTGCAATGCAGAGAACTAATGTAGAAAAATTACAAAATGAATATTGGTAAAAAGTGATATTCCCATATTGTATTAGCCACATATAGAAAAATATTAACAAGAAACATATTATATGATAAGCAAAGCGACACATCCAAAAAAAAGATAACAACAGGAAAGAACATTATGTGTATAGGTGTTTGTGTACATAGACAGTGCTGTAGTAGTATTCAGTCATCTGTACTTTTATTTTTTATTTTTATTTAGCATTGTCTTGCGTCTCTGCTTAATGATTTTTGCATGCGTGTGATCACGGATATTTACCATAGCACATTTTGAATACTCGCAGGGTAAACTGAAGATGCCTGTTTTCTGCACTAGTAGTAGTGATAACACACATGCATTTGTTGAGGGTGAAATAAGCCTCTGTTTGTATTTTAGGTGAAATATGTATTTACGCATGCACATTTTTTATTGTGTTAATGGATTTGATCTTTCTATGAGTAAATCTTTGTTTTTGCTGTGAAAATTATATTTCAATACTTTTCTGATTTGAGTGAATTATCAAAAGAGTTATTTTTTTTTTTATCTGCAAGCCACTTATTTTCCTGTATAACTTAAATGTTTTTGATTTTTGATTGTTTCTCATCAATGCACAAGATCTGCAGTATGGGCTTTCATACTTCCATTTATACATTATCAGTATGTTATGAATTCAGGTTGCGATAGGAATGTATGATGACATAAACTGCCTAAGCACATTATAAATCACCCATTCTACGCTACACCTCAGCTCACTACCAAGATTTTATTAAATACCTGGGACATATCAATGAAAGCTTATTAAGGGCCTCTACAAAAGGAAGAATCATTCTGCTCCACTAGCTTTACAAACTGAAAATATATTAAAATCAGATTGGGAAAATACAAAACATATATCTATAATATTTCATGCTAAATCACTAGGGTTTTTATTGTAACATGTTGTTACCTATACAAAGGTTTGCTGACTTCATTTTACTGATGCGAACATCACGCTGGAAAAATGTGTCCATGATAAGCAGCGAAAACAGATTTTGTCAGGTCTGTGTTTTTTTAGCTGCCTTTGCAAAAGAACAAGACTGCAACCAAAATATGGCTCTTAAATGTTCATCTTAAATCATTGTTTGTATCTGCTATTGAACTTTTCAGCAAGTTCCTTAGCAGACAGAACTGTAAAAAGTTCATTCAGAATATTTGAGACTTACTTTTTATACAGCAGTTTTTTTTAACTTAAAGTATAACTAAAGGCATATATTTTTTTAAATATAGGATATAGTAAAGAGGAATTAGAACATCAGTCATGTTTTATTTAAGAATCACCCTCTGTATTTGTCATGTTTACCGTTATCATCTAAAGTAAAGGTAAAATAGAAACCTGAAATTTGGGTTGTCCCCAGAACAGGAATGGAGAAGAAGTCTTCCAATGGGGACATGAGTTCTGGTGACTCTAGTGACAACCAGGGATTTCCTCACTGTTTTGGCTATAGGACAGGAAATGAAGGGAAATCTACCCAATGGGATGCATATGACAAAAATATGAATACTGTAAGGGAAAAATTAAAACCTTCACATTTTTAGAGAAATTTGTATATTTACATTATTGCATACGTTAGATTTTAACCATTTTGCAAAAAGGCGCAATGTAGGAATTACATGTATTAAATCCATACAGGTAAAGCTTTTATGCTTAGTTGGAATTTAGCAGGGATTTTGTAAAATTAGCTGTGTTTTTTTTTATCTGCTAATAATGGTTTTAGTGTATTTTTAGTAAAAATATTGTTTTGATAAACATATCGATAAATCAGTAGCACCTTCTTTTTATTCTAGAGGTCATATGCTTTCAGAAAATATATGGTTTTGGGGGTCTTTTCACAAATTCTGAAAGCTGTAGGGGAAAAATGAAAACCTTCAGATTTTTTGAGAAATTTGGATATTTACCCTTTTGCGTCTGTTCAATGTTCAATGTTCACCATTTCGCAAAAAGGTGCAGATTAAAAGTTACAAATATTTGTTATTTATTAACTCAATATAGGTTAAGCTTTATATTTAGTAGGATTATTGTAAAATGTTGTGTGTTTTCATCTGTTAATAATGGTTTTAGTGTATTTTTTGCAAATATATTGGTTTGAAAAACATTTGCGCAAATACTGCAGGGTCTAAAAAATCAGTAGCACCTTCTTTTTATTCCACTGATCATGTGCTTTCAGAAGATATATGGTTTGGGGGTGGGGGGCTTTTACAAACTCTGAAAGCTTTAAGTGAAAAATAATAAAGCAAAGGAAAAATTTAAAAAATCGTCTGGCCACCTGAGTGTACAAAATGGAGCCTGGCAGCGAAAGGGTTAAAGTGTAACTCCACTTTCGTAAGGAAAAATATAGCACTAGCTATAGCATTTTCAGAAAGAATGGCAAGCACCTTCATTTTTCTCATCACATGTTAATTTAAATAAAATAAGAAATATGCCAAGTAAAAAATGCAAAATGCTATTTGTTAGAATCACTCAAAATGTATTGGTACATTTAACCTTGGCTGTGAAACTAAGAAACAAGTTTGTAATGTGTATTTATCAGTCAACATAATCTGGCTGCTATCTTTTCAACTGGTTTCTGTTTACTGTTTATAATCCACTTAAAGAACTTCTATCCTAAATTTATTGTGAAGCAAAAAAGTGCTGCAAATATTTATGAATAACTAGAACAATGACGTTGATGAACATGGAATCTAGTTGATGACACATCAATGGTAGTTTTGACTAGCTACAGCTTAGCAATAACAGTATTTACTAAACAGTCTTATTATCTTTACAATGTGAGCAATATCCCCTGGAGATTCAATTACTAGGTCTGACAGAAGGTCACAAATCGTTCACTTACTGTAGTTGGTAATCAGAAGGTTCTGCAATTAAATGTAATCACATCCAACAAATAACTATCCACAGTGCTAATGAATGCCAACTTTTGACTCAGAAGTGATTGAAAGTATAAAACAAAGTTTAAACAGTTGGTTAAATAAAACTGATAGAACACTGAAACATATACAGAAGATAAACGTTGGCTGTACAATTTTTGATTGAGAATGTTTCCATGATACGGATAGAGAGGGTACTATGTATTACCTTAAAGCTGGGTATACACTAGTAGAATTTTGTTCAATATTTTTAGTTGTAAGAACTTTGTAAGAACAATTATTTGTTTTTGTAATCATTAGTAGGGTCTAATCGACATTCGCTTTAAACCGCAGTTATGAGAAAGTTCAATGAAGCAGGATGGAAAATGTTTAACAACATATGTTGTTTTTATTTGGTAAAGTCCAATAATTCCCAAAAAGAGTATTAAATGCAAATTAAGTCTTGAACTAATTACATTTGTATGTTCTTTGAATTTTCGTACACATTTTCTTAAGAATTTTTGTACAAATTTCTCTTTGAAATGTTGTGTATACCCAGCTTTACACTTACCTGCACTTTTCTGACAAACCTAATCTTATAAGTCAAACAAAATATCATTTTTATGGTCCTTTATCAATACAGCAGGTTGATCCTAAAGAAGAATTAAACAACAAAATCAAAAATGTATTATTTTGCAGGTTTACCAATTCTAAAGCCCCATACACACGGTCGGACAATCCGCGGACCAGGTCGGTCGGATTCTGTCCGTCGTACTTTGTCCGATGTTGGTGTTGCGTACACACGGTCGGACTACGTTGTCGGAATATCCGGTCTGCAAGAACGTCGTGACGTAAGTCGTCGTCCACGAGATTAGAAAAGGGAAGTTCAGCACCACGTCAGGCACCCGTTGGGCTCCTTCTGCTGATCCCGTGTTTATCGAGATTTAGTCGAAGTTTGGTGACTTAAGATTCGCGCTTCTCAGTTTTCTGACTCAGATCGTTACTGCTCTTCAGTTTGTGCTTGTCGTGCGTATCTGTTTATTAGTGCGTGTAGTCAGTTCGCATTTGTTGGTCATTGCGGCTTATATCTTGATATAGGACGCTTTGATTTGCACTGCTTATTGTCTGCTCGTTTCTGGTATTCATTTCGTTCTTTCAGGCCTTGCTGTTTATCGGTGCTTTCTGTTTGTCCGTTCTGACCAGCCGACCTTTTGTGACCTTGTGAGCGATGTTTCCCGTGCGTACTCGTCGCCGAGTTCGTGCTGTACGCGGAATTGGTGTCGGGCTTCTAGCTTTGAGCCAAGACCCGTCCATGAACAGAGTGACGAGGAGTATGTGGACCAAGAATTGGTTGCTTCAGCGTGACCAATTCTCGCACATGCCTTTGCTTCGTGAGTTCCAGGAGAATAATCCTGATGATTTCAGGAACTTTCTCAGGATGACGGACCCCGATTTTCACCGTCTTTTGGCTTTGCTGACCCCCTTTATCAGCCGGCAGGATACCTGCATGAGACAAGCCATTACTCCGGAGCAGAGGCTTGTTGCCACGTTGAGGTACTTGGCAACAGGGAGAAGTCTTCAGGATTTGAAGTTCTCTTCAGGTATCTCTCCCCAGGCCCTGGGACTCATTATTCCAGAGACCTGTTCTGCCATCATCCAGGTCCTGCAGGAGGACTATATTAAGGTAACATTTCTCCTTTACTATTCCCTTCTATGTATGTTCTTTTTGCTAATGTCTTCTATTTTTGACCTCCTTCCCTAATTACCATGATTGCAATATGCTCTAATATGCTGTGCCCCTTTTCTCCTTCATGCATTTTTCCCTTCACTTACCTCACCAGCATGCTCTTCTGCCCCAATAGACACCTATGGCCTAGTCACCTAAGCAATGTATTTTGTCTGCTGCATAGTATTTTTTGCCCCCAAACACCCCCTAAAATATAAAAATACAAATGTTTGCTGTGTGGTTTACTTCATGTAGAGCCCCTTTTTTTTATTGTTTTTGGTGGGGGGGGGGGGGGCAAACTCATTAGGAACCCCCTCCCCCAACTGCTCTGTCAGATGGTACCAATCCTCTATCTGCTGGCTTTCCCAAGGTCAATACACACTATATACCTACCTCTTTTTAGTGGGCATCTTTAGGGATGAATTCTGCAAAGCATGTAGTGCAAGGGGCTGCCTCCATACTTTCCATTTCCTATTTTTTTGTGTTCTTTCCCTCCTATTAGCTTGCTTGGTAATTTCTGAATGTCACAATGTGCTTTCATTTTTTGGGGGGGGGGGGGGGGGGGTGAAATGTTAGTTTAGCTTTCCTGGGGGCTGCCAATAGTGTTAAGTACAGAGGGTCTGGCCAAACTAGCACACATTATTGAGCCATTTGCCAATCAATGAAGTGCAGAGGGTTACCTGTCCACCACCCCCCCCCCCAAAACCCTAGTTATTGTCAAAGGCCCATCAGAAGTGGGGGGATTGATGGGGGGTGAGTAATCTGTAAAGGGGAGCCTCTACTTTTCTGTGCAAATACTTTCCAGCCTCCAATTTTATACAATGCTCTTGTTCCAAGATGTTGATTGTCTAATCTGCTTGCAATGTTTATGTGCAAAGTGACTAATTTTTTTTTCTTGTTTCACTCCACAGTTCCCTTCATCGCCACAGGAATGGCAGACTGTGGCCTCCCACTTTGCCAGCCGTTGGGACTTTCCTAACTGCGGAGGGGCAATTGATGGGAAACACGTCCGCATCGTCCCACCGCCCAACTCGGGGTCCCACTATTATAATTATAAAGGGTTTAATAGTGTAGTGATGTTGGCGGTGGTGTCGGCAACATATGAATTTATGTATGTGGACGTGGGGATGAACGGCCGGATCTCGGATGGTGGTGCCATTACGCACACGGAGTTCTACTGGCGTCTCCAAAGTGGCAGTCTGTGCTTGCCACCTCCAGAGGAGAATGCTGAAGGACTCCCCTTCGTCTTTGTCGCAGATGAAGCGTTTGCGTTGACTCCCCATGTGATGAGGCCGTTCCCGATGAGGACCCTCACCCCAGAACAGAGGGTCTTCAACTACAGGCTGTCCAGAGCCAGAAGAGTGGTGGAGAACACTTTTGGCATCCTGGCCAGCAGCTTCCGCCTGTTCTTGACGGCAATTAACTTGGAGGAATACAAACTGAACCACATAGTTCTTGCCTGTTGCATATTGCACAACTTCCTCAAAAGACATAACAGGAACTATGTGGTGCCCGTTGGCCCAGATGTGGAGGGCCCTCCAAATGCGGACCTCACAGCCCTTCAAGTGGCACGTCCAGGCTTGCCCCCTCTAAATGCCTGCGCGGTCCGCGAGCAATATATGGACTACTTTGTGGGTAGGGGTGCCATTGCTCTGCCTGACAATGTGTGAGAGGCATTTTTTAATAAATCTGATATTTCAACCAACCTATGATTTCTTGTCATTTCATTATTCTTTTTTGCTTATTTTACCTTGAAATTTTTTTCCCTTTGCCTTCGACAGTGGGAATGCACTTTCTGGGCAAAAGGAGGTAACAGTCTCTTCTTTCCAAAAAGATTAGTCTCATGTTGTGTGTTTGATACCTAATCTTTGGTCTAGATAAGGTTTGTACTGCCTAACTGACACCCAAAATACTCCTTTTCATCACCAGGTCAGACATGTGTGTATTCTCAAAAATGCTGTGCTCCGTGTTTTCGTACAAAGCACTGTGGGTGTCATTTACATAAGTCAAATCCACTATGCTCTACAAGTGCAGTGAAAAAGTGCCCTGGAAAAGAAACTTGCAGTGCAAAGTGGACTTGCCTTTAGTAAATAACACCAATTGGCCACCATATCCTTTCCATTTGACATACATAATGCATTGTGTTTTTGAAATAAGGAAGCCACACATTTAGAAAAATAAAAAAGTTTACTTTGAAAACATTCACAAGTGCGTTTACAATCTTCACGCCCAAACTGACAACATCTTGGTTATTTACAGCATTGTTTAGAAACATTCCGCAATTGGTAAAACCAGGCATGGAGCAAAACAGAACCTAGGAACTTGGAAAGTTCAACTTTGTAAAGTGAAGACAAGATCAGACATGACTATATGTTCAAAGTGTGTTTGATCTTGCCTTCATCACATGGGGGGGTCACCCCTGGAAAGTGGAAATTTAGAACATGCACACAATTTGGGTCTGAAAATGGTCATTAGATGGTAAAACACATGCCTAGAAGCTTCAAAAGTGACATTTTCCATCATGGGGATGAATGGACGTTTTTTGGGGGTGCAACCCCTTCACCACAACCACTTTCGTAGTTCGTAAAGTGGTTGCACCCCCAAAAAAACGAGGGCATTCATCCACCATGATGGGAGCTAGCACATGTGGACACAATGTGTGCATGTTCCAAATTTCACACAGTTCTTAAGTTACAAATGTGTGTTAATTACTTGGTGCGTTTTCATATTTTTCCTAAAACATCAATGATGTTCTTCAATTTTTGTTGAACATCATTGATGTTTTGCTTTATGTAATCGAGATCTCTATTGCAGACCATTATCTCCCCGATGAGTACGTGGGCACTCTCTGTGGTAAAGTGCGATTTTTCTTCCACAACATCCACGTCACCTAAAAACCACAAACAAAAAAAAATCGGGTGTTGGAAATGAGGAAATGAGGCAGGCATACATTGATTAGCTTACCAGTAGCTTAGCTGTGTTCTCCCACACTCACCTGTTGTGGTGACAATTTCTCCAAGTTCGATGATCTCTCCTTCCTCCTCCTCCTCCTCTGCTTCTGCTGTTTCACCTTTTTTGGGAGGTGTTGGTTTTGGGGTTTCCTCAGACGGGCCAAGTTTTCGCTCCCCTATGAGAATGTACAAAAGGAAGATTTAGCAACACAATCTATTGAGGGCAGAAATAGGAAATGACAAACATTGCTTGAAAGTGACGGACACAATTTTTGTTTGGCCAGTTACAAATGCCAACTACATGAATGTAGTCACTTTGTAAAGGTGCTAAACTGACTAGCTTTTTGGTAGAAGTTTGTGTGATGGAGACCCCCCTCTAGTATCCACTGGAGCACATGTGTGGAAAAGCCTAATAAAAAGGTGGTTTGGGTGTCCCAGCACTAGTGCTCTAGAGTCCAGATGGGGAACCAGCTACTGGGTGACCTCTCCTTTACATTGAATAAATTGGCTTTACATTCTTGATGACATTTCGAGTGAGAACAAACTTCCTTTCCACAAATAAAACACCAAACATCGTATTATAAGTGGCCGATCGTTGCGTACGATCGAATGGACACACACACGACCATGACAGTGGCAGAAAGATCGAGGCTGAGTACGATCGAATGCACAGACGAACATGAAAGTGGCCATTTTGGAATGTACAACTTTGTAAAAATCAAACCACATGGAGCAGTATGCAAGCAAGAAATCAAACACAAAACACAACTACTTACTTTTTTGAAGAATTCGCTTGATCTTTCTGTACTGATCGGCCTCCCTCAGTTTCAGGTCTGACCAGCGTTTCCTCAGTTGCTCCTTGGATCGTTGTACCCCAAAATTATTGTACAGCCTTCTCACAACTTTAGACATGATCTTGGCCTTGCGGACATTGGGGTTGAGGTAAGGCCCATACTTCCCATCATAGTCGCTCCTCTTTAATATGTCCACCATCTCCAACATTTCTCCAAATGACATATTGGAGGCCTTGAATTTCAGGCTCCGGGATCGGGACGTTTCTGCCTCCGGACTTTCCTCGTCCTCCTCGTTGGTGGGATATTTGTGGCGCACCTGCTGTGTCCCCGCCATGTGCTCTCCCCACTGCGCCGTAAAGAGAAGGGGTGGGGAATAGACGAGAAAGATCGTCAGGGGCGGGCGGAGTTTGACGCATGCGCACTGTATATAAAACGTCACACGCCTGTGTCGTAGCCACGATCTGGGAGACGAGGGGAGAGAAAACTCACGCACGAGACGATCGCTACAAACGAAGGTACAATTGGACGTTGGTACATAACTAGCCTAGACTGATTCGAACTTGAGGCCTCTTTATGGAGAAGATTAGGAGAGTTTAGCCAGACATAATTTATAGTGTTTTGTGTGGTGTTGTGTCTTGCAGAGATTATGAAGGGATTCAACGACATGAGTTTTCTCCCCCTCTTCATTGCCAAATACAGGGAATTTCCCATTTTATGGCAGGGTAAACACCCCCATTATAGCAACAAACCAAAGAGGCACGCAGCCCTGGAGGAACTTGTGGAATTTGTCAAGCCAAGGTTCCCCACGGCAACTGTTGATGCTATAAGAAAGAAAATTGGCAGCCTGAGGAGTGCGTATATCAGGGAGCGCAAGAAGGTTGTGAAGTCGGAAGAAACTGCAACTGCAGCAGATGAGGTCTATGTCCCCAAGCTCTGGTACTATCAGAGTCTACATTTTCTCAAAGACCAGACTGATGTCACGGAGCCACTCTCGACTCCTCCTTCCACGCTTCCTTGCGCGCAGGCCACCCCTGATGAGGCTTCCGAGGACCAACCTGGGCCTTCCAGTCTGGAAGAGGTGGAGGAGCCCAGCTTGTTCCAGGTATAGTAGTTTGGTTACCATTTATGTGAATAATGAATGATGTTCACTTAATTCAGGATACCCAATTGCTTAGTTCCTAACGTGTTTGACATATCAACTGACAGTAGTGTTGGAGACAGTTGGGGCCACAATCTAAACTGCAGGGCTGAGAATTGTATGGTTTTCTAATTGTAAACATTTTGCAACAGTCACAAGATGAGAATTGTGTGTGTTTGATGAACAAATAACTGAAACTATGTCCCTTTTTCATACACAGGAAGACCTCAGCCAGGAGGTGGCTGTGGAAGGTGGCAGTCAGGAGGAGGCAGGGGTTAGTGGCAGCCACCAGGTGGGTAGTGGCAGCCAAGAGGGGGCTAGGCCTCGGAGCCTGACTGACTCACAAATCCCTCTCCTCCGCCTTCCCTACAAAAGGGCGAGAAGGGGGGGTTATGCGGCAGAGTCAGCGCTCTGCATGATCAGAGAGGCTTCAGACTCCCTACATGCCACACCCGCCGACGAGGAGACCTTTGGCTCGGTGGTTGTCACAAAAATGATGGGTATGGAGGTGAGGCAACGCAACATGTGTGAGGGGCTCATCCTCCATGTCCTAAATAAGGGTAGGGCTGGGGAGATGACCCCAGTCACACATGTTTGCCATAGCTACCATGCTCCGCCTCCTCCTCCTCCTCCTCCTCCTCCTTCTGCCACCCCACCAGCACGACAGCCACAATGTGCAAGGAAGCGTGGAAGGAAGACCTGAGAGTGACGACCTGGAATCAGTCTGGTCTGAGAGAAGATGGAGCCTCTTGTAGTACCAGAGCCTGGGGACCTAGATGGCATCTGCTGCAGTTACGGATACTTTGGACTTCAGGACCAGATTGCTCTCCCCTTAATATACGTACTCCTCAGGCCCCCAATTTTCTACGCTTGAAAAATTATGGTTGCCGTGGGGGGCCAAGGCTTTGCAAATTCCCCAAGTTTCACCATGGCTGCGTTCCTCTTTGGTTTGTTGCTGACACCTAAATAAAGGTCTTTTTGATTTGAAATAATCATTGACTATGTGTTTTACTTTTCTACAATGACAGATTATTTGTGAGTAGGCAGGTACATTTCACTAATCCTAAAGTAGAATTAACAAGGGGCACCAACAACCAACAAACTCCTAGTAAATTTAAGCAAGAAATACAAATGTTAATAATGTGGTTTTGCTAAGTTGAGACACACAACCCCCCTCCAAAAAAAAACAAAAAAAAACCTTCAAATATGTATTCCCAAAAAAAAAAAAAAAAAGACAAATGAAGTTAAAAATATAACAAAGATTCTTTTACGATCTGAGTAAAAATAAACATGTAGTGTATAAATGCTGAAAAGTAATAAAGAAGTAAGTTTGTGAGAAGTGCGGGTGAATAGGAGCAGCTAAAACATGTCATTCTTGTTGCATTGTAAAGAAAAAGAGAATGCGCTGCATTAAAGACATTTTAACATTGCAGCGTGACGAATGTGCTGTGTCGATTAGGAAAGGTAGTTTTACCTGACCGAGCGCTTCCGTCACAGAATTTCTTCTGAGCATGCGTAGCACTTTGTCCGTCGGACAACCGTACACACGATCGGATTTGGTGTGATCGGACCGTGTTGACGGCAAATCTTTCCAGCAGGAGATAAGACTTTGTCCGTCAGAAAAACCGACGTACACTGTCCGATGGTGCATACACACGGTCTGATTTTTCAACAACATTGTCCGATCGGACAGAATCCATGAAAAAGTCCGACCGTGTGTATGGGGCTTTAGATGTGGTGGCAGCATTTGTTTTTTTTTTCGTTTTTTTCCTTTATTTTCATCTGGTGGTCCGACCAGTAACAGCAATTGTTAGATGCATTAGCAGATTTACATGGATTTGATTAACACTAATAAAGCTGATCTCAAGCTAACATTTTTTAAGCACTTACAGCAACAGTTTTCTTTTTCTTTCTTTTGGGACTAAAGAGATTACATAAATGAATAAATGCTAACCATTATAAGCACCCCTGTCAGCGGTAAATGGTTTATCTCAACCTTCTAAATGCCACTTTTTGGTCTGTTAAAGGAAACTGACTTACTGTCTGAATCAATAGTTGAAAAAAAGGAAGAGAATTCTAACATACATAAATAAATAAATAATAATAAAACATGAATGCAGCCACTGCACCTAAGACTTGATAAACTGCAATATAAATTTGTTTGTTTTTGGGTTTAATACTGGTTTGGGTCCCTATTACATCTATTTTCTATATCTACAGGCATACCCCAATTTAAGTACACAATGGGGCTTATTTACTGAAGCTAGAAAGTGCAAAATCAGGCTCACTTCTGCATAGAAACCAATGAGCTTCCAGGTTTTATTACCAAAGCTTAATTGAACAAGCCAAGTTTAGAATCTCATTGGTTTCTATGCAGAAGTGAGCCTGATTTTGCACTTTCCAGCTTAGTAAATAAACCCCATTGTGTACTTAAAAGTGGGGTATACCTGTATTTAGCTTTTTTGTTGCTCTATGTCTGATGTATACAGAGATAAATAGCTCAAGCTGAATTTGTCACAAGTGCACGCGCAAATAGGTCAGAGCTTTGACTCATCCTCTATTGGATGGCTGCCTAAAGGTTTTGATGAGACAGAGTGAGTCTGAATGCAGGCATCTTTAAATGTGTTGTCATTATCGAGTAACTCATATTCTTTTAATGCTGTTTATTAAATGTTTATTTCTTAAACAAAGTATATATGCGTAATACAAAAGAAAGCATATAAAAACAACAGCCTAAGAACTGGCAAGTTAAAAAAATTAATTAAATAAAATTGACTTAAAAGCATTACAGTTTGTACTGTATTAAGGTACTGCATATACATGTGTTCTAGAAACAACTATACACATATCACAATAGCTATAAAAACTGGCAATTTTGGCAACAAAAACATATTGGAAAATGTCACGCATGTCACTCAAAAGCAACTCGTTGCTCAAAAAGGCATTTTAAAGTAACAAACTTTTTAATAACCTGCTGAATGCCCACAGTAAATATACTGTGAGTAGGTGGCAGGTGTAGGCACAGCAATGTACATGTACTTTGTGGGCCTGCTTCCGGGTTTGGATACAGCATGAGTTTGGCAGCAAATTTCAATCAATGATTTTGGCTGAAACCTGCAGATCAGCTGTGTCCAATAACACACAGGGGTTGATTTACTAAAACTGGTGCAAAATCTGGTGCAGCTCTGCATGGAAGCCAATCAGCTACTAACTTCAGCTTCTTCAATTAAGCTTTGACAATACAACATATAAGCTGAATGGTTTCTATGCAGAGCTAAACCAGATTTTGCACTCTCCAGTTTTAGTAAATCAATCCCACAGAGTTTTGTGTTTACACAAAAAAAACTGCCATATTAGTAAGTAAAAGCAGCACACATTACAATTGTTAGGCACACAGTTAACCCCTTGATTACCCCTAGATGTTAACCCCATCCCAGCCAGTGTCATTAGTACAGTGTACAGTACTATCAATGTTCACTGTATTAGTGTCACTAGCAACGTCAGTGTCAGTTAGTGACCCTCCCAGCCAGTGTCTGTTTGCGCTAGACTGCTCACCACACTATCACAGTCACACAATAAGTCACTCATCATCGCCATTATAGTATAGCGTCTATAGCTGTGTAAATTCCAGTGTATATTTACCATAGTTCGTAGATGCTATAACTTTCACACAAACCAGTTACCGTAATATACACATATTAGGATTTTTATTTTTTTGCCAAATACATGTAGCAGAACACATCTTGGCCTAAATTTATGAACACGTTTGATTTTATTGGATACGTTTTATAACAGAAAGTAGAAAATATATATTTTTTTCAAAATATTCAGTCTTTTTTATTTATATAATAAAAATACCACCAAAAGAAGACTTTATTTGTGTGAAAAAATATACATTTCCTTTACATACATGACTGTGCAATTGCCAGTTAAAGTGAATAGCAAAAAATGGTCTGATCATGAAAGGGGTTAAACCTTCCAAAGTGGTTAAACAACAAGATTAATTTAGTGGATACAATTAGTTGATCATGTTATCAGTTACCATTACAGTGAAATTTTCATATAGGTATAATTTAGGTTAAAGATTTTGGGATGTATAACCATCATTAACATCTTTGGTCATCTGACTGCTGTAAATTGATAGAATGAGAAATGCAGTTTTTGTGAAATTATGAAATGTGTTCACTGTTTTAATTCTTGCTACTACATTATTGTCTTAGGTAGAAGGTTTAACTGGGCTCTGTTGATACTTGTGTGGTGTTTTCAGAGTAATATAAATGCACCTTCCAGTAAATGAAAGATGCACATAATGTAGTTTGCCAATCAATTTTCCTTGACCAGGAATTCAGTCACGATTGTCACAATTGTCTTAGAACTCAAAACATAGAGTTTTTTTTTAAATCAAATAGTACAGTATAACAATCAACCTGTTCGACATTTTGTGAAATTGAGAACAGATTTTTCAAACTGTTAATTTTAAATCAGTAACCTTCATGTGAGGTGTAAGTTACACAAATCATGTGACAAAGGTCCAAACAAATGATTCAAGTATAAAGGAACATAACATATTTATACCAAAACATAGCAAAGAGCATGTAAACTGGCCATAAAGCTTGGCAACACCATGCAAGATTTAATTACAGTAAAGAGGCAATGTTTTCAGTTAAAGTTCAGATATTACACCTAACCTAGCATTTGAAACTGTTGGAAGTATGGTTCACAAAAATGCTTATATCTGCCTCTTATATTTCAGAGATAATCTTTGATGCAATACTACAAGTCTCAGCAAGCCATGGCAGCAAAAAAAGCTTTGTTTGCTATTGAATTTGGTTTAGTTCTTAATGCAAAATATATATATCAAAAGAGGAACTTGTAGTCTATGTTAAAGTGTTACTAAACCCACAACAGTAAAATCAGTCTGTATATGCAGTAAAGCATGCTTGTTATACTCGCTGTGGAACCTAAGGGGTTATTCCTCTGCACTGTATAAAAAGCTGTTGGATCCTGTATGTACAGATCCTCCCCGTCTTGCATTGTCCCCAAAACATGTCCAGATAGGACAGAGTTAGTGGAGTCAGGCCGCACATGCTTAGTGCGATGTGTATTGCTGGAAAGTTTTTTTTTTCTCTGGGAGAGTGCATGTAATCAGCACAGGGCCAATCAGCACTGTCCAGGCAGAGGGTCAGTGGTCCTGCATCCTAATAGGACAGCCAGTACAGTATGAAAACTCCTCCTACAAACTTTAACCAGGCACTGATAGAAGTCACAGGACTGCTATGTACTGCCCATGAGAAAAAGTATTTAGTAGTTTATATTTACTAAAATGATTGCATTTCTGTGTTCTGTGTACTGTGGGAGACCAGATATAGTGAATGTAGGGTCCTGGGTTTAGTAACACTTTAAGCTTTTTAGTAAAAGTGCTACCTAAGAAAAACACCACAAGGTGCCTGTTTCTGCACCCCTCTCTGAGCTAAAGTAAACATTTGCCCCGGTAGTGTAGTAATATTCGCAATCATTTGAAGTGCTGTAAAAATACTTATTTTAGTTCTAGAAAGCAAAGCTCCTGTTGTAAGTTATATTATCTGTAGCAACTGAAATTAGTAGCAACTGAAATTAGTCCTGTTGAATTTAGAATGAAGAGGTACATCTGAGGTTTATTTACTTTACTGCCAAGATATACACTTACTTATGGCTATAACACTATTCTAATGGTGCCTATAGTTGGGCTTTTGATATTTATTTATTGCTACAGCTTCACTTTCCCTGAATTCCACATAATACTATTGCCTTGTCCAATATAAAGCACTCTCAATGGACAGTGGAATGGCAGTTGAGAAGACTTAACTATGAAATCAAAGAAATTACAGATTCAGATTTACTTAAAAACTAAATATAGTGCCAACAATTTACACAGCACTTTACATATATTGTACGTTCACACCAGTCTCTGCCCTCAAGGAGCTTACGATCTAAAATCGTTGCCATACATACATACACATACTAGGGCTAATTTGGACAAGAGCCAATTAACCTCTCAGCATGTCTTTGGAGTATGGGAGGAAACTAATGCAAATATAAGCAGAACATGCAAACTCCATGCAGGTCATGGATAGCCGGGACAGAGGCTGTTGGAGGGGACTGAATGCGAGCCTATTGCCTTGCGATTATGGGCCCTGGCATTTGGGGGAATGGTGCTGTTTGTGAGCTGTATGCCTGGGGACTGCTGAGCTGGTTTTACTTGCATTCAGGTCCATGCTGGCCCCCCAAGACACATAGACTCTGGACATGTCAGATGTTAATATCATCAACTCCAGCCACCTGTCTGTTGTCTTGTATAATGCAAATGAGTAGTCTGGCTTGACACAGATTCTAAGGAGTATTTCACCTATTGTTGTATGTGCTAATTAACCCTGCAATTGAATGAAGGAGTCCAGTGTTGATTTAGTTAATTAGCTCATGCTAATTAGGTTAGGTTTTTAGTCATCCGGCTGTATATATGTGTGTGACATCTCAAATAAAAGCTATTCCTGATGTACTCCAATAGTAGAGACTAAGAGCTTATTGAAAAAAGGTGTGCAGACACAATATAGATCTACCATGAACTAAGCTAATTAATAACTATTTAAAGTGATAATAGTGAACCACATTTGGTTACTCATACATTACAACCATTATAATGTGAATAATAAAAATTGGTTAGAGTGTGTTTATACAAACAATAATAACACCAGACACCTAGCGTGACCCAGTGAGGTATAAATTAATTATTACCCCAAAGATAATTAACACACAAAATAGAGCTGACCGAGCTCTATTTAAATTAAATAATATAAATATAACAGACCCTGTACCTTCTATCACAATGTGTACAACGAAAGTTAATGATCAAGCACTTATGCCCAATCTAATACATAAAAAGTGCAAACCAACAAATTTGGCAAATATCCCAATGTCTTGGGTACATCCAAAAAACGTGAAAAATATGTGAAAAATATTAATATAAATTAGACAGTGTTAATTGATATAACGCAAAGTTCATGTAGTATATAAAAAGTGCAAGCCAACAAAATTGGCAAATAATCCCAATATCTTGGGTGCATCCAAAAAACGTGAAAAATATTAATATAAATTAGACAGTGTTAATTGATATAACGCAAAGTTCATATAGTAGTCCTTGCTGCAAAACGCCACAATCACTCCTGTAGATATAGCTTGTGCACCATCACCAGACAAATTCTCGATCCACCCAATGTGAGAACCAGCAGTATTAAATGGCCTCTTACCAAATGGAGTTGATTACTTTGTTTAGAAGCAATCAAATGCGCTTTCACAGGATTGTGCCTGTACACTGAGTGACACACCCTCACTCAAGGGCTCTCTTCCCTCTATCAGACCAGCTCAGATGGAATGGATTGGAAACATATGTGGGAATATAAAGAGAGGCGCACCTCATAGCGTAATAACGTTTTATTTAAAAAATAGCATAAAAAAACACAGCAGCCAATTGCTCACTTACATTTTCCAGTGCCTACCCGGCACTGAGGCTACTTGCGATATGTTAAAAGATTCGATGGAGCAGCGGATCCTTCCCTCCTGGCGTGCGTCTCTAGCGTGCGTTCCACTCACCAGACAGCCGGAGCCAATATCACAGGAAGTCCAGCAATAGTGCATCCAAAGATACAAAGTGATCAGGTACCGCCTACCGACGTACGTTTCGTGTTTGTCACGTCTTCAGGGTGGCGTACCTGATCACTGAATAACCTGATTAATATACTGATCCTCATTAGTGGCCAACCAATGACGACTTAGTGTGTGCACAGCCTCAGTCCCAGTTAAGCTCACAACACAGCTGAAAAAAATCTATACATAATGGATAAGTATTAACCCCCACATTAGGAATATAAATTATCTAGGTTTTAGATCTTACTTTGCCTCATTAATCCCTGACTCCAGACGGGGCTTTATTTTATATTTCTGGGTATTAATTCAATATGGGACTTCATTTGCATAACTTTTTAAATAAATAACTTTTCAACGTCTAATCCTGGGACTAATATAAATCTTTGTAATAGGCACAGATTTTTTCTGTCTTATTTGATT
Source organism: Lithobates sylvaticus (assembly GCA_028564925.1). Lineage (NCBI taxonomy): Eukaryota > Metazoa > Chordata > Amphibia > Anura > Ranidae > Lithobates > Lithobates sylvaticus. The sequence continues at coordinate 314,499,610 of CM053026.1, forward strand.
AGTAAAGGGCGGAGGTAAACCTGCCCATGTCTAACCACCAACTATAATTAAAAAACTATATGTTGGCTTATTTTATTTTTCTATGGCGTATAGAATCTGCAGTACTCATTAAATCCACAAGATGTCACTATTGTGTCTTACTATCTATGGAACCACATCTTTCATATAGTAAGATGGGATAGCTTATAAATCACCCTCTCAATCAACATTTGACTATTTTAATTACCTAGATGCAGATGTATATATCTATTTGGTCATTAGATCAACTTTTATATAAAACCATTCACTGCTCACAAACTGGTTGTTGTGGCATATTGCTTTTAAATTTATTGAATTTTATATTATTTTCTATGGGATATGGCGTCTGTATTACTCATACGGTCCACAAGATGTCACTACATATGGTATGTTCACTCCAGACAGTTTATATATATATCTCCTGCCTCCATTCTATGCATGAGTGTATTTTCTATTAATTAACTCTTTACCAAATGTTAATACATGGGATATAATCCATATGGGGCAATCTGAACAGATCTTTTGATCACCCACTCCACAGACGGGCGATAACAATCCCTCCATCTCACAGCACAAAATCTGTCACAATTATCCTGCCAGTTCCCCCCAACACCGTTGACAGTAGATAAAAACGACTTAATTTTTCATCTAGTTATAATTATCCTTCCCTCAGTTAACTATTCATTGGACAAGAAGCAATTCAGGTCTAAATCTATATTCATCCCTAAAGGTTGCATCGTGTCCAATGTATATAACCACTTAGTCTCATTTTGAGATATTGCTTTTTTCATATCCGTCCCTCTCCAATGTCTTGATACTCTATCTATTCCATAGAACTTGCACAGTGAAGGATCACTATTGTGATATCTCTCAAAGTGTCTGGGCACACTATGGTTGGGAAATTTTTTCTTAATATTGGTCAAATGTTCATTTATGCGTACTTTGAGCTTTCTCGTGGTACGCCCTACATATTGCATAGGACATGGGCATTGTAGTACGTAAGTGACATATTCAGAGTCACACGTTATAAGGGGTTTAATCTTATGAGTTCTTTTATTTGCACATGATTGGAAATGGGTTAGTTTTTTGCTAGTGCCTGGTTGTCTCGTTATTTTACATGCTTTGCATCTGTTACAGTGATGAAACCCTGATCCATCCAAAAAAGTGGGCGGTTTCTTGGGGGGGTCTGGCACATTGGGGGCTATCTTGTTCCGGAGTCCAGGAGCTCTGGTGTAAATAAATTTTGGTACCTTTGGGATATTTAGCTTTAGATCTTGATCTTGTCTGAGTATGGGCCAATGTTTTTTGATAATGGCTTCTACCTCTCTATATTGTCTATTGTAGCCTGTTATAAAGGCTAGACCACCCACGTATTCTGGTTTAGCTTTAGTAGTGAGTAGGGAGCTCCTATCTAGATTGGATACTTGTGATAATGCTTTCTTGAGGGTGTCCTCTTTGTATCCCTTCTCAATAAATCTTTCAGTTAGCACCTGTGCTTGTTCCTGAAAGTCAATTTGTGTTGCACAGTTGCGTTTTATACGCATGTACTGGCCTTTTGGGACCGCACCTATCCACCTTGGGTGGTGGCAACTACTTGTAGGTACATACCCATTCCTGTCTGTTGCTTTAAAGTAGGTTTTTGTAATGAATTGCTCCTGCTTAATGGTGATAGTAAGGTCCAAAAAATTTACCTCCTGTCCCATGTGTTCGCTGGTGAACTTTAGACCATATAGATTATTATTCATACTGGTTAGGTACTCATTAAATTCCTCCACGGGCCCTCTCCAGAAAACAATAATATCATCTATATATCTTTTATAGAACACCAGCGACTCATTCCGTTCGAAAAAAATTGTTTCAGCTTCCCACTTGTTTAAGACTATGTTGGCCACGCTTGGGGCATAGCGAGCCCCCATAGCTACACCCCCAACTTGGTTATAGTACTCACTGTTAGCCCAAAAGAAATTATTTTTCATTGTCATACTTAACCCTTTAACTAAATGGTTGATCTGTGCTTGTTTTAATTGAGAATCTTTAGTTAATGCCCATTTTATTGCCACTTCAGCATCCATATGTCTAATATTTGTATATAGTGATTCAATATCTACAGTAATCATAATGGTATTAGGTGTTGCTCTTAATTCTTGAAGAAGGACTATCAATTCACGGCTGTCCTTCAAATAGGAGGGACTACATGGGACTAGTGGTTTGAAAAAACAATCTAGGTATTCACCCATACGAGAAAACAGAGAATTTATACCACTTATGATTGGACGTCCTGGGGGTTGTTCTTTATTTTTATGTATTTTGGGTGTCAGATATAGAACGGGAATTTTGGGGGCTAGAGGGATCAGATAATCAGCCTCTTTTTTATTTAGAAAGTTTTTACGTAATCCCTCTGTCACCCAACTATTTAAAACCATTTTTAATTTGGAAGTAGGGTCACCTCTCAGTTTCAAATATGTATTTGGATCCCTCAGCTGTCTACTCATTTCATTGTAATAGTACTCACGTGTCATTACAACTAACCCCCCGCCTTTGTCTGCACCTCGTATTACTATTTGTTTGTTCTCCTCTATTTGTTTGATTCCTTCCCATATTTTGACTGTATCTCCATATTTTTTAATTTCCATCTTTTTTATGTCATTCTGTACCATATTTTTGAATACTTCTATATGGTGGTGTTTTCCTTTTTGTGGATTAAACGTTGAATTATTTTTTAAATTGGTATGTTTATATGGGTGTATAGCCTGGGGGTCCCCTTCCCTTTCAGTTCTATTAGCGAAATGTTTTTTGATATTTAATTTTCTCACATATTTTTCTACATCAACAAACAGTTCGAATTTGTCAGCACTTTTACTTGGTGCATATTTGAGTCCTTGATTAAGTACCTCTAACTCATTATCCGTAAATTTTACATCTGTTAAATTGAATAGTCCCTTATTTAGTTGTCCCTTTTCCTTTTTCTTTCGCCCTCGTCCTCTTTTACCTCTTTTTCTCTTGGGTCTTGTAACCCCCGAGGTGAATTGGGTGGGATACGGTAATGTTCCTTCCATCCCCTCCATTCCCCCCCCTGGTATTGGTTGGGGTATTGATTTTGATAGGGGCCCGGTCTCCCTCTAAAATTCCCTCTGAATGCTCCCCTGGGAGGTCTCTGTGGATATTGATTGCGATCATATCCATAATAATTATATTCTGGAGGTCTATTATCTAACGGGCCATATCTGTTATATGTCGACACTGGATATGGGGGTGGTTGGGGATACCCATTTTGTGGGGCTTGGTTAGGGCCTTTCAAATTCCCAGATAATTTTCCTCCCCCCGGTTTAGTCCCCGATTTGTTTATATTGGCCACTTTCATTTTAGTGGCTATGGGAACTGAGGCTGGTCCCTTGGATTCTGGAGTATTGGGTTCAGACCCTACCAGCATATTTTCTTGCCATTTATAAACCTTATTTTCTTCAAAATCTTTGATGTCTCTTTGGTATTTTTTAATTTTTTTATTTTTTATTTCTCCATCATATTTGGCCAGATGATTTTGTAATATTTTGGCCTTTTCTGTGTAGTCATTAGAAGTGCTAAAAGGCCCCATTTTTTCTTTAAGTTCTGCGATTTTGGATTGCAGAATCCCTGCCTTAGCCTTACGTTTCCTTACCATAAGCTGCATAAGCTTTTGTTCACAGCCGTTAAAAAACTGATACCATTCATCCAAAGACTGGAGGTCTTCGGGCCCTTCATTGGGGTTAATATCCCACCTCAGTCTTCGAGGGGTTAAATTGTGACCTATGTACATTTCCAATGAGGCCACATCCCACCATAACCTGATTTGTTTCTCCATGTCTATTTGGAGTTGTTTAAAACCTCTCTCAAGGTCAAGGTTAGGGGCGGGTGCCTGTTGGAACACTTCCTCTAGGTTGATGTTCCTTTCTTGCATAAAGTTAAATATATCCATGCTTGCTTGAGCTATTAGTGTTGTATCAAACAAATAATGTAGTACAATACCAAAAGAATGAAGAATTGTAGACGGCCACTCACATTGGCTTGTCTAGCTCCGCGCTTAGGATAATTCAAAAAGGTCTATACTAATATTAATAATGTAAACCCAGTACAGCTGCTCCCTATGAAATCTAGATGATTTAATTGGTAGTTTAATTAAATGAGGGGCGCTAGTACCAACAAGAGATACTAAATTAATTAATAGGTTAATTAATTGTATATTCTGAACTGTATAGTAGAGACTAAGAGCTTATTGAAAAAAGGTGTGCAGACACAATATAGATCTACCATGAACTAAGCTAATTAATAACTATTTAAAGTGATAATAGTGAACCACATTTGGTTACTCATACATTACAACCATTATAATGTGAATAATAAAAATTGGTTAGAGTGTGTTTATACAAACAATAATAACACCAGACACCTAGCGTGACCCAGTGAGGTATAAATTAATTATTACCCCAAAGATAATTAACACACAAAATAGAGCTGACCGAGCTCTATTTAAATTAAATAATATAAATATAACAGACCCTGTACCTTCTATCACAATGTGTACAACGAAAGTTAATGATCAAGCACTTATGCCCAATCTAATACATAAAAAGTGCAAACCAACAAATTTGGCAAATATCCCAATGTCTTGGGTACATCCAAAAAACGTGAAAAATATGTGAAAAATATTAATATAAATTAGACAGTGTTAATTGATATAACGCAAAGTTCATGTAGTATATAAAAAGTGCAAGCCAACAAAATTGGCAAATAATCCCAATATCTTGGGTGCATCCAAAAAACGTGAAAAATATTAATATAAATTAGACAGTGTTAATTGATATAACGCAAAGTTCATATAGTAGTCCTTGCTGCAAAACGCCACAATCACTCCTGTAGATATAGCTTGTGCACCATCACCAGACAAATTCTCGATCCACCCAATGTGAGAACCAGCAGTATTAAATGGCCTCTTACCAAATGGAGTTGATTACTTTGTTTAGAAGCAATCAAATGCGCTTTCACAGGATTGTGCCTGTACACTGAGTGACACACCCTCACTCAAGGGCTCTCTTCCCTCTATCAGACCAGCTCAGATGGAATGGATTGGAAACATATGTGGGAATATAAAGAGAGGCGCACCTCATAGCGTAATAACGTTTTATTTAAAAAATAGCATAAAAAAACACAGCAGCCAATTGCTCACTTACATTTTCCAGTGCCTACCCGGCACTGAGGCTACTTGCGATATGTTAAAAGATTCGATGGAGCAGCGGATCCTTCCCTCCTGGCGTGCGTCTCTAGCGTGCGTTCCACTCACCAGACAGCCGGAGCCAATATCACAGGAAGTCCAGCAATAGTGCATCCAAAGATACAAAGTGATCAGGTACCGCCTACCGACGTACGTTTCGTGTTTGTCACGTCTTCAGGGTGGCGTACCTGATCACTGAATAACCTGATTAATATACTGATCCTCATTAGTGGCCAACCAATGACGACTTAGTGTGTGCACAGCCTCAGTCCCAGTTAAGCTCACAACACAGCTGAAAAAAATCTATACATAATGGATAAGTATTAACCCCCACATTAGGAATATAAATTATCTAGGTTTTAGATCTTACTTTGCCTCATTAATCCCTGACTCCAGACGGGGCTTTATTTTATATTTCTGGGTATTAATTCAATATGGGACTTCATTTGCATAACTTTTTAAATAAATAACTTTTCAACGTCTAATCCTGGGACTAATATAAATCTTTGTAATAGGCACAGATTTTGTCTTATTTGATTAGTAAAGGGCGGAGGTAAACCTGCCCATGTCTAACCACCAACTATAATTAAAAAACTATATGTTGGCTTATTTTATTTTTCTATGGCGTATAGAATCTGCAGTACTCATTAAATCCACAAGATGTCACTATTGTGTCTTACTATCTATGGAACCACATCTTTCATATAGTAAGATGGGATAGCTTATAAATCACCCTCTCAATCAACATTTGACTATTTTAATTACCTAGATGCAGATGTATATATCTATTTGGTCATTAGATCAACTTTTATATAAAACCATTCACTGCTCACAAACTGGTTGTTGTGGCATATTGCTTTTAAATTTATTGAATTTTATATTATTTTCTATGGGATATGGCGTCTGTATTACTCATACGGTCCACAAGATGTCACTACATATGGTATGTTCACTCCAGACAGTTTATATATATATCTCCTGCCTCCATTCTATGCATGAGTGTATTTTCTATTAATTAACTCTTTACCAAATGTTAATACATGGGATATAATCCATATGGGGCAATCTGAACAGATCTTTTGATCACCCACTCCACAGACGGGCGATAACAATCCCTCCATCTCACAGCACAAAATCTGTCACAATTATCCTGCCAGTTCCCCCCAACACCGTTGACAGTAGATAAAAACGACTTAATTTTTCATCTAGTTATAATTATCCTTCCCTCAGTTAACTATTCATTGGACAAGAAGCAATTCAGGTCTAAATCTATATTCATCCCTAAAGGTTGCATCGTGTCCAATGTATATAACCACTTTGGTTACATTGGACACGATGCAACCTTTAGGGATGAATATAGATTTAGACCTGAATTGCTTCTTGTCCAATGAATAGTTAACTGAGGGAAGGATAATTATAACTAGATGAAAAATTAAGTCGTTTTTATCTACTGTCAACGGTGTTGGGGGGAACTGGCAGGATAATTGTGACAGATTTTGTGCTGTGAGATGGAGGGATTGTTATCGCCCGTCTGTGGAGTGGGTGATCAAAAGATCTGTTCAGATTGCCCCATATGGATTATATCCCATGTATTAACATTTGGTAAAGAGTTAATTAATAGAAACTGAGGGAAGGATAATTATAACTAGATGAAAAATTAAGTCGTTTTTATCTACTGTCAACGGTGTTGGGGGGAACTGGCAGGATAATTGTGACAGATTTTGTGCTGTGAGATGGAGGGATTGTTATCGCCCGTCTGTGGAGTGGGTGATCAAAAGATCTGTTCAGATTGCCCCATATGGATTATATCCCATGTATTAACATTTGGTAAAGAGTTAATTAATAGAAAATACACTCATGCATAGAATGGAGGCAGGAGATATATATATAAACTGTCTGGAGTGAACATACCATATGTAGTGACATCTTGTGGACCGTATGAGTAATACAGACGCCATATCCCATAGAAAATAATATAAAATTCAATAAATTTAAAAGCAATATGCCACAACAACCAGTTTGTGAGCAGTGAATGGTTTTATATAAAAGTTGATCTAATGACCAAATAGATATATACATCTGCATCTAGGTAATTAAAATAGTCAAATGTTGATTGAGAGGGTGATTTATAAGCTATCCCATCTTACTATATGAAAGATGTGGTTCCATAGATAGTAAGACACAATAGTGACATCTTGTGGATTTAATGAGTACTGCAGATTCTATACGCCATAGAAAAATAAAATAAGCCAACATATAGTTTTTTAATTATAGTTGGTGGTTAGACATGGGCAGGTTTACCTCCGCCCTTTACTAATCAAATAAGACAGAAAAAATCTGTGCCTATTACAAAGATTTATATTAGTCCCAGGATTAGACGTTGAAAAGTTATTTATTTAAAAAGTTATGCAAATGAAGTCCCATATTGAATTAATACCCAGAAATATAAAATAAAGCCCCGTCTGGAGTCAGGGATTAATGAGGCAAAGTAAGATCTAAAACCTAGATAATTTATATTCCTAATGTGGGGGTTAATACTTATCCATTATGTATAGATTTTTTTCAGCTGTGTTGTGAGCTTAACTGGGACTGAGGCTGTGCACACACTAAGTCGTCATTGGTTGGCCACTAATGAGGATCAGTATATTAATCAGGTTATTCAGTGATCAGGTACGCCACCCTGAAGACGTGACAAACACGAAACGTACGTCGGTAGGCGGTACCTGATCACTTTGTATCTTTGGATGCACTATTGCTGGACTTCCTGTGATATTGGCTCCGGCTGTCTGGTGAGTGGAACGCACGCTAGAGACGCACGCCAGGAGGGAAGGATCCGCTGCTCCATCGAATCTTTTAACATATCGCAAGTAGCCTCAGTGCCGGGTAGGCACTGGAAAATGTAAGTGAGCAATTGGCTGCTGTGTTTTTTTATGCTATTTTTTAAATAAAACGTTATTACGCTATGAGGTGCGCCTCTCTTTATATTCCCACATATGTTTCCAATCCATTCCATCTGAGCTGGTCTGATAGAGGGAAGAGAGCCCTTGAGTGAGGGTGTGTCACTCAGTGTACAGGCACAATCCTGTGAAAGCGCATTTGATTGCTTCTAAACAAAGTAATCAACTCCATTTGGTAAGAGGCCATTTAATACTGCTGGTTCTCACATTGGGTGGATCGAGAATTTGTCTGGTGATGGTGCACAAGCTATATCTACAGGAGTGATTGTGGCGTTTTGCAGCAAGGACTACTATATGAACTTTGCGTTATATCAATTAACACTGTCTAATTTATATTAATATTTTTCACGTTTTTTGGATGCACCCAAGATATTGGGATTATTTGCCAATTTTGTTGGCTTGCACTTTTTATATACTACATGAACTTTGCGTTATATCAATTAACACTGTCTAATTTATATTAATATTTTTCACATATTTTTCACGTTTTTTGGATGTACCCAAGACATTGGGATATTTGCCAAATTTGTTGGTTTGCACTTTTTATGTATTAGATTGGGCATAAGTGCTTGATCATTAACTTTCGTTGTACACATTGTGATAGAAGGTACAGGGTCTGTTATATTTATATTATTTAATTTAAATAGAGCTCGGTCAGCTCTATTTTGTGTGTTAATTATCTTTGGGGTAATAATTAATTTATACCTCACTGGGTCACGCTAGGTGTCTGGTGTTATTATTGTTTGTATAAACACACTCTAACCAATTTTTATTATTCACATTATAATGGTTGTAATGTATGAGTAACCAAATGTGGTTCACTATTATCACTTTAAATAGTTATTAATTAGCTTAGTTCATGGTAGATCTATATTGTGTCTGCACACCTTTTTTCAATAAGCTCTTAGTCTCTACTATACAGTTCAGAATATACAATTAATTAACCTATTAATTAATTTAGTATCTCTTGTTGGTACTAGCGCCCCTCATTTAATTAAACTACCAATTAAATCATCTAGATTTCATAGGGAGCAGCTGTACTGGGTTTACATTATTAATATTAGTATAGACCTTTTTGAATTATCCTAAGCGCGGAGCTAGACAAGCCAATGTGAGTGGCCGTCTACAATTCTTCATTCTTTTGGTATTGTACTACATTATTTGTTTGATACAACACTAATAGCTCAAGCAAGCATGGATATATTTAACTTTATGCAAGAAAGGAACATCAACCTAGAGGAAGTGTTCCAACAGGCACCCGCCCCTAACCTTGACCTTGAGAGAGGTTTTAAACAACTCCAAATAGACATGGAGAAACAAATCAGGTTATGGTGGGATGTGGCCTCATTGGAAATGTACATAGGTCACAATTTAACCCCTCGAAGACTGAGGTGGGATATTAACCCCAATGAAGGGCCCGAAGACCTCCAGTCTTTGGATGAATGGTATCAGTTTTTTAACGGCTGTGAACAAAAGCTTATGCAGCTTATGGTAAGGAAACGTAAGGCTAAGGCAGGGATTCTGCAATCCAAAATCGCAGAACTTAAAGAAAAAATGGGGCCTTTTAGCACTTCTAATGACTACACAGAAAAGGCCAAAATATTACAAAATCATCTGGCCAAATATGATGGAGAAATAAAAAATAAAAAAATTAAAAAATACCAAAGAGACATCAAAGATTTTGAAGAAAATAAGGTTTATAAATGGCAAGAAAATATGCTGGTAGGGTCTGAACCCAATACTCCAGAATCCAAGGGACCAGCCTCAGTTCCCATAGCCACTAAAATGAAAGTGGCCAATATAAACAAATCGGGGACTAAACCGGGGGGAGGAAAATTATCTGGGAATTTGAAAGGCCCTAACCAAGCCCCACAAAATGGGTATCCCCAACCACCCCCATATCCAGTGTCGACATATAACAGATATGGCCCGTTAGATAATAGACCTCCAGAATATAATTATTATGGATATGATCGCAATCAATATCCACAGAGACCTCCCAGGGGAGCATTCAGAGGGAATTTTAGAGGGAGACCGGGCCCCTATCAAAATCAATACCCCAACCAATACCAGGGGGGGGAATGGAGGGGATGGAAGGAACATTACCGTATCCCACCCAATTCACCTCGGGGGTTACAAGACCCAAGAGAAAAAGAGGTAAAAGAGGACGAGGGCGAAAGAAAAAGGAAAAGGGACAACTAAATAAGGGACTATTCAATTTAACAGATGTAAAATTTACGGATAATGAGTTAGAGGTACTTAATCAAGGACTCAAATATGCACCAAGTAAAAGTGCTGACAAATTCGAACTGTTTGTTGATGTAGAAAAATATGTGAGAAAATTAAATATCAAAAAACATTTCGCTAATAGAACTGAAAGGGAAGGGGACCCCCAGGCTATACACCCATATAAACATACCAATTTAAAAAATAATTCAACGTTTAATCCACAAAAAGGAAAACACCACCATATAGAAGTATTCAAAAATATGGTACAGAATGACATAAAAAAGATGGAAATTAAAAAATATGGAGATACAGTCAAAATATGGGAAGGAATCAAACAAATAGAGGAGAACAAACAAATAGTAATACGAGGTGCAGACAAAGGCGGGGGGTTAGTTGTAATGACACGTGAGTACTATTACAATGAAATGAGTAGACAGCTGAGGGATCCAAATACATATTTGAAACTGAGAGGTGACCCTACTTCCAAATTAAAAATGGTTTTAAATAGTTGGGTGACAGAGGGATTACGTAAAAACTTTCTAAATAAAAAAGAGGCTGATTATCTGATCCCTCTAGCCCCCAAAATTCCCGTTCTATATCTGACACCCAAAATACATAAAAATAAAGAACAACCCCCAGGACGTCCAATCATAAGTGGTATAAATTCTCTGTTTTCTCGTATGGGTGAATACCTAGATTGTTTTTTCAAACCACTAGTCCCATGTAGTCCCTCCTATTTGAAGGACAGCCGTGAATTGATAGTCCTTCTTCAAGAATTAAGAGCAACACCTAATACCATTATGATTACTGTAGATATTGAATCACTATATACAAATATTAGACATATGGATGCTGAAGTGGCAATAAAATGGGCATTAACTAAAGATTCTCAATTAAAACAAGCACAGATCAACCATTTAGTTAAAGGGTTAAGTATGACAATGAAAAATAATTTCTTTTGGGCTAACAGTGAGTACTATAACCAAGTTGGGGGTGTAGCTATGGGGGCTCGCTATGCCCCAAGCGTGGCCAACATAGTCTTAAACAAGTGGGAAGCTGAAACAATTTTTTTCGAACGGAATGAGTCGCTGGTGTTCTATAAAAGATATATAGATGATATTATTGTTTTCTGGAGAGGGCCCGTGGAGGAATTTAATGAGTACCTAACCAGTATGAATAATAATCTATATGGTCTAAAGTTCACCAGCGAACACATGGGACAGGAGGTAAATTTTTTGGACCTTACTATCACCATTAAGCAGGAGCAATTCATTACAAAAACCTACTTTAAAGCAACAGACAGGAATGGGTATGTACCTACAAGTAGTTGCCACCACCCAAGGTGGATAGGTGCGGTCCCAAAAGGCCAGTACATGCGTATAAAACGCAACTGTGCAACACAAATTGACTTTCAGGAACAAGCACAGGTGCTAACTGAAAGATTTATTGAGAAGGGATACAAAGAGGACACCCTCAAGAAAGCATTATCACAAGTATCCAATCTAGATAGGAGCTCCCTACTCACTACTAAAGCTAAACCAGAATACGTGGGTGGTCTAGCCTTTATAACAGGCTACAATAGACAATATAGAGAGGTAGAAGCCATTATCAAAAAACATTGGCCCATACTCAGACAAGATCAAGATCTAAAGCTAAATATCCCAAAGGTACCAAAATTTATTTACACCAGAGCTCCTGGACTCCGGAACAAGATAGCCCCCAATGTGCCAGACCCCCCCAAGAAACCGCCCACTTTTTTGGATGGATCAGGGTTTCATCACTGTAACAGATGCAAAGCATGTAAAATAACGAGACAACCAGGCACTAGCAAAAAACTAACCCATTTCCAATCATGTGCAAATAAAAGAACTCATAAGATTAAACCCCTTATAACGTGTGACTCTGAATATGTCACTTACGTACTACAATGCCCATGTCCTATGCAATATGTAGGGCGTACCACGAGAAAGCTCAAAGTACGCATAAATGAACATTTGACCAATATTAAGAAAAAATTTCCCAACCATAGTGTGCCCAGACACTTTGAGAGATATCACAATAGTGATCCTTCACTGTGCAAGTTCTATGGAATAGATAGAGTATCAAGACATTGGAGAGGGACGGATATGAAAAAAGCAATATCTCAAAATGAGACTAAGTGGTTATATACATTGGACACGATGCAACCTTTAGGGATGAATATAGATTTAGACCTGAATTGCTTCTTGTCCAATGAATAGTTAACTGAGGGAAGGATAATTATAACTAGATGAAAAATTAAGTCGTTTTTATCTACTGTCAACGGTGTTGGGGGGAACTGGCAGGATAATTGTGACAGATTTTGTGCTGTGAGATGGAGGGATTGTTATCGCCCGTCTGTGGAGTGGGTGATCAAAAGATCTGTTCAGATTGCCCCATATGGATTATATCCCATGTATTAACATTTGGTAAAGAGTTAATTAATAGAAAATACACTCATGCATAGAATGGAGGCAGGAGATATATATATAAACTGTCTGGAGTGAACATACCATATGTAGTGACATCTTGTGGACCGTATGAGTAATACAGACGCCATATCCCATAGAGAATAATATAAAATTCAATAAATTTAAAAGCAATATGCCACAACAACCAGTTTGTGAGCAGTGAATGGTTTTATATAAAAGTTGATCTAATGACCAAATAGATATATACATCTGCATCTAGGTAATTAAAATAGTCAAATGTTGATTGAGAGGGTGATTTATAAGCTATCCCATCTTACTATATGAAAGATGTGGTTCCATAGATAGTAAGACACAATAGTGACATCTTGTGGATTTAATGAGTACTGCAGATTCTATACGCCATAGAAAAATAAAATAAGCCAACATATAGTTTTTTAATTATAGTTGGTGGTTAGACATGGGCAGGTTTACCTCCGCCCTTTACTAATCAAATAAGACAGAAAAAATCTGTGCCTATTACAAAGATTTATATTAGTCCCAGGATTAGACGTTGAAAAGTTATTTATTTAAAAAGTTATGCAAATGAAGTCCCATATTGAATTAATACCCAGAAATATAAAATAAAGCCCCGTCTGGAGTCAGGGATTAATGAGGCAAAGTAAGATCTAAAACATAGATAATTTATATTCCTAATGTGGGGGTTAATACTTATCCATTATGTATAGATTTTTTTCAGCTGTGTTGTGAGCTTAACTGGGACTGAGGCTGTGCACACACTAAGTCGTCATTGGTTGGCCACTAATGAGGATCAGTATATTAATCAGGTTATTCAGTGATCAGGTACGCCACCCTGAAGACGTGACAAACACGAAACGTACGTCGGTAGGCGGTACCTGATCACTTTGTATCTTTGGATGCACTATTGCTGGACTTCCTGTGATATTGGCTCCGGCTGTCTGGTGAGTGGAACGCACGCTAGAGACGCACGCCAGGAGGGAAGGATCCGCTGCTCCATCGAATCTTTTAACATATCGCAAGTAGCCTCAGTGCCGGGTAGGCACTGGAAAATGTAAGTGAGCAATTGGCTGCTGTGTTTTTTTATGCTATTTTTTAAATAAAACGTTATTACGCTATGAGGTGCGCCTCTCTTTATATTCCCACATATGTTTCCAATCCATTCCATCTGAGCTGGTCTGATAGAGGGAAGAGAGCCCTTGAGTGAGGGTGTGTCACTCAGTGTACAGGCACAATCCTGTGAAAGCGCATTTGATTGCTTCTAAACAAAGTAATCAACTCCATTTGGTAAGAGGCCATTTAATACTGCTGGTTCTCACATTGGGTGGATCGAGAATTTGTCTGGTGATGGTGCACAAGCTATATCTACAGGAGTGATTGTGGCGTTTTGCAGCAAGGACTACTATATGAACTTTGCGTTATATCAATTAACACTGTCTAATTTATATTAATATTTTTCACGTTTTTTGGATGCACCCAAGATATTGGGATTATTTGCCAATTTTGTTGGCTTGCACTTTTTATATACTACATGAACTTTGCGTTATATCAATTAACACTGTCTAATTTATATTAATATTTTTCACATATTTTTCACGTTTTTTGGATGTACCCAAGACATTGGGATATTTGCCAAATTTGTTGGTTTGCACTTTTTATGTATTAGATTGGGCATAAGTGCTTGATCATTAACTTTCGTTGTACACATTGTGATAGAAGGTACAGGGTCTGTTATATTTATATTATTTAATTTAAATAGAGCTCGGTCAGCTCTATTTTGTGTGTTAATTATCTTTGGGGTAATAATTAATTTATACCTCACTGGGTCACGCTAGGTGTCTGGTGTTATTATTGTTTGTATAAACACACTCTAACCAATTTTTATTATTCACATTATAATGGTTGTAATGTATGAGTAACCAAATGTGGTTCACTATTATCACTTTAAATAGTTATTAATTAGCTTAGTTCATGGTAGATCTATATTGTGTCTGCACACCTTTTTTCAATAAGCTCTTAGTCTCTACTATACAGTTCAGAATATACAATTAATTAACCTATTAATTAATTTAGTATCTCTTGTTGGTACTAGCGCCCCTCATTTAATTAAACTACCAATTAAATCATCTAGATTTCATAGGGAGCAGCTGTACTGGGTTTACATTATTAATATTAGTATAGACCTTTTTGAATTATCCTAAGCGCGGAGCTAGACAAGCCAATGTGAGTGGCCGTCTACAATTCTTCATTCTGATGTACTCCAAGACTGGTGTTGTCTAGTTCTTGGGGGTTCCTATAACCAGATCCATTGGACTCATGTTCCAGGACTTAGGAAGCATTTACGGCGGACACCTTGAGTACAGGATCTGTCACAGATGGGATTTAAATTGATGACCTAGTTCTGCACCACTGAGCCACTGTACTGCTTTATATAATTCAAGGCATCCTAGTTTTCAAAATGTAAAAGTGATTCTGTCATGTGTGTGGCCACAGGGCATATTTATACAGGGCCAGAAAATTCATGCACATGCTGTTTTTTTTACTAAGCCTAAATTTCAGTTGATAGTTTTAAAAAAGGATTCTCCGGTATCCTTTTTGTTAACTGGTGCCCAAAATGTAACTGCATATTCTAGATGAGGTATTACTAACGATTTGTACAGGGGCAAAATTATGTCTCTCACCCTCTTTGGAGCTTATACTTCTTTTAATACAAGAAAGGATTTAGCTCGCTTTAAAAACTGCAGCTTGGTACTGCATGCTATTATTAAGTCCTACCAGGACACCCGGATCCCTCGCTATTGACTCCATCAGCTGTTCTCCTAGTGTGTATGATGCATGCATGTTTTTAAAGTCCAAGTGCATAACTTTACAGGGTCAACAGAAAACCTAATATGCCACATAGTTGCCCAATTTATAACTGCATTTGGGTTGGCTTGTAAGTTGGAGACATCCTGTAAGAATGTAATTACACTGCATAGCTTGGTGTCATCTGCAAACACTGAAATTATACTTTTAATCCCAGACCCTATATCATTTATAATTATGTTAAAAAGTAGGGGGCCCAGCACAGAACCTTGGGGTAAACCACAAATATCCTTAGACCATTCAGGGTATGAATCATTAATTACTACTCTCTAAATATGATCTTTTAGTCAGTTTTCTATCCATTTACAAACTGAATTTTCTAAGCCTGTAGTAGTCTTACATTTTTAAATTTACACATTAGCCATGTGTAGGTAACTGTGTCAAACGCTTTGACAAAATCCAAGTAGACTACATCCAAAGCCAATCCTTTGTCTAAGTTTTTGTTTACCTCCTCAAAAAAAAAAAAAACATTTGTTTGATAACTTCAGTCTTTTATGAATCCAGGTTGACTATTGCTTAAAATATTATTTTCTAGCAAAAACTCTTTTATATAGTTCTTTATTAAACTCCCAACTGCCAGTCATTAAAGTGTGTCTAAAAATGACAAAAAGTGGCTCTTTAAGGACCATTGGGTGTAAGCCATGTGGTCCAGGGGTTTTGTTTACCCTTATTTTGTCTAAATGTTTTTGAACCATGTCAATATATTTGAATTTGTTGGGCTTTTTCTTACTGTCATTTATTTTAAATTTTTGTAGTCTTCATTTCCTTTTTACATATTCTGTTATATTCTTTGCAACTTTTAAATGATGATAGTGTTCCTTCATTTGTATATTTTTTTAAATGCTCTTTAAAAGCTCTCTTAAGGTTAAGTGTTTACCGTATATACTCGGGTATAAGCCGAGTTTTTCAGCACATTTTTGCTGAAAGTGCCCCCCTCGGCTTATACTCGAGTCAAGCACTTTTCTGCAGAAAAAAAATACATTTTCCGACCTGATTTGCGGCCCCGTTTCCATATTTGGTGTGCAAACCCAGTGGAACCAACACTACAACATATCCAAATTTGGAGTTCCGAGCACCAAGTGGCCCCGAGATACAGGGCCCCAAAGTCAGCCAACTGTGTCCATCTGCAGCAATGTCATTTCGGGACCCTTTGGGTCCAGAGACCCCAGATTTTGAAGTTCAGGGGACCTATGGCTGCAAATGGGCACAGTGAGGCATGCAAATGGGCACAGTGAGGCTGCAAATGGGCATTGTTGACCCTCTTTTCCACTTCCAGTAGCTGCGCATTTCTCACCCTAGGTTTATACTCGAGTCAATACGTTTTTCCATTTTTTTGTGGTAAAATTAGGTGCCTCGGCTTATATTCAGGTCAGCTTATACCCGAGTATATAAGGTATATCTTTCTATTATGTGCTTGTTGTTTACATCTTACATTAAATTGAATCATGTTATAGTCACTACTACCCAGATGTTCCCTAATATGAACATTATTAATAAGTTCTGCATGGTTTAAGGTGAACTGGCCAGCAGAGCATTAATTCTAGTTGGGGCATCTATGAACTGTATCTTAAAATTATCTTATAATAGGTTTATATATTTCTACCCTTTTACTGTTCCAGCAGTGTCATTACTCCAGTCAATTTCAGGTTAGTTAAAATCCCCCATTACTATCACTGTCCCAGCCTCTGCAGCCTTTTCTATCTGTGCAAGGAGCTGAGTCTCCACCTCATCAGTAACACTAGGTAGCCTGTAACAAACATTGAAGTACGCACACCCATATGCAGTTCCACCCATAATGCTTCAGCACCATTACACTCTCCATCCACAAGGTCCTCTTTCTCACTCTCTTTGAGATCACTTCTCACCTAGAGACATACACCACAACCTTTCTGTTTTACCCTGTCTTTCCAAAAAAATCATAGCTAGGAATATTATTACCTCAGCCATGTGTATTTTTTTGGTAGTACAAATAGCACTATAATTTACAATGGTTGTTTGTAACCTTCTAATTACATGCCATAGACCTCCCCCTATCTTCCCCTATTCCACCCACCATTAGGGTCTGACCCCCAACTGACCTGTCTGCTCCATTATAGTCTAATTCACCCTCCCCCTGAGTCATAGTTTAAATACTCCTTCAGCCTTCCCATAAACCTCTCACTCAGCACAGCAGACCCCCTTTCATTTATGTGCAAGCCATCTTTAGAATAGAGTTTGTACCCCAATGAAAAGTCATCTCAGTACTCTAGAAACCCAGATCCTTCCTTTTTATGCCAGGTCTTTAGCCATGCATTCAGTTATCTAATCTCCCTCTGTCATTCCTGTGTTGCACATGGCACAAGAAACATTCCAGAGAATATAAAGTTGGAGGTTCCTCCCTTCAACTTGCAGCCTAGTTCTTTAAATTTGATTCCAAATGAGCCTCCATCTTCCATGTATTCTGTCATTGGTCCCAACATGAACCAAGACAGCTGGATCATGCCCAGCCCCTCTCAATAATTGATCTACTCAGTCCACCACATGCCAAACTCTGGCACCAGGGAGACAGCAAACTATTCGGTTGAGGCAATCTTGGCAACAAATTATTCTATCAGTCCTTCCAATTATAGAATCCCCTATTAATACCAACTATCTAGGCCTACCTGCACAGCCCTCACCACTCCTAATAGATGGGCTGCTCTCCTGGCTGTTAGGGATAGTAGTGCCATTTAGGGCTGCTACCTCTGAATTTGCTATCTCTACATCTTCACCCAACTTGACAAATTTGTCCCTATAACTCCCCTAACTGTATTAACCCACCTTTTTACCTGATAATGCTGACTTATCCTTCACCCTGCACACAACAACCCCATTAACCACCTGCTCAGGGAGCAGAAGACTCCTTTCAAGGTTGTTTGATCTCTAATATGAGCTTGCAAAAGGGAAAACTGCTCGTGTCTCTGTCAGTGGTATTCATCCTGGAGCTGTTGCTCCATTATTGTGTACATGCGGCACACTGTGCAAAACCTTCAGCCTTGCTAGCACTTATTCCTGTGGTGGTGACACTTTTCTTTCAACACTTCAAGAGTCACATTAATAGTTGTGCCCTGCACTATTGGATCATATTCTTTCAAAACGGACTTTGATTTGATTTTTCACTGTGCACCTTTATAATTGTTTAAAGACTGATCATTGAGACAGCCACTAATAAGAAACTGTGTTGTTTCTTTTCTTTGTGTTCATTTTCTACTAGTGAATTTATTTATCACTTTGGATTATTTGATATATGCATTTAAGGTGTATACAGTATTGTTATTGCCACTTAGCGCTACACATTTTTTCTTTATATTTGCTAGCACTTATTATAAGTCTAGCACATAAGTCTATTTCTAATTGGTGAGAAATATGGAAGGACACAATGAAACCAGAAAAGACAGGGCGGGGGTGAAATGATAATCATCAGAAGCAAATGGAGATCTGAGATAAATTAATTTATTAACCACTTGACCTCCAGTAGATTTACTCCGCTTCATGACCAGGCCAATTTTTTATACGGCCCTGCTTTACTTTAACTGACAATTGCGTGGTCATGTAACGCGGTACAATAGAGCTTACTTTTGGTGGTATTTGACCACCACTATTTTTTACTTTCTGCTATAAAAACATATCCAATACAAACATTTAAAAAAATCTAATTTCATCATAAGTTTAGGCCAATATGTATTCTTCTACATTTTTTTGGTAAAAACAAATCCCAATAAACGCATATTGATTGGTTTACACAAATGTTATAGTGTCTACAAACTATGCCATATATACTGGAAGTTTTAGAGGGAAAAAAAGGGGGCAAAAGTATATTTTTAGGATGTATAATTGTCAGGGGAGGCAATAGAATGAAATCGGTCATTCTTAATCTACTGTATACAGTTGATGGATATTAAAGTTCAATGAGGAAGCAGATCAAGTTTGCCAAACGCTTTGGAACCGATTTGTCAGGGCTGGGCTCAGCCCTTCCTTCTCTGAGCTGGCCGCTTAGCTGTCGGCTAATTGCCAGCTCCTATCTCTCCACAGGTACACAGCTGTTGATGATATCCTGCTCATCAGTCCTGCCTACTTAAGCCGTCTAACCCAGAGGATCTCTGCCTTCGCCTTCGTCAACATCACCGAGACTATCTCCTGCGTTCCTGTTAAAAGACTTGCTTGGCTGACACCCCTTCTGGCTCCAGATCCTGCTTGCTGTTTTACTACGCTCATCTCAATGTTTGGCTTGTCTGACTATCCATCCTGGTTCCGGAACTCTGGCTTTGGCTGTTTTTACTACGTTTGTTCTATTTATTTTTTTATTAAACAAGTGTGATTTAACTGTACTTCTGTCTCGGTCTGATTTCATGATTTCTGACACGATTATCTGGAATCTTCAACATCAGCCTATACCAAATCACCAACTATTATATGCACAATGTTGATGTATTTAAAGTTTGTGTGGTCATTCTGACCTGATTAAGCAATGAAAAAACAATCAAAAGCAACATGCATAGATGCTAATCGAGCCAAACATTATTGTTATTGCTGTTACAACCAGTGCTAATCCTACCTCCATCTATTATAGGGGGACATGGATTACAAGAGAGACTCTGAGGAAAATCATTAAGAACTGTGGGAAGTAGGACAGACTGATATATACCCCAGGTTGGTTGTAAAACTACAACTCCCAAGAAAGAGACATTAAAGGGGAAGGACTGTCATAGTTTTTCTGGGTTGAAGGAGGAAGAAGGCAGACCAGGGCTGAAACAGACTGTGACCCACCTGAGTGCAGGGAGGATAGCGAGTTTGCAATCTCTATCTGGGAGCAAAGAAAGCAGAGCGATTACTATCCTTGAGCCTTGGATCACCACCTTGACTGTGGGGAACCTGCCGTGCAGTAAAAGCCACACACTGAGGATACCACCAGAGATATAGATGGAAGCCCTTTGTGCCTGGCGCTTGGACAGAAAGCCTCTGCTTATACAAGACTGGGGTTAAGCATACACTGCAGCCTAATAGTGGGATAGACTTGCCGGCTAGGACACTTTACCTTTGCATACACCAACTCTTAAAGGGATACTACCCAGAGTGCTCCAAAACAGGGATTTGGGCCACAACAAGCTGGCCAGCAAAAGGTCTAGCACATGTGTACTACTGACTGCTGAATGTTGCTGTGGTAACCTACAGGTCCTCCCCTTGGCTAGACAACACTGTGTAGGTTAAATAAAAAGGGGAGATACTAGATATTTATAATTTGCAACTTGTTAATTATATCAGTTTATTGCTACAACACTACAGTTTTCTAATGTTTGATTGTTAACTGCTGTGTTATAATCTTCGATGGATAACTAACTCAGTATAACCTTCCTATGCCGATATATCCCTTGTGATAACTCGCTTCAAATACAGAGCTTTTAAGGACACAACCATTCACTTTTTTTCTTTTTAAGGGCTTTTCTTGCCCAATTTTATTAAAACAAAGTTCCCAAAATCACAATGACCCCCTTGCAGAGGTTGTTCAGCATTTACCTCTCTTGCACAGAAAAAAGCATATGCAGTCTTCTGGTTTATACATGCAGTGCTGTTGCTCAGACCCTTCCCTTCAGGCCTTTTGTCTTTGTCCTCCAGAAAATATTCTCATAAGCTCTCTCCACGCAACTTGCAGTCATAAACTCTTTTTACTCTTTTTACACTGTGGCAGGGCACAGCCTGCCACATCCCTGTATACCCTTTTTTGTTTTTGTTTACACCAATCACAATATATTTTACTGCTACTTAAATGGGTCTGTGTCATTCTCTGATGTGTACAGTGTAGGAAAATGATTTGGCCTCCTCTATAGGCAGAGGCGATGAGGGTTAATTTGTTTAGCGTTAGCTGGCAGAACTCCAAGGGCTGAGTCTCTGTTACTTCCCCCTGGCTTCTGGAACTACTAGAGAGTTCTAGAACGTAGAGGGTGGAAGAGCAGAGATTAGGCCTGAATATTTATGGAGTTTTCTCCAATCCCTGGGTGGGGACAGCCCAGAAGGTGGAGAGATAGACCATAAATATTCTGGATCCTGGCCATGTTATGAGAAGAGTCCAGGGTCCAGTTGCCTGGAGGGGACCCCTGTGCTAGGGGGCCCTGCCCCTGGGCAGAAGGAAGGAGCCAGATGAAGAGAGAGAAACCAGGAGCAGCAGAAGCCTCACACCCCTCCAGCCTCAGCTAGGCTTAGCTGAAGCCATTCTGGGAGCCATCAGGACCTGTTCAGCAGGAGAGCTGTTCAGCAGTCACATGAGCTTCAGGATCCACCAAAGGGACTGAGTAAGTAGCTTCCACCACTACACCCCAGAGCCTGGTAGAGGAGAGGCAGCCAGGTGCAAGACCCAGCTTGCTTACTGCTAAGGGACAGATTAAAGTCACTTAAAGCCAGTACAGCTACGCTACACCTCTTGCTTGGGGAACCTAAAGAGCAGCCAGGTGCATCTGCATTTTCTACAGAGAAAGAGGATTGGCATTCAGTGTTTGGAATATTTTTGCTATCAGTTAAGCTGATTATTTTATCCCATGGGAGGACAGCATAGTGACTTTTAGCAGCCAGAAGGTTAGCAAGTCCTCAAGTTGCATTAAAGTTACAGGTCTGGACATCCCATACCTTCCCATCCCTATGCAAGTTCATCCCCTAATAAATCAAAACAAACCCAAACACCATGGACTGGTTCTTGTCTGGGGGGGGGGGTGGGGGTGTGCCGATCGCAGGAGGAGGCCCAGGAGAGCTGTGAGGGAACTTCACCTTTACACGGTCATTGGTGAAGTCTGCATCTTTACACAGTCATTGATGTGGAATTCCTGGAGCAGAGGGGCAGGAGAAGCTGTCGGAACGTACGGTCTGGATAAGTTCTTCATCATGGACTCAGGGCAGAGAAAGGTCGGTGAGTGTACCACAGTAGAGGGCTGGATGTGTAGACATGCCATGAAGTCTGTGAGGAAACTTCACTTTTACACAGTCATTAGTGAAATCCTCATCATTACACGGTCATTGATGAGGAGTCCTGGATCAGAGGAGAGACTGTGGGGAATAGTGTCAAATCGATGTGGCCCGAGGGCACAGGATTTGCAAGCTGGGCTAGCTGGGAACAGTGGTCCACCGTCCAACACATGCTTTTAAACTACTAGGCCTCTGGGGAGAGGCACTGCAGGCCTCTGGCCCAGTAGCAGCGAGCAACCATTATAGACTATTCAGAGTGGGATCTTTTGCACATGGAAGAAGATGTGACAGGAAATTAATGTGCTTCAGTATAAGTTTTGTGCAGGAGGAGAGGATTTCTGGAAACTTCACCTTTACACGGTCATGGGCGAAGTCCTTATGTTTACACAGTAACTGATGAGGAATTTCTGGGAGCAATAGTCTGCAGGAGTTACGCAGAGGAGGAGCAATAGTCTGCATGGTGATGCAGGGAAGAGACTGTAGCTGTGCGCATCATTTCTTCAGGCTCAAACTAAGTGCTGATCTATAAGTATGATGGCAAAGTATTTGATCTATGGGCATCCCATATACCCCTTTCCCCAACCAAGTTATACCCCCCAATAAACAAAAACAAAACAAAGCAAATGACTGTTCATTGTCTCTGAGGTGATATATGAAGGTCTGGCAGCAGGGTGAATTGGTGGATGTATGTTACTAGTGGCAACTACACTGCTACACATATGCTAAAAATTGTGGCTCTTACTTCTACTATGTACTGTATACGGACACTGGAGTTAATATCCAGTTTTAATCAACTAAGGCCCCTTTCACACATGCGGACCGTATGACCGTTTTTCATCCATCTGTTTTTGGATGAAAAATGGACATATATGCACCCCTATGGGATAGCGGGTGTCAGCGGGTGAGCATCCGCTGACACCCGCTATCGTCCGCCTCCGCTATTGTCTGATTCTGCAGACGGAGGAAAACCCTATTTTTCCATCCGTCTGCAGAGTGGATCGGATGAACACGGACAGACGGTCCGTGTTCATCCGATCCCCCATAGAGGAGAGCGGAGAACTGACAGGGCGGGGTCATCAGCCGGCTCAGCGGGGATCAGCTGAGCAATCCTCGCTGAGCAGAGGATCTTCACGGAGCGGATCAATACGGATCCGTCCCGTGTGAAAGGGGCCTAATGCATATTAAAGAGCTCTTTTTGGGTGAACAAAATTACTTTAAGTCTTTTTCAAATCACAGAAATCTGCTCTAAATTCTCATACTCATTTATGGTTCAGCAGAAGGCATAATAGTGATGTGTTGGAGTTAGGAAACTTCAAAACAGTGTTATGCAAAAGGGAAAGCTTATTTCATCATTCGTCATTCATAAAGTGTTTTGTATGAACACATAATACTTGTGGAATTATGGTTATTTTGAGTAGTCTGAAAAATAGTATTGTACAGATAAAACTCAATGTTGCCATCCTCAGGGAGAAACATAAACTACACTCACTGGGCTTATTCACTAAATTGTGAAGTAAGATGAAGTACACTTATGTGAATCTTTATTCAGTACTAACATCAATTCATGACAAAAAAGCATTGTTTTTTCTTTTTAATATTCCTACTTGTAACTTAGACCCCTTTCACACTGGGGTGCTTTTCAGGCATTTTTGCGCTAAACATAAAGCCTGTAAAGCGCCTGAGTGCTTTCACACTGGAGTGGAGCACTTGAAGGACAGGAAAAAAAGTCCTGCAAGCAGCAACTTTGGGACAGTAAACACTGCTCCTGCCCATCGAAATGCATGGGCTGCTTTCAAAGCTCCGTAAAAGCGATTTGAAAGCTGAGCTAAGCGGGTGCCTTTAACCCATTGTTAACCCCTACTGGGGGGGGGGGGGGGTTAGAAGCGTTCTGCAAGGAAATGGAAGGAAACAGAGAGACCAAAAATTAGAGAGTGGTTTGATAAAATAGACGAGATATATAACATGGAACATCTAAGATATAGACATGAGGATACTAGAGAGGGATTCATTAAGAGATAGGAAAAGTGGAAAAAGTTGAAATTAACAAAGAAATATAGTGGGATTAGGATTACTTAGAGAAGAGGAGAAAAAAGGGTCTAGGAGTGGGATGGGGAAGGAGTGTAAGGGTAGATAAAGGTTTGGAAATAAAATGTGTTAATGTATATCCCTATAGAGTAGGGAAAATGTTTTTACTTCTTTGTGTATGACAAATTTTGATAAAATAAAGAATAATAAAAAAAAAAAAAAGCGCCGCTATACCGCTAACACCCTCACCGCCCCAGTGTGTAAGGGGTCTAAATGTTTAACATGGAGTAAACCAGGCTAATGCTCTTTCTAGTAGAATATAATTTGAATAGTGGTACTGCTAAATTGGTAATATATTGTGCCTCGTCCCTCCTGAAATAGTGTTTAAGTAAAAAATGATAAATATGGGACTTTAATGGCACCACACCTCAAAGTAGATTAACAAATAGTATCACCACCCCTCTAGTAGCCACCATTGGATACCTGGATATTAGGGGACCTTGGTTGTTTTTCACTATCCTTGTATACACTGTGATTATTGGGGGCTCACTATATTACAGTTTGAGGGGTATTGGTGATACCAGTACAGTGCAATTGGGAATAATATGTAGTGTAACTATTTTGTAACTTGTATTTTACATCAATTTTGGTAAAATTTCAATAAATACAATTTTTTAATCTACTTTGAGGTGTGGTGCTATTAAAGTCCCATATTTATCCTTTTTTACTTAAACACTTTCTAGCAGAATGCATTTGTCAATCATGCCAAAAATGTTAAAGTATTGAAGGAACCTTCCTTTAATAACAAGTATCAAAGCATAAGCAACCAAATAAAAAAAAGTATTTCCTTTATTCTAGTTACATAGTATGTAAGGTTTGAAAAAGTCTCTGGTCTCTCCAGTCCAACATATGCATGTGTGTATACAGTGCTGTGAAAAAGTATTTGCCCCCTTCCTAAATTTTTTTTTGCATATTTCTCACACTTAAATGATTCAGATCATCAAACACATTTTAATATTACACAAAGATAACCTGAGTAAATCCAAGATGCAGTTTTTAAATTATTATTTAATTTATTAAGGTAAAAAAAAGTTGTTCCTATGTGAAAAAGTAATTGCCCCCTCCCATGCTGAATCATGAATGAACTGTGATTAACCACAATTTTTTGGAAAGCTGAGTTAAATTTCACTTGCCACACCCATGCCTGATTACTGCCAGACCTGTTGAATAAATAAATCACATAAATAGAAGCTGTCTGACAAAGTGAAGCATGCTAACAGATCACAAAAAGCTACACATCATGCCACAATCTAAAAAAAATCAAGAACAGATTAGAAACAGAAACAAAGTAATGTACATGTAACGGTCTAGGAAGGGTTTCAAAGCCATTTCTAAGGCTTTGGAACTCCAGTGAACCACGGGAGAGCCATTATCCACAAATGGAGATAACTTGGAACAGTGGTAAACCTTCCCAGGAGTGGCCGGCCTACAAACACTAGTCAAGGAGCATGACAACGACTCATCCAGAAGGTCATAAAAGAACCCAGAACAACATCTAAAGAACTGCAGGCCTCACTTGCCTCAGGTAAGATCAGTGTTCATGATTCAACAATAAGAAAGAGACTGGGCAAAAATGGCATCCATGGGAGAGTTTGACGGACAAAGCCACTGCTGACCAAAAAGAACACAAAGGCTCATCTCATATTTACCAAAAAACATCTTGATTATCACCAAGACTTTTTGGCAAATATTCTGTGGACTGATGAGACAAAAATTTAACTTTTTAGAAGGTGTGTGTCCCATTACATCTGACATAAAATGAATACAGCATTTCATAGTGAGAACATCATACCAACAGTCAGACATGGTGGTGGTAGCGTGATGGTCTGGGGCTGCTTTGGAGCTTCAGGACCTAGACGACTTACCATAATTGATGGAACCATGAATTCTGAGTTCTACCAGAAAATCCTAAAGGAGAATGTCTGGCCATCAGTTTGTGACCTCAAGCTCAAGTGCACTTGGGTTATGCAGCAGGATAATGATCCGAAACACAACAGCAAGTCCACCTCCAAATGGTTCAAACAAAGCAAAATTTAGTTTTTTGGAGTGGCCTAGTCAAAGCCCAGAATTAAATCCAATTGAGATGCTGTATCATGACCTTACACAGGCCGTTCATGCTGGAAAATCCTTCAATGTGGCTGAATTAAAACAATTTTGCAAAGAAGAGTGCTCCACAGCAATGTGAAAGACTCATTGCCAGTTATCGCAAACGCTTGATTACAGTTGTTGCCGCCAAGGGAGGCACAACCAGTTATTAGGTTTAGAGTGCAATCAATTTTTCACATAAAGCCAGGCAGGTTTTGACAGCTTTTTTGCCTTAATAAATGAAACCATCATTTAAAAACTGAAGTTTGTATTTACTTCGGTTAGTTTTGTGTAATAATAACATTTGTTTGATGATCTGAGTTATTTAAGTGTGACAAATATGCAAAAAAAATCAAAAATAAAAAAAGGGGGCAAATACTTTTTCACAGCATTGTATGTGTTTATAAGTTTAAGCTTTCAGTCGTAAGAGTATACACATCCCTGTACATTGTGCTCATTCAGGAAGACTTCTAGAAGTTGAATTTGTCAACACTCCAGCTGACACTACTACCTGGGGAAGGGAGTTTCACATTTTTGCTGTTCTGACCATGAAGAACCCCCTCCGCAATTTCAGATAAAACCTCTCTTCCTCAAGCCTTAAATTGTGTCCATGTCTAGAACCTAAGATTTATCAAGTTGGTGTGGCCTTTAGCCCAGGTTCACACTGACAGCGGGAATGAAATCGTGCGAGTTCAGCTGAACGCGCACAATTTCATTCCTGCATGTCAGTCCCGACTTCAGGGGGGGATTCCAGGGACATCTGTGTGGGTTTCTGCACAGATGTCAATGGAAATCTCACCCGAAATCGCCAAAAGTAGCACGGGAACTACTTTTGGAAATCGGTGCAGCACTGCAAATGCAGTGAACTAATTCTAATTTTAGGACATCTTTGCTATTGATTGGTGACAAAAACTGAACTCCATACTCGTTTAAGGCCGAACCAATGTTTTGAAAAGGGGTAATAGTATAGATTTGTCACTCAAATTAATACATTTTTATTGTATGTAAATATTATGCCTGCTCTGTATGGCCTGGCATTGCATGCTATTGCTAAGTCTGTGGTCCAAATCGTTTTACATCATTAAAGTGGGGTTGCGGTCAAAAAATCATAAAAAAAATAAAAAAAAAATAATTGGAAAAAAAATATTTTTTTACTCACCTCTAAATGCCTGTTGCTAGGGGGTCCCTCGAAGTCTGCCACCTTCATTGCCCGGGCTAAACGTCACTTCCCCCTCGGCGCCGCACAGTCATCTGGGACCTGTCACGTGTCCCAGATGTCTGAGCGTCAAATCACGGCGCACGGCGCCGCTCGCGCATGCGCAGTGGGTGCCCGGCTGTGAAGCCACAGCCGGGTTCCCACATTAGGAATGCCGGCGCCGCGAGCGGCTCGGGGAACGAGGGGGGGCCTCGTTCCCCCGCATCGCTGGACCCTGGGACAGGTAAGTGTCCGATTTTTAAAAGTCAGCAGCTGCAGTATTTGTAGCTGCTGACTTTTAAAAAAAAAATTTTTTTTTTTTCCCCAGGACGGAGCTCCGCTTTAATACTCCCAGGGTAACCCCTCCTGATGAATATTTTGTCTAGAAGTTCTTAGCACCCACATTTTTATATAACTTTGCATTTATCAATGTTCAACCTCATCTGACAAGTCTTCACCCATCCCCCTATTTTATTCAGGTCTTCCTGTAATGTTGCTACATACTGGGGTTATTTACGAAAGGCAAATCCACTTTGCACTACAAGTGCAAACTACAAGTGCAAAGTGCACTTGAAATTGCACTGAAAGTGCACTTGGAAGTGCAGTCGCTGTATATCTGAGGGGAAGATCTGAAATGAGGGGAAGCTCTGCTGATTTTATCCTCCAGTCATGTGCAAGCTAAAATGCTGTTTTTTATTTTCCTTGCATGCCCCCCTCGGATCTACAGCGACTGTAGTGCAATTTCAAGTGCACTTTGCACTTGTAGTTTGCACTTGTGGTGCAAAGTGGATTTGCCTTTCGTAAATAACCCCCAATGTGCTGATATAATTTCTCTGCACAATTTTGTATTATCAGCAAATACAAAAGGTAATCCCCAACCTCACTGTCATTTATAAACAAGTACAACAGAAATTAAGTGGTAAAGAAATTCCATATAGCCACACTCCAATGCAATCACCATTATTATGTATAAAAGACAGTCTATACAGCTAAGGAAGCACAAGCAACAGCTGTAACTAACGCGTTTCACACCCTCATTGGTGCTTAATCATATTAAGCACCAGTGAGGGTGTGAAACGCATTAGCTACAGCTGTTGCTTGTGCTTCCTATGCTGTATGTATTGTCTTTTATATCTAATAAAAGTGATTGCATTGGAGTGCGGCTATCTGGAATTTCTTTACCACTACATCATCATTGCATGCAGAGCCAGCACCCTTTCTACGTTCAGGGGAGGTCAGTAGTGGGATTGCTATCTGGAGCGGTATAGCAATTGTAACAGTTTTGTAAAACAGTTAAAACAGAAACCCTAAGACCCTAAGACAGAACTCTGGGCATTTCACTTGCAGCCTTAGAACCACTTAGAGGCTGGGTTATTTACCTTTACCCTCTGTACTCATTCCTGAAGCCAGCTTTCTATCCATGTATATATACCAGCCTCCATTGAAAAAAACTGAAAGTACATTGTGTGTAGTTCTAACTCCTCAATAAGCCCCAGTGGGACCAAATGTAAATTTTAAATCCAATGGGCTTCCCATTGCCACACCCTGTGCAATGAAGGTTGAGCAGGTATCTTCTTTTTTGTTTACAAACTTTTATTAAAGGATCGTACAAGAGTATACAAAAGAAACAGTGCAATAAGAGTATCACAGAATTGCAAATAATCATGTCAGAAAAGACACAGACTCTCATCCAAACTAGGCATAAGATAAAGTGCAACAGTATCAAAAAGAGTCTGTGGTTCATTGGTGACAAGCTTGAGAATGAGTCCATTGCTGGAGTTAGTAGTAATAACGTCTCTTGAGATTCGAGGATCCCATTTCTAGTATATATATAAAGAAAAAAAATTTAACACAACAAAACTGAAAATAAAAACAGAAAAAGCAAAACCAGCTTTTGAAACGTACTGCAAGAATGCACAACTTATGAGCATAGAGCAAAATCGAATTGCCAGCTAGGGTATGTCGTGGTCTATCTACGGAGGGACAGATGGAGAGTTCCACCGCAAACGGCAGGTTACAAGCCTACCCAGATGAGGGCCAGGAGTCCCATTTCCTCTCAAAGATCTGCATGGAGTCCATGAGCGTATGGTGTATGTGTTCCATCAGTTTGATGGAGTCCATGCGATGGAGGACTTGTGGCCAGGGGACAGAAGTTTTACGCCAATTCAAGGTGATCACCCATTGCACAGCACTACATAAAGTATGAAACAATTTCTGTTCAGTGGGTGTGGTCCCTGGGATATCTGCAAAAAGGAGGCACATTTTTGCCGTAAGGGTGACTGTGTTCCCCGTGACCCGTCGCACCCTATCCGAAACCTGTTGCCATATAGGACCTAAGGCACTACAGCTCCAGAAGGTGTGGAGGAGAGAACCTCTCTCCCCACAGCCCCTGAAGCAGGTATCCGGGGTCAGGGGGAACATTCTGTGGATTTTAACCGGGGTGTAGTACCATCTTGTGTGTAGTTTCACCACCGTCTCTTTGATTGCCACCGAGCGGGAGCATTTATGCATATTATAAATCATGTCATGCCAGTCCTCCACAGGGATCGGCTCCCCCAGTTCTGATTCCCATGCCAACATAGCCTGAGACTTAGGTTCCGAGCCATAGTCGTTCAGGTGACCATAGATCGCGGAGATCACCCCTCCATCCCTGGACCCCTCAAGACACAGAGATTCAAATGTGGTTTTAGGATCTGCCCTCCAAAGTGTAATGGCTTTCTGAAAAAATGGCGTATTTGCAAGTACTTATAAAATTCAGAGCGGGGAATACCCCAATTCTGGCACAGGTCCTCAAAGGATCTAAAAACGGTTCCCCTAGTCAATGAGCGCAGGGTTACCAGGTCCCGAGAGGACCAGTGTATATATTCCAGACCCGTCCCGAAAGCACACGGAAAGTCTGGGACTCCCTGGAACGAGGATAGGGGAGCAGGATTGGAGGACAGACCAAACTTATCTCTGTAGAGGGTCCAGAGATGGAGGGACTGCCCCACCACCTCATTAAGTGCCGAGATATCCCTCTGGCAGACTGAGCCAGACCACAACATCCCTGGGAGATAATAAGGATCGATGGAATCTCTCTCAAAGCGCAACCAGGGGGTCCGAGGGGTGGGGATATGCCACTGGGCTAGTTGGACCAATCTGGCGGCCAGGAAATACTTCCATAGATCTGGGCAGCTCAGTCCCCCTCTATTTCTATTCCTAAACACTAAGAGTCTATTAAGCCTGGGTCTCTTGTCTTTCCAGATAAATCTAAGCAGCTCCTACTGTATGGCCCTAATTGTCGAGGAGGACACATACAGAGGGAGGGCTCTAAAGTAAAACAGCAGCTTGGGAAGGATCGACATCTTGACCGCCTGAATGCGACCGAGAAAAGAGATGTGGTAGGGGGCCCATTGAGTCAGTAGGCTCTTAACCATGGCAAAGACCTGCGGGTAGTTTCGTGCGTATATCTGTTTAAGGGAAGGAGCCAGCTTCACCCCCAAGTACTGCAGGGAGGAGGAGGTCCAGGAGAACGTAAAACTATTCTGCAAGGACTCAATCAGTGGGTCCGGGAAATTGATGGGCATAGCTACACATTTAGAGGGATTCACGCCTAAGCCAGACTCAACTTGAAATTCAGCTAACGTGGCCAGGAGGTTCGGGAGGGAAGTCAGGGGGTCAGTCAAAAACAGTAGGACGTCGTCTGCGTATAATCTAAGTTTATAGGTGGAGCCTTTACTATCATATCCTTTAATGTTGGGGTTAGCAGCAATACACCTCGACAGGGGTTCAATCGCCAGGGCGAACAGTAAGGGGGATAAGGGACAGCCCTGTCTAGTTCCCCTCCCTAGAGTAAAAAATTCTGAGGTGCAACCTGGTAGCTTAATACATGTACGAGTATTCTGGTATAGGGCATGAAACCCGTTCACAAACTTACCTAGGATTCCAAACTTTAGCAGAATCCTGTCCAGGTATGGCCATAGGACGCTATCAAAGGCTTTATTGATGTCTAAACTGAGCATAAGGACTTCACGGGAGCGGAGATTGGCGTCTTGAATAATATTGGTTGCTAAACGAATGTTGTCAGTTATCTGTCTTGTCGGGATGAATCCGGTCTGGTCTGGGGAGATTAAAGTCGTAATTGTGGTTGCCAGTTTGTCAGCTAGAATGCGACTAAATATTTTCAGGTCATTATTAATGACCGAGATGGGTCTAAAGTTTTGGGGAAGTGAGTGGTCCTTCCCTGGTTTAGGAATCAGAGACATGTTGGCCATTAGCATATCACTCGGGAAAGCCTCCCCAGATAGTACCTTATTATACAGTCTTGTCAGTCTAGGGGCCAGCAAGTCAGCAAACTTTTTATAATATAAGGCCGAGAAGCCATCGGGGCCCGGGGGTTTTTGCTGTTTTCAGTGAGGTCATGACAGCTGTCACCTCCTCCACTGTACAGGGGGCATTCAAGGATTCTAGCTGATCTGCAGTCAGTTGGGGTAGTGGAATTGAGTCAAGCCATGTAGAGGGCAGTGGAGGGACCGAGGGTCGAGGGGCCTCCATTAGGGATTGATAGAAGGATTTAAACAGGTGTAGAACCTCTTTGGGATGGGTAGTAAGGTCCCCCCTACTATTTTGGAGCCTATAGGTATGTGTGGGTTGGATAGATTGTTTCAGTTTTCTCGCAAACATGGTCGATGAAGAGTTGCTGTATAGGAGAAATTTGGCTTTGGACCATCTCAGGGACTTTTCAGTTTGCTCAGTGAGGATAGCGTCCAGAGCCTTCCTCTTCTGATCAATCTGTGCCAGCAACCCAGGCTCCTGAGTGAGAACGTGTCTGCGATACAGCCGATCCAAGTCTCCTGTAAGGGATTCAATATTCTGTAGTCTGATCTTTTTACGATCAGAGGCCAAGTGCATCAGTCTACCCCTCAGAACCGCCTTGTGCGCGCCCCACAATGCTGCCGGGGAAATCTCCTCGACCTCATTGTGGGCGAAGTACTCCGATATGTAGCCTCCAATTTGGGATAAAGCAATCGGATCAGTGAGCATGGAGTCATTAAGTCTCCACGCCCCCAGAGCCCTCGGAAGGCCTATGTTGGCAAAAGAGCACGAAACTATCTGATGGTCCGACCACGGGCATGAGTGAATCCTAGCAGAGGTAGAGTTAGCTGTCATAATAGTCGTAGAGAGGATGTAATCCAACCTGGAGTAACTGTCATGCGGGTTGGAATAAAAGGTGTATTCCCTTACTCCCACATTGTGCGCCCTCCATGTGTCAATCAGTTGATTGGATTTAATGAGGTACTGTAAGGACTTAGGGAAGGCATTGGAAGCATGTCCAGTCTTGCTTCCGTCCAAGACAGGGTGTGCGACCAAGTTAAAATCCCCCCCAACTATCATATGTGAGGAGTGGAACCTCTCCAGGGTTTGGAAAAAGCGTTTAAAAAACGCAGCTTGGGCGTCATTCGGGGCATACACTGATGCTACCGTGATAGTTTTCCCTTGAATAACACCCTTCACAATCACATAGCGGCTGTCAGGGTCCTTGTATACCTGTTGCAATTCAAATTTCACAGTGTTCCTAAAAAAAATAGCTGCCCCGCGGGTCCTGGACTCAAAAGTAGTAAAATATCCCTGGTGATAGGATTTATCAAAATAGTGTGGGTGACTTTGGGTGGAAAAATGCGTCTCCTGGAAAAGCAGTATGTCCGCGCCCAGTCTCTTGTATGCCTTGAAGGCCTTCCTCCTTTTAATGGGAGAGTTAAAACCTTTCAGGTTATGCGAAATAACATTAGTACCCATTAGGGTGTTTTAGTAGATAGCCTACCAGTTAGGGGTTGCACAGCGAGTCCAGAATTCACAGGAGCCTCTAAATCAGGGTGAGTTAGAACCCAGCACCAGCATAGTGAGCAAAACAGTAATTTACAACTTAGCGGACCTACATCAAAGGCTGAAATCGTGGGCCCCCGCCAACTCCCGGAGGGACCAGGGGTAGGTCGGGTGCCCAGGAGCATCAACCAGTGAGAGAGGAAAAGACCATGTGTTAAATGCAGTACATTACTTGATGAGCATAAAAAGGTAAGAAAAAAAAAAGCAAAAAAAACAAACAACCATGCTTTGACTGCAAACATTGCGTCAGCAATAAAGACAAGCTAGGCCACTGTTGAAGCAGCATCCCAGCTAATGGGGTCAGGGATAAAACAGACTCCCTGACCAAAACCTTTGAAGGCCTGAGAAAGAGACAGGAGAGGGCCAAGAAAATAATAAAAATAAAAGTGCCCTCTCCTCTCTCCCTCTGCCCCGACATCAAAAATAAACTTGGACCTGGTGGTCCAATCCTCCAAGCAAGTAGAGGGAGCCGATCCATCCAGATGATCGGGGAGGGTACACCTAGTGTGGCTTCCAGGGACGGGAGGGTCTCCATCCAGCTTGCTTGGAGAGGGGGGTAGATCAGACGGGCGCGACTAGACATCAGATCAAGGGTGAGACAAGTCAGTTACACACTGGCATGTGGGCCTGCATAGCGTCCAGTTGAGAAAAAAAAAGGTTCTTGAGCAGGGAAGATCAGTGAACTGTACGTCGGTCCCTCCTGGGAGGTGGTGTAGCCCAGATGGCAGGCGAGTGGGGGTAGAAGGCATCCTCGGGTGGTCTGCTGCGTTCAGAAGGCCCAGTTTTACCAGGAGATCCTTACCCTCTGAGATTGTGGTAACCGTGTAAGTGGTGCCATTATGCGGGACTTGTAGCTTAAAGGGGAAGCCCCAACGGTACCTGATCCTGGCAGATTGAAGAACCGAGGTGACTTCCTTCATTCTCCTACGCTTATCAAGGGTAGTGGGTGAGATGTCCGGGTAAATCTGCACAGTTACGCCATCCAGCCTTATGTTAGGGGTGTTACATGAGGCCCTAAGTATGTCTCCCTTAATTAGATAGTCCTTCAGACATAAGACAATGTCCCTTGGAGGCCTATCTTCCGGGGGCTTCGGGCGCAGAGCTCGGTGCAGCCTGTCACAGGTAAAGGCCGCCATTGGGGTCTCAGGAAGCAGAGAATGAAAAAGCTTTTGCACTGCCTGTGGCAGGTCCGTGACCGTTTCAGGGACACCTCTCACCCTCAAATTGTTCCTCCTGTTTCTGTTGTCAAGGTCCTCGAGGTGGGCTTGCAGGATCTGAACAGTCTCGGTGAGGGTCTCATGGTCTTTCCTGAGGTCAGAGTGGGATAAACATAATTCGTCATGCTTAGTCTCCAGCATGTCGGTTCTGGTACCTAGGGCCGCAATCTCTGTGGACAACGTGCTGGTGGATGTATGCAGTTCTGTCTGGAACTTCCTAGCCAGCCTGTCGTACATTGAGGAGAGGCTGTCCTCCAAGTCAGCTTTAGTGAGTCGATTAGTGTACTCACTGTCTCCCATGGAGTGTTCCGGGGACGAGGCCGAGGCCTGTGAGCACGCCGGCGACGGCTCCGGCTGGGCGCCATCTTGGGACATCTTGTGCTGCTCCCGCACTCTAAGTAGATAGTTCGTTAGGGACCTTTGAGCCGGTTTGCCACGGCGACTCTTAGGGCCCGGCATGCGCTGGGTGTTCCACCGGGGGTGATGGGTATTTATGTGCACGAATTGTGGTCTTAAGGCCCCGGGAAACTCACGTTTGTCTCCGGATCTCACGGAGCTTCTAGCCCTTGCTTCCGTCCAGGATCGCGCCGCGCATGCGCCCGAGCAGGTATCTTCTTTAAAGGGGTTGTAAAGGTAAAAAAAAATTCAGCTTAATGCATTCTATGCATTAAGGTGAAAAAACATCTGACAAAACCGCCCCCCCCAGCCCCCCCCCCCATTTTACTTACCTGACCCCCCTCACATCCTCTTTGCCGCACAGCCTGGCCGTTACTTGGTTACAATGGATGGATTGAAAGCAGCGCAGCCATTGGCTCGCGCTGCTGTCAATCACATCCAATGACGCGGCGCGCTGGGGGCGGGGCCGAGTGATACAGTGAGCGGCTATAGCCGTCGGCTGTATCACGGGAGCACGCCCGCAAGTACTCCTCACCATGCGAGGGAGCTCGCATTAAGGTGAGAAGTACTTGCGGGGGGGAGCCGAGACAGCCGCCGAGGGACCCCAAGAGACCAGTTTCGGGGCCACTCTGTGCAAAACGAACTGCACAGTGGAGGTAAGTATAACATGTTTGTTATTTAAAAAAAAATAATAATAATTTCCTTTACAACCACTTTATTGTTATTGTATGTAATATAACAAGTCTATAAAGAACATTTGTGAGTACCAGATTTTACTAGAAGGTTATATGAAGGTGTTAGAAATAAAAAAAGGGGGGGAGTTCCTGGGTCCTAAGAGCAGGAACCCAGAAAAAAAAGGGGCTACTGAATGGTGACAAGCATTGATCGAGGCAAAGTCAATACTTTGAAAAAATGAATTCTTTATTATTAAACAATGCTTGCATATTTCTCCTTTTTTTTCTGGGTTCCTGCTCTTAGGACCCAGGAACTCCCCCCCTTTTTTTATTTCTAATACGCTCTGGCTACGGTGACAATCAAGCCAACAACATGGCTCTTGATCAATAGCTGTACGAATATTCCTTCAATCAGCTACTTTGACTTCTCCCTGCCACTTCCCCTCCCATCCCCCATCCCCTACCTTGTTTTATATGAAGGTGTTACATGATGCTTGTGCTCTGTTTGTTCTATAGCTTTTTTTTAGAGGAGGCAGCAAAGCAGTGATAACTGTATTTTACGATCACAAAACAAAAGTAAGTTCTAGCAGTTACTCTGTACATGGTGATTATCGAATAAAGAATTTGAACAGACTCCAGAGTGCGGGTTCTTTCCATATATCCTAATTCCAAGTTTGTGACGAGTGGGAGGTTGTCTGTACCTGGCACCTGGAGAGAAGGTACCAGTAACCAACATGCATATTTGGAGGTTTTCACAGTTAGAGCGGTGCTATCTTGTGTGTACATTTCACAGATCATCTTGTTGTAATGTGCCTTAGTGATCCAAGTGCTTGACAAAATGAACAATTGATATCTTCTCCCCAGCGCTGCTTTATTTTCTGGGGTGATGGCAAAACTTACATGGGATTCCTTCATCCCAGGTGTCACAATAAAAAAATAGCTTTCTCTTTTCCAGACGTTCCCCGTTTGTCCATTGGCTATGCTTGGCCATTGAAATGGCCTTGGCATGTTGCTCTACCCCCTCCTGTCATCTCATCGACTCCAACACGAGTCATCTCTTCTGCACTGATGCTGCCTTGTGTCACTGAGGAATTTTTGGGACAACCCAGAGACCGACTCTTCCATGTTGAATGTGGATGAACCCGCATCCCTGATAAAACAGCAGACTTAGCACTCCAAACACTTGGGGGGCAACTGTTCGAAAACCAGTATTTTAGGATTCAGATAAAGTGGGTCCGATGCACGTATCAGAATGCAGACAGACTGCACTCTGATTCGTGCATAAGACCTGCACAGGTGTGCGCTATAGGATGAGCTTGGGGATCCACACATATCTGTGCAGCTGGTTGCCTGTCATTGATTTGAATAGGCTGCCTGCACAGGTTTGCATGAAACACCTGTGCAACCCGTGCGGGTAAAGACAGCTCTTTGCACAAGTATACGGTAAAGTATGCTCATGTAAATGATGCCTTAAACTTGAACTTTTTTGTTTGAAAAATATCCAGAAACAATGCCCTTTCCAAAATCTCAATGATGAATGAAGAACTCACTGATGAGAAATGTATAATGTGAGAACTGACTTATTTACAACTATAGGATTTTTCATAAATTTTAATTTCCAGTTTGCTGCATAGCATATACAAACCTTTTTTCTTAACAAGGATAGGGATATTGACAAGAGTAATTTATGGTGACACCTATAAAGTAGAATTAAAGGCAAAACTTTTTTTTTTCATTTTGGATGGAGTGCTTATAGCCAAAATAGAGTGGTAAGCAACATGGCAGATGAGTTTGTGAATGTAAAATAATGCACTTGGGAGCTAAAAAAAATGTAATGCACGTTCGGGAAGAACCTCTTATGGAAACGAGGATAGAAAAGGATCTGGATTTCCTTATAGATCACAGACTCTATGGCAATGGCTCTTGACAATGCCAAGCTGCAGCAAGCAAGGCCAGCAGACTATTAGCATACATTACTCAAGAGGTAAAACTATAACTCTACCACTTTACATAACTCTGGTTCGGCCACATCATGAGTGTCTTGATCACCAACCCTCAGGAAGAATGTGCTTGTATTGGAGATAGTCCAGAGAAGGGCAACAAAGCTAATAGGGGGCTGGAGAACCTCAGTGATGAGAAATGACTACATTCTCCCTAGAGAAGAGACGCTTAAGAGGGGATATGATTGTAATATACAGTAATACCATGGATTGCGAGTAACGTGGTTTACGAGCATTTCGCAATACAAGCTATTATTTTTAAAATATCCTGACTCGGTTTGCGAGCGATGTCTCGCAAGATGAGCAGGATTCAAACCATTTGACCAGAGGTGCGGGGGCGCCGATGACACTCAGAGCCACTCGGATGCACTCCATTCCCGAGTGTCTCTGAGTGCATCCGAGCGGTCTCCGAGTGTTTCAGAGTGTCTCCGTTGCCCCCACCTCTGGCCACATGCGGTACTGCATACAGTAGCAGTCACTGTGTAACGAATTGTCTGAGTTTCCATTGACTCCTATGGGGAAACTCACTTTGATATACAAGTGCTTTGGATTACAAGCATTCTTCTGGAACAAATTATCCTTGTAATCCAAGATACCACTGTACTAATCTTTAAATGGAGACTCTAGCATTGGGAGAGAATTGTTTATTTTTAGGTCTGTGACTAGATGAGAAACTGTTCACTCTTGAACTGTGTGAGGAGTTCTTTACTGATAGAGCGGTAGAGAAGTGGAACTCCATCCCCACAGTTAGTGGTGTCAGCAGAGAGTGTATATAAATTGTAAAAAAATAGATATGTTTGTTTCTTAGTAAACACAATTCCCAGGGATATTGCAAATGGTAGTGACGCGCACACACACACTCAGGTTGAACTGGCTGGACTGGTGTCTTTATTCAACCTTACCAACTACAGTGCCTTGCAAAAGTATTCACCCCCCTTGGCATTTTTTGTGTTTTGTTGCCTCACAACCTGGAATTAACATGAATTATTTGAGGATTTGCATCATTTAATTTACAGAACATGCCCACAACTTTGAAGATTTTTTTTATTATTGTGAAGCAAACAACAAATAGGACAAATAGGACAAAATAACAGAAAAAGTCAATGTGCAATGTGCAATGTGCTTTGGATAAGTCTCTATGAGCTTGCCACATCTTACCACTGGGATTTTTGCCCATTTCTCCTTGCAAAACTGCTCCAGCTCCTTTACGTTGGATGGTTTGCGCTTGTGAACAGCAATCTAAGTTCTGACCACAGATTTTCTATTGGATTGAGGTCTGGGCTTTGACTAGGCCATTCCAACACATTTCTATGTTTCCCCTTAAACCACTCAAGTGTTGCTTTAGCAGTGTGCTTATGGTCATTGTCTTGCAGGAAGGTGTACCCCTGTCCTAGCCTC
Source organism: Lithobates sylvaticus (assembly GCA_028564925.1). Taxonomy (NCBI): domain Eukaryota; kingdom Metazoa; phylum Chordata; class Amphibia; order Anura; family Ranidae; genus Lithobates; species Lithobates sylvaticus. The sequence continues at coordinate 314,539,270 of CM053026.1, forward strand.
AAATCACACACAGAGTAGTATAGGTTTTGCCTAAGAATATCCCTGTATTTAGCACCATCCATCTTTCCCTCAACTCTGACCAGTTTCCCAGTCCTGACTGCTGAAAAACATCCCCACAGCATGATGCTGCCACCACGGGGATGGTGTTCTTTGGGTGATGTGATGTGTTGGGTTTGCGCCAGACATAGCGTTTTCTTTGATGGCCAAAAAGTTACATTTTAGTCTCATCAGACCAGAGCACCTTCCTCCATGCATTTTGGGAGTCTCCCATGTGCCTTTTTGCAAACTCAAAACGGGACATTTTGTTTTTTGCTGAGAGTAATTGCTTTCTTCTGGCCACTCTGCCATAAAGCCCAACTCTATGGAGCGTACGGCTTATTGTCGTCCTATGTACAGATACTCCAGTCTCTGCTGTGGAACTCTGCAGCTCCTCCAGGGTTACCTTAGGTCTCTGTGCTGCCTCTCTGATTAATGCCCTCCTTGCCGGTCCATGAATTTTGGTGTGCGCCCGTCTCTTGTCAGGTTTGCTGTTGTGCCATGTTCTTTCCATTTGGTTATGATAGATTTGATGGTGCTCTTAGGGATCATCAAAGATTTGGCCTATTTTTTATAACCTAACCCTGACTTGTAGTTCTCAACAGCATTGTCACTTTATTTGTTTGGAGAGTTCCTTGGTCTTCATGGCAGTGTTTGGTTAGAGTTGCCTCTTGCTTAGGTGTTGCAGCCTCTGGGGCCTTTCAAAAAGGTGTGTATATGTAATGACCATGTGACATTTAGATTGTACATATTTCACTAATTATGTGACTTCTGAAGGTAATTGGTTGCACCAGAGCTTTTTATGGGCTTCATAACAAAGGGGGTGAATACATACGCACATGCCAATTATCATTTTTTTATTTCTGAAAAATAGTTTTATGTATATATTTTTCTAATTTTACTTCACCAACTTAGACTATTGTGTTCTGATCCATCACATATTATTCAGATTAAAAAAACATTGAACTAAAGGCTGTAATGTAACAAAATAGATAAAAAGTTAGAGTAAATCCCTCCCAAGTGAGGTAATCCCTAGTTATCAAAAGAACGAATGGCCCCATTGAAAGATTTCCCTTCCATTCCTGTTTTTAGGATAACCTAAAATAGTTTTTTTTTTTTGCTTTCACTCTGTGATAAAGGTAAACAGGACATATGAACAGGGTGGATCTCCCTAACGGGGGCACAGGCAGCAATAACACCCTCACAAATCACTCACTAAATTAGAAGGTGAGTCAGCGCTCCATTTAACCGCTTGCCGACCAGCTGCCGCAGTTGTACTGCGGCAACATGGCTCGGCTGCGCGAATTGCTGTCATGTTACGTTGGTAACATAGACGGCCACTAGGGGGTGCGTGCGCACGGCCGGAGGCGCGCGCACGCCCCCTGCTCGCCCACAGAGCCAATGCGAGTGCCCAGAGTATGAACAGCGATCTGCCATTTCCCCTGCACAGTCCCATCCCCCCTTGAGTTAGAACACACACACTAGGACACACTTAACCCCTTCACTGTCCCCTAGTGGTTAACCCCTTCACTCCCAGTGACATTTTTACAGTAATCAATGCAATTTAATAGCACTGATCGCTGTAAAAATGCCAATGGTCCCAAAAAACGTTGCACGACCGCGCAATTGTCAGTTAAATCAACGCAGTGCCGAATTCGCAAAAAGTGCTCGTCAGGTAGGGGGTAAAATCTTCCGGGGTTGAAGTCCATAGAAGACATATGCAGGAGGGTGATAAGCTTGATAGGAGAAAAAAGGTGCAGTCACTGGCAGCTCCTCGATAGGCATGGGGTCCCCTCAAAACATGTAAACAATAAAGGAGGGTGCCAGATCACAGGCTGGAAGAACAGGTGGGAGGGGGGCGGCAACATGTCTCTGAGGCCCCGCCTCCTTCATCAGACTGTTACAGCTCCAGGCTCTCCTGGCATGTGCTTTTGGGGCTACTCTACAGTTCATTGAGACCGCTGCTCCATTCTACCAGCCCTGTGTGCAGTATACAGAGTTTTTAGATGTAAGTGTTTTCAGAATAAATTGCGGCTTATGTTTGACATATACTGATCTAAAGCTGTCCTTTATTGTTAGCAATAAAAACCTGACAGGTGTTCTAATCACTCTCCAATCTACCCAAGACTTTAAAAAAAAAAAAAAGTTTTGCATTTGGTCAAAATTTATTAAACTTGCTCATACTTCTGCGGTTCAAAAAAAAATCTTAAATTTTAAAAGAGCTTACGTCAGTACCTCCTCCTCCCGCATAGATTTGGCATTTGCGAATCCCACGTTGTTGCCACTAGACATGTGCAATTCGTTTAGTTTTTTTTAGTTTTTCGTTTTTTTTTTGTTTTTTTCGTTCGTTCGTTTTCGTACGAATGAACGAATCGTTCGAATCGTACAAATCCGATTAACAAATCATTCGAATCGAACAAATACGAAAAACAACGAAAATCCGAAAAAAAATAATTAGAAACAACGAATGTACGAATGAAGAAAATCCGAAAAACGAAAACAGGAACAACGAAAATGAACGAAAAAATTCGTACATTCGTAACTTTTTTTTTGTTGAATTGGTAATTTTCCGTGTCCCTTACAATGGTGCTGCTTAACGTGCTTCGAATAGATTGAACGAAAAAATTCGTACATTCGTAACTTTTTTTTTCGATTCGTAACTTTTTTTTTCGATTCGTAACTTTTTTTTTTTTTGTTGAATTGGTAATTTTCCGTGTCCCTTACAATGGTCCTCTTTAACGTGCTTCGAATAGATTGAACGAACGAAAAAATTCGTACATTCGTAACTTTTTTTTTTTCAATTCGTAACTTTTTTTTTTCAATTCGTAACTTTTTTTTTTTCGATTCGTAACTTTTTTTTTCCGATTCGTAAATTATTAAAATGTAATAATAGCATACACATTACATAAAATTATGAATTATGCTCCGATTACGAATCTACGAATGTTACGAAAGTGCGAATAAATACGAATGCGTCCGAATTTCGAATAAACGAAAATGAACCTAACGAAAAAACGAATCAACAAAAAATAACACTTACGAATGTACGAATCGTTACGAATAGGAACAACAACGACTTACGAATGTACGAAACGTTACGAATACGAACACCGACCACTTACGAATGTACAAATCGTTACGAATCAACGGAAACGAAAAAAAACGAAACGAAAATAAACGATTTTTTTTCGAAAACGAAAAAAACGAAACGAAAAAAAACAAATTTTTTTGTTGTGCACATGTCTAGTTGCCACATATTTCAGAGGTCGGTTACCTGGCTGGGGGTCTGTCTGACCACACCCCCCTACAGATAACATTGACTCTTGCCGCGGGAGACCGCAACGGGTCCTGGAGACTGCACCCTGGGTGGATAAGTGAGCCCTCGGTCGAGGCCCTGGTTTCGCCTTATCTACAGGAATACTGGGAACATAATGAGGGCTCGACAGGGGGGCCTGTAGTATGGGACGCATTCAAGGCGTCCACTAGAGGAGCATATGTGTCAGCCATTAAAGCTGCATGGGCTGAAAAAAACTCCAAGTCTGATGAACTCCAGGCTCATAAAAACACATTGTGCTAAAGTACATGCTGAGTCACCCTCCACATCCTCCCTAACTGAATTGCAGATGGCTAGAAGGGCCCTATTGGTACATTTTCAAAACCTTACGCAATGTAACTGCAGAAGCAGGGCTGAGGAACTATTTGAGAAAGGGTACAAAAATGGGAAGCTGTTGGCATACCTAACTGCAGATACACAGACACACATGGCTATACCCTGTGTTTATTCCTCGGAAGGTAACATGGTAAGAGATAGAGAGGGTATAATGCAGGCTTTTGTAGCATATTACATGGACCTTTACTCTGCTATCCCACCGTATGACCACCAGATACTGACTTACCTGCTGGGCCCCCTTCAGACCCTGGTGTTGCCAGATGAGGCGACGGCCAGTCTAGAGGCCCCCTTCACAGACAAAGAACTGGCAATTGCTATTGCATCCTTCCCTAACGGTAGATCGCCGGGACCTGATGGACTCCCAGCGGAGTGGTATAAGCAATATATAGATGTCCTGTCGCCCAGACTTCTACGACTCTACATGGACTGCTTTGAACAAGGGGGTTTACCAACTTCCTTCTATGAGGCACATGTAGTGTTATTGCCCAAACCTGACAAGGACCCACTCTGCTGTTCCTCATACAGACCCATAGCCCTGCTAAATATGGACCTAAAAATACTCACCAAAATGCTTGCCAACAGACTGATGAAAATTATACATCACTTAGTATCACCTGACCAGACAGGATTTATGCCCAAAAAAGCCACAGATATCAACATACTGAGAGTATATACTCATACACAGTTGGGGGCAGAGTCATCCTCTGGGGGGGCACTGGTGTTTTTTGACCTGGAAAAGGCTTTTGATTCTATCGACTGGGGCTATATGACTTATATACTGCAACGCATGGGGTTCGGCCCTACATTCCTCAAATGGATTTCGCTGTTATATGAGCGCCCGGTAGCGGCCCTCTGTTTTAACGGAGGGGTGTCTGAGACTTTTCCAGTGTCCAGGGGCACCAGACAGAGGTGCCCCCTCTCTCCTGGATTATTTTCACTAATAATGGAGACCTTGGTGATTGCACTGCGCTCCTCCCCCCAGATTCAGGGCATTAAGGTAGGCACCCTAACTGAAACCACAGCACTTTATGCGGACGACTTGGTTCTGTTTGTCAGCGACACCGGACCCTCTTTACAGGCGGCGCTGGCACTCTTGGGAAGATTCAAACTGGTCTCTGGGCTCAAGGTTAACTGGTCTAAATCCAAAATACTCCCCTTGCGCTCCCATCCTATCCCCAAACAAGCTGACCCGACACCTCCCGAATCAAATACTTAGGGCTCCAGATCACTAACTCGGTGTCTAACTTCAGCAAACTGAATATTTCCCCGCTGCTTGTTATAATAGCCAAGAAGTTTCAGGCCTGGAAAAACATCCCTCTATCTCTCATAGGGAAGATAAACTTGATAAAAATGAAAATTCTGCCCCTTTTATTGTACAACCTTCGTAATTCCCCAGTTTGGATCCCCAAATCCATCTTTAAATCAATCGATGCCACGATTTCCTCCTTTTTGTGGCAAGGAGGAATCCCCCATCTCAAACTAGCAATACTACAACAGCCATGGGGAGAGGGGGGGGCCTTGCGGTTCCTAATTTTCAAAAATACTTTCTGGCTGGGCAGTTGACGGTGGCACACCGCTGGCTGACTGCTCCTCTGGATGATGACTCTGTATCCCTGGAAACGGCCTGTGTGGGCTCCTACGAGGCGCTGTCTCATTTGGTATACAGGGGTCTAAAAGCTCCATACCCACTGACATCCTCCATGCGCTCAGTGATGAAGGCATGGGTCATGGCTCAGGGAGGGCAATCGCCTAGCTCAACTAGACTTTCCCCTCATACCCCGCTGTGGAGGAACCCTAATTTAACTCACTTTTTTGGTTACCTAGACCCAGTGGTATGGACCAAATATGGTATCAAAACCTTGCTCCACATTGTATCAAACGGTACTTTATTGTCATTTGATGGATTAAAACTAAAATATGATCTGCCAAACTCACAGTTTTTCAGGTACATTCAACTGCGCCATGCTTTTTTGCTCACAATTTGGTGGGGAGCCCCTTGACCTTGAGCCCGGTGACCTAGAGCTACTGACCCGCAGTGCATCACTGCAAAAAACTGTTTCCTGCCTATATAAATACTTATTCCATGAGACGGCCCTCCTGTTGGGGCCTTGCAGGAGAGCTTGGGAGGCTATAGCTCCGGGGCTGGACAGAGATGATTGGGACGATATGTGGGGGACCGCGTTCCAGTATCTAGCAGAGATAGATTGATTCATTACAAATTCCTACACAGAATTTACCTCACCCCGGCTAGACTGGCAAAGATGTTTGGGAATCAGCACTCCCGGTGCTGGAGATGCGCTGCACCCTTAGCTAACTTCATGCATATTTTCTGGGAATGCCCACTAATTAAATCTTATTGGCAAGCCATCGCCTCCTGTATAAGGTCGGTCACCTCAATTTCTATCCCTATGTCCATCGAAGTATGTCTTCTACACTTAGTGGAGACCCTGGCCAGTACCAGGGCTATACGGACCCTTCTTACCCTGTTACTGTTTTACGCCAAAAAGCGCATTATCCTTTCATGGAAGAGCTCTGTGTCACCGACCTTGGAGTCTTGGAAAACATTGGTCAACAAGGCAGTACCCTTTTACAAGGCTACATACTTGAGCAGAGGGGCTCTGAACAACTTTGAGAAAGTTTGGGGGGGGGGTGGATGACTTCCATGGACACGGTATCAGATTAACCACACTGGGACATAACCTAAGATCCTCTGTAGATAAGATAACACGGAAGGTGATTGTCTTTAAGGGCTAGAAGATTAGTGAGTGATTGAAGAATTTGCACACTGCACAGTTGGGGATGGGTAATTCTCCTTAATTAAACCATGTCACTATGGGGCGGGGGGTCGAGAGTGTAACCATTCCACGGAGGACATCAGATAGGACGCGGGGGAGCCACGGAATTGTATCCTTGTGTCCATTGCCTCCGGCTAGAGGTAGGAACGTTTGTGTACCTGTCTGGGCAAAGTTAGGGGGGGATGTACCACAAGTTTCTGTGAGAACTTTTATGTTGTATTGTTTTTCTGTAGTGTACCGGCAAGTTTGTGGCTGGTTGGAGCCCACGTTGTGTGGCTTGTTATAATATGTATTGTATAAAACAAAATAAAAACAAATTTTCAAAAAAAATTTAAAAGAGCTTAAAGGCTGACATTTTAACTGAAAATGTAATTTTCCTACCATATGTGTGATCCACATATGTTGTATACTAAACAAAAAAAGTAAATATCAGATGGGCCATTCATCTGATTATATTTGCACAATTGTTATAAATGCAATGCAGATTTGCAAATATTATTTTGTGTCAAAGTGTTTGTAAAGGTATTTTTTAATAAAATAACAAACATGGTATGCTTACCTGCTCTGATTTTGCACACAGCGGCCTCAAACCTCCTCTTCTGGGGTCCCGAGATGGCACGCTCCGCTCCTCCTTTTCTGCGAGTGCCCCCATAACAAGCCGCTTGCTATGGTGGCAGTCTTGCGGGAGAGCTCCTGAGCCAGGCTATATGTCTGCATACTTGACCCTGAAACACCCCCCCCCCCCCCACCACTTGCTCCCTCCTCCCAGGATTTTACTGACAGCAGCAGCCAATGACTCCAGCTACCATCAGAGCCTCTAGTAAGACCAGGATGAGGAGAGAAGAGCTTCAGCAGATGGGTACAGCGCTGGATCAACAATGGGCTCAGTTACGTTTTTAGGGGGGTTATGTGGTTATGTGGGGAGATGCTATTGAAAGTTATCTTTTACCTTAATGCAAAGAATGCATTAAGGTAAAAAAAAAAAAAAAAAAACCTTTGACCTTTAGAAGCTCTTCAAGTTGTGGCATCAGAAATAAAGGTAATATTGCTGTATGAGAACTGTAGTTGTGCCATGGTAAAAAAAAAAATGATGAGTTACCAAAGTGAGCCTCCAGACCTAAAATCTCCCTCTCGGCTCCAGATTCCAAGTCCACCTCATGAGAATACTTAGTCCTTTACAGACTAGTATGCTCCCTTTTGTCCTGTAAAATAAGTACAAAATTATACAAGTTAAATAACAATACAGTAAAGAAGCAGCTGCTCGCAGAAGGGCAAAAAGATCCTGACGTAATTCTCCAGAAATATCAGATAAGATATGAAGGCATTAAATAAAACATGCTGCATTAAAATATCCTCTTCATCCAGGTGGCATAGCTTCGTGGAGGGCATCCAGCTGTCTTTCTGACTGTGGCAATTCATACTTGATGTCTGGCCAGTTCTTTATAACATCTGCTCAGCAAGCCTGGTGGTGTGCACAACTGAATCACACCCTTGGAATATGAACATAGTAAGCTGAAATGTTCACTGGGAAAAAATGTAGACCGGGCTAAACAACAGTGATTGCTTGTGGAAGAAATCCATGAGATTTATTTCTATTGTGCGGATTACTATGATGTCCACCATTGTCTATTGAGACACTTGCATTAGACATTTTATTCTTAATGGGACTAATATAAAAAAAACACTAGATAAAATTAAATGGAAAGAAAATGACATAAAGCAGCTGCCTATCACAGCAAGTTTGATTTGCAAATGAGGCAAGGAATGTAGTTGCTATGGGTAATGGCATCAGGCTTCTTGCTCCAATTGTTTGTGAATCAGCCCCTTTATATCACATTTTGAAGATATGGCTAATGCAGTCCATTAGAAATATACGAGATATAAGAGAAAATTGGGATTTGATCTTTTCCCTGAAATATCGCCATTTCTTTGAAATGCAGTGGCATAAAAAAAGGATATATGTTAGCGATGAATGAACTGGCCAGGGTTTGGTTCATGGGAGAATTGGACCTATTCAACTTTAGTGAAGTCTATGGGAGCTGAATCTTTTTTATGGCTTTTTTCAGGGCCAATTTGCATTTTTTTTGTTTAAAAAAGGGGGCACGGGCACTTCCATGGAGCATATGTACCTACAAATGCAAAAAATATTTTTTTCAAATACCATTCTGTTGGGAGTGGGTCTTTTTAATTGCATTTACAACATTAAAAATACTGAATTCCTTTAAATAACATGTTTGGTGGTCGCCTAAAATGCAGTGGTATAATGTACTCCCTCCCGCAAATGTGGCAGTTAGAAACAAAACTATTTCTGCTTAATGACAGATTCCAGAGGGCCTGCTTCTGTTTGTAAAAAACAGCATAGTCCCCTCTTCATCCATACCAAACTTGTATCTAATATATAAAATGCAGGTATGGATTTTGAGGTGGACCCCAAACCGTTTTTGTGTGCTGTACTTAAACAAATGTGTGTGGTCGCCCCAAAAACCAATAACAAACCCTAATCAAGGAGAATTAATGGGAGAGGATTGTCCTGGCAGCTTGTTGTTTGAGTCATTGGAGCATCATTCATTGGGATGACCATATTTGGTCAATGAAGTCACCCAAGAGATGCCTGCCAGCTTTGAGAAGGTTTACCACTTTACATCCTGTTAGGCTAAAATAGCAAGGCTTTTATGCGCTTTCATCTATAGCACCTTTCTTTCCCTTGAGTTTGAAACTTTGCCCTTTTTCCTCAAAAAGCACATCAGCATACAGCTCTGCATGCTGAAATGAAATCATCTTACATTCAAAAATGTTTTGCTTTTACTTACAATTTGATTTCTCCAGGCGCAAGTGATGTAAACAGCGCATTAACAACTGCTTCTTTGGAAGTTGCTGTCACATGTTCCAGGAGACAGGCCGAGTTATAGACAGAGTACCAGAAAGTAAAGAGAGATGGATTCACCTGCCCTCAATGAAAATGGCCACCATTAGAAGAATGAGGAGGATAAGAAAAATAAGGTGGAGAAAGAGTAATGCCGCGTACACACGATCAGAAATTTGCCCAGCAAAAGACCGATGAGAGGTTTTGGTCAGAATATACGACCGTGTGTATGCTCCATCGGACTTTTGCTGGCGGAATTCCAGCCAGTAAAAGATTGAGAGCATGTTCTCAATTTTTCGGTCGGAAAAAGTTCTGATCGTCTGTACCAATTCCGACGCGCAAAATTCATACGCATGCTCGGAAACAATTCAACACATGCTCGGAAGCATTGAACTTAATTTTCTCGGCTCGTGGTAGTGGTAGTGTACGTCACCGCGTTCTTGACGGTCAAAAGTTCAGCGAACTTTTGTGTGACCGTGTGTATGCAAGCCAAGCTTGAGCGGAATTCCTTCGGAAAAAACATCCAAGATTTTTCCGACGGAAATTCCACTTGTGTGTACGCGGCATAAGAAGCCTGCAATAATCTATAAGCATCTGTTTGAAGAATGCCAATAGTACATTTTAAATGTGCCTTTGTTGTATTTTTTAAGATAAAGGTGAAGTTCCACTTCTCCAACCAGAAGAGCTCTCAATATAGAGTACCTGTCACTGTCCATGCTATCACAAGGGATGTTGTTCATCCCTTGTGATAGCAATAAAGTTGATAATAAAATGTAAAAAGACAGTGCTAAAAAATACATTTAAATAAAAAAAACTTAAAAGAATGCCCCTGTCCCCCCATGCTCATCCAACCCTGTGAAATGTTATGGAATAAGTAAACATGAACTTGTGTTTCACATGAGTGGATAATTGAAGTGAATCGTCACACAATTTATTGTGTAAATATTCTTAACTTTACTCAAATCTTATATCTGTAAACCTGTTTCGGAGACTTTACTGACTCTCAAGCTATAAAAAATAAATACCAATAAAGATAAAATGGTTAGATCAGGACATGACTTAGGCTAGAGTTATTGTCAGTGTCAGTCTTAGCATTAGGTTTATCATCCGCATTAGTGTCAGTGTGTCATAGGTAGGCTAATAAAAACGCAAAATGCACACTATTAGGTCCTGCTGCAGTTACAGACAACATTTATATATATATTATATTATACTTTTCTACTACTTTGGCCAGAATGTGTTAATAAAAAAAAAAAATCAAGAGATATTGATTAAGGTTCACCAGCAAATGATGGTACAATTTGGCCTAAACAAAACAAAGTATAATTCCTGAGGATGCACAAATAATTGCTACTATATTTACAGTTTTATTAATATATGCAAAAGTTGCAAAACTAGGTTCAGGTGTAAAGGTTTGTTTCTAGCTTCCATTATTAAGGGGATAACAAAGACTAAATAGCTCACAGATTGTTGATACACAGTTATTGTCACAAGTTCCCAATGACTTCTCTGAGAAAAGATCTGGCACACTGAGTAAATAACTGGATGCCTGCAGCTTAAAGTGCTACTAAACCCACAACAGTAAAATCAGGCTGTGTATTTTGCAGTAAAGCATGCTTTTTATACTCACTGTGGAACCTAAGGGGTTGATCCTCCATATTGTGTAAAAAGGCAAGTTCATCCTGTCTTCTCTGACCCTCCCCTTCTTGTACTGTCCCCAACCCATCTGCTGATAGTACAGAACCTTGGGGGCCCTCTGCACATGCTTAGTTTGGTGTATATTGGTGGAGAGGGTTTTTTTTTGGGGGGGGGTGGAGCATGTGATCAGCACAGGGCCAATCAGCACTGTCCAGACAGAGGGTCAGGGGTCATGTAGCCTCATAGGACAGTCAGAGGAGAATGAAAACTGTTCCTACAAGCTTTAACCAGTGCTCAACCGGACACTGATAGAAGTTATAAGACTTCTATATACTGCTAATGAAAAAATTTATTCAGCAGTTTATATTTACTAAAATAATTGCATTTCCATGTTCTGTGTACTGTGGGAGACCAGATATAGTCAATGCAGGGTCTGGAATTTACCGTATTTATCGGTGTATAACTCGCACAGGCGTAAAGCACGCACCCCAATTTTAGGAGGGAAGTTTAAGGAAAAAACATTTTAAATAAAGAACTTTGAAGCAAAATTAGGGTCACAGCTCATCAATGCACCCTGCTCAGTGCCCATCTGCAGCCTATAATTTGCCCATCAATGCACCCTGCTCAGTGCCCATCTGCAGCCATTAAATTGACCAACAATGCAGCCTGTTCAGTGCCCATCTGCAGCCTCACCTTTCACATCATTGCAGCCTCGCCAGTGTTGGATTATCCCTGCTGTCTCGGAGGAAAGAGGAGGAGCGAGCGCCGCTGAATTACACAGAGCCGCGATCTCCTGTGTACCCAGCGCTCCGTCACTCACAGCCATGCCTCCCGGCTCTGCTCATATGATAGACAGAACAGTGGCCCAATGCAGGGCCTGGAGGCATGGCTGTGAGTGATGGAGCGATGGGTACACAGGAGATCATGGCTCTGTGTAATTCAGCAGCGCTCGCTCCTCTTCCCTCAGAGACAGCAGGGGGAATCAGTGTATAACATGCACCCACGATTTTCCCCTGATTTTAAGGGGCGAAAAATTGCATGTTATATGCCGATAAATACGGTAGTAGCACTTTATCATTGCTGGAACACTGCACCCCTGCAATCCCATTACTCACCTGTTCACCTAAGCCAAGGAAGACTGCTCTTAAGGCATAAACATGAACACTACTACCTTACTCTATTGTTCCACTGTGAACCATCATGCACCAATGTTTCTTGTCAGTTGCTTGGTATTGCCTAATAGTGTCGGGCGAACGGTTCGGGCCCAGTAAAAGTTTGGCCCGAACATCGGCTGTTCGCCCGTTCGGTGAACACCTGAAATTGCGGGATGTTCGCTTGCTGAGCACCCCACAATGCACTGTGCGCTGCATAGTGCATTTTAGGGCCCTAATTGGATGAAGCTTTGTCAATTAAAGCGGAGCTCTACCCTAAAGTGGAACTTCTGCTCATCGGATCCACCCCCCCTTCAGTGCCACAATTGGCACCTTTCAGGGGGGAGGGGGTGCAGATACCTGTATAATACAGGTATCTGCACCCACTTCCGGGCATAGATAGCCACAGATTCTGCGGCTATTACGCCACTTCCTGCCCCCCCCCCCCCGCTGTCTGCTGGGAAACACACAAGTCCCAGAGACAGCAGGGACTATCAGTATTGCGCACAATGCACATTAGGGAACCGGGAAGTGAAGCCGCAAGGCTTCACTTCCTGATTCCCATACCGAAGATGGTGGCGGCAGCACCCAAGAGCCGAGTGACAGTTCGGCTTCCGGTGCCGACTTTGCGGGCGCGCTGGACAGGTAAGTGTCCATATTTTAAAAGTCAGCACCTGCAGTATTTGTAGCTGCTGACTTTAAAAAAAAAAAATTCGGGGGAACTCCCGCTTTAAGGCACAGAGCACTGTCAGAGCTCTGATTGGACAAAGTGATGATGACTTTGTCCAATCATGGCTTAGTGCTCATAGTCCCACCCCACACTAAAAAGGGTCCTTGCCATAGGATCCTTCTACAGTGTTGTTGGAGGGGAGATGTATAGAGCAGGGCTCAATTTGCTACTAGCGAGTTAGTGTGTTCACTTATTGTGACTCTGGGTGTAGAGTGTTATGCCCCGTACCCACGGTCGGAAATTCCGACCACAAAATCGTCTGATTTTTTCCGACGGATTTTGTCCGACACTGGTGTTGCATAGACACGGTCAGACAAAGTTGTCGGAAAATCCGATCATTCTGAACGTGGTGACGTTCATTGCGTACAACGGAACTACGTAGAGGCTAGTAGCCAATAGCTTTGGTCTCGTAATTTGATCTGAGCATGCGTGGCACTTTGTCCGACGGAAAAAGTGCGATGGAGCCCACACACGGCCGGATTTTCCGACAACATGGTCCGATCGGACATTTTCCGTCTGAATTTTCGACCGTGTGTACGGGGCATTAGTGTGGTGTTAGTACAGTGTGAGTATAGTGTGTCAGTATAGTGTAGTGTGAGTATAGTGTGTCAGTAGTTTAGTGTGTCAGTATAGTGTAGTGTGTCAGTGTAGTGTGTTAGTGTAGTGCACTGTTTAACACAGCATTACATAACATTTAGTGCTGTATACAGTGCTGTATACCTTTATTTTATTTATTTTTTGTTTGCAGTGTGTTTTTTTTTTTTTTGGTCCTCTGCCTCCCCCCTTTTTTAAATTGCCAGTCGCAGTTTTTTTGACTTCAACACTGGTGTTTTACATTTTTTTATAAAGGGCACCAAACACACATTTCCCAGTTTCTATTAAATTTGGGTAATAAGCCAAACCCAATAACCCATCATGTCTGGGAGGCCAACAAGGAGAGGCAGATGTTTCCAAGCCACTATGAGGGGGCCAGCAGCATCTGTGTCCAGAGGCAAAGGTGGACATGGTCCATACTCAGGCGGGGAACCTTTGTCTCTGTTTAGTGATGTTGGCCGTGCTATCTAGTCACAGCATGCAGAGGAAGGGGTGGACTGGCTAACTAAACCATCCTCATCCTCCTCATCCATTATCACCCAAGCTGAGACTAGTGTGCAGTCCACCGCAGCTGCCAGAGCGGCTTATTGTGCCTCCTTGTCCACAGCTACTTCTGCCATAGCCCCAGCATCATGCATGAAGGAGTCAGCTAAATTATTTAAACATAGCATCACCCACTTGCTTCTTGACAATGCACAGGCATTACTTGTTTCCAATGTTGGTTCTGAGGTTGAGAAAAGGAGTAACATGAACCAACAGAGAGGGGAGAAAACTTATAAACAACAAATTGGCAGTCATTTTCCCCCAGCTGCAGCGTATTGCCAAGTTGGCTCCAGTGATGATGAGCATGGAGGGGGTTATGATGATGAGGTCACTGACTTTATCTAAAAAAAAAATTGTTAATCTTGGCCTGAGTGTACTATAATTTGGCCTCTTCCCATAAGGCTTGCTCACTGTGGTGCAAAAATGTATTATTTCCACCCAAAGTCTGCCAAATGCCGAGTACACACGTTCGGACTTTGTCCGCCAGACCTAGTCCAGCGGATTGTCCGCCGGACCTAGTCCGGCGGGACTTCCCCACACACGCCCGGACTTCCGAGCGTGTGACTTGCCCACACACGCCCGGACTTCTCCGGCGGACAATCCGCTGGACAAAGTCCGCGGGACTTTTGAAAATGAACGGACTTGCCCACACACGGAGCAGTCCGTTCATTTAGAACGTAGCTTCAGGTATACGTAGCTAGCGTAGGCAGTGAATGCCGCCGCGCTAGCTCCGTCACCTGGCATGGATTTAAAGGGACTCCCCACGCCGAAAAACCAAATCCATCTCAGACCCTTATCCGAGCACGCAGCCCGGCAGGCCAGGAAAGGGGTGGGGACGAGCGAGCGCCCCCCTCCTCCTGAGCCATACCAGGCCGCGTGCCCTCAACATGGGGGGTGCCCCGGGGAAAGGGGGGCCGTGCGGCCCACCCACCCCAAAGCACCTTGTCCCCATGTTGATGAGGACAAGGGCCTCTTCCCGACAACCCTGGCCATTGGTTGTCGGGGTCTGCGGGCGGGGGGGCTTATCGGAATCTGGGAGCCCCTTTTATAAGGGGGCCCCCAGATCCCGGCCCCCCACCCTATGTGAATGAGTATGGGGTACGATGTACCCCTACCCATTCACCTAAGGTGTAAAATGTAAAGTAAAAAAACCACACAATTTTGAAAAAATATTTTATTGCACTGCTCCGGGGTCTTCTTCCGTCTTGGGGGTCTTCTCGCCGGACTCCTCTGCCATTTACCTAGCTCTTTTACCGAGCGGAGAAGTCCGGCTACCTTCTTCGTCATCGCCGCCGCCGTCTGGGGGTCTCGATCCGCCTTCGGGGTCTTCCGGGGTCTCTTCTGTTCTTGCCGCAGTCGTCGTTTTCCGCGCCGCCGGCGCCTTCTTCTTCTTCCGATGTTGACTCGTCGCTCGATCTGGCCGGAATGCCAGAGCCGGGCTGTGCTGGGACTTATATAGGGACAAGGGGACAGGGTCACATGCTCATGTCACATGGTGACCCCGCCCCCCCAGCATCCTCCGGGACTGTGACATCACAAGGGGGCGGGGTCACCATGTGACATGAGCATGTGACCCTGTCCCCTTGTCCCTATATAAGTCCCAGAACAGCGCGGCTCTGGCATTCCGGCCAGAGCGAGCGACGAGTCAACATCGGAAGAAGAAGAAGAAGAAGGCGCCAGAGGCGCGGAAAACGACGACCGCGGCAAGAACAGAAGAGACCCCGGAAGACCCCCGAAGGCGGATCGAGACCCCCAGACGACGGCGGCGACGACGAAGAAGGTAGCCGGACTTCTCCGCTCGGTAAAAGAGCTAGGTAAATGGCGGAGGAGTCCGGCGAGAAGACCCCCAAGACGGAAGAAGACCCCCGGAGCAGTGCAATAAAATATTTTTTCAAAATTGTGTGTTTTTTTTACTTTACATATTACACCTTAGGTGAATGGGTAGGGGTACATCGTACCCCATACTCATTCACATAGGGTGGGGGGCGGGATCTGGGGGCCCCCTTATAAAAGGGGGCTCCCAGATTCCGATAAGCCCCCCGCCCGCAGACCCCGACAACCAATGGCCAGGGTTGTCGGGAAGAGGCCCTTGTCCTCATCAACATGGGGACAAGGTGCTTTGGGGTGGGGGGGCCGCACGGCCCCCCTTTCCCCAGGGCACCCCCCATGTTGAGGGCACGCGGCCTGGTATGGCTCAGGAGGGGGGGGCGCTCACTCGTCCCCACCCCTTTCCTGGCCTGCCGGGCTGCGTGCTCGGATAAGGGTCTGAGATGGATTTGGGGGGGACCCCCACGCCGTTTTTTTCGGCATGGGGAGTCCCTTTAAATCCATGCCAGGTGACGGAGCTAGCGCGGCGGCATTCATTGCCTACGCTAGCTACGTATACCTGAAGTCACGTGCTAAATGAACGGACTTTCCGATGAGCAGCAAGTCCGTTCATTTCAAAAGTCCGGCGGACTAGCCTACTAACGGCGGATTGTCCGCCGGACTGCCAAGTCCAGCGGATAATTTTAAAACAAAACTTAAAACCTTTTGCCTAGTCCGCCGGACTTTTGGTGCCAAAAAGTCCGCCGACGCCCACACACGAGGGGATTGTCCGGTGGACTGGAGTCCAGCGGATAATCCCACGGGATAGTCCCTTCGTGTGTACGCGGCAAAAGAGACACCAGAATTTACCAAAAAATCTCTTATCTTGTTCTTCGAGACTGACTCCCCAAGCCATTGTTTACACAATAAAGAAAGCTTGGACGGAAAAATCTATTGAAATTTAATTTTCTTTCTTTATATATGTCCATTTTTTTGCGCTATAAAACAAAAAAAGACAGATAATTTTGAAAAAAAAAACAATATTTTTTACTTTTTGCTATAATAAATATCCCCCCCAAAAAATGTAAAAAAAACGAATGTCTTCATCAGTTTAGGCCAATATGTATTCTTCTACACATTTTTTGGTAAATAATATCGCAATAAGCATATATTGATTGGTTTTCACAAAAGTTATAGTGTCTACAAAATTGGGGATAGTGTTATGGCATTTTTTTTTATTTTTTTATTTTTATTATTTAATTTTTTCTAGTAATGGCAGTGATCAGCAATTTTTAGCGAGACTGCGACATTGAGGTGGACAGATCGGACACTTTGACACTTTTTTGGGACCAGTGACATTTATACAGCGATCAGTGCTATAAAAATGCACTGATTACTGTATAAATGTCACTGGCAGGGTAGGGGTTAACACTAGGGGATGATCAAGGGGTTAAATGTGTTCTCTGGGAGGTGTTTCTAACTGTGGGGGGAGTGAACTGACTGGGAGTTCACAGAGATCGCTGTTCCTAATCACTTGGAACAGATAATCGCTCTGTACTCCCCTGACAGAACGGGACGCTTTTTGTTTACATTGACAGATCCCCATTCTGGCTCTCTGAGGAGCGTTCACAAGTAGCAGGCGGACATCGCGGCCGCTGGCCACACGCATCGGCTCTGGCGCTGTGCGCGCGCCCACTGTATCTATTGTACGAAGCAACGGGAATCTTTTTTTTTTTTTTTAAATGTGCATTGATACATTTCCCCCAGGGCACTGCCCAGGCCCCCCATACCCTTTGTATGGCCAATAAGTTGCATATAAGCCTTCAAAATGGACACTTTGATTTTTCAAGTTGGTGTCTCATAGACTTAAATGGGGTTCGCAGTTTGGGTCCGAACTTTTGCAATGTTCGAGAGTTCTAGCATGAACTGAATCAGGGGATGTTCGGCCCAACTCTACTGCCTAATCACAAGGTAGTGGTTCTTCTATGGCAGAGAAGCCCATCTCCCGTGGCTGTATACTACCACACGATATGTTCCTCTTACAAGCATATAAGCCTTCAAAATGGACACTTTTGATTTTTCAAGTTTGTGTCTCATAGACTTAAATGGGGTTCGGAGTTTGGGTCCGAACTTTTGCGATGTTCGAGATTTCTAGCATGAACTGAATCAGGGGATGGGTTTCGGCCCAACTCTACTGCCTAGTGCCTAATCACAAGGTAGTGGTTCTTCTATGGCAGAGAAGCCCATCTCTTATGGCTGTATACTACCCCCTACTCTCTTGCCCATGTATACTCTTTATATTCATCGTTTAGCAGGAAACAAGTAATTGCTTTTAACAACTGAGAAATGTAAAGACATCCACTCTTTCTTAGAAAATACAAATGGCATATATACACCACTTGCAACAAGTGAGCACACAGCCCCATAACATTTATCTTTGCCACTTAGCTACTATGACATACCAGCATACCAGACTCAAAAGCCTGCTACATTTTACTACAATAAAGAAAAACAAAGCATTGAAAGATAAGATAGAAATAGAACTAAAACAAACCATCCACCCTAATCATTCATCATCAACTCCCAAAGCCAAATTTTCCCCAAACAAGCTATGCACCACATCATGAAATTTGAGCTGCTTTCTAGCTAAATTCCAACATTAGTCACAGTCCATTTTAGAACTTCTTTCTCTCCAAATAGAAAATATAATTTTTAAGTGTAACAGAATTGTACAGGAGTAAAATGTAGGTGGAAATGTTTGTGGTTTTTGGTTGTAGGTGACAGAAGGTATGTCGAAAGAACAGCCGTTTGCATTGCTTGACAGATGTCAAAATCGACAAGTCAAAAACAATGCTGGTAATGTTACAGTGAATGGAAAACTTTCATCAACTACTGAAAAGGAAAATATTAAAAATAAAAAAAAGTTATGCCATATGGGTTCCTAAGAAGTTCTCTTTGCATGGTCATGACTGAAAGCAGTCACACAGGGCTTTCTTGTGATAACTTGTTACAGGACAAGAAAACACTGCTGTGTGTACAGGCGATGTGGCAGGTGAGAGTGATTAATTCTCAGGAGTTGTGACACAAGTGCGTTTACTTCCTTCTATGCATCCGCTGTGTAAGCTATCACCTGCCTCCCTCAGAAAAACATTTCACCTAACAATCTGTAAATGTACCAGCAGCTAAACTGGGGACTATAAAAAGGAAGTAAATATTGTTTAAAATTTTTTTTTTACATTTTTCAAAGCATGGAGAGCCTTCATGATTAGAAAGAATGTAACCTGATGATCTGCTGACAGGTAAATTCAGCACGCCGACTGTCCCAGAGCCTGTATAGCAATTAAGGCCAGTGTTTATCTCTGTACAATGAAGATAGAATATCATAATGCTAACCAAATCCCACAACATGAGTGAGTAACATGAGGGCTATCACATGAGAGATCACAGTACTGCAAGCTGACCTTTTGTAGGAAAATCTTACAAAAAACATATAGCGTAAGTAACCAAGTAGTAAACAATATGGCTGCAATTAAATATATACAGTATCATCATATAAAGCATACAGATGTATTCAAAAGGTCCAGTTGCTGTTTGAATAAACATTCGATTGCAGTGTGGTGCTTGATGTAAACAACCCCTACATGATTGTTGGCACCAGGAATGGTGGTGAAGCTTTTCAGAAACTGCTGACCTCCCAGAACTTTTACATACTACAGTCCTAGAAATTATAGTGAATGATATAATAAACAAAAATATGCAGGGAGCAAGAGCCTTGTAGTAGGAAATGCCTTGTTCACAACATGGGTCATGAGAGAATGGCAAGACTTGTTCAAACTACTGGGCAATTGATAACGATTTAAATACCCTCTTTACAAAAGAGGGTTTAAAGAATATGTAAACTCAGCATTTCATATTCCTGATATGTGCCTGCTGTACCATGTACTTGTATGAAAAAGTATCATGTTCTCTTTGTATTGTTTCCTTTGTGTGAAATCTCTGGTGTCCCTGCCAGTCCCTCTGCTTTCATAATAATAACTGACCTCAGTAGGCATGAGAGCACAGTGTGGTCAGTTCTCCAACTATGCTGGGAAATCAATGTGCTCTCCTCCAATGATCAGACTTGAGATCAGTCCCGACACACCAATCGCTGCACAGCCTTTCACCGGGAAGCTCAGTGTGCTGCTGTTTCTCCTTCCCCAGCTCTTATGCAGCTGAGAACAGAGGCTATGTGATCACATATAAAAAATTGGAAAAAAGGTATTTATAATTTTTTTATATCTATAGACAAATGTTTGGGCTTTCATTTCTATTTTAAATTGAATGTTTTTTTTTAGGGTGATTGTTTTATTCAGGACAAAATTACCAGTTTTGTTTTATTTCCCCCTCCTCAGCATATACTTACCTTCAGTGTTGGTCATCTTACTTTAAAAAAGTAATTAGTTAAGTTACAAATTACTTCTCCCAAAAAGTAATTGCGTTAGTAACTCAGTTACTACATTGGAAAAGTAATTAGTTACGTAGCAAAGTAACTGTGACTTTTTTTTAATATTCTATACGTGTAACTAAGGGGCGGGTCTAATATTACTGTAAGCAAGGGGCGCATTTATTATTATTGTTATACATCGTGTAACCAAGGGGCTGCTCTATTATTACTCTAACCTAGGGGCAGATCCGTTATAGCGTGTAAGCAAGGGGCGGGTCTATTATTATTATATCGTGTAAGGGGCGGATTGCTACAGAAGAGGGCGAATTTTAAATTAATGGGCAGAGCTCGATATATAACAATAATAATAAATGGGCCCCTTGGTTACAGTAATACTAGACCCGCCCCTTAGTTACATGATAGATGCCCCTTGCAGAGTAGCACTAGCATCAGGAGCGTGCAGCATCGGCTCGTACAATTACATGTTAACTGCACCTGCGCGGTGTAGAGTTCACTTAGAGCTGTTTAGGTTTGGCAATTTTCGGAAGCTCCGTAGTCCTTCGTACTGCGCAAGCGCTGCGCCTGCGCAGTACAGGGGGTCCTTATCCAGCGGGGGATCTTTTTCGGCAGGACACCGGAATTACACTACTACCATCTAGTGGCGGTAGATGTTATTGCGGTAACGCAAGTAATGGGAACTGCGTTACCATGAGGGGAAAAGTAATCAGTTAGATTACTCGTTACCCTCTAAAGTAACTGTGTTAAGTAACTCTGTTTATTTTAACTCAGTTACTTACATCACTGCCCCTCCCCCTACATCACAACTCCCCTGCCCTTCTGTTCAGCACCAAAATTTTAAGAAAATACTGGGATACTTTTAGGTATGGAGAAGCATGTGACTCAGTCCAAGTGATGGTACTGGGCCATTTAGAGTTGTGATATATGGAGTCTATAGCCCTATGTAAGCTATTAGTTTGACTTACTAAATTTTTTGTGAAAAGGTGAACTTACACTTTAACTACTGACTCAAAACTTATGCAAGACTTTCCTTTAATCCCAGGGTCAGATGAAGCAGTGGGGAAGTGGGGAGGATTTCATTAAAGTAAACTTGTTGCTTTGCCCTGCATGGGTTACATTAATACCAAATGAGAATTTAAATTCCATACTTTACTGTTGCTGAATATGTGCACACATTTTTGGATACAGATACAGAGATCTACAAAAAAAGCAGATGACTGAAACAAAATTTAGGTAGCTTGATTTATGCACCTATATTTGTCATGGACTGTGTGCAGTATAGCTTGTCTGTTGTAATGGCAGTGATTTTTTATCATATAATATTGTAAATGAACATCATAATATATTTTTTTGTATATATGTGACACAAAAATGTGGCATTTCTTTATTGCACTTCGCTATAAAATCAAAATCATTGCAAAAATGGTTGAGGCTTTACTCTGAGAACATTAACCACATCAATACAGGGCACTTTTACCCCCTTCCTGCCCAATTTTCAGCTTTCAGTGCTGTTACACCTTTAATGACAATTGTGCAGTCAGGCAACACTGTACCCAAACAACATTTCTATCATGTTCACACAACTGGAGCTTTCTTTTGGTGGTATTTAATCACCACTGGGTTTTTATTTTTTGCTAAGTAAAGTAAAAAAGACTAGACATTTTGAAAAAAAAAAAAAAAAAACACGTCTTTCTTCGATTATGTTATAACAATTTGCAAATAAATACCGGTAATCTTTCTTCATAAATTTAGGTCAAAATGTATTCTGCTACATTTCTTTGGTAAAAATAACCCAAATCAGTGTATATTATTTAGTCTGTAGGAAAGTTATAGAGTCCACAAACTATGGTATATATCTGAAAATTGATCAATCCTGATGTACTGACGGGCCTATCTAATTTATTGAGGCCCAAAAAAGTCAAGACAGTACAAATACCCCCAAATGACCGCTTTTTGTAAAGTAGATAGTCCAAGGTATTTAGTAAGGGGCATGCTGAGTTTTTTGAAGTTGTGTAATATTTTGGCATCATTTTTTGGAAAATGAACAGAAACAAAAAAAAAATGGCACAATTTTTATTTTTTACATACTATCACCAGTGCAGTACAGTGTCAGGATATAACCGATGTGGCAGTGATCAGGGACACTGACTTGTAACAGTATGGAAAAAAAAATTTATATATATTTTCTTATTACTTTTTTTCCTTTTTTTTTTTTTAACACACTGGGACAATGGGACCTTGTAACATTGTACTACTCTGGGGAAGTTATCAGGATTTTTTTTTTACATATTACGATTGCTTATAGCAGTGAATTACATTGCTATAAGCAAGCATTTTACTGAATAAAACAAATGCATTCAGTTTGTTTTGCTGTGATTTGCCAGAGCTAATCACAAGGTGCAGATGGGCTGTGAGTGGCCCTGTCTGTACCATGTGATCACATTGACCAAACACAGCTAACACAATTGTACACAATGGATGGCATGAAAGGAAGCCATCCATTGTTTACAACTGTCATGTGACCTGCTGTGATTGGTCACATGGTACCGGCAGCGAGCCAGTGACAGATCGCACCGCAGCGCGGCCACGTGCAAGGCGTGATTTGAGAGGATGTCATATGACGTCCATCCAGATCGACAAAAGGCCCGCCCGGCCGTCATTTTGTTATAGGCTGGGCAGGAACTGGTTAAGGTCTGTTCTTTTCAAATCAGATGTTGATAGTAGCGCTAGCATTATTTCATGGTTGGGAAACTTGACTGGCTCTAGAAATTGAGTCCCTGCTGCAGGCTTACTCCACAGCCTGAAAATAACCCAGCTCCATACAGAATCAGAAGCCCCAGCTCCAAAGCTACTCCCGATATTATTGCTGGAGGTCTAAACACAGCTACAAGATTCTGCGTACAGCTACTTCTTTTAATTATAAGCTCTGGTGCTGGTGAAGAGAACAACAAAAATTACATTTCATTTTTGCTACTTTTACTTTGATAAAAATTTTACCAGTCCGATTTAATCTTTCAGGGAATATATGACACATTTAAATCACACAGAATAATCTAATTTACTGGTACATGAGAAGATGGCATAAATAAAATGGGAAGATGTGGAGATGAACTGTCAATGTTGTATTGCGATGATATATGTTATCTCAATATATCATTTGGTCATAGAACAAAATGTATTGCATTATAATATCATAATACAGGCGGTCCCCTAGTTACAAACATCCGACCTACAAACGACTCCTGCTTACAAACGGAGGGAGACAACAGGAAGTGAGAGGAAATGTACCACTAGTAAAGGAAATTCACTCCTGTAAGAGTTATTATGGAAAAAGGGTACCTCCAGTTATCACCAAGGCTTGTTTCCACAACAACCCAACATTTTCAAAATCCAGTTGTCATTGGAACAGAAAGTGAGGTGAAATCTTCCGAACAGGGGCACAGACAGCAAAACAAACATTACAGGGGTGTTAACCATTCCATATGCTATCCAAAATGCTTAAAAAACGGAAAATTTATATCAAATACTTACCATAATTTTCCTTTCCTGATAGGCTCCATGGCAGCATACGTGTGGGTTGGCCCCGCCTCCATAACTACCCAATAGGACCCCTCTCCCATAAATCTTTGCTCCTGGCTGCTATCCGTGTTCCGTAACTAGCCTACTCCAGACATTTGGGAGGGAACTCCTGCTGCCATGGAGCCTATCAGGAAAGGAAAATTACGGTAAGTATTTGATATAAATTTTCCGTTTTCCTGACAGGCTCCATGGCAGCATACGTGTGGGAAATAACTCGCCAAAACACACCCGGGTGGGCAAAATGTTGAGCAAAGAAACCAAAATTTATTTAACATTGTCCAACGACAATACTTGTAAACCAAAATTAATAGAAGACAGCGCAGCTGGTTCAACGCAATAATGAGAAAGAAAAGTGTTGATTGTGGACCAAGAGGCCGCTCTACAAATAACATCAGGCGCCACATGCCGAGAAGCCGCCCACGAGGTCGAGATGCTCCGTGTTGAATGAGCCGTCACTGCCTCAGGAGGAGCCAAGCCCTTAGCTCTGTATGCCCTTTCAATCGTCTGCACAATCCATGTGGAAATTGACCTAATTGACGCTCGCATCCCTTTATTCTTGCCATGAAGAAGGACGAAGAGGAATTCCGTTTGCCTGAATGGAGCTGTTGCCTCCAGATATTGTTTTAAGGTGTGGCCTACATCAAGAGGATGGATCTCTTGGTCATCTGACGTCTTGAAGGTAGGGAGTACAATCTCCTGATTCTCATGGAAGACTGTGGTTACTTTTGGGTTTGACCCTAACATTGGAATCAGCACCACTCTGTCTTCAAAAAAGGTCAGAAAAGGTTCCTCTGAACCCAGATTCCTGATCTCTGATACCCTTTTCGCTGACGTTATCGCCACTAGGAAGACAGTCTTCAGAGTAAGATCCTTAACAGACAAAGGTTGAGCCAAATCTTTCCCAAGATTTGACAGAAAATCCAGAACTAATGGAAGGTCCCATTTGGGAAACCTGGGTCTTCTTTGTGGTCTGAGCCTGATGGCACCCTTAAAGAACTGACGAACTAAGGCGTGATTCGCCCATGAGACTCCCGTGAAGGCTGAGATGGCTGACACTTGCACTCTTAATGAGCCGACCGCCAGAGATAAAACCAGTCCGGACTGAAGAAAGCTCAGAATATCATGAACCGCTGGAGAGTTACACGAGTTCTCTCTTGATGACATGTGTACAGCAAACCTGGACCAAATGCGCTCATACACCCTATTAGTGCTTCTTCGTCTGGCATTAAGAAGAGTTGGAATCGCTTCTTTCGGGCAACCAAGAGCTTCTAGCCTTCCCCTCTCAAGAACCACACCTTGAGGTGCAGACAAGATGGGAACGGGTGTAACGTCTTGCCTTGAGACAATAGATCCGGCCTGAGAGGTAGGAGAATTGGGTCTTGATAGCTGAGGAGCAGCAGCAGAGGAAACCACGGCCTGTTGGGCCAGAATGGAATGACCGCAATAATCTCCACTTTTTCTGTTCTGAGCCTCCGCAGAAACTGTAGGATTACCGGGACTGGAGGGAAGGCATAGGCCCTCTGGAAATCCCAACTGGTCGTGAGAGCATCTATCCCGAACGCCTGAGGGTCCCTGAACCTCGCAAAGTACTTTGGCATCTTGAAATTGCACGGGGAAGCGAACATGTCGACTTCCGGAGATACTCCCAGTGTTAGGAGCCACTCGAAAACCTCTCTGTGAAGGGACCACTCGTTGTTGTCCAACTCGACCCGAGACAAGAAGTCTGCTTGCACATTCTGGGCCCCCGGAATGTATACTGCCGAGATGTTGGCTAAGTTCTTTTGAGCCCAACTCATTAAAGGCTCCACTTCTTGTAACAGGGACCAGCTGTGAGTCCCGTCTTGTTTCCTTATGTATGCCACTGCAGTTGTGTTGTCCAACCTTAGCATGACGGAAGAGTTCAACACTAGATGGCGAAAGGATAGGAGTGCCTGAAAGGCTGCCCTCAGTTCCAGAATGTTGGAAACGACTCCTTGAGACTGGAATGTCCACCTGCCCTGAGCCACATCCGAAAGGCAATGAGCGCCCCAACCTTGGTTGCTGGCATCTGAGGTCACCGTGATCCACGAGATGGGAACAATCGAATGATGGTTGCGCAGATTCTTCCCTTGAAGCCACCAGAGGAGAGATGTCCTCATAGATGGGGTAAGAAAGATGCGCTGATTCTGGTTGACAGAGTTCCATTGATGCAGAAACCCCTTCTGAAAGGGACGAGTATGCCACTGGGCCCACTTCACCATGGGGATGGTTGCCGTCATTGTGCCAATTATTTTCAGGCACTGGGCTGCATGAATCCTGTCTCGGATCACCACGATTTTCTCCTCTGGGAGGGAGATGGTACCCTCCACGGTGTTGAATAGGGCGCCCAAAAACACAAGGGACTGAGACGGCTCTAGCTGACTCTTCTCTAAATTCAGGAGCCACCCGAACTCTTGCAGGGTAGAGATGACAACCTTTTTGTGATCTAATAGCTGATCCTTGCTCTGAGATAGTAAAAGCAAGTCGTCCAGGTAATGGTGGAGACGCACACCCTTGACCCTGAGAAGAGCCACTACCGCCAATAGCACCTTGGAAAAGACCCGGGGTGACGTGGTTAACCCGAAGGGTAGACAAGTGAACTGTAGGTGTTGGTTGCCTACCGCGAAGCGGAGGAATTTGTGGAAGTCCTTTGTCACAGGCACGTGAAAATATGCGTCTTTCAGGTCGATTGATATTAACCAGTCTCCCAGGTGTACTGACTGCTGTATGGTAAGCAGGGACTCCATCTTGAATTTCTCCTTGCGGATGAATGAGTTGAGATGGGTCAGGTCTATTACTGGCCTCCATGTGCCGTTTTTCTTCTGCACCTCTCTTCCTCTGGGACGGGTACGACTGCGCCTTGTTCCAATAAACAGCTCACGTAGGTCAATAGGACCTGTCTTTTCTCTTCTGAGCTTGGAAGAGTAGTAGGGATAAATCTGAGTTTTGGAGTGTTGCTGAAGACCCACTTGTGACCGGACGACACTGTCTTTACGGTCCAATAGTCCCGAATTGAGGCCGCCCAAACATGTTTGAAGTGGAGAAGACGGGCCCCCACCCGACATGTTTGAGCGGGCCCAATTTTTAAAAGGACTTCCCAGAGTCCTGGTTCCCAGAGGAACCACCTTTAGAGGCCTTCTTAAAAGAGGACTGCCTGGACCTCCATATCCTGGAGAATTCTCGGCCGGGTTTGTAGCTGCGTGCGTCCCTGGCACGATCCGCATTCTGCCTTCTTGGAAAAGAGCGTCTTTGATTTTGAGGACGCCTATCCTGAGGGAGAAACCCAGATTTCCCACCTGTGGCCCGGGATATGGCAGAATCAAGCTTATTGCCGAATAATGAGGACCCTTCAAAGGGGATGCGGCACCAAGCCTGCTTAGAAGCAGGGTCTGCGAGCCACGGACGGAGCCACAACGCACGGCGTGCCGAAACGGCTGCCAGCATATCTCGAGACATCAGGCGAATGACATCAATGGATGCCTCCCCCAAAAAGGCTGAAGCCATCCTAATCTCCTGAATGGGTGAGTCTTTAGCCGTGTCTATTGAAATGCCTCTCAGGTATTCTTCAATGCTGTCAGCCCAGAATTCTATGGCCTTTGACACTGCTGCGATCGCAAGCACTGGTTTGCACGCCATCCCGGAGGTCAAATAGATTCTTTTTAGATCTGAATCGATCCGTCTCTCTAAAGGATCCTTAAATGACACAGTGTCTTCTAAGGGGAGAGTCACATATCTCACCAAACGCATAAGTGCTGCATCTACCAGTGGAGCTGACTCCAGGTGTTTCACATCCTCTTCCTTAAAAGGGTAAAGCTTAAGGATTTTGGATTGCATGGAACTCTTTTTGTCCATCTTGCTCCATTCTTCTGAAATAATATCACCCAATTCGGATAGAAACGGAAAAAATTGGCGCTCCTTATTGAGCTGCTTAAAAAATTTCCTTTGCTTTGGGGGAGAAGTGATAGGATCTTCCCACTTCAGGGCCTCCCTCACCGCCTTGACCAAGGAGGCAACCAGACCATAGTCAAACCCCGGTCCTGGATCATCTGAATCTGATTCGCTGTCTGAGACAAGGGCAGAATGGCGGCTAGGCTGGGATGATTCCCATGTTTCCTGTAGTACCCCCTCTCCTACTATAGGATCTAGCGGGTCTGCCGGGGATTCACAAGGCTGTTGAGCTTCCCTTTCCTGCAGGGATTCCTTTACCACTCGCCTCACCATCGATTCTAGGCGCTGGTCAGCGCCGTCTCTTTCATCCGCTGCCTTAGTGAAACAATGGTCACATAGGGATTTGTCTGCTGGCACAGGCATTCTGCACCCCCAACATGATTTCTCTGGCCTCTTGCTGGAGTGAGCCACAGGGGGGCGGGAATAATCCCTGTCACGCTGTTCCGACCTGGCGGACCTATGGTGGCTGGATTTTGAGGAGGATTTGTGGTGGTGCGATTTTGACGATCCACTGCGTCTATAGGCACTAGGATGTGGATCAGATTTGGAAGGGCTGTGAACACAGAAAGACAGACAGAAGGGACAGGTCATACTTGCTGCCTATGCTTACTCTCTTCAACTTTAAAAATACAAAAGATGTATTTAGGACCTACGTAACATGAGCGGGCTGGCCACTAGGGGGCAGTGAAGCATCCATAATATCCAAACACCAAGCCTGACACTGCAGTAACAAAGACAATATTTTCAGATACAACTTAGCAATGATCCAACATGGCCCCAGCATAAAGGACTGTTCCTACCTTGAACCGCCGAAATATTAGCCCCGGGAAGTCGCTGTGGCGTCCGCAATCATTCCCAGGGCATCTGTCAGATTTGCAGGCTTTTAAATTTGGCGCCCGTGACGTCATTAGCGACGTCAGACGCCGGGTGCTCAACGCGCATGCGCGAGAACCAAGCCTCGTTTTCACGCCGGGTCCGCGCATGCGCAGAACGCCCGCGAACCCGGAAGTCAAAGAGAGTAGTTTGCTGGAACGCAGAAGCGCCCAGCAAACAGCATGAGACAGCAAACAGATACAGGAAAAGAGGATAATCAATGGGCACACACATAAACACTGCTGCCATGGAAAGATACAGACTCACCACTCCACCAACGATCACTTGGCCGAACGATCCACGGCACGCACACACCGGACCTCCCAGCAGATAATGGCCACCTATGACAACAGGCAAACAGGCCAGGCGCACTCTTAAGGTAAGATAACCAGTCTTCAGCGCTACTCTGCATATACACTCCATACCCTGCTTAACAGTCAGGGCCTATCGGAGGAAAACAATTCAGTCATTCGGCCGATCGATCACTGTGAAGTCATCTTCAGGTAGGAGAACCACTTGGTCCTACGGAGGAGGACAAAAAAGGAACACGGATAGCAGCCAGGAGCAAAGATTTATGGGAGAGGGGTCCTATTGGGTAGTTATGGAGGCGGGGCCAACCCACACGTATGCTGCCATGGAGCCTGTCAGGAAATATTTTTTTGGGCTGGAGCTACACTTAAAAAATGTACCTGTTCCAACTTACAGATTCAACATAAGAACAAACCTACAGACCCTATCTTGTTTGTAACCCGGGGACCGCCTTTACTGACCTATGAAATGTATAATGTGAAGCAGCTTACATGCAACAACAGCACCCCATCTGATTAATGTAATAAAAAAAAATGAAAAAATCAGGTGGCTTTAGCAGCAATAAATGCCTTTTTTTCAAATACTAATGAGCCCGCTTTGACTAGCAGATAGAAGTAGGCCAGTAGTTGTGGCTGTCCTTATTTTTGCAGATACAGTAGTGTAGCATTGGCCAGCAGCAAGACAATTTTAAATCGCAAGACTAGGCCCATGTTTTTTTTTTTAAATAAGATATCTTTAATAAATGTTTCATGTTGTTAGCACATACAAAACGGTCACACAACACTGTTTACAGCTTCCATCGAGTGCCATGTTCCTGTCATGTCATTTGTGGGTACAGTGAAACAATCATTCTTTATATTAAGGGCAACATCATGAGATATAATACATTTGGTATTATTTTCTCGACTGAAGTTACAGACTAACATACCCTCATAAATAAACAAAAACAACAAAAACAAAAGAACATAGATGTCTTTTGTAACTTTTATCAGCAATAGAGTACCATACATGTATTTTATTGTATTATAACTGTATTGTCTCCCTTTTTAGGCCGGCTTCACACTGGGGCGGTGCGGGCGGCCACGGTAAAGCAGCGCTATATTTAGCGCTGCTTTACCATCGTTTTACCCGCGGTATGCGGCCGCTAGTGGGGTGGTTTTAAACCCCCGCTAGCGGCCGAAAAAGGGTTAAAAACCTCTGCAAAGCGCCGCTGCAGCGGTCTCCCATTGATTTCATCCCCGTGGTCTCCCATTGATTTCAATGGGTAGGAGCGGTATAGGAGCGGTGAATACACCGCTCCTTCACCGCTCCAAAGATGCAGCTAGCAGGACTTTTTTTACCGTCCTGCTAGCGCACCCTCAGGGCTTTCACACTGGAGACACAGCAACAGCTGTTTCGGGTCGGTTTGCAGGCGCTATTTTTAGCGCAATAGCGCCTGCAAACCGCCCTAGTGTGAAAGCAGCCTTATATTGTAAAGCGCTGCGTAAACTGTTGGCGCTATATAAATCCTGTAATAAATAAATAAATACATCAGAAGCCAATAGGCCCATATTTACCAGTGACAATGAACACGGGCTGGGGCTGTGTTACAAGAATCAATATACAGATGTGCAAAACTGGCCAGCAGAAGGAACGTTTTCATCAAGGATAAAAGACCTAACTAATGTATGTCAAACTTTTACTTTATAAGGGTAAAATCACACATAGTGAGGTGACAGATGTTTCACTGCATTGTAAAACACCTGTCACTGCAAGGACACACAGAAAACATTTGTTTTCTGTGTCCTATTCACACTGCAACACAACCTGGAGCTGCACTGCAGCACGCTGTGATACAATGCAGACATGATGCACTGTACAGAACTGCATGACACTGCATAACAGCACAGTGCTTCACACTGCACTACAGCGACATGAAGGACGTGTACGTTTGTACACTTCAAAAAAAGTGAAAAAAAAGGGAGTTGTGTGATGCAATAAATCATGCACCACAATACCGCAGCCAGAATAAACTGCTGCTAGAGAGGAAACTGCTGAAGTTTACCTCTCCGGCAGCTCTCCATTGTGTGTGAATACAGCCTCAATGGGGATAGGGTGTACATTGAATGAAAATAATATAATGTGATATGTTTAGGTGTTTTTCCTTTAACCACTTGCCGACCAGCCTCCGCAGTTATACTGTGGCAGGTTGGCTCAACTGCGCAAGTCACCATAGGTGTACATCGGGCTAGTACACAGTGATTTGTGGGCGTACGTTTTTGGTTCCCAAAAAAGTGTCAAAAATGTCAGTTAGGTGTCCGATCTGTCTGCCACAATGTCTCAGTCCTGCTAAAAATCACAGGTCACCGGCATTACTAGTAAGAAAAAAAAATAATAAAAATGCCATAAATCTATTCCCTATTTTGTAGAAGCTATAACTTTTGCGTAAACCAATCAATATACGCTTATTGGGTTTTTTTTTTTTTTTACCAAAAATATGTAGCAGAATACAAATTGTCCTAAATTGATGAAGAAATTTGATTTTTTTTACATTTTTTTTATTGGGTGTGTTTTATAGCAGAAAATAAAAAAAGTATTTTTTTCAAAATTGTCAGTCTTTTTTTGTATATAGTGCAAAAAACGCAGAGTTGATCAAATACCACCAAAAGAAAGCTCTATTTGTGGGAAAAATAGGACATCATTTGTTTGGCTACAATTGTCAGTTAAAGCAACACAGTGCCGTTTCGCAAAAAGTGGCCTGGTCAGGAAGTGGTTAAATCCTTCCGGGGCTGAAGTGTTTAAGCACCTCAAACACCATGTTGGTATAAAATAAAAAGGTAATAAAATAAACCCAAACAAATACAAATCCAAAAATACCTCCCCTGAAAAAGCGGTAGACATCTGTACAAGTTAGGTATCTGTACTGGGGTAGACCTGTACAGGTGAGATCTATACTAGAGAGAGTTGTACTGGGGAGATGTGCACTGGGGAAGATGTATACCGAGGAGAGCTATACTGGGGA
The DNA here is from genome assembly GCA_028564925.1 of Lithobates sylvaticus. NCBI lineage: Eukaryota > Metazoa > Chordata > Amphibia > Anura > Ranidae > Lithobates > Lithobates sylvaticus. The sequence goes on from CM053026.1 coordinate 314,571,265, forward strand.
TAATCTGTACTGTGGAGCGCTGTACTGGTGAAGGTCTTTACTAGTGGGAGAGCTGTACTGGGGAGAGCTACACTGGATAGATATGTACTGGGGAGATCTGTACTAGTGGAGAATCTGTACTGCACGAGGTCTGTACTAGTGAAGGTGTGATATATGGGGGTGAGCTGTACTGGGGGAGAACTGTACTGGTGGAGACCTGTACTGCAGGCAACTGTTTTGATAAGTGTTGTACTGGAGAGAGAGCTGTACTTAAAGAACTCTGTATTAGGGGAGAGCTGCAGTGGGAAATAGCTGTACTGAGGATACTGAGGAAGTTCTGTATTGGGGAGAGATCTGTACATGGAAGATCTTTACTGGGGGAGATTTGTTGTGGGAGAGCTGTACAGCGGGGAAGGGTTTGGCTTCAAGAAGGAGGTAATTTTTTTTTTTTTACATTTTGTCTACTAATCTGTGTGTTCTGCTCTCCTGCCTTCTGCACTCAGCTTAAGGTATCCTAACCTCTAAGCTGCTGTACAGTAAAATGTGATTCTGTACAGTGCACTGCAATGAAATGCAGCATGTGTGCATTTTATCACCGCTTACTGCAGCACAGCTCTGGGCTGCATTTTAGTGTGAATAGGACACGCAGAAAACACTTGTTTTCAGTGTGTCCTTGTGGTGATTAGTGTTTTACAGTGCTGTAAAATGTCAGTCACTACACAAGTGTGAATTGGCTCTTAAGCCCCCACCCCCCTGACTGTTAACACAAGGCTGAACCCCCCCATCCCCAGAAGATAATATCTACAGCCTTGAGCAACTAGGATTTCCAGGGAAGGTTAGCAATAGTAGTGTCTATTATTCTCTTATGACAGGTTCACTTTTGAGTGTAACTTTAATTGTGTGGAGAATATAAACAATCCTCCTGGGTAAGTTAAATATATTGCGAGATTTTTGCAAATTCTGTTGTGGAGTTTCACTGGCTGACAATTATATTGAACATGTTCATTTTACCTATACAGTATCTCACAAAAGTGAGTACACCCCTCACATTTTTGGAAATATTTTATTATATCTTTTCATGTGACAAGAAATGACAAATAGTGAGTGTACAGCTTGTATAACAATGTAAAGTAGTGAGTGTGCAGCTTACAGTGTACATTTGCTGTCTCCTCAAAATAACTCAACACACAGCCATTAATGTCTAAACCGCTGGCAACAAAAGTGAGTACACCCCTAAGTGAAAATTTCCAGATCGGGCCCAATTAGCCATTTTCCCTCCCCGGTGTCATGTGACTCGTTAGTGCTACAAGTTTAGGTGTGAATGGGGAGCAAGTTGTGTTAAATTTGGTGTTATCGCTCTCACTCTCTCATACTGGTCACTGGAAGTTCAACATGGCACCTCATGGTAAAGAACTCTCTGAGGACCTGAACAAAAAAAAAAAATTGTTGCTCTACATAAAGATGGCCTAGGCCAGTGATGGCGAACCTTGGCACCCCAGATGTTTTGGAACTACATTTCCCATGATGCTTAACTACACTGCAGAGTGCATGAGCATCATGGAAATGTAGTTCCAAAACATCTGGGGTGCCAAGTGCATCACTGGCCTAGGCTATAAGAAGATTGCCAAGACCCTGAAACTGAGCTGCAGCACGGTCGCTAAGACCATACAGCGGTTTAACAGGACAGCTTCCACTCAGAACAGGCCTCACCATGGTCAACCAAAGAAGTTGAGTGCACATGCTCAGCGTCATATCCAGAGGTTGTCTTTGGGAAACAGACTTATGAGTGCTGCCAGCATTGCATTGCATTGCTGCAGAGGTTGAAGGGGGGGGGGGGGTAAGCCTGTCAGTGCTCAGACCATACGCCACACATTACATCAAATTGGTCAGCATGGCTGTCTTCCCAGAAGGAAGCCTCTTCTAAAGATGATGCACAAGAAAGCCCACAAACAGTTTTCTGAAGACAAGCAGACTAAGGACATGGATTACTGGAACCATGTCCTGTGGTCTGATGAGACCAAAATAAACTTATTTGGTTAAGATGGTGTCAGCATGTGTGGCGGCAACCAGGTGAGGAGTACAAAGACAAATGTGTCTTGCCTACAGTCAAGCATGGTGGTGGGAGTGTCATGGTCTGGGGCTGCATGAGTGCTGCCAGCTCTACAGTTCATTGAGGGAACCATGAATGCCAACATGTACTGTGACATACTGAAGCAGAGTATGATCCCCTCCCTTTGTAGACTGGGCCGCAGGGCAGTATTCCAACATGATAACGACCCCAAACACACCTTCAAGACGACCACTGCCTTGCTAAAGATGCTGAGGGTAAAGGTGATGGACTGTCCAAGCATGTCTCCAGACCTAAACCCTATTGAGCATCTGTGGGGCATACTGAAATGGAAGGTGGAGGAGCGCAAGGTCTCTAACATCCACCAGCTCCATGTGGCAACCTGTAAAGCTCTAATGAACTCCATGCCCAAGAGGGTTAAGACAGTGCTGGAAAATAATGGTGGCCACACAAAAATATTGACACTTTGGGCCCAATTTGGAAATTTTTACTTAGGGGTGTACTCACTTTTGTTGCCAGCAGTTTAGACATGAATGGTTGTGTGTTGAGTTATTTTGAAGGGACAGCTAATTTACACTGTTATACAAGCTGTACACTCACTACTTTGCATTGTAGCAACGTGTCATTTCTTCAGTGTTGTCACATGAAAAGATATAATAAAATATTTACAAAAATGTAAAAGGTGTACTCACTTTTGTGAGATACTGTATCTACATCATGCAGTCGCTTTCTCTGTCCGGAATGGCAGGATCTACCTGCTCTAACAAGTATGCAGATCAGTTAAAGCAGGAGTTTAGCCTAAAAAAGATCCCTACAGCTTTAGTCACATAACTTATCTGTAATTCTGTAATGAAGTACAGTATTTACGATGTTGTGCAGTCAGCTGGATCCCAGCGATATCTTCACAGCATGGATACCTTGTCCTCTTCCTGTCTCAGGACTTCGGGCAGTGTAATAGTTAACAGCTTGGAGTCTTCAGGCAGAGCAGCACTAAGAATGATCTGACAGGGACACCCCTGTCCTTCCCCATCCTCCATTAAGAAGTTCTATCATTGATTACACTGTTTGTAACATGATAAATAGAGGAGAGTCTGATCAGTGACAGGTTCCCCCTGCCCTCCTCCACATATTCACATATCATGTTGTAATCAATGGAAGCACTTTTCTCAGTAGAAGAGGAAGAGGAAAAAGGAGGCGTGTCCCTATTGTCCCTATTGGACCATCTGTACTGCTGTTCTGTCTGCTTACCTTTGTAGCACTGATAGGTCAGAGGCAGGAAGAGGACAGGCATCCCTGCAGAGAAGTTTTCTCCAGGATCCAGCTGTCTGTATAACATGGAGCATACTTCATTTTAGGTAAGTAATTTAAAAAAGAATTTAAAAAAGTTTTAGGTGTTTTTATTTTTAGCTAAATGTCAGCTTTAACCACTTGGTGCCCGCGCTATAGCCGAAAGACGGCTACAGCGCGGACGCTAACTGCCGGGGGGGCGTCCCTGGATGTCCTCCTGTTTACTTGTGCAATGCGCACTCCTGACAGCTCGCATCCGGGAAGTTCTGTGCTGGCCGTGTCCCTCGGACACAGCCAGTCACAGATCGCTGTAAAGGGACAATCACAGCGGCCGTTTACAGCGCGATCGGCGTGTCCAATGAGAGATCTCATATGTAAACATATGAGATCATCTCTCAGCGCCGCTCTCCCTCCTCACACAGAGACAGCGTGTGAGGAGGGAGAGATGAATGGCTGCAGCGTTCGTAAGTAAAGAAAAAAAAATGAAAAAAAAAGTGTGTCTGTCCCCGCTGCCATCTGTCCCCATTGCCAGCTGTCCCCACTGCCACCTGTCCCCACTGCCATCTGTCAGTGCCATCTGTCCCCAGTGCCATCTGTCAGTGCCACCTGTCCCCAGTGCCATCTGTCAGTGCCACCTGTCCCCAGTGCCATCTATAAGTGCCATCTGTCATCAGTGCCACCTCAGTGCCACGTGTCATCAGTGCCACATAGTGCCATCTGTCATCAGTGCCATATCAGTGTCACGTGTCATCAGTGCCACATATTAGTGCCATCTGTCATCAGTGCCACGTATCAGTGCCATCTGTCATCAGTGCCACCTGTCAGTGTCACGTGCCATCTGTTATCAGTGTCACGTGTCATCAATGCCATGTATCAGTACCAACTGTCATCAGTGTCACGTGTCATCAGTGCCACGTATTAGTGCCATCTGTCATCAGTGCCACGTATTAGTGCCACATGATATCAGTGCCACGTGTAAGTGCCATCTGTCATCAGTGCCACATATTAGTGCCATCTGTCATCAGTGTCACGTGTCATCAGTGGCACATCAGTATTAGTGCCATCTGTCATCAGTGCCACATCAGTGTCACGTGTCATCAGTGCCACGTATCAGTGCCATCTGTCATCAGTGCCACATCAGTGTCACGTGTCATTGTCCTGGTGCTCCAGGGCCTTCAAAAGTGTAATAGGTAGTCAACAAGTTAGATGTGTAATTTATGCTCCTAGAACGCGTGATGTTAGGCCTCTCTAAGTGGCCAGGCTGTGAAAAAGTCCCACACATGTGGTATCGTACTCAGGAGGAGTAGCAGAATTTATTTTGAGGTGTCATTTGTGGTATACACATGCCATGTGAGAGAAATAACCTATTACAATGACAATTTTGTGGGGGGGGGGGAATTAATTTTGCAAAGAATTGTGGGAAAAAATGACAACATCAAAAACCTCACCATGCCTCTTACTAAATACCTTGGAATGTCTACTTTCAAAAAAGGGTCATTTGGGGGGTATTTGTACTTTCCTGGCTTGTTCGGGTCACAAAAAGATAGGTCACCAGCAGTGATGTAAGTAACTGAGTTAAAATAAACTGAATTACCTAACGCAGTTACTTTAGAGGGTAACGAGTAATCTAACTGATTACTTTTCCCTTCATGGTAACTCAGTTCCCATTACTTTGGCTTAGTTACCCCAATTACATCTACCGCCACTAGATGGCAGTAGTGTAATTCTGGTGTCCTGCCGAAAAAGTTCCCCCGCCGGATAAGGACCCCCTGTACTGCGCAGGCGCAGGGCTTGTGCAGTACGAAGGACTACGGAGCTTCCGAAAATTGACGAACCTAAACAGCTCTGAGTGAACTCTACACCGTGCAGGTGCAGTTAACATGTAATTGTACGAGGCAATGCCGCACGCTCCTGATGCTCATGCTACTCTGCAAGGGGCGTCTATGGTGTAAGTAAGGGGCGGGTCTAGTATTACTGTAACCAAGGGGCGCATTTATTATTATTGTTATATATCAAGCTCTGCCCATTAATTTAACATTCGCCCTCTTCTGTAGCCATCCGCCCCTTACACGATATAATAATAATAGACCCGCCACTTGCTTACACGCTATAACAGATCTGCCCCTTGGTTAGAGTAATAATAGAGCAGCCCCTTGGTTACACGATATATAACAATAATAATAAATGCGCCCCTTGGTTACAGTAATACTAGACCCGCCCTTTAGTTACACGTATAGAATATTTAAAAAAAAAAGTCAGTTACTTTGCTGCGTAACTAATTACTTTTCCAATGTAGTAACTGAGTTACTAACGCAATTACTTTTTGGGAGAAGTAATTTGTAACTTAACTAATTACTTTTTTAAAGTAAGATGACCAACACTGGTCACCAGTACATCAGGTGTGATCAATTTTGTATAATTTACACCACAGCTTGTAGACTCTCTAACTTTCACAAAGACCAAATAATATCCACTAATTTGGGTTATTTTTACCAAAGATATGTAGCAGTATAAATTGTGGTTAAAATTTATGAAGAAAAATTAAATAATTTGCTCAATTTTATCACAGAAACTGTGATAAACACAAAAATTTGTTTTTTTTCGAAATTTTCGGTCTTTTTTCATTTATAGCGCAAAAAATAAAAAACCCAGAGGTGATCAAATACCACCAAAAAGAAAGCTCTATTTGTGGGAAAAAAAGGACAAAAAATCCATTTGGGTACAGTGTTACTTGACTGAGTAATTGTCATTCAAAGTGTGAGAGCACCGAAAGCTGAAAATTGGTCTGGGCAGGAGGGGGTTTAAGTGCCCGGTAAGCAAGTGGTTAAAGCAAAGCATAATTGTTCAGGGCCAGTGACTTCAAAAGTCTTAAAGCCATTATATCAACTAGCAATTTTGCATTTAGAAACAGTACAGGTTTCCCTTAACTATTTTGTGCAAAATGTATCTGCTATAAAAAGATGTCAGCGTGTAGGGATGGGCCCGGTGCTCGATGCGAACCCACGTTCGCATCGAGCACCGGGCGTTCGCTCGCTCGGCGAGCCCAGAACTATTTTGGCCGCTCGCATCACGTTCGTGTGATGCGAGCGGCCCCGCAATGCATTGCGGCCGGCGCGGCCGACGCAGTGCATTGCTGGCTGATGATTGGCCAAGCATGCACTGTGACCCCGCATGCTTGGCCAATCACAGCCCCGGAAACTCGAAGAGCCATAATTGGCTACAGGCAGGACGCCTGTAGCCAATTACAGCTCAGGGGCTGTAGTACACGCCCCCCCCTATAAAACGCCGCCACGCCGTCTGCGCCGGTCACATGCTGTTCCGGCGCAGATTGAGCAGGCTGATTCTGTGACACTCTGCTGCATTTAGATAGTTAGAGAGATTCACTTACAGAGATTGAGTTAGATAGATTCAGTTACAAAGATTGATTGAGAAAGAGGGGCTTGTAGTGTGCTCGTGGCAGGCAGGCAGAGCTACTATATTTTGTTACCAGAAGCACCTATAGGACTTGTAGTGTGTTCGTGGCAGGCAGGCAGAGCTCCTATATTTTGTTACCAGAAGCACCTATAGGACTTGTAGTGTGTTCGTGGCAGGCAGGCAGAGCTCCTATATTTTGTTACCAGAAGCACCTATAGGACTTGTAGTGTGTTCGTGGCAGGCAGGCAGAGCTCCTATATTTTGTTACCAGAAGCACCTATAGGACTTGTAGTGTGTTCGTGGCAGGCAGGCAGAGCTCCTATATTTTGTTCCCAGAGGCACCTATAGGACTTGAAGTGTGTTAGTCCCATTACACACACAGAGCTATATTTTCTTCCCAGAAGCACCTATAGGACTTGAAGTGTGTTAGTCCCATCACACACACAGAGCTATATTTTGTTCCCAGAAGCACCTATAGGACTTGAAGTGTGTTAGTCCCATCACACACACAGAGCTATATTTTGTTCCCAGAAGCACCTATAGGACTTGAAGTGTGTTAGTCCCATTACACACACAGAGCTATATTTTGTTCCCAGAAGCACCTATAGGACTTGAAGTGTGTTAGTCCCATTACACACACAGAGCTATATTTTGTTCCCAGAAGCACCTATAGGACTTGAAGTGTGTTAGTCCCATTACACACACAGAGCTATATTTTCTTCCCAGAAGCACCTATAGGACTTGAAGTGTGTTAGTCCCATTACACACACAGAGCTATATTTTGTTCCCAGAAGCACCTATAGGACTTGAAGTGTGTTAGTCCCATTACACACACAGAGCTATATTTTCTTACCAGAAGCACCTATAGGACTTGAAGTGTGTTAGTCCCATTACACACACAGAGCTATATTTTCTTCCCAGAAGCACCTATAGGACTTGAAGTGTGTTAGTCCCATTACACACACAGAGCTATATTTTTCTTCCCAGAAGCACCTATAGGACTTGAAGTGTGTTAGTCCCATTACACACACAGAGCTATATTTTCTTCCCAGAAGCACCTATAGGACTTGAAGTGTGTTAGTCCCATTACACACACAGAGCTATATTTTGTTCCCAGAAGCACCTATAGGACTTGAAGTGTGTTAGTCCCATTACACACACAGAGCTATATTTTCTTCCCAGAAGCACCTATAGGACTTGAAGTGTGTTAGTCCCATTACACACACAGAGCTATATTTTCTTCCCAGAAGCACCTATAGGACTTGAAGTGTGTTAGTCCCATTACACACACAGAGCTATATTTTCTTCCCAGAAGCACCTATAGGACTTGAAGTGTGTTAGTCCCATTACACACACAGAGCTATATTTTCTTCCCAGAAGCACCTATAGGACTTGAAGTGTGTTAGTCCCATTACACACACAGAGCTATATTTTGTTCCCAGAAGCACCTATAGGACTTGAAGTGTGTTAGTCCCATTACACACACAGAGCTATATTTTGTTCCCAGAAGCACCTATAGGACTTGAAGTGTGTTAGTCCCATTACACACACAGAGCTATATTTTGTTCCCAGAAGCACCTATAGGACTTGAAGTGTGTTAGTCCCATTACACACACAGAGCTATATTTTGTTCCCAGAAGCACCTATAGGACTTGAAGTGTGTTAGTCCCATTACACACACAGAGCTATATTTTGTTCCCAGAAGCACCTATAGGACTTGAAGTGTGTTAGTCCCATTACACACACAGAGCTATATTTTCTTCCCAGAAGCACCTATAGGACTTGAAGTGTGTTAGTCCCATTACACACACAGAGCTATATTTTGTTCCCAGAAGCACCTATAGGACTTGAAGTGTGTTAGTCCCATTACACACACAGAGCTATATTTTCTTCCCAGAAGCACCTATAGGACTTGAAGTGTGTTAGTCCCATTACACACACAGAGCTATATTTTCTTCCCAGAAGCACCTATAGGACTTGAAGTGTGTTAGTCCCATTACACACACAGAGCTATATTTTGTTCCCAGAAGCACCTATAGGACTTGAAGTGTGTTAGTCCCATCACACACACAGAGCTATATTTTGTTCCCAGAAGCACCTATAGGACTTGAAGTGTGTTAGTCCCATCACACACACAGAGCTATATTTTCTTCCCAGAAGCACCTATAGGACTTGAAGTGTGTTAGTCCCATCACACACACAGAGCTATATTTTCTTCCCAGAAGCACCTATAGGACTTGAAGTGTGTTAGTCCCATCACACAGAGCTCCTCTATTTTTCTTTGCAGAAGCACCCATAGGACTTCTAGTGTGTTAGTGGCATCACACACAGAGCTCCTATATATTCTTCTCAGCAGCACCCACAGGACTTCTAGTGTGTTAGTGGCATCACACAGAGCTCCTCTATTTTCTTTGCATAAGCACCCACAGGACTTCTAGTGTGTTAGTGGCATCACACAGAGCTCCTCTATTTTCTTTGCAGAAGCACCCATAGGACTTCTAGTGTGTTAGTGGCATCACACAGAGCTCCTATATATTCTTCTCAGCAGCACCCACAGGACTTCTAGTGTGTTAGTGGCATCACACAGAGCTCCTCTATTTTCTTTGCATAAGCACCCACAGGACTTCTAGTGTGTTAGTGGCATCACACAGAGCTCCTCTATTTTCTTTGCAGAAGCACCCACAGGACTTCTAGTGTGTTAGTGGCATCACACAGAGCTCCTCTATTTTCTTTGCAGAAGCACCCATAGGACTTCTAGTGTGTTAGTGGCATCACACAGAGCTCCTCTATTTTCTTTGCAGAAGCACCCATAGGACTTCTAGTGTGTTAGTGGCATCACACAGAGCTCCTATATATTCTTCTCAGCAGCACCCACAGGACTTCTAGTGTGTTAGTGGCATCACACAGAGCTCCTCTATTTTCTTTGCATAAGCACCCACAGGACTTCTAGTGTGTTAGTGGCATCACACAGAGCTCCTCTATTTTCTTTGCAGAAGCACCCATAGGACTTCTAGTGTGTTAGTGGCATCACACAGAGCTCCTATATATTCTTCTCAGCAGCACCCACAGGACTTCTAGTGTGTTAGTGGCATCACACAGAGCTCCTCTATTTTCTTTGCATAAGCACCCACAGGACTTCTAGTGTGTTAGTGGCATCACACAGAGCTCCTCTATTTTCTTTGCAGAAGCACCCACAGGACTTCTAGTGTGTTAGTGGCATCACACAGAGCTCCTCTATTTTCTTTGCAGAAGCACCCATAGGACTTCTAGTGTGTTAGTGGCATCACACAGAGCTCCTATATATTCTTCTCAGCAGCACCCACAGGACTTCTAGTGTGTTAGTGGCATCACACAGAGCTCCTCTATTTTCTTTGCATAAGCACCCACAGGACTTCTAGTGTGTTAGTGGCATCACACAGAGCTCCTCTATTTTCTTTGCAGAAGCACCCACAGGACTTCTAGTGTGTTAGTGGCATCACACAGAGCTCCTATATATTCTTCTCAGCAGCACCCACAGGACTTCTAGTGTGTTAGTGGCATCACACAGAGCTCCTCTATTTTCTTTGCATAAGCACCCACAGGACTTCTAGTGTGTTAGTGGCATCACACAGAGCTCCTCTATTTTCTTTGCAGAAGCACCCATAGGACTTCTAGTGTGTTAGTGGCATCACACAGAGCTCCTATATAATTCTTCTCAGCAGCACCCACAGGACTTCTAGTGTGTTAGTGGCATCACACAGAGCTCCTCTATTTTCTTTGCTGAAGCACCCACAGGACTTCTAGTGTGTTAGTGGCATCACACAGAGCTCCTCTATTTTCTTTGCATAAGCACCCACAGGACTTCTAGTGTGTTAGTGGCATCACACAGAGCTCCTCTATTTTCTTTGCAGAAGCACCCATAGACTTCTAGTGTGTTAGTGGCATCACACAGAGCTCCTATATTTTCTTCTCAGCAGCACCCACAGGACTACCGACTACAATGGCTGGAAGACCGCCAAGGGGAGGCAGAGCGTGCAGAGCCAAGAACACAGGGCAGGCAGGCTCTGTTTCTAGTGGACGTGGCCGTGGACGTGGACGTGGTCGTGCATCGTCATCAGCACGTGGCCATGGGACACGCGCGTCTTTGTTTTCGGCAGCTGGACATGTGGAGCCGCATCATGCTGAAGGCTTGGTAGAATGGATGACCAAGCCCTCCTCATCCTCCTCATCCTCTCTCACCCAGGCTCAGGGTACTGACAGAGCATCATCAGCCACCCCTTCCCTAGACCCACCATGTCCTCCTGAGGAGTCCCCCAAACTCTTTGAGCACAGTGTTGGGTACATGCTCCAGGAGGATGCCCAACGATTCGAAGGCTCGGATGACGATACCCAGCTTGAGGAATCTGGCAGTACAGTTCCACCAGCTGCAGCTTACTGCCAGGTTTGCTCTAGTGGTGAAGAGGGAGGGGATGATGAGGTCACTGACTCCACGTGGGTGCCTCAAGGGAGAGAGGATGAGGAGGAGGACGAGGAGGAGGAGGATGCGGCGTCACATGTCCAACGAGGCAGGATGCCCCCTGGAGGCCAGGTAGAGGCCAGCAAAGCAACTGTACAACACCGCAGAGCTCCGCCTGTGCAGGGCGCTGCCTCTGCACGTTATCAGAAAAGTTCTTTGGTGTGGGCCTTTTTTGAGACGAGTGCAGCAGATCGCACCACTGCTATTTGCAATATTTGTCTCAAGCGTATCTCGCGTGGCCAAAACATCAGCCGCTTGGGCACGACAAGCATGACCAGACATATGGCGACCTGCCATGCAGCTCGTTGGCAGGCACACATAAAAGACCCACACCAAAGAACTAAGCGGACCTCTCCTTGCTCCTCCTCAGCTGGGATCTCCATCCCCACTACACCTTTAGTCCTCTCTGAAAGCTGCTCTGAGAGGACTGAAGGTGTAGAATTCGGTGTGTCACAACCAAGTACTTGCAGTACACCGACGTCCGAATGCAGCAGGCAAATTTCCCTGCCCCAGCTGCTGGACCGTAGAAAGAAGTACACTCCCAGCCATCCACATGCCCAGCGGTTGAATGCTAGCCTTGCTAAATTGCTAGCACTTCAACTGCTGCCTTTTCAGTTGGTAGACTCGCCCCCCTTCCGTGAGTTTGTTCAATGTGCGGTTCCTCAGTGGCAGGTTCCCAAACGCCACTTTTTCTCGCGGAAGGCGATTCCGTCTCTCTACCGGCATGTGGAGGGCAATGTCCATGCCTCGCTGGACAGGGCGGTCAGCGGTAAGGTGCATATTACCGCTGACTCATGGTCCAGCAGGCATGGACAGGGACGGTACCTTTCTTTCACGGCCCATTGGGTCACTCTATTGGCAGCTGGGAGGGATGCAGGACAAGGTGCAGTAGTGTTGGAGGTTGTTCCGCCACCACGCCTCCAAAACGCGACTACTGCTACTGGTTGTGACACACCTCTCTCCTCCACCCCCTCCTCTTCTTCTTCCTCCAGTGCTCTGTCCTTGGAACCAGCGGTGCTCCGTAGGCGTACAAGGGGCTACGCAAGTACGCAGGCAAAAAGATGCCATGCCGTGCTTGCGCTGGTGTGTTTGGGGGACAGGAGCCACACTGGGCCAGAGGTTCTGGCAGCTCTGCAGGGGCAGGCCGAGAGGTGGTTGACGCCACGTCAGCTTAAGCCAGGAATGGTCGTTTCTGACAATGGCACCAACCTCCTCTCCGCCCTGCGACAGGGGCAGCTCACCCATGTGCCCTGCATGGCTCACGTCCTCAACCTGGTGGTGCAGCGGTTCTTGGGCAGGTTCCCAGGCTTACAGGATGTCCTGAGGCAGGCCAGGAAAGTCTGTGTGCATTTCCGCCGATCTTATAATGCCAGTGCTCGGCTGACTGAGCTGCAAAAGGAGCTGAACCTGCCCAAGAACCGCCTAATATCTGACATGCCCACCAGGTGGAACTCAACGTTGGCCATGCTGCAGCGACTGCACACGCAGCAGAGGGCCATCAATGAGTACCTTTGCGACTACGGCACCAGGACAGGGTCAGGGGAGCTTGGTTTTTTTTCCCCACGTCAGTGGAGCATGATCAGGGATGCATGCACTGTCCTCTCACCATTTGAGGAGGCCACGAGGATGGTGAGCAGTGACAGTGCATGCATCAGTGACACTGTCCCTCTTGTCCACCTGTTGGAGCATACGCTGCGTGGGATAATGGACAGGGCACTTGAGGCAGAACAGAGGCAGGAAGAGGAGGACTTCCTTGCCTCTCAAGGCCCCCTTTATCCGGACAGTGTTCCTTCTGTCCCACCCATCACACAGGAAGAGGATGAGGAGGAGGAGGAGGAGGAGGAGGAGGAGGATTGTGTGAGCATGGAGGTGGAGCCTGGCACTCAGCATCAGCAGCAGCAGTCTTTTAGGGATGATGTACAGTCCCAACAAGCCAGTGGACTTGTACGTGGCTGGGAGGAGGTGGCTGGCGATCATGTCATCCTCAGTGACCCAGAAGACTCCGGACCGAATGCCTCAGCTAACCTACGCTGCATGGCCTCCCTGATCCTGCAAAGCCTGCGGAAGGATCCTCGTGTTCTTCGGATCAAGGAGAGGGACCATTACTGGCTGGCCACTCTCCTTGATCCGCGGTACAAGGGTAAGGTTGCGGACCTTATCTTGCCGTCGCAGAGGGAGCAGAGGATGAGACATCTCAGGGAGGCCTTGCAGAAAGGTCTGTGCAACGCGTTCCCAGAAACTGGAGGCTACAAACTCCTGGTCCTGGGCGACGAGTTGCTGAGGCTTCGGTCAGTGGCAGAAGGAGCGGTGGGGAAGGTGGACGTCTGACCGATGCGTTCAGACAATTTTTTAGTCCGCAGCCCCAAGGTATGATCGGTTCCAGCAACCATCGCCAGCGTCTGATATACATGGTGCAGGAATACCTTGGGGCAAGGTCAGACTTGGACACCTTTCCCACCGAAAATCCTCTGGCTTACTGGGTCCTGAGGATGGATCACTGGCCAGAGCTTGCACAGTATGCAATTGAGCTACTGGCCTGTCCTGCCTCCAGCGTTCTTTCCGAACGCACATTCAGTGCTGCTGGAGGATTTGTGACTGATCATAGGGTGCGCCTGTCCACCGCCTCGGTTGATCGACTGACATTCATCAAAATGAATCAGTCTTGGATCACCACCAGCTACCAGGCACCTGAGGCGGATATAACCGAATAATTTTTAATGTCACATCCCTTCAAGACTGCCTATGCTGATGCTGAGTGACTGTCCTCTTATGTTCACTGACTATCCTCTTCCTCCTCCTCAATGATCCATGCCACCACACCAGTGCCTAAGGCACAATTTTTCAGCCCCTGTTTAACAGGGGCGTGTACTTACAATTTTTAAAAAAATGCTTCGCAACACGTGTGACTGCTGTGCTCCAAGTACAGTCTCTGTGAGGGCCGTGTTGCAGTGTTGTGGCACCAGCACCAGTGCCTAAGGCACAATTTTTCAGCCCCTGTTTAACAGGGGCGGGTACTTACAATTTTTTTAAAAAAATGCTTCGCAACACGTGTGACTGCTGTGCTCCAAGTACAGTCTCTGTGAGGGCCGTGTTGCAGTGTTGTGGCACCAGCACCAGTGCCTAAGGCACAATTTTTTCAGCCCCTGTTTAACAGGGGCGGGTACTTACAATTTTTTAAAAAAATGCTTCGCAACACGTGTGACTGCTGTGCTCCAAGTACAGTCTCTGTGAGGGCCGGGTTGCAGTGTTGTGGCACCAGCACCAGTGCCTAAGGCACAATTTTTCAGCCCCTGTTTAACAGGGGCGGGTACTTACAATTTTTTAAAAAAATGCTTCGCAACACGTGTGACTGCTGTGCTCCAAGTACAGTCTCTGTGAGGGCCGGTTGCAGTGTTGTGGCACCAGCACCAGTGCCTAAGAGACAATTTTTCAGCCCCTGTTTAACAGGGGCGGGTACTTACAATTTTTTAAAAAAATGCTTCGCAACACGTGTGACTGCTGTGCTCCAAGTACAGTCTCTGTGAGGGCCGGGTTGCAGTGTTGTGGCACCAGCACCAGTGCCTAAGGCACAATTTTTCAGCCCCTGTTTAACAGGGGCGTGTACTTACAATTTTTTAAAAAAATGCTTCGCAACACGTGTGACTGCTGTGCTCCAAGTACAGTCTCTGTGAGGGGTTGCAGTGTTGTGGCACCAGCACCAGTGCCTAAGGCACAATTTTTTCAGCCCCTGTTTAACAGGGGCGGGTAATTACAAATCTTGATCTAATAGTTCACAGCAGGGCCCATTCCTGCGCCCACCAAGAGTAACTATGAGGGCCTGCAGTCTTGTGGCAACACCGTCCACCACCACCGCCAAAGGCCCAATTTTTCTGCCCTGTTCATCAGGTGCTTGCAATTACAAATCTTGATCTAATAACTCACAGCAGGGCCCATTCCTGCGCCCACCAAGAGTAACTATGAGGCCTACAGTCTTGTGGCAACACCGTCCACCACCACCGCCAAAGGCCCAATTTTTCTGCCCTGTTCATCAGGTGCTTGCAATTACAAATCTTGATCTAATAACTCACAGCAGGGCCCATTCCTGCGCCCACCAAGAGTAACTGTGAGAGCTTACAGTCTTGTGGCAAAACCGTCCACCACCACCCCCACCACCCCCAATTTTTCTGCCCTGTTCAACAGGTGCATGCAATTACAAATCTTGATCTATTAACTCACAGCAGGGCCCATTCCTGTGCCCACCAGTCTTGTGGCTACACCAACATCTAATAGGGCAAATTTCTGCAGAGTATATACGCCAGGCCCCTACTTTCAAACATCCAACTTACAAACGACTCCTACTTGCAAATGGAAAGAGAAAACAGGAAGTGAGAGGAAATCTACCCCTAGGAAGGGAAATTCTATCCTGTTAGATTAATTTGGGAAAAAGGTATCTCCTCTCTACTGATACTTTATCACCAATCCTTGTTTCAATTAAAACCCCACTTTTCCAAAAACATTTGTCATTGGGACGGAAAGTGAGGTGACATGTTCTGAACAGATGTGCAAAGACAGCAAATGTTACAGGGGTGATAACCCCTCCCTATGTTCTCCAAAAAGCTTAAAAATAGATTTTTTTGGGATGGAGCTACACTTCATAATGTACCTGTTCAGATTCTACTTAAGATCAAACCTAAAGCCGCAAGTGGTTTTAAATGGCTTCTTTTTTTTCCTTTACAAATGTCATTTTGTGCAAGGACAGTTCTAAACACGGGAAACACATGCCACTTCACAGGCATACTTTAGACACCCCCCAGGTACCATATTTAAAGGAAAATTTCACTTTTTTTTTTTCACTTTATGCATCATTAAAATGACTGCTCCCGAAAAAACGTTAGTTTTTAAAAGTTCTTTTTGCATTGATATATGTCCCCTGGGGCAGGACCCGGGTCCCCAAACCTGTTTTATGACATTAACATGCATATTGGCCGTTGTAATTAGCACTTTTGATTTCGAACGTTCGCGTCCATTATAACGTATAGGGTTCGAAAATTCGCGCGAACTTTCGGTCCGTTCGAAGGTTCTGGTTCGAACCGAACCCGGGGTGTTCGGCTCATCCCTATCAGCGTGTAGTTGTTTTCCAAATAGTATATATTTTTTTCTTTTATGGGAATTCTAGTTCACACAGTAGCATTTGGCAAGCTATAGTGATTAAAAGTAAAAATTACAGTTATATTGTTATTTTGTATGGGCACTTAATTGCTTATTATAGAAAAAAAACAGCATGTTCATACAAGCAAACTGTCGGGGTGAAAAAGTTACTACACATCTGTGTTTAGTATGACAAATAGCACTTAATCTTCCACCTAGAGAGGAAATTGCCAGATATGTCTCATATGACAACAAGAAAATAGAAGGAGTGGTCATCCTTAATTCTTTTTCTATGGACAGCAAATTTGAGCAAACTTCGCTGATGGCCAAACTGTCAGTCATCCCCATGTCATATGAAACTTGAAGAAAGTCAGTACAATGTATAAGTAATAGAACATTTCAGGAAGGTAAACATCTTTTTCCAAGGAATGACAGCAAGTTATGACATAAGTGCAACTGTTAAAAGACATGTTTTAATGGAAAGAAAAAAAAGTGAGATGAATGAAGAACTTGATGCATATGCATGATGCAAGCCAACATTTTAACAATTCTAACCGCAAAAATGTGTGTGACGGTGATATCATGTAAATGCTGTGTGGAGGAGATGTTTTATTTTTAGATAGAATGGTTGCAAGTTCTTATCAGAAATATGATGGAATGATAATCATAGTGAGATTGACCCCAAAAGGAAGACGACATGTAGATGCAGTAATAAACCATGCTTATATGTATATGATTGATATCGCTACTGAAATAAATGTCTGGCCTAAAGATGAGAAAGTTGGATGGATGTCTTTATACAGACAAACATATATTTTAGACACCGTAATTTGTCTGTCATGGTTAGCCTATCGCTCTATATTACAGTTGAGTGAATTAGTTTACAGGATTGATCCAAATCGTTTTGATTTGCCCATCATGCCCAATTGCCCATCCATGAACTCTTGGCAGTTGGCATCCAGTTTAGCATCTCAGTGGTGTTTGCTAGGCTCTGTGATGTGGTGTTACAGGCTCTTTCATCTTGTTCTTTTTTCTCACAGCAAATAAGATTACAATATTACATATCCTCATATAGGACCAAGATGGTCAGCAATCTAAGTGCACTAATGTTGCTACTTTGTTTATAATGCTGCTCAGTGGAATAATTGCACAACATCATATGTACACCTTGAATCATCATACAATCTTGTATTCATTCGTAAAACAATGGGGTTGATTTACTACATGCAAATAGGCTGTTCAAGTTGCAAGGGAAGTTGCACTTTGCAGGGGAATTTGCCCAAGAGCCCACTGAATGAGGTGAAGCTCTGCTAACTTCCATTGCAATCATGAGCAATCAAAAATGCTGTTTTTAATTACCTTGCATATCCTCGGGTATTCTTTGCAAAGTGAAGTTTCAACACAATCACTAAGCTGTAGGGAAAATTCTCTTGCAAAGTGAACAGCCTATTTGCCTTTAGTAAATCAGCCATTTTAAGCCAGATTGTTTCAATAACTTATAACATATATTCACAGATAGAGACTAGCAGGGACCATCAAGGTCAATGATTGTTCAGAATTACAGAATGAATAGGGGAGCCTGCTTGCACTATGTGTAGTACAACAAACTCAGTAATACTCCCGGTAATCTAGGGTATTAAATAGATGATGTGATATCTCAAAGGTGGCAATACTTTTCTTCAGTTTTGCAGTAAGAAAGTTCATTATATATTGACCCAAAATACTTAAAGTGGTGTCCCACCCAAAAAAAATTAAATTCATGAATGTGCCTAAAGAAAATAAAAAAAAAACATTTGGAAAAAAAATAAAAAAATTTTACTCACCTCTAAATGGCTGTTGCTAGGGGATCCCTCGTAGTCTGCCTCCTTCAGTGCCTGGGCTCTTGACATCACTTCCCCTCATCGCAGGAAGGGGTCAGCTCTGCCCATTCCCTCTTGTCAATCATCTGGGACACGTGACAGGTCCCAGATGATTGCGAGGCCAATCATGGCGCGCAGCGCCGCTCGCGCATGTGCAGTGGGTGCCCGGCTGTGAAGCCACAGCCGGGCGCCCACAGTTACAATGCCGGCGCCGCCGAATGGAGGGGTAGACGAGTGGGGCTTTGATCCCCTACATCACTTGACCCTAGGACAGGAAAGTGTCCGATTGTTAAAAGTCAACAGCTGCAGTATTTGTAGCTGATGACTTTTAATTTTTTTTTTATAATGGGAACACCACTTTAAGCCATCCATGGCCTAAATTGGTTGCAGGATATTACTATTTTTTAAAGTACCAGTCCATTGGATAAACAATAAATATGTAACAAAATTACTAGTTTATAATATTACTTTTTAGATTGAAGAGTAATTCTGGATGACAGGTAAAATCACTAATGTTAACCATCAAAATCTGCAACTGTGCTAAAGTCAGCGTGTTTATATAGGTTACCTTAGTCTGCAACACTTACAGTTGTTTGTGCACAAATGCTGAGCATAAGGTTACAGTGAATGACGAATATTACTAATATTATACTAATATACAGTACCTATCATATGCCATAGCACAGTATGTTTCTAGCTGAGGCTAAAGCCAAGAGATGGCAGAGGAACTCTATTGTGATATAGCCAGAAACCAGTTCTAAATAATTCTCTGAGCCTGATCAATGCAACTTTTGGGTGAGAGCATGATTCACATGTAGCACTACCCCCAGAGGAGCTGCTGAATTATTTTGTGATTTTGCTGCACACCTGAAGATGACACACCTCGCTCACCCAACACTTATAAACACACAATGAGGTATTTCAGAATGTATTGGCCAAGCATAGCCTAAAAGGAGAGAGGAATAGAAAGTGTACTTATACAAACAATCAATTAGGCTGGGTTCACACTGGTACGACATATGCTCCGACTTTGGGACATGTATAAATCAATGGCTCCCTATGAGAGCCGTCTTAACTTGTTCCGACTCAAGTCCGACTTATGACGGGGCATGATGGGACGGTGACATCATAAGGGGGCATGGCCTCTGTATGACGTCACTGGGTGGCCTGGTCCCATGTCTTTATAAGTCATAGCACATGGCGGACCTGGCATTACACCAGGAGAGGGCGTTGAGGCAACATCAGAAGAACCGGAGGGCTAGAAGGGAGAAGAACCGGAGAGGGCTAGAAGACATCAACAGAGAACAGAGAAGAACCGTAGAGGGGAGAAGAACCGGCAGAGGCAGAAGACATCAGCGGAGGAGGGAGAAGAGCCAGAAAGGGGAGAAGAAATCGGAAGAATCGCCGGAGCTGCCTTAATAAATTATTTTAAAAACCTGTGTTTTATTTTTGACCCTTTTTTTAGGTGAATGGGTAGGGGTACATTATACCCCATACTCATTCACATAGGGTGGGGGGTCGCAATCGGCGGGCCCCCTTGTAAAGGGGGCTTCCAGATATCGATAAGCCCCCCCATGCAGACCCCAACAACCAATGACCAGGGTTGTCTGGAAGAGGCCATTGTCCTCATCAACATAGGGACAAGGTGCTTTGGGGTGGGGGGCGCAGGGCCCCCCTGCCCCAAAGCACCAACCCCCCCATGTTGAGGGCATGTGGTCTGGTATCATTCAGGAGGGGGGGGGGGCGCTCGCTCGTCGCCACCCCCTTTCCTGACCTTCCGGGCTACGTACTTGGATAAGGGTCTGGTATGGTCTTGGAGGGGGAACCATATGCCGTTTTTTTTTTTTATTTACATTTTTTAATTACATTTTTTAAAGTAATTTATTAAGGCAGCTCCGGCGTCGCTTCTGATCTCTTCTCCCCTCTCCGGCTCTTCTGCCTCCTCTGTTAACGTCTTCTGCCTCTGCCGGTTCTTCTCCCCTCTCTGGGTCTTCTAGCCCTCTCTGGTTCTTCTCTGCTCTCCGCTGATGTCTCCTAGACCTCTCCGGTTCTTCTCCCTCTGTCCACTGTCTTCTCGCTTATTTGCCGGGTTTTCTCCGCTGTTTTCTCCCTCTGTTCTTCTTTCGATGTTGACTCAATGCTCTCTCCCGCTCTAAAGCTGGGTGCGCGGTGTACCACTACTTATATTGGCATGGGGTGGTGTCACTGGGTAATGTCATCCGGAGGCCCCACCCCTTATGACATCACCAACCCATCATGCCCCGGGCAGAGTATGCCATGCATAGGGTGCAGAACTCAGGAGTGTGCTATGTACAGTATGCAGGACTCAGAAGTGTGCTGCATACTGGGTGAAGGACTCAGGAGTGTGCCTTGTACAAGGTGCAAGACTCAGGAGTATGCTACGTACAGGGTGCAGGACATGTTTCACAAGCCAGTTTACCCCAATACCACCCCCACCCCCCAGTACAGAATCCCCCCCTTCCAGTACAAACCTGTCCTTTCTCACTAAATCCTCACCTGAAGAGAGGGGCTGCTGCCGACTAGCAGCTACAACTGTTAGAGTGTGTGCAGCCTGCTCACGTGGGCTTAAGAAAGACCTGCCGCCGGGTTAAAAACCTCAATGTGAGTGTTTTTATTTATTGTACCATAAAGTTTCTACAGTTCATACTTAAAAGGCGCCTATTTCTACATGTTTTGGAGCATGCTTTTGCTATTCTGAAGAGGCCTGCCCTGAGTTCAGGCGTGGATCCAGGGGGGGGGGCAATGGGGCAATTGCTCCCCCTAATAAAAAATTACAGACTCCGAGGCCGAGCGCGCCCCGGGTAACCAGAGCCACGGTCGTGATAACTCACAGCCACACTAAGCATGAATTACTGCTCAGAAACGCTTGTCTGGAAGAGGGAGGTGTGAGCAGTTGAGCAGAGGGCGCCGACTGAATATTCCTGAAGGGGACCTCTGCTAGCACTACATTGTGGATTAGTTTACAGGCACCTCTATGCTGAGTGTGCTGAGTTAATACTACAGCTTAGCATAGAGGTGCTGTTAGCTGACAAATGGGATTGCATCTCCTTTTCATATAGACCAGTGAAAAATTTAACTCATTAAAGCATTATGACTGCCCCCTGGTGTATGCCCTCCCGATCCCCCCAGTGAATGCCCTCCCGATCCCCCCCAATGTATGCCCTCCCGATCCCCCCCAATGTATGCCCTCCCGATCCCCCCCCCCTCCCGATCCCCCCCAATGTATGCCCTCCCGATCCCCCCCCCCAGTGTATGCCCTCCTGATCCCCCCAGCGTGTGCCGTTCTGACACCCCCCCCCCCCGGTGACACATAGTTCTTTGCTTTACTGATCCCTGTACACTGTCCTACATTCTAATGACTTCTGTACACTGCTCTTCATCTTACTGACCCCTGTACATTGCCCTGTTGCCCCCTGTCTTCCACCCTACTTACCCCTTATCCTCTTTCCTTTCAATTCCTGTCCTCTGCCCTGCTGACCCCCTATTATCTGCCCTACTGCTCCCTGTACACTGCCCTACATCCTACTGACCTCTGTACACTACCCTACATAGTACGGACCTCTGTACACTGCCCTACGTACTACAAACCTCTGTACACTGCCTTACCTACTACTGACCTCTGTACACTACCCTACATACTACGGACCTCTGTACACTGCCCTACATACTACTGACCTCTGTACACTGCCCTACATCCTACTGACCTCTATACACTGCCCTAAATCCTACTGACCTCTGTTCACTGCCCTACATCCTACTGACCTTTGTACACTGCCCTACATCCTACTGACCTTTGTACACTGCCCTACATCCTACTGACCTCTGTACACTACTCTACATCCTACTGACCTCTGTACACTGTTCTACATCCTACTGACCTCTGCACACTACCCTACATACTACTGACCTCTGTACACTGCCCTACATACTACTGACCTATGTACTCTGTACACTGTATTATACATTAAATTCAGTTCTGTAAGCAACACCTTATTTTCTGGCAGTGCCCCTCCCGAGACTAGACTCTGGATCCACCCCTGCCTGAGTTATGGACCGTTTCTTGTTCACCCCTGGATATCACCATCCATCTTGCAGTTTGCGCTCTCCCCTGATCCACATCCCTTAAAATAACACAGACTCAGGTTCTCTGGCATCATTTGAACTACAGTTTGCGCCAGAACCACCCCCATTTCCAATTCTATTTGGGGCTCTTGTGGCCATGCAGTACTGCAGTGTGGGATGTGTCCGGTGCTGCACGATGGTTGCTTGTGGTATCCGGGACCAGTGTGGAGCACAAGCAGCCGGCAGTGATGTCACACCACCTCCATTCATAAGTAGGAGTCGTTCGTAACTAGGATGTTCGTAATTCGGGGACTGCCTGTAATGAGTTATTAATAAATACATAGCTGCATTAATCTGTCTTTTATATTTGTCTACAGTTTAGCTTTAAAAGAGAACTATGGCTAGTAAACAATCATACTCACCTAGATGGCTGCAGCACCGATTCCAGCTGCAGCTGTCCCCTGCTGCCTCTAAGACTGAGACCTTAGGGATCAAAGTCCACTGTTCGCTCAGTTCTCAGTCTTCAGCCTGCAGAAAGCTGGTGACTGTCAGTCAGCAGCTCTCTGCTCTGCCCCTCCAGTGCTCACTGGAGCGCTGGACTGTGCAGGGCGCAGGAGCAGCTGGCTCATTCTGTCAGCGGCTTGCTGAGAGGTTGAGCTAGATGCTGGTCCAGGCATCTGGGTGGATGCTGACTGTAAATTCTAGATCTTTCTTGAGCCTGGACCAGCTGAGTGACATCAGCCGACAGCAGGCTTTAGCCCACTGTCAGCTGAAAATGGGTCACAGGAGTACAAAACAAACTGCACTCCTGTGATCTATAGGAGAAATATAGCCCAAATAGTTGTGGTTATACTTCTTGTTTATGTACCTTGTGCTTGCAATGTGTTCTAAAGCTTCTAATGCCATGTCGATTGTCATATGCTGATATCTAATAAAACTAGGATACAGTTGCTACAACTCTAGAATTCATCCTTACCCTCTCAAAGGTCTCAGAGTAACTGTAACTAAAAAGAAATGATCTAACCATATCAACAGTGTCTATCAAGAGATGATAGATAGCAATCTCAGGAAAAAATACAAAGAGATCTTTCATATTAGTGTTGATCAACATTTATGTATTCAGTCTTTCACCACAGCCAAATGGAAATTCTTTTTAACATATGGGAACACATACACTGGAAGAAAAGAAAAATTTCCTTTAAGAATAAGTCAACATAATGCACTGAGTGACATGTAATTTGTGTGTTCTTTGTAAATGTTCTAAATGATGACGAGACTAAACCAAGGGGCAGCACACCCTGCACTATATAAATGTCTAATGTAGATTTGCTGAGCATCAAGTGAAGCAAAACAAAAACAAGTGCAAACAATACATGTAGCACAGTGTCAAACAGAGCTCAAAGAATCTTATATCCGAGTACATACACAGCAAACGCTAGTGATGATAGTTCATGTCATGTCATTCACACACTGTAACATTTGCAGGCCTCCAGGAATGTAAGCTGTGCTGTTTTGTAGACAGAAGTGGTGTTAATAGCTTGCTGGACATTTTGTAAAAAGGTATATTTTTGCTAGCCATTGCTATGTATAAAACAATATAATTGAACCACCTAAATTATTTGCAGACGCAGGCCATATATCTTGTGAAAAGACCCCCATATCATGTTTATGGCATGCTGCAGGGCCCTAGAATATAGGGGATGCCTTGGGCACCCAGAGGAGAACAATTGGTGTGTTGTAGCAAATTGTGTGTGTGGCACTAACATTGGGAGGGGCACCCTGGGGTGACTTGAGGTTTCTGCAGGGGTTCCTTGGCAAAATGCCTAAACATTTATCAAAAATTGTATACAAGCCAGCAGGTGGATCACCCCTGCCTTTTAGTTACACAAAGTCACAGGTTTTCATTATGCACCATTACGACTTTCTAGACACTGGCATCCTAATAACCAATGAAGTCATCAGTTGATCAGGCATCCTAGTTTAACCCTCCCCTTCCTCTCTCCCTCAGCACTGGGTGACATTAGCTGACCGATGGAGAGAAATGGAGGAAGAAGAGAAACATTGGAATACTAGTTAGTACAAGTGTGTAAAAGTATATTTGCTTTGGAAAGAATAAATGACCTCTAATGTTGGGTGTCCTACATGTGGATGTAGCTGCATTGTGTAAAGCTATTAGAATCGTTTTTTAAATTTTAGAATGGGGGGCCTCAAGCCTGTCCATAATTTGAAAGGGTGCCTTGAGATTGTCTATAATTTTAAATGGTGCCTCAACTGAAAAAAAAAAAAGGTTTAGAAACACTGCAGTAACATATGCAACAGTACCAAAAATCTGTTTTAATTACTATTCCACAAGCAAGACACATGTATAAACCTCAGCACAATCATTTGTAGAAAACAAAACAAAACAAAATAATTAAAGGACTACTTAGCAACCACCAGCTGTTGTTCAATATAAGGAGTGCAGTGTTCAGAAGTATGTCATGCACTGTCCAGCCCACAGGAGTGTGGTGGTCAGGAGTATAACATATGCAGTATAGTGAATATAGTAAATCCAATATTCATATATCATATTTATCGGCATAAAGGGCAGCCATCAGGAATTTTGGGGCCCCTTATACAGCTTTAAGCCTGCCCCCCCCCCCCCCGAGCCTGACCACCAACATTCCCCAGGGTCCTGCCCACTTGCCATCCCACCAAGTCCTTCAGTGCCTCAGCCCCCTCACACCTGTATGCTCTGAGCCCCCGTCACACCTGTACGCTCTGAGCCCCCCTCACACCTGTACGCTCTGAGCCCTCCTCACACCTGTACTCTCTGACCCCCCTCACACCTGTATGCTCTGAGCCCCCTCACACCTGTACGCTCTGAGGCCCCCTCACACCTCTACTCTCTGACCCCCCCTCACACCTGTATGCTCTCAGCCCCCTCACACCTGTACGCTCTGAGCCCCCCTCACACCTGTACACTCTGGCTATCAGTGCCCATAAGTGCTGCATATCAGTGCCCATCAGTGCCATCTATTAGTGCTGCCCATCAAAGCCGCCTATCAGTGGCCATCGTTGCCTATCGTTGCCCATCAGTGCCACACACCAGTGCAGCCATATCAGTTTGCCTCATCAGTGCCCATCATTGTCACCTTATCAGTGCCCATCAGTGCAGCCTATCAGTGCCCATCAGTGCAGCATATCAGTGCAGCCTCATCAGCACACATCAGTGAAGGAGAAAAATTACTTATTTACAATATTTTATAAAAGAAGTTCCAAATTTCTGACTTTTTTCCATTTGTTTAGCAAAAATAAAAAACACAGTGGTGATTACCGTAAATGCCACCAAAAGAAAGCTCTATCTGTCTAAAAAAAATGATAAAAATGTCACATGGGTAAAGTGTTGCTTGACCACGCAGTTGTCATTCAAAAAGCGACAGCACTAAAAGCTGAAAATTGGCCTCGGCAGGAAGGGGTGCAAGTGCCCAGTTGGCAAGTGGTTAAATAAATAGGGCATTTTTAATGTTTCACTTTAAGCAAAAAAACACTGCTCCTGGCTGAATGGAATATAAAGGGTTAGCTCACTTTTACATGTAGCACCCTGGAGTTTAGGCAGGGTTGCTCCTCAAAATGTAGTTGCCAGGAATAGTCATCTTGGCTTTCTCCCTAAGTTTGGCCTTGTTGCACTTTTCTCTTCTACCGCTAGGTGGCCAGGTACCTGATGGCACTAGATATGAGAAGGGCAATGCAAGGTCAGATAATGGGTATTTGGGGTATCTCAGCCAATGGGCAGGGGTTTTCTTGAATCCCTTGGCCTGCTTGCAGAGAAATCTTGTGTGTCAAGCCAGGAACCGAGCATACCAATGGGGTGAAGCTTGAGAGGTATCTTGAGTGCCAAGCTAGGGACTAAGGATGAGCCGAACACCCCCCCGTTCGGCTCGCACCAGAACCCGCGAACGGACCTAAAGTCCGTGCGAGCTTTAGAACCCTATTAGTTATAATGGATGCGAACGTTCGAAATTAAAAGTGCTCATTTTAAAGGCTAATATGCATGTTAATGTCATAAAAAGTGTTTGGGGACCTGGGTCCTGCCCCAGGGGACATGTATCAATGCAAAATTTTTTTTAAAAACGGCCGTTTTTTTTCAGGAGCAGTGATTTTAATAATGCTTAAATTGAAACAATAAAAGTGTAATATTCCTTTAAATTTCGTACCTGGGGGGTGTCTATAGTATGCCTGTAAAGGGGCGCATGTTTCCCGTGTTTAGAACTGTCTCTGCGCAAAGTGTCATTTTTGAAAGTAAAAAAGCTATTTAAAATCACTCGCGGCTAATGTTAATTCACGGCTCCCGTAACACAGAGAACAGTGATTCATTGAAACTCATTCATAAAAAAAAGTCATTGATAAAAAAAAAAAAAAAAAAAAATGAAAAAAAAAAAAGCGTAGGGGTCCCCCCAAATTCAATAACCAGGCCCTTCAGGTCTGGGATGGATATTAAGGGGGATCCCAGCCAAAAAAAAAAAAAAAAAATGGCGTAGGGTCCCCCTCAAAATCCATACCAGACCCTTGAGGTCTGGTATGGATTTTAAGGGGAACCCTAGCCAAAAAAAATGGCGTGGGGTCCCCCTCAAAATCCATACCAGACCCTTATCCGAGCACGCAACCTGGCAGGCCGCAGGAAAAGAGGGGGGGACGAGAGCGGCCCCCCCTCTCGCCTGAACCGTACCAGGCCACATGCCCTCAACATTGGGAGGATGCTTTGGGGGTCTAAGACCCCAAAAGCACCTTGTCCCCATGTTGATTAGGACAAGGGCCTCTTCCCCACAACCCTGGCCGGTGGTTGTGGGGGTCTGCGGGCGGGGGGCTTATCGGAATCTGGAAGCCCCCTTTAACAAGGGGACCCCCAGATCCCGGCCCCCCCCCTGTGTGAAATGGTAAGGGGGTACAAAAGTACCCCTACCATTTCACCAAAAAAGTGGCAAAAATGGTAAAAAGGACAGGAGACAGTCTTTGACAATTCCTTTATTAAAATCTTCTTTCTTCTTTCTTCATCCTTCGGATTCTTCATCTTCTCCTTCCTTCATCTTCTTCCATCTTCTTCTTCCATTTTCTTCTTCCTCCGATCCGCTTCTTCTTGCGCTGGTCTTCTCGTCCTTCTCGTCCGGCATCTTCTTCCGTCGGCGTCGGCGTCGGTGTCGGTGTCTTCTTGGGCCGCTCCGCGCAATGGGAGGCTCCCGCTGTGTGAGGCTCCGCTCCATCTGACAGGTCTTTTAAAACGGAGGGCACCTGGTGACCCCGCCCCCCTCTGACATCATGGGGAAAGCCATCATGGAATTCCCCATGACGTCCCTGTGCGTCAGAGGGGGCGGGGTCACCAGGTGCCCTCCATTATAAAAGACCTGTCAGACGGAGCGGAGCCTCACACAGCGGGAGCCTCCCATTGCGCGGAGCGGCCCAAGAAGAGACAGAGACACCGACGCCGACGCCGACGGAAGAAGATGCCGGACGAGAAGGACGAGAAGACCAGCGCAAGAAGAAGCGGATCGGAGGAAGAAGAAAATGGAAGAAGAAGATGGAAGAAGATGAAGGAAGGAGAAGATGAAGAAACCGAAGGATGAAGAAAGAAGAAAGAAGATTTTAATAAAGGAATTGTCAAAGACTGTCTCCTGTCCTTTTTACCATTTTTGCCACTTTTTTGGTGAAATGGTAGGGGTACTTTTGTACCCCCTTACCATTTCACACAGGGGGGGGGCCGGGATCTGGGGGTCCCCTTGTTAAAGGGGGCTTCCAGATTCCGATAAGCCCCCCGCCCGCAGACCCCCACAACCACCGGCCAGGGTTGTGGGGAAGAGGCCCTTGTCCTAATCAACATGGGGACAAGGTGCTTTTGGGGTCTTAGACCCCCAAAGCATCCTCCCAATGTTGAGGGCATGTGGCCTGGTACGGTTCAGGCGAGAGGGGGGGCCGCTCTCGTCCCCCCCTCTTTTCCTGCGGCCTGCCAGGTTGCGTGCTCGGATAAGGGTCTGGTATGGATTTTGAGGGGGACCCCACGCCATTTTTTTTGGCTAGGGTTCCCCTTAAAATCCATACCAGACCTCAAGGGTCTGGTATGGATTTTGAGGGGGACCCTACGCCATTTTTTTTTTTTTTTTTTGGCTGGGATCCCCCTTAATATCCATCCCAGACCTGAAGGGCCTGGTTATTGAATTTGGGGGGACCCCTACGCTTTTTTTTTTGTTTTTTATTAATGAATGACAGCTCTCTGTGTTACAGGAGCCATCAATTCATTAGCCGCGAGTGATTTAAATAGCTTTCTTCCTGCAAAAATGACACTTTTTTGCAGGGAAAGTTCTAAGCACAGGAAACCTGCCCTCCTTCACAGGCTACCTATAGACACCCCCCAGATGTGATACTGCAATGCTGTTCTAACAGCATGCACACACATATCCCCAGAAATAAAGAACATATTGTTGTCAGCAGTCAGCAGCACACTGACACGCTGACACTGTGAGTGAAACATAATATGCGAGGCCGCCGCAGCGGCGGCCTCTTATACCGTGGGGCGTGTATTAAAGCCCCTGAGCTATAATTGGCTACAGGCATCCTGCCTGTAGCCAATTATGGCTCTCCTCGCTGCCGGCGCTGTGATTGGCCAAGCATGCGGGGTCACAGTGCATGCTTGGCCAATCATCAGCCAGCATTGCACTGCGCGGGCCGCAATGCATTGCGGGGCCGCTCGCATCACACGAATTTGATGCGAGCGGTCCCAATAGTTCTGGGCTCGCCGAGCGAGCGAACACCCGGTGCTCGATTCGAACATGGGTTCGAATCGAACACCGGGCTCATCCTTACTAGGGACCCAACAGTGAGGCAGGGGAAAGTGGCTGCATTTTATTGGGCACAGTGGCTGCGTTTCATGGCACAGTGGCGGCAATTGATGGGCACAGTGGCTGCTTTTAAAGTGCAGAGTGGCAGCAATTGATGGGCACAGTGGCTGCGTTTGATGGCACAGTGGCGGCAATTGATGGGCACATTGGCTGAGATTGATGGCACAGTGGCTGCGATTGATGGTACAGTGAGACTGCAATTGGGTTTTCTTTCAGAGTTTTTCAGTTTGTTTGCACCCCCCAAAAATATTTGAGCACCAGCCGCCACTGCTGTTCATTTGTGTCTAAAGTTGAGAAGACAAGTGTAAAAAAATAAAATAAACATTCATACTTACCTTGATCCGATGCTGCAGCTGTCCCCTGCCACCTCTACACCAAGAACTGAGTAATCAAAGACCAAGAGGCGTAACTAGAATCTTCAGGGCCCCGGTGCAAGAAACCATGAAGGGACCCCACCAGGGGCGTTGCGAGGTCTACAAAAGATCTCGGGCCCATAGCAGCAAAGTAAAGAAAGCCATAAGCTTGGGCGGGCATACACATGTATGTGTATGTATGTATGTATATGCGTGTGTATGTATGTATATATGTGTATATATATATATATATATATATATATATATATATATATATATATATATACACCGTATTTATCGGCGTATAACACGCACCCTTTTCCCCTTAAAATCAGGGGAAAATCATGGGTGCGTATTATACGCCGATCCCCCGCCATGGCTGCAGGTGGAGCTGTTATGGCTGCAGGTGGATACTGACAAGGCTGCATTGATGGGCATTTAAACTTAAACTTCCCTACTTTTGTTATACGCTGATAAATACAGTACTCAAAAAGATTTGCAGCTGTAATTGCAGCGAAAGGTGGTTCTTCAAAGTATTGATTCAGGGGGGCTGAAAAAAATTGTACACCACACTTTTCAGATATTTATTTGTAAAAAAAAATTGAAAACCATTTATCATTTTCCTTCCACTTCACAATTATGTGCCACTTTGTGTTGGTCTATCACATAAAATCCCAATAAAATACATTTACGATTTTAGTTGTAACATGACAAAATGTGGAAAAATTCAAGGGGTATGAATACTTTTTCAAGGCACTGTATAGGAATGAGTAAAAGGCAATGTAACTTCAAGATAAAGACATCAAAACGTTCGAGTCCCTCATTGTAAATTCATTGTCAATCACAATGACTGCCACTGGTCGAATTGCTGAAAGGGAAAAACAGACAGACCTAGCACACACATCGAATCCCAACACTACTCTTCTCTGAATGACAGCTGGTGGGGGGGCTCTCTGGGGACACTGATGTAAGGGGGGGGGGACTCTCTGGGGACACTGATGTAAAGGGGAGGCTCTCTGGGGACACTGATGTAAAGGGGAGGCTCCCTTGAGACACTAATGTAAGGGGGGTCTCTCTGGTGACACTGATGTAAGGGGGGCCCTCTGGGGACACTAATGTAAGGGGGGCTCTCTGGGGACACGAATGTAAGGGGGGGCTCTCTGGGGACACTGATGTTAGGGGGGGGGGGGCTCTCTGGGGACACTGATGTAAGGGGGGGGGGGGGCTCTCTGGGGACTCTGATGTAAGGGGGGGGGCTTTCTGGGGACACTGATGTAAGGGGGGCTCTCTGGGGACCCTGGTGTTAGGGGGCTCTCTGGGGACCTTGATGTAAGGGGGGCTCTATGGGGACCCTGATGTAAAGAGGGGCTCTCTGGGGACCTTGATGTAAGGGGGGCTCTCTGGGGACCCTGATGTAAGAGGAGACTCTCTGGGGACCCTGATGTAAGGAAGGGGCTCTCTGGGGACCCTGATGTAAAGGGGAGGCTCTCTGGGGACCCTCATGTATGGGGGGCTCTCAGGGGACCCTGATGTAAGGAGGGGCTCTCTGGGGACCCTGATGTAAGTAGGGAGGCTCTCTCTGGACCCTGATGTAATGAGGGGGGCTCTGGGGACCCTGATGTAAGTGGGGGATCTCAAGGGCCCTGATGTAAGTGGGGGATCCGCACTCAGATATGTAACGATAATATATATATATATATATATATATATATATATATATATATATACGGTATATATATATATATATATATATATATATATATATATATATATACACACACACACACACACAGGAAATATATATATATATATATATATATATACATACATACACACACACACATGTATATTATATACATGTGTATGCCCACCCAAGTGTATGACTTTCTTTACTTCGCTGCTATGGGTCCGAGATCTTTTGTAGACCTAGCAACGCCCCTGGTGGGGGCCCTTCATGGTTTCTCGCACCAGGGCCCTGAAGATTCTAGTTACGCCTCTGGTGTAAAGTCAAAGGAACATTTGCTTGCAGTATTAGTGTTCGCATATTCACATTAAAAATGTGCACACCAACAATGAATCTAGTGAAAATTAGGGCGCAAACCCATGCAGAAAAAAAAGTCACCAAATTTCCTCACCATCCGATTTTTTAAATGCACCAGTCCCTATGTAATATATCAATTTCCTATACACAAGGACTCCAGACTCTGATTTCACATAGTATCATAAAGACACAGTTGCAGTGCTTTGGTATGGGAAATGTGGAAACACGCTAGGATCATTCATAAAACTTGACACAAATTCAAATGTGGCTTTGAAACTGTTTAAATCTAAAAATGGAAAACTAATATATTAAACAACTGACTCAATTTGAATACATTTCCGAGAAAAATACTGTGTTCACTCGTTTCCCATAAAAATACGTAAAAACTACACTTGGCTTGCCACATTCAAATAAAAAAACACATTTTAAAATGTTTTATCTTACTGTTACAGAAACCATGATGATTGTCTATATATGAATGTTATAAATGAACATTCTTCCATTGTAAAACAACCATCTGGCTTCATTTATTGATTTAACTCTCACAAGCAGCTTGATGTTTTTAAGTGTTTCTTCCAAGTTTTTTTGTCAGTTTGATATATACACCTGTTGCATTATCTGCTTACTAGGGGGCACGCTCTAAGAATAAGATTCCTTTTTTTTGGTTCTAAGTAATCAGAAGCATCAATACTATCCTTGAGATGTAGTAATAATACCTTTTGTTTTATCTTTTTAAACAATAGGCTGAGGATTTTCTACCAATCAACTTTACTTATCCACCACTATCTCCTGGTAAATACCATGCAGTTTTTTTTTAAATAAATAGTGGCTTGAATTGGGAGAACTGAGAGGGCCACATTAAGGTTGATTTAGTGAAGTAAAATAGGCTATTCACTTTGCAAGGTACATTTCACTTTACAACTGTTTTGCTTTGTCGTTTTTTTTTTGGGGGGGGGGGAATATGTTTATTAGATTTTGAAAAATGTTAACAGTACATAAAGTCTGTGAAGGCATCGAGAACAGACAACAGCACCTTCATGGAGCAATACAATAGGAAACAGCAGATATTGAAAGGTGTATACATATCACATAGTAGCAGGATATAGAAGGTAAACATTGCTAACTTCAACTACAGTAAGTACAAAGGACAGGACTTTAACAATGATGAGGCGTAGAAGCAGTTAACTTCGTAACTGGAAAAGCTTTGTCTTTTAAAGTCACCTTGTGGTAAAACAAGGAAGCATACATACCTCTGCAGTGTATTAGTCTCCGTTCACATATGCTGAGGCCACGGTTCACAGCATGGGGTCCGGTGTGTCCCTCTTCACTGATTCAGGTGCGAATCAGGTCAGAATTGTTGCACAGGACCCTTTTTAAATGCGGACCACCCCCCCCCCCCCCGGATTTGTGTGAACCGGCTACATTGGAAAAAGATAATGGGAAAAAACAAAGAATGAAGAGTATATATATATCCTATAGGGTATTTATCCTTTTTTTAATTAAATTTTTTTTTTAGGGACCATACTAGTAAAGCTTTTTGGTCTTTTATGGGAGGAAAGGGGGGGGGGGTAAATATTTTATATTCCATATCTTAGTTACACCACCACTATATCCACACACAGACTAAACTGGAGGCTGGCCAGTCAAGCAAATAGATTCTCTGTAGTTTCTTTGCCCAAAGACCTTCCTAATGATATAATCTCCATGACCAGCCTGATATGCTATCTCACACACCTGACACCTCATTACCCAGTTAGTGGTGGCTAGGGATGGGCCCGGTGCTCGATTCGAACCCACGTTCGAATCGAGCACCGGGCGTTCGCCCGCTCGGCGAGCCCAGAACTATTTGGGCCGTTCGCATCACATTCGCGTGATGCGAGCGGCCCGCAATGCATTGCGGCCGGCGCAGTGCATTGCTGGCTGATGATTGGCCAAGCATGCACTGTGACCCCGCATGCTTGGCCAATCACAGCGCCGGAAACTAGGAGAGCAATAATTGGCTACAGGCAGGACGCCTGTAGCCAATTAAAGCTCAGGGGCTTTAGTACACGCCCCACCATATAAAAGGCCGCCACGCCGTTGGCCCAGGGCACATGTGTTCCGGCATCTGGAAGAGAAGTCTGCTGATTGATATTCTTCTTTGCTAGAGTGATATTCTCCTTTGCTAAACCATTGCTAACTCCTCCTGACCTCAGTCATTCAAATCATTACTGATTTGCACAGAGTGTGATATTAGCTGCTGCTGGGGATTAGTCTGGTGTGTGCGTGCTGTTAGTACAGCATTGCAGTAGCACCAATCGCAGTGCTGTTAGAACAGCATTGCACCCCAACTTCTGTCCCAACCTTCTGTCCCATCCCAGGCAGGGATTTATAGGAGCCATATTGTGTTTGTGGCAGCACACATAGGACCTATATTTTCTTGTCAGCAGCACACATAGTACCTATAGTGTGTTTGTGTCAGCACCCATATGACTTATAGTGTGTTTGTGGCAGCACACATAGGACCTATATTTTCTTGTCAGCAGCACACATAGTACCTATAGTGTGTTTGTGTCAGCACCCATAGGACTTATAGTGTGTTTGTGGCAGCACACATAGGACCTATATTTTCTTGTCAGCAGCACACATAGTACCTATAGTGTGTTTGTGTCAGCACCCATAGGACTTATAGTGTGTTTGTGGCAGCACACATAGGACCTATATTTTCTTGTCAGCAGCACACATAGTACCTATAGTGTGTTTGTGTCAGCACCCATAGGACTTATAGTGTGTTTGTGGCAGCACACATAGGACCTATATTTTCTTGTCAGCACACATAGTACCTATAGTGTGTTTGTGTCAGCACCCATAGGACTTATAGTGTGTTTGTGGCAGCACACATAGGACCTATATTTTCTTGTCAGCAGCACACATAGTACCTATAGTGTGTTTGTGTCAGCACCCATAGGACTTATAGTGTGTTTGTGGCAGCACACATAGGACCTATATTTTCTTGTCAGCACACATAGTACCTATAGTGTGTTTGTGTCAGCACCCATAGGACTTATAGTGTGTTTGTGGCAGCACACATAGGACCTATATTTTCTTGTCAGCAGCACACATAGTACCTATAGTGTGTTTGTGTCAGCACCCATAGGACTTATAGTGTGTTTGTGGTAGCACACATAGGACCTATATTTTATTGTCAGCAGCACACATAGTACCTATAGTGTGTTTGTGTCAGCACCCATAGGACTTATAGTGTGTTTGTGGCAGCACACATAGGACCTATATTTTCTTGTCAGCAGCACACATAGTACTTATAGTGTGTTTGTGTCAGCACCCATAGGACTTATAGTGTGTTTGTGTCAGCACCCATAGGACTTATAGTGTGTTTGTGGCAGCACACATAGGACCTATATTTTCTTGTCAGCAGCACACATAGTACCTATAGTGTGTTTGTGTCAGCACCCATAGGACTTATAGTGTGTTTGTGGCAGCACACATAGGACCTATATTTTCTTGTCAGCACACATAGTACCTATAGTGTGTTTGTGTCAGCACCCATAGGACTTATAGTGTGTTTGTGGCAGCACACATAGGACCTATATTTTCTTGTCAGCACACATAGTACCTATAGTGTGTTTGTGTCAGCACCCATAGGACTTATAGTGTGTTTGTGGCAGCACACATAGGACCTATATTTTCTTGTCAGCAGCACACATAGTACTTATAGTGTGTTTGTGTCAGCACCCATAGGACTTATAGTGTGTTTGTGTCAGCACCCATAGGACTTATAGTGTGTTTGTGGCAGCACACATAGGACCTATATTTTCTTGTCAGCACACATAGTACCTATAGTGTGTTTGTGTCAGCACCCATAGGACTTATAGTGTGTTTGTGGCAGCACACATAGGACCTATATTTTCTTGTCAGCACACATAGTACCTATAGTGTGTTTGTGTCAGCACCCATAGGACTTATAGTGTGTTTGTGGCAGCACACATAGGACCTATATTTTCTTGTCAGCACACATAGTACCTATAGTGTGTTTGTGTCAGCACCCATAGGACTTATAGTGTGTTTGTGGCAGCACACATAGGACCTATATTTTCTTGTCAGCAGCACACATAGTGCCTATAGTGTGTTTGTGTCAGCACCCATAGGACTTATAGTGTGTTTGTGGCAGCACACATAGGACCTATATTTTCTTGTCAGCACACATAGTACCTATAGTGTGTTTGTGTCAGCACCCATAGGACTTATAGTGTGTTTGTGGCAGCACACATAGGACCTATATTTTCTTGTCAGCAGCACACATAGTACCTATAGTGTGTTTGTGTCAGCACCCATAGGACTTATAGTGTGTTTGTGGTAGCACACATAGGACCTATATTTTATTGTCAGCAGCACACATAGTACCTATAGTGTGTTTGTGTCAGCACCCATAGGACTTATAGTGTGTTTGTGGCAGCACACATAGGACCTATATTTTCTTGTCAGCAGCACACATAGTACTTATAGTGTGTTTGTGTCAGCACCCATAGGACTTATAGTGTGTTTGTGTCAGCACCCATAGGACTTATAGTGTGTTTGTGGCAGCACACATAGGACCTATATTTTCTTGTCAGCAGCACACATAGTACCTATAGTGTGTTTGTGTCAGCACCCATAGGACTTATAGTGTGTTTGTGGCAGCACACATAGGACCTATATTTTCTTGTCAGCAGCACACATAGTACCTATAGTGTGTTTGTGTCAGCACCCATAGGACTTATAGTGTGTTTGTGGCAGCACACATAGGACCTATATTTTCTTGTCAGCAGCACACATAGTACCTATAGTGTGTTTGTGTCAGCACCCATAGGACTTATAGTGTGTTTGTGGCAGCACACATAGGACCTATATTTTCTTGTCAGCAGCACACATAGTACTTATAGTGTGTTTGTGTCAGCACACATAGGACTTATAGTGTGTTTGTGGCAGCACACATAGGACCTATATTTTCTTGTCAGCAGCACACATAGGACCTATAGTGTGTTTGTGTCAGCACCCATAGGACTTATAGTGTGTTTGTGGCAGCACACATAGGACCTATGTTTTCTTGTCAGCACATATAGTACTTATAGTGTGTTTGTGTCAGCACCCATAGGACTTATAGTGTGTTTGTGGCAGCATACATAGGACCTATATTTTCTTGTCAGCACACATAGTACCTATAGTGTGTTTGTGTCAGCACCCATAGGACTTATAGTGTGTTTGTGGCAGCACACAGAGGACCTATATTTTCTTGTCAGCACACATAGTACCTATAGTGTGTTTGTGTCAGCACCCATAGGACTTATAGTGTGTTTGTGTCAGCACCCATAGGACTTATAGTGTGTTTGTGGCAGCACACATAGGACCTATATTTTCTTGTCAGCAGCACACATAGGACCTATAGTGTGTTTGTGTCAGCACCCATAGGACTTATAGTGTGTTTGTGGCAGCACACAGAGGACCTATATTTTCTTGTCAGCACACATAGTACCTATAGTGTGTTTGTGTCAGCACTAGGGATGAGCCCGGTGCTCGATTCAAACCCACGTTCGAATCGAGCACCGGGCGTTCGCTCGCTCGGCGAGCCCAGAACTATTTGGGCCGTTCGCATCACATTCGTGTGATGCGAGCGGCCCCGCAATGCATTGCGGCCGGCGCGGCCGGCGCAGTGCATTGCTGGCTGATGATTGGCCAAGCATGCACTGTGACCCCACATGCTTGGCCAATCACAGCGCCGGAAACTCGGAGAGCAATAATTGGCTACAGGCAGGACGCCTGTAGCCAATTAAAGCTCAGGGGCTTTAGTACACGCCCCACCATTTAAAAGGACGCCACGCCGTCGGCCCCGGTCACATGTGTTCCGGCTTTAGGAGAGAGCAGTCTGCTGATTCTGTCTTTGCTTGATTGCTATTCTTTGCTAAACCATTGGCTATTTCTTTGCTAAACCATTGCTACCTGAGTCATTCATCATTAGTGATCGTTCATTGCTGCTGATTGCACAGTTAGTGTGTTATTAGCTGCTGCTGGGGATTAGTCTGGTGCGTGCTTACTGTTAGTACAGTATTGCAGTAGTACCAACCGCAGTGCTGTTAGCACAGCATTGCACCCCAACAGCACCCATAGGACTTCTAGTGTGTTAGTGGCATCACACAGAGCTCCTATATTTTCTTCTCAGCAGCACCCATAGGACTTCTAGTGTGTTAGTGGCATCACACAGAGCTCCTATATTTTCTTCTCAGCAGCACCCATAGGACTTCTAGTGTGTTAGTGGCAGCACACAGAGCTCCTATATTTTCTTCTCAGCAGCACCCATAGGACTTCTAGTGTGTTAGTGGCAGCAAACAGAGCTCCTATATTTTCTTCTCAGCAGCACCCATAGGACTTCTAGTGTGTTAGTGGCAGCAAACAGAGCTCCTATATTTTCTTCTCAGCAGCACCCATAGGACTTCTAGTGTGTTAGTGGCAGGCAGCACACAGAGCTCCTATATTTTCTTGACAGCAGCACACATATTTTACCTATTGTGTCAGCAGCACCCATAGGACTTCTAGTGTGTTAGTGGCATCACACAGAGCTCCTATATTTTCTTCTCAGCAGCACCCATAGGACTTCTAGTGTGTTAGTGGCATCACACAGAGCTCCTATATTTTCTTCTCAGCAGCACCCATAGGACTTCTAGTGTGTTAGTTGCATCACACAGAGCTCCTATATTTTCTTCTCAGCAGCACCCATAGGACTTCTAGTGTGTTAGTGGCAGCACACAGAGCTCCTATATTTTCTTCTCAGCAGCACCCATAGGACTTCTAGTGTGTTAGTGGCAGCAAACAGAGCTCCTATGTTTTCTTCTCAGCAGCACCCATAGGACTTCTAGTGTGTTAGTGGCAGGCAGCACACAGAGCTCCTATATTTTCTTGACAGCAGCACACATATTTTACCTATTGTGTCAGTAGCACCCATAGGACTTCTATTGTGTTAGTGGCATCACACAGAGCTCCTATATTTTCTTCTCAGCAGCACCCATAGGACTTTTATTGTGTTAGTGGCAGCAAGCAGAGCTCCTATATTTTCTTCTCAGCAGCAGCACCCATAGGACTTCTAGTGTGTTAGTGGCAGGCAGCACACAGAGCTCCTATATTTTCTTCTCAGCAGCACCCATAGGACTTCTAGTGTGTTAGTGGCAGCACACAGAGCTCCTATATTTTCTTCTCAGCAGCACCCATAAGACTTCTAGTGTGTTAGTGGCAGCACACAGAGCTCCTATATTTTCTTCTCAGCAGCACCCATAGGACTTCTAGTGTGTTAGTGGCAGGCAGCACACAGAGCTCCTATATTTTCTTCTCAGCAGCACCCATAGGACTTCTAGTGTGTTAGTGGCAGCACACAGAGCTCCTATATTTTCTTCTCAGCAGCACCCATAGGACTTCTAGTGTGTTAGTGGCAGCACACAGAGCTCCTATATTTTCTTCTCAGCAGCACCCATAGGACTTCTAGTGTGTTAGTGGCAGGCAGCACACAGAGCTCCTATATTTTCTTGACAGCAGCACACATATTTACCTATTGTGTCAGCAGCACCCATAGGACTTCTAGTGTGTTAGTGGCATCACACAGAGCTCCTATATTTTCTTCTCAGCAGCACCCATAGGACTTCTAGTGTGTTAGTGGCAGGCAGCACACAGAGCTCCTATATTTTCTTGACAGCAGCACACATATTTTACCTATTGTGTCAGCAGCACCCATAGGACTTCTAGTGTGTTAGTGGCAGCACACAGAGCTCCTATATTTTCTTCTCAGCAGCACCCATAGGACTTCTAGTGTGTTAGTGGCAGGCAGCACACAGAGCTCCTATATTTTCTTCTCAGCAGCACCCATAGGACTTCTAGTGTGTTAGTGGCAGCACACAGAGCTCCTATATTTTCTTGACAGCAGCACACATATTTTACCTATTGTGTCAGCAGCACCCATAGTACTTATAGTGTGTTTGTGGCAGCACACATAGCTCCTATATTTTCTTGTCAGCAGCACACATAGTACCTATAGTGTGTTAGTGTCAGCACCCATAGGACCTACAGTGTGTTGTGAGCACACATAGGAGCTCTATTTTTTATACTATATACACTACCGACTACAATGGCTGGAAGACCGCCAAGGAGAGGCAGAGCGTGCCGAAGCAAGAACACAGGGCAGGCAGGCTCTGTTTCTAGAGACAACAGTGCTGGCCGTGGACGTGGTCGTGCATCGTCATCAGCACGTGGCCATGGGACACGCTTGTCTTTGTTTTCGGCAGCTGGACATGTGGAGCCGCATCATGCCGAAGGCTTGGTAGAATGGATGACCAAGCCCTCCTCATCCTCCTCATCCTCTCTCACCCAGGCTGAGGGTACTGGCAGAGCAGCTGCCAACGCGTACTCAATGGCATCATCAGCCACCCCTTCCCTAGACCCACCATGTCCTCCTGAGGAGTCCCCCGAACTGTTTGAGCACAGTGTTGGGTACATGCTCCAGGAGGATGCCCAACGATTCGAAGGCTCGGATGATGATACCCAGCTTGAGGAAGGCAGCAGTGTGCGCGCAGAGAGAGGGGATGCTGAAGGACAGCAATCTGGCAGTACTGTTCCACCAGCTGCAGCTTACTGCCAGGTTTGCTCTAGTGCTGAAGAGGGAGGGGATGATGAGGTCACTGACTCCACGTGGGTGCCTGAAGGGAGAGAGGAGGAGGAGGAGGAGGAGGAGGATGCGGCGTCACATGTCCAACGAGGCAGGATGCCCCCTGGAGGCCAGCTAGAGGCCAGCACAGCAACTGTACCACACCGCAGAGCTCCGCCTGTGCAGGGCGCTGCCTCTGCACGTTATCACAAAAGTTCTTTGGTGTGGGCCTTTTTTGAGACGAGTGCATCAGATCGCACCACTGCTATTTGCAATATTTGTCTCAAGCGTATCTTGCGTGGCCAAAACATCAGCCACTTGGGCACCACAAGCATGAGCAGACATATGTCGACCTGCCATGCAGCTCGTTGGCAAGCACACATAAAAGACCCACACCAACGAACAAAGCGGACCTCTCCTTGCTCCTCATCAGCTGGGATCTCCATCCCCACTATATCTTCAGTCCTCTCGGAAAGCTGCTCTGAGAGGACTGAAGGTGTAGAATTAGGTGTGTCACAACCAAGTACCTGCAGTACACCGAACGTCCGATTGTAGCAGGCAAATTTCCCTGCCCCAGCTGCTGGACCGTCGAAAGAAGTATACTCCCAGCCATCCACATGCCCAGCGGTTGAATGCTAGCTTGGCTAAATTGCTAGCACTTCAACTGCTGCCTTTTCAGTTGGTAGACTCGGCCCCCTTCCGTGAGTTTGTTCAATGTGCGGTTCCTCAGTGGCAGGTTCCCAAACCCCACTTTTTCTCACGGAAGGCGATTCCGTCTCTCTACCGGCATGTGGAAGGCAATGTCCATGCCTCGCTGGACAGGGCGGTCAGCGGTATGGTGCATATTACCGCTGACTCATGGTCCAGCAGGCATGGACAGGGACGTTATCTTTCTTTCACGGCCCATTGGGTCACTCTATTGGCAGCTGGGAGGGATGCAGGACAAGGTGCAGTAGTGTTGGAGGTTGTTCCGCCACCACGCCTCCAAAATGCTACTACTGGTTGTGACACACCTCTCTCCTCCACCCCCTCCTCTTCTTCTTCCTCCAGTGCTCTGTCCTCGGAACCAGCGGTGCTCCGTAGGCGTACAAGGGGCTACGCGAGTACGCAGGCAAAAAGATGCCATGCCGTGCTTGCGCTGGTGTGTTTGGGGGACAGGAGCCACACTGGGGCAGAGGTTCTGGCAGCTCTGCAGGGGCAGGCCGAGAGGTGGTTGACGCCACGCCAGCTTAAGCCAGGAATGGTCGTTTCTGACAATGGCACCAACCTCCTCTCCGCCCTGCGACAGGGGCAGCTCACCCATGTGCCCTGTATGGCTCACGTCCTCAACCTGGTGGTGCAGCGGTTCTTGGGCAGGTACCCAGGCTTACAGGATGTCCTGAGGCAGGCCAGGAAAGTCTGTGTGCATTTCCGCCGATCTTATAATGCCAGTCCTCAGCTGACTGAGCTGCAAAAGGAGCTGAACCTGCCCAAGAACCGCCTAATATGTGACATGCCCACCAGGTGGAACTCAACGTTGGCCATGCTGCAGCGACTGCACGCACAGCAGAGGGCCATCAATGAGTACCTTTGCAACTACGGCACCAGGACAGGGTCAGGGGAGCTTGGCTTTTTTTCCCCACGCCAGTGGAGCATGATCAGGGATGCATGCACTTTAATCTCACCATTTGAGGAGGCCACGAGGATGGTGAGCAGTGACAGTGCATGCATCAGTGACACTGTACCTCTTGTCCACCTGTTGGAGCATACGCTGCATGGGATAATGGACAGGGCACTTGAGGCAGAACAGAGGCAGGAAGAGGAGGACTTCCTTGCCTCTCAAGGCCCCCTTTATCCAGACAGTGTTCCTTCTGTCCCACCCACCACACAGGAAGAGGATGAGGAGGAGGAGGAGGAGGATTGTGTGAGCATGGAGGTGGAGCCTGGCACTCAGCATCAGCAGCAGCAGTCTTTTAGGGATGATGTACAGTCCCAACAAACCAGTGGACTTGTACGTGGCTGGGAGGAGGTGGCTGGCGATCATGTCATCCTCAGTGACCCAGAAGACTCCGGACCGAATGCCTCAGCTAACCTACGTAGCATGGCCTCCCTGATCCTGCAAAGCCTGCGGAAGGATCCTCGTGTTCTTCGGGTCAAGGAGAGGGACCATTACTGGCTGGCCACTCTCCTTGATCCACAGTACAAGGGTAAGGTTGCGGACCTTATCTTGCCGTCGCAGAGGGAGCAGAGGATGAGACATCTCAGGGAGGCCTTGCAGAAAGGTCTGTGCAATGCGTTCCCAGAAACTGGGAGGTTACAAACTCCTGGTCCTGGACGACGAGTTGCTGAGGCTTCGGTCAGTAGCAGAAGGAGCGGTGGGGAAGGTGGACGTCTGACCGATGCGTTCAGACAATTTTTTAGTCCGCAGCCCCAAGGTATGATCGGTTCCAGCAACCATCGCCAGCGTCTGATATACATGGTGCAGGAATACCTAGGGGCAAGGTCAGACTTGGACACCTTTCCCA
Source organism: Lithobates sylvaticus (assembly GCA_028564925.1). Taxonomy (NCBI): domain Eukaryota; kingdom Metazoa; phylum Chordata; class Amphibia; order Anura; family Ranidae; genus Lithobates; species Lithobates sylvaticus. The sequence goes on from CM053026.1 coordinate 314,614,003, forward strand.
CCGAAAATCCTCTGGCTTACTGGGTCCTGAGGATGGATCACTGGCCAGAGCTTGCACAGTAGGCAATTGAGCTACTGGCCTGTCCTGCATCCAGCGTTCTTTCCGAATGCACATTCAGTGCTGCTGGAGGATTTGTCACCGATCATAGGGTGCGCCTGTCCACGATTCGGTTGATCGACTGACCTTCATAAAAATGAATCAGTCTTGGATCACCACCAGCTACCAGGCACCTGAAGCGGATATAACTGAATAATTTATAATGTCACATCCCTTCAAGACTGCCTATGCTGATGCTGAGTGACTGTCCTGTTATGTTCACTGACTATCCTCTTCCTCCTCCTCAATGATCCATGCCACCACACCAGTGCCTAAGGCACAATTTTTCAGCCCCTGTATAACAGGGGCGTGTACTTACAATTTTTTTTAAAAAAATGCTTCGCAACAGGTGTGACTGCTGTGCTCCAAGTACAGTATCTGTGAGGGGTTGCAGTGTTGTGGCACCAGCACCAGTGCCTAAGGCACAATTTTTCAGCCCCTGTTGGGGCGTGTAATTTCAATTTTTAGGCAATGCTTTGCAACAGGTCTCATTGCTGTGCTCAGAGTACAGTATCTGTGAGGGGTTGCAGTGTTGTGGCACCAGCACCAATGCCTAAGGCACAATTTTTCAGCCCCTGTATAACAGGGGCGTGTAATTACAATTTTTTAAAAAGATGCTTCGCAACAGGTGTGACTGGTGTGCTCCAAGTACAGTATCTGTGAGGGGTTGCAGTGTTGTGGCACCAGCACCAGTGCCTAAGGCACAATTTTTCAGCCCCTGTTGGGGCGTGTAATTACAATTTTTAGGCAATGCTTTGCAACAGGTCTCATTGCTGTGCTAAGAGTACAGTATCTGTGAGGGGTTGCAGTGTTGTGGCACCAGCACCAATGCCTAAGGCACAATTTTTCAGCCCCTGTTTAACAGGGGCGTGTAATTACAATTTTTTAAGCAATGCTTCGCAACATGTCTGACTGCTGTGCTCCAAGTACAGTATCTGTGAGGGGTTGCAGTGTTGTGGCACCAGCACCAGTGCCTAAGGCACAATTTTTCAGCCCCTGTTGGGGCGTGTAATTACAATTTTTTAGGCAATGCTTTGCAACAGGTCTCATTGCTGTGCTCAGAGTACAGTATCTGTGAGGGGTTGCAGTGTTGTGGCACCAGCACCAATGCCTAAGGCACAATTTTTCAGCCCCTGTTTAACAGGGGCGTGTAATTACAATTTTTTAAGAAATGCTTCGCAACACGTCTGACTGCTGTGCTCCAAGTACAGTATCTGTGAGGGGTTGCAGTGTTGTGGCACCAGCACCAGTGCCTAAGGCACAATTTTTCAGCCCTGTTCAACAGGTGCATGCAATTACAAATCTTGATCTAATAACTCACAGCAGGGCCCATTCCTGCGCCCACCAAAAGTTACTGTGAGGGCTTACAGTCTTGTGGCAACACCGTCCACCACCACCACCACCACCAAAGGCCCAATTTTTCTGCCCTGTTCAACAGGTGCATGCAATTACAAATCTTGATCTAATAACTCACAGCAGGGCCCATTCCTGCGCCCACCAAGAGTAACTGTGAGGGCTTACAGTCCTGTGGTAACCCCGTCCACCACCACCACCACCACCACCAAAGGCCCAAAGGCCCAATTTTTCTGCCCTGTTCAACAGGTGCATGCAATTACAAATCTTGATCTAATAACTCACAGCAGGGCCCATTCCTGCGCCCACCAAGAGTAACTGTGAGGGCTTACAGTCTTGTGGCAACACCGTCCACCACCACCACCACCAAAGGCCCAATTTTTCTGCCCTGTTCAACAGGTGCATGCAATTACAAATCTTGATCTAATAACTCACAGCAGGGCCCATTCCTGCACCCACCAAGAGTAACTGTGAGGGCTTACAGTCTTGTGGCAACACCGTCCACCACCACCACCACCAAAGGCCCAATTTTTCTGCCCTGTTCAACAGGTGCATGCAATTACAAATCTTGATCTAATAACTCACAGCAGGGCCCATTCCTGTGGCCACCAAGAGTAACTGTGAGGGCTTACAGTCTTGTGGCAACACCGTCCACCACCACCACCACCACCACCAAAGGCCCAATTTTTCTGCCCTGTTCAACAGGTGCATGCAATTACAAATCTTGATCTAATAACTCACAGCAGGGCCCATTCCTGCGCCCACCAAAAGTAACTGTAAGGGCCCTCAGTGTTGTGGCAACACCGTCCACCACCACAACCAAAGGCCCAATTTTTCTGCCCTGTTCAACAGGTGCGTGCAATTACAAATCTTGATCTAATAACTCACAGCAGGGCCCATTCCTGTGCCCACCAAGAGTAACTGTGAGGGCTTACAGTCTTGTGGCTACACCAACATCTAATGGGGCAAATTTCTGCAGAGTATATACGGCAGGCCCCTACTTTCAAACATCCAACTTACAAACGACTCCTACTTGCAAACGGAAAGAGAAAACAGGAAGTGAGAGGAAATCTACCACTAGGAAGGGAAACTCGATCCTGTTAGATTTAATTTGGGAAAAAGGTATCTCCTCTCTACTGATGCTTTATCACCAATCCTTGTTTCAATTAAAACCCCACTTTTCCAAAAACATTTGTCATTGGGACGGAAAGTGAGGTGAAATGTTCTGAACAGATGTGCAAAGACAGCAAATGTTACAGGGGTGATAACCTCTCCCTATGTTCTCCAAAAAGCTTAAAAATAGATTTTTGGGGGAAGGAGCTACACTTCATAATGTACCTGTTCAGATTCTACTTAAGAACAAACCTACAGTCCCTCTCTTGTTTGCACCGCCTATATACTGCTGTTCAGAGTATATAGGGTTGTAGGTATAGGGTTTTATTTTGGGTGCGGGGTCCCCCTTAATATCCATACAAGACCCAAAGGGGCTGGGGGGGGGGGTATGGGGTAGCCATGCCATTTTTCTCAAGGATTTTCAGCCATATGGCCAGGACAAGACATGACATTAAAGTCGCAAGTGGTTTTAAATGGCTTCTTTTTTTCCTTTACAAATGCCATTTTGTGCAGGGACAGTTCTAAACACGGGAAACACATGCCACTTCACAGGCATACTTTAGACACCCCCAGGTACCATATTTAAAGGAAAATTTCCCTTTTTTTTTCACTTTATGCATCATTAAAATGACTGCTCCCGAAAAAATGTTAGTTTTTAAAAGTTCTTTTTGCATTGATATATGTCCCCTGGGGCAGGACCCGGGTCCCCAAACCTGTTTTATGACATTAACATGCATATTGGCCGTTGTAATTAGCAATTTTGATTTTGAACGTTCGCGTCCATTGTAACGAATAGGGTTCGAAAATTTGCGCAAACTTTCGGTCCGTTCGAAGGTTCTGGTGCGAACCGAACCCGGGGGTGTTTGGCTCATCCCTATTGGTGGCCGATGATGCATATACACCCCCCCCCTCCAACAAAAGAATCCATCCCCATGAGTAAGCTCCAGTGGGCGGAGTGAAATGCATTGGGAGCGTGGCCCAGGCTGAGACTTTCACTTGCCTACACACAGCAGGTCTTGTTCTGATGTGTGGCTCCAGGGATCCTCTGCTCTTATCTGTCATTGTCTGGAGCATGGGCAGGCTCCTTCCCAGCCAGCACTTATAGCAGCAGGCACAGGACTACACTTCCTAGCAGCCTGAGCGACTCACATACATACCATAGTTCAGGTTATAGCAGCTTCATGACCTCCATAGGCAACCAAGGCTTCAGGCTTGCTTTACAAGCGATTGCAAGAAATTGGGCGCTAGCAGCATCCTCAGGGGAAGTTAGATTTTCCTTGTTGGTATGTCATTATGAAAGCCACCTGTCTGCTTATGCTGCTGGCCTTTTATTTAAAAAGTTAAGGTAGACACTCCCACGTGGACGTATCCTTTTTTGTCTTAGTTTATATGAACACATTTTTCCCAACTCAATCTTTAGATGGCACTGTTGTATCATGCAAGCCATAGGTCAAATATGTCAAAAGGCCAAGCTATTGTTGACCTTGGTTACCTGGATACATCTTTTGAACAGAATTCCTGTAAATTTCTGTTCCTTTGCCCAACATACAACAATAAAATCTATTTTCTTATGGTATTAGAAGGCAGATTGTACAAAGGTTTGCAACAGCATTTGTTTGAGAAATCTCCACTTAAAGAAATCTTATGTCTACTTCCAAAACAAACAAAAAAATGATTTTATATGCAAGTCTGAGACAATTACAACAATCTATCTGTCTATCTATCTATCTACTTTGCAAAGAATGCCCAGTCATGTACAAGGAAGATAAAAAAAAAACAGCATTTTTGCTTGCACATGATTGGATGATTGTAGTAGGAAAAGCTTCAGCTCTTTAATCTACTGAAGGCCATAACTACTTAATTTCAGAAAAAGAGTATGGCACTTTGGAACTTAACATCATAATAAAAAAATGCAATACTTAAAGTGGAACTGTAAATAAAATAAGAAAAAATAGAATGGGCAGGTTTTTAAATGCAGAAAAGACCTGCTAAATCTCTCCTGCATTAAAGCTGCTTACCTGGATTTCTGCACTGCTGAGATAAACCAAACTCTTGTGCATGTGCAGGTGTGAAGTCATCTCAGCCAGGCCAATGAAAACTGCTGAAGATTGGTACCCGTAAGAAGACTGGCAAAAGATGTCAGCGGCCGATATGGAAGTTCTGGGACACTGCAGCACTGGAGTGGAGGGAGTATAGTTATAGTGTAATTCATTTAATCCCAAAGAAAGGGGCCATAAAACATTTTCTGACATATGTAGCTGCAAAATTATGTAACAACATGTATATCAAGTGGGCAACAGCTGGTGCGCATTTTTTTTTTTTAAATTACTAAACTACTTGGGCCCACAGAACAGGAGAGAGAGGGCTACATTTAGCACACATAATACCAGTTTGACATGCCTGATGTAATTTCTCTTTTTTTAAGGAATTTCCTATGAGACAAAAAAGATGGGATACAATCTTACACTACACAATAAACAAACAAACAAACAAGCAGAATAGTGTTGCTATAATAGGAGATCCTTCAGTTAGGGATGGGCCGAACGGACCCCTGTTTGGATCGCACAAGAACTTTCAAACACCGTGAATGTTCGGACCCTAATAACGAACCCCATAAAGTCAATGGGACCCGAATGTTAAAAATCAAAAGTGCCCATTTTAAAGGCTTATATGCAAGTAATTTGTATATAATGGTTATAGGGGTCTAGGTCCTGTCCTGGGGGACACGTATCAATAAAAAAAAAAGTTTGTGAAAAAGTCTACCTGTAAAGTGGCAGATCTGTACCATGTCTAGAATCTGTTGCAGCAATAATTGCATTTATAAAGCCAAATAAAATAAAATTTTCCCTGCAAGCTGCCTTTATTTTGCTCAGCAACAGCGGACACACTATGAGGACACAATGTAGTGCACTGGGAACAAGATTAGAGATTTTTTGGATACATTCTGGTGTCACTTTAACTTTAGATAGATGTAATGGGTGCGTAAATTGGTCTTCGGGTGTCGGTGGTGCCTTCCCACCGTAACCCTGTAGAGGTGCTCTAGATGAAGGCAAAAAAATTGCAATGATATGCACCTGTCAAACAGGTGTTGAAAAATTGTCTTTGGGTGTTAATTGTGCCCATGAAACCTATACCAAAAACATTCTTCCAGATGAAATGATTGAACACCCTCAAAGCTAGGCAGCCTCGAAGTCATGCAGAGATTCCACATCCCAAAAAAACATGACATCAGCATCAGCGGCTTCATAGCTGGTTATAAAAGTCAAACAGTCCACAGAGCCTGTGGACAGACACGCTCTATGATCAGTAACAAAACCTCCTGCAGCACTAAATGCCCGTTCTGAAAGTACGCCGGATGCAGGGCAGCCCAACAACTCAATAGCATACTGGGCAAGTTCTTGCCAGTGGTCTATGCTCATGACCCAGTAAGTCAGTGGATCGTCACCTGGAAAGCTCTCCATCTCTGTTTTGGCCCCCAGGTAATCGTCCACCATGTGATGCAGACACTGCCGATGGGATGTGAAAGTTGACAGCCCTGGGCGGCGAGCCCTAAAAAAATTCTGAAATGCCTCCCTTAAGCGGACGCCTTCTCCAACGCTCCTCTCTTGAGCAACAGAAGACTCAAAACAAAGTTTTCCACGACACTGTCACCTACTGGAGCCAGGAAAAACATTCAATAATATCCTCTTTAATGTGTCCTCAAGAGATTTTATCTTCTGCACTCTCTGTGGGGATGAGATGAGTTCTGAGACCTTCCCCTTATAACGGTGGTCAAGGAGGGTTGCCAACCAGTAATCATCTTTCTCCTTTATGCCACATATTCTTGGGTCCTTTCGCAGGCTTTGAAGCATGAGGTTGCACATGCGCCTCAAATTTGCAGAGGCTTGAGAAGCAGATTCCTTGGGGTCACTCAGGATGACAGCATCTGGAACTTCCTCCTCCCAGCCACGTACTACCCCCAAGGGTCCTTGGGTTGGAAAGCCATCGCTTACAGATTAAAGCATGTCTTACTCTTCTTCGAAGCCTATGAGAATGCCAGAATCCTCCTCCTCATCCTCCTCCCCTCTCTCCTCCTGTGTGTCCTGTGACATAGGAATGATGGTGTCTGGATAAAGTGGGCCTTGAAAGGAAAGGAAGTCCTCCTCTTCCAGCTGCCGCTCTGCCACAGTGCCCTGTCCTTAATGCCACGCAGAGTCTGCTCCAGCAGGAACACAACAGGAATTGTGTCACTGATGCATACACTGTCACGGCTCACCATCCTTGTGGCCTCCTCAAATGGTGACAATACAGTGCATGCATCCTTAATGATCAGCCATTGGCCTGGGGAAAAAAAAGCTGGGGTGGTCTGAGCCTTTTGTCATGCCGTACTCACACAGGTACTCGTTGACGGCCCTCTGCTACATGTATAGCTGCTGCAGCATTGCCAAAGTCGAGAATGGCTACAGACTCTTCTGGCCAGCTTTACCACATCTTGCACCCTGGGTACGTACTTAGGAAATGTTGCATCACCAAATTGAGGACATGTGCCAGGCATTGCACATGTGTCAACTTTCCCTGTCTAAGGGGGGACAGGAGGTTTGAGACATTATCACACACCACAATTCCTGGCTCCAGCTGGCATGGTGCAAACCACCTCTGGGCCTGTCCCTGCAGAGCTGTAGGAATCTCTGCTCAGGTGTGGTTCCTGTCCCCTAAACACACCAGCTGAAGCACCGCATGGCACCTTTTAGCGTGACTCATGGGATAGCCCTTTGAACGCTTAGGGGGTACATGATGTTCATAGGACAATTCTGCAGAGTAGGGCATGGAGTTGGTGGAGGAGGAGGAGGGGGCAGAACTCACAGGTCTGGCATCATCACCACCAGCTGTATGGAGATGTGGGGGCACAACAAGCTGCAGCAGCGAGCCCTGTCCTGCAACCTTTCGAGTTGCAAGCAGCGTTACTGTCACAGGTACTCACCCGGGCCGATATGCTGAGAGCTGCTCCCCTTGCGACTAGGTGCACGATGCCTCTGGAGTGGGTACAGAGGTCACCGGGCACAAAGATGCACGGGTTGCCAGCAGGAGTGTTGCAGGTGGTGTGCAGTAGCGACGTTGACCAGGAGAGGCTGATGCTGCACTGGAAGTAGACACCTGGCAGGGCTGTGGTCAGGCAGAGGTTATAGAGGTACCAGAACATATGCTGGAGGAGGACCCTCAGGAGCATGAGAGAACTGAAAGTCCAGAACACCGAGCAGGGGGTCAAGCACAAGGGACTAGAGATTGTCCAGTAAGCAGGCCGAGGGGCAAGCACAGGTGATCAGGCAGCAGAGGTATCCAGGAAGCAAGCCAGGGGTCAAACACAGGTAAGTAACTCAGAGAATGTCCAGTAGGCAGGCCGAGGGTCAAGCACAGGTGATCAGGCAGCAGAAGTATCCAGGAAGCAAGCCAGGGGTCAAACACAGGTAAGTAACTCAGAGAATGTCCAGTAGGCAGGCTGAGGGTCAAGCACAGGTGATCAGGCAGCAGAAGTATCCAGGAAGCAAGCCAGGGGTCAAACACAGGTAAGTAACTCAGAGAATGTCCAGTAGGCAGGCCGAGGGTCAAGCACAGGTGATCAGGCAGCAGAAGTATCAGGAAGCAAGCCAGGGGTCAAACACAGGTAAGTAACTCAGAGAATGTCCAGTAGGCAGGCCGAGGGTCAAGCACAGGTGATCAGGCAGCAGAAGTATCAGGAAGCAAGCCAGGGGTCAAACACAGGTAAGTAACTCAGAGAATGTCCAGTAGGCAGGCCGAGGGTCAAGCACAGGTGATCAGGCAGCAGAAGTATCCAGGAAGCAAGCCAGGGGTCAAACACAGGTAAGTAACGGCAGCGGTGGTCAGACAGATTCCGGGTCGGCACAGGTAGTCAAGCAGGTACAGGGTACAGGGTACAGGGTACTGGATACAGGATACAGGATACAGGATACAAGGACTGGAGCCAGGACTCAGGAAGAGACAACAAACCAGCAATTTGTGAGCAAACAGGGGAAGCCTTTTATAGGCCAGGTGAGTGGTCAGGTGGGATACCCGGACGAGTGCGCATGCGCACTCGTCTTCTGTCAGCGCCGCGCACAGCGGTGAGCCGCACTGGCTGGGCTGTGTCAGATACCCGAGTGCCGCGGACCCGCGCATGCGCACCTGCTACCCGGCGTACCTGTACTATTCGTTGCGCTGCTCTACCGCGCGTGCGCAACCCTGGAACCCGGCGGTGAAGCACGGTATTTCCCTGACAGTGCCCCCCTCCTAAGGGCAGCCTCCGGATGCCCACTTCAGGGTGTCTTTGGTGATATTCTCGTATTAAACGAGGGGCGTGGATGTTTTCAGATGGCTCCCAGGAGCAGTCTTCCGGGGGATAACCCTTCCATTTGACTAGGTACTGAACCTGTCCCCTTCTTTTTCGGAGATCCAGAATCTTTTCAACCTCAAATTCTTCCTCTCCTTGGATGGTGATGGGGGGAGGAAGTGGCATCTGCCTGTCAGGAAAAGAATTGGCAATTACAGGTTTCAGCAAAGAAGCATGAAATACTGGGTGGATCCTATAGGAACTGGGGAGATCTAGTTCAAAGGCCACTGGGTTGATCACCCTCTTGACCTCAAAAGGGCCGATGAACCTGGGACCGAGTTTCCGAGAAGGACAGGGGAGTTTCAAATTAGCGGTGGATAACCAAACTTTCTCACCAATCTGGAAAGGTGGGCATTCTTTCCTGCCCCGATTGTACTGTACCTCATACCCCCTTTGTGCTTCCTTCATGGCCTGCTGGATCCGGAGAAAGTTGTCCTGGATATGCTTGACTAATTCCTGTGCAGCTGGAGTAGGGACGTCTGGAATGGAATCTGGAAGAAAAGAGGGGTGATAGCCGTAGTTTGCCCAGAAGGGCGTTTGGTTAATGGCAGAATGCAAGGAATTATTATAGGCAAACTCCGCGTAGGGTAGCAGGCCTGACCAGTCATCTTGGGAGTATGAACAAAAACATCTCAGATACTGTTCGAGGGTCTGATTGGTGCGCTCAGTTTGGCCGTTGGTTTGTGGGTGGTATGCTGAAGACATGGAAGTCTTAATTTCAAGAGATCTGCAGAGGTCTCTCCAGAACTTGGAGGTGAACTGTACCCCCCGGTCTGAGGTGATATTGGCTGGTACTCCATGTAATTTTATAACCTCTTTGATGAAGATGTCTGTGGTAGCGGAGGCCGAAGGGGTACCTTTCATGGGCAGGAAGTGGGCCATCTTTGAAAGGCGGTCTATTACAACCAGAATTGTGGTAAAGGAATCTGAGGGAGGTAAGTCTACAATGAAGTCCATAGAGATTTCCTTCCATGGACGTTCCGGGACGGGTAGAGGTCGTAACAGACCCCAGGACTTGATGTTGGACCCTTTGTTCCTCTCACAGGTGTTACAAGAAAGTACATAATCTTGGCAGTCCTTTCTCCAGCCCGGCCACCAGTAGGACCGACCTACCAAGTCCGCTGTTTTCTGTATTCCGAAATGGCCGGACATCTTGTGGTCGTGAAGGGTCTGCAGGACTTGGAGTCTGACGGAAGGAGGAACAAATATTCGGGCATGAGCCCAAAGTAAGTCCTGTTTCCTTTCAAGAAAAGGTAATGTAGGAGAGGAGAACTGGTTGGAGGCTTGTTTAAGGGCTGCGGTCAAGTCAGGTTGAATAGCATGGAGGAAATTGTGGGCGGACAGGATGGTAGCAGGTTCCTTAGAGGACTCAGTGTCCAGGAACATACGGGATAAGGCGTCCGCCTTGCCATTCTTGGAGCCGGGACGGTAAGTGATGTGGAAGTTAAATCGGGAAAAGAACAAGGCCCAGCGGGCCTGTCTGGGTCTAAGGCGTTTTGCTGCCCTGAAGTACTCCAAATTGCGATGATCTGTGAAGATAAGAATGGGTTGGGAGGCTCCCTCTAGCAGGTATCTCCATTCTTCAAGAGCGAACTTAATCGCAAGTAATTCCCGGTCGCCTACGTCGTAATTCCTTTCAGGGGGACTCAACTTTCGGGAGGCAAAGGCGACCGGGTGGAGTAGGGCCTTTGGGCCACTTCTCTGCGATAGGATTGCTCCCATAGCAGAATCAGAAGCGTCCACTTCTAGGACGTAGGGAAGTTCAGGGTCAGGGTGCTGCAGGATGGGTGCGGAGGAAAAAAGTTCCTTGAGCTTCTCAAATGCGCCTTGCGCTTGGGGTGTCCATTGGAACTTGACTTGCTGACGGGTAAGTTGGGTGATTGGGGACACAATGGCAGAAAACCCCTGAATGAACCGTCTATAAAAGTTTGCGAAGCCGATAAAACGTTGGACTGACCTTTTGTCTGTGGGGGCAGGCCAATCTTGGATGGCCTTCACTTTTTGTGGGTCCATCAGTACTCCTCCGGTGGTGATGATAAAGCCCAGGAACTGGATTGTGTCTGTCTCGAACTCGCATTTCTCTCCTTTGACGTAGAGCCCGTGTTTACGTAGGATGAGGAGAACTTTCCGGACATGTTGACGGTGGGTTTCTAGAGAGTCGGAGAAAATCAAAATATCGTCAAGATATACAAAGAGGAAGTTATCCAGATACTCACGGAAGATGTCGTTGACAAGGTGCTGGAAGGTAGCTGGGGCATTACAAAGTCCAAACGGCATGACCAGGTACTCGAAATGGCCGAATCTGGACCTAAAAGCCGTCTTCCACTCATCCCCAGAGCGTATTCTAACCAAGTTGTAGGCCCCACGGAGATCGAGCTTGGTGAAAACTTTGGCAGTCCTGAGCCGCTGGAAAAGTTCGGGGATGAGTGGGAGTGGGTACCTGTTCTTGATAGTAATTTTGTTGAGTTCCCTGTAATCCACACAGGGTCTGAGGGAACCGTCCTTTTTTTCTACAAAGAAAATCCCAGCCCCTGCTGGCGAAGAAGATGGTTGAATGAACCCTTTAGCGAGATTTTCATCAATATACACCCGTAGGGCTTCAAGCTCAGTTTCAGACAAGGGGAAGATTCTTCCGAAGGGGATCTCAGCCCCTGGTAGGAGATCAATCGGACAATCATATGAACGGTGAGGGGGAAGAACTTCGGCCTTTCTTTCATCAAAAATGTCCATGAAATCTCGATAGGGTGCTGGAACATGTTGCAGGTCCTTGGTACTGGGTTGCATGGCAAGATGGGTAAGAGGACCTGGGATTTATCCGGGAAGCAGTGCTGCAGGCAGTAAGGGGAGGAGAACACCACTTCTCTGTTGATCCAATCGATCCAAGGATTGTGGGCCAGTAGCCAGGGGTACCCCAGGATGATGGGGAACATAGGAGAGTGGATTACATCAAAACGTAAAAGTTCGTGGTGGCCCGACTTGGTGCAGGTCAGGATGGGAGCGGTTTCCTGGGTGACCGGTCCTGAGCAGGGTGGAGAGCCATCAGCCAGCTGGATTTGAAGAGGTTGCTTCTTGGTTATTAAAGAGAGGTTCAAGTGTCGTGCTAGGGTCAAGTCCATAAAGCAACTGCAAGCTCCGGAGTCAAGGATGGCTCCCAGCTGGAAGGCCTCTCCCGCTACCTGTAGGGAGAGTGGAACAGTCAAGTGAAAATGCGGAATTCCAGCAGTGTGTGAGCTCGAGAGGGACCGAGAAGGGCACTTACTGGGTCTCACGGGGCATTTCTGTAGGTAGTGACCGGTGCCTCCGCAGTAGAGACAGAGGTTAGCTTGTCGACGGCGGAGCCTTTCTTCAGCAGATAGGGGGGACCGTGCCAGGCCCAACTGCATAGGCTCCCCATGAGGAAAAGAGCGGGAGTTCCAAGAAGGAGCAGGTACCGGAGGAACCCGGGGCATCATCCAGGTGGGCCGGGGGCTCTGAAGTTTCTCTGCCCGTCGTTCCCGCAACCGACGATCAAGTTTAATGACAAGTTGGCAGAGGTCTGCAAAGGTGGTTGGGATCTCTCCTCGGGCCAGTTCATCCTTCAATACTTCGGATAGCCCCAAACGGAATTGGTACTTTAGAGCAGACTCATTCCAATCTGTATCTGCAGCCCATTTGCGAAAATCTACTATATAGTCCTCTACGGCCTTTTACCCTGGGATAGGGTGTGCAGGGTGGATTCTGCCGTACCTATGCGTTGGGAGTCCTTGTAGAGTGCTGCCATAGCGGAGAAGAAAGTCTCTACAGAATTCAGCTGTGGGCTCTTTTGTTCCATCAAATGGTATGCCCAGGATTGAGGGTCATCCGAAAGCAGAGAGATAATAAAACCCACCTTGGTGTAGTAAACAAGAATTTTTAAAAGAGCGAAATTTCCTTCGGTCCCCGAAAAAACGTTCTGGTGTGGGGACCCTGGGATCAGGATTAGACATGTCATAGGTAGGAAGAGCACCTCCAGGTGTTTGTGGGAGAGTGGAGGTGCTGGCTGCAGGGGGTGACTGGTCCGCTTGGTTTGGAGAAAGAGTCAAGTGCTGAAGACGTCCTTCGATCTGAAAGTACCCATCCTGGAGGCGTTGTACAGCCTGAGTAAGGGCTGTCACCTGCTGGCATAAGGCCTCAAGGGGTGAACCAGCTCTGTCGGCCTCGGACATTGGCTGGTTTGTACTGTCACAGGTACTCACCCGGGCCGATATGCTGAGAGCTGCTCCCCTTGCGACTAGGTGCACGATGCCTCTGGAGTGGGTACAGTGGTCACCGGGCACAAAGATGCACGGGTTGCCAGCAGGAGTGTTGCAGGTGGTGTGCAGTAGCGACGTTGACCAGGAGAGGCTGATGCTGCACTGGAAGTAGACACCTGGCAGGGCTGTGGTCAGGCAGAGGTTATAGAGGTACAAGAACATATGCTGGAGGAGGACCCTCAGGAGCATGAGAGAACTGAAAGTCCAGAACACCGAGCAGGGGGTCAAGCACAAGGGACTAGAGATTGTCCAGTAAGCAGGCCGAGGGTCAAGCACAGGTGATCAGGCAGCAGAGGTATCCAGGAAGCAAGCCAGGGGTCAAACACAGGTAAGTAACTCAGAGAATGTCCAGTAGGCAGGCCGAGGGTCAAGCACAGGTGATCAGGCAGCAGAAGTATCCAGGAAGCAAGCCAGGGGTCAAACACAGGTAAGTAACTCAGAGAATGTCCAGTAGGCAGGCCGAGGGTCAAGCACAGGTGATCAGGCAGCAGAAGTATCCAGGAAGCAAGCCAGGGGTCAAACACAGGTAAGTAACTCAGAGAATGTCCAGTAGGCAGGCCGAGGGTCAAGCACAGGTGATCAGGCAGCAGAAGTATCAGGAAGCAAGCCAGGGGTCAAACACAGGTAAGTAACTCAGAGAATGTCCAGTAGGCAGGCCGAGGGTGAAGCACAGGTGGTCAGGCAGCAGAAGTATCAGGAAGCAAGCCAGGGGTCAAACACAGGTAAGTAACTCAGAGAATGTCCAGTAGGCAGGCCGAGGGTCAAGCACAGGTGATCAGGCAGCAGAAGTATCCAGGAAGCAAGCCAGGGGTCAAACACAGGTAAGTAACGGCAGCGGTGGTCAGACAGATTCCGGGTCGGCACAGGTAGTCAAGCAGGTACAGGGTACAGGGTACTGGATACAGGATACAGGATACAAGGACTGGAGCCAGGACTCAGGAAGAGACAACAAACCAGCAATTTGTGAGCAAACAGGGGAAGCCTTTTATAGGCCAGGTGAGTGGTCAGGTGGGATACCCGGACGAGTGCGCATGCGCACTCGTCTTCTGTCAGCGCCGCGCACCGCGATGAGCCGCACTGGCTGGGCTGTGTCAGATACCCAAGTGCCGCGGACCCGCGCATGCGCACCTGCTACCCGGCGTACCTGTACTATTAGTTGCGCTGCTCTACCGCGCGTGCGCAACCCTGGAACCCGGCGGTGAAGCACGGTATTTCCCTGACAGTTACCCAGTGTGCTGTGAACAAAATATATTGCGGATTATACAGCTGACTGCCTTGCCCAACGATGCCAGAACATTCCCTTCCATGTGATGGTAGAGAGATGGAACGGCCTTACGTGAAAAGTAGTAGCGACTGGCAACCTGCCATTGTGGTACAGCACATTGTGCGAATTCACGGAAGGGGGCAGAATCCACCAGGCTGAAAGGCAGAAGTTGGAGAGCCAACAGCTTTGACAAGCTTGCATTTAGACGCTGGGCATGTGGGTGGCAGAGACTGTATTTTCTTTTCCGCTGCAGCAGATGGGGCAGAGAAATTTGCCGGCTACAGTCTACAGCTGGTAGAGTGCTGCTGGCAGATGTGCTGCTAGGACCTGGGACACCCTTGTGCTATACCATCATCCCTGTCAGTGGAGGCTGCTGAGAGGTAATGACTCAGTATAGCAGGGGCAGACTAATATGGGTAAGGAGGAGGGACAGATTTGAGCCCCTTTTGTGTGGCTTTTAGGTGCTCTTGCCAACAGGCTGAGTGGTTGGACATTAAATGCCTTCTTAAGCATGTGGTACCCAAATGGCTGGTGTTTTTGCCACGTTTGATGTGCCTGAGACACAGTTTGCAGATAGCAACAGTGCGATCTGCTGCAGATGTGCTGATAAAGGCCCAGATAGCTGAGCTTTGGGGAGTGGGCCGGGAGATAACAGCTGCAGAATGTGATGGAATAGGGTGGCTGCACTCTACTCTTTCTTGATGTCGGCCTCCTTGGGGTTGTGTCGCCTCACATTCACTTTCCTCCTCTGCTCTATCTGGCACCCAAGTTGCATCAGTGACCTCATCATCATCATCATCATCTCCATCTCCTCCATCTTCTCCATCTTTATCATCATTACCACTTGAGACAACTTGGCAATACGCTGAGGCTGGGGGAACATGAATGCCAATTTGTCTACCAGTGTTCTCCCCTTTCTATAGGCTCATGTTCCTGTCATCCTCAACCTCAGAACCAACATCTGAATCCAGTAATGGCTGGGCATCATCAAGGAGCAAGTGGCTGACGCTGTGGTCAAATAACTCAGCTGACTCCTCCATGGCTGATGTTGGGGCTATGGCAGGAATAGATGTGGACAAGGAGGCAGGTTTATCCACTCTAGCAACTGCAGAGGACTGCACACTTGTCTCTGCTTGCATGACAGGAGGAGGATGAGGAAGGTTTAATAAACCAGTCCACCACCTCCTCTGCATGCTGTGGCTGGATAGCACAGGGTAACTCACTAAACAGAGGAAATGATGCCCTGCCTGAGGACTGACCACCACGTCCACCTTTGCCTGTGGACACATTTGTTGATGGCCCCCTTACAGTGCCAAGGGAATGTCTGCCTCTCCTTGTTGTCCTCCCAGACATCATTGGGAGGAGGGGTGCTAATAAGCAAATGTAAAGAAGAAGTGGAAATCTGTACGTAGATGCACTTTATTCAGTGTAAAGTGGTGTTTGGTGCATTTTAATTTAAGTACTCACACTACGCAGACACACTCCGTGGATACACTATAATATACTGCAATATAATGCGCCAAACGTACAGTGACGCACAGAACTATATGCCATTAAACTTGCAGTAACACTCACAAAAGTAAATGGCGCTAAACTTGCAGTAATGCAAACTGAACTATATGGCGTTAAACTGGAAGTAATGCACCCAAAACTATATGGAGTTAAACTGGCAGTAACGCACACAGAACTATATGGCGTTAAACTGACATTAATGTACACAGAACTATATGGCGTTAAACTTGCAGTAAAGCACACAGAAGTAAATAGCGTTAAACTTGCAGTAACTCACAAAACTATATGGCGTTAGACTGGCAGTAATGCACACAAAACTATATGGCGTTAAACTGGCAGTAAAAGACTAAATGTCCAACTTTACTTGACTGGAAGAAGGAAGTTAATATGATAAGGGAGGCCGAAAGATGGATATATAAAATCCAAACTAGAAAGGAGAGGTTTGCACAAATCTGGACAGAATGGGAACTCTGCTCAACAGAAATTGAATAAGGAACAGAGTAATAAGAATTACATGTAAAATTTCCAAAGAATGGAGAGAGGGGAGAGAGGGAGGACTTATTTATTTATTTTTCTATTTTATATGTGTAATTTTCTCTATCTTACTTTTGCAATTTATATTTAAATTATTATTTTTTCTCTCCTCTGTCTTCTTCCTATCTTCCGCTTCTCCCCTTCCACACCCCCATGTCTACCACCCTTGTGGGTGGCCCCCCTCAACCCAACCCTTCCCTATAGGACACATAGGAGGTGGAAACTGAAATATGTAGATTTTGATAATAAAGAGGTGGATTAGGGGGGAGGAAAAGGGGAGGGATAATTTAAAAGGGAATAATATGGCCTTTAGAAGCCTCATACACTAAATTTAAGGGAGTCAGAAAATTTAATTTTTTTTTATTTTTATTTTTTTTTTATTTTATTTTTTTCACACAAAGGGAATGGTAAGTTCAAAAGGTAGGTGAAAGGGAATAGGGAGAGGCATATTGAAACAATATGACGGTAAACTGGCAGTAACGCACACAGAACAATATGGTGTTAAACTGGCAGTAACGCACACAAAACTATATGGCATTAAACTGGCAGTAGCACACACAGAACTATATGGCGTTAAACTGGCAGTAATGCACACAGAACGATATGGCGCTAAGCTGGCAGTTATGCACACAGAACTATATGGCATTAAACTGGCAGTAACGCACACAGAACTATATGGCGTTAAAAACTGGCAGTAACGCACAAAACTATATGACGGTAAACTGGCAGTAACGCACACAGAACAATATGGTGTTAAACTGGCAGTAACGCACACAAAACTATATGGCATTAAACTGGCAGTAGCACACACAGAACTATATGGCGTTAAACTGGCAGTAACGCATGAAACAATATGACGGTAAACTGGCAGCAACGCACACAAAACTATATGGCGTTAAACTGGCAGTAACGCATGAAACAATATGACGGTAAACTGGCAGCAACGCACACAAAACTATATGGCGTTAAACTGGCAGTAACGCATGAAACAATATGACGGTAAACTGGCAGCAACGCACACAAAACTATATGGCGTTAAACTGGCAGTAAAGCATACAGAAGTAAATAGTGTTAAACGTGCAGTAACTTACAAAACTATATGGCGTTAGACTGGCAGTGACGCACACAAAACTATATGGCGCCAAACTGGCAGTAATGCACACAGAACGATATGGCGTTAAGATGGCAGTTACGCACACAGAACTATATGGCCTTAAACTGGCATTAACGCACACAGAACTATATGGCGTTAAACTGGCAGTAACGCACAAAACAATATGACGGTAAACTGTCAGTAACGCACACAGAACAATATGGTGTTAAACTGGCAGTAACGCACACAAAACTATATGGCATTAAACTGGCAGTAACACACACAGAACTATATGGCTTTAAAGTGGAGTTCCAGGCTTTTTATGCCTCCGCGGGAGGCGCGCGCGCGTGCCCGCCGCGTCGCTGGGGACCTGATGCGCGTGCCCGGTGGCCGCGATGTCCGTCGGGCACCCGCGATTGCCCAGTAACTGAGCAGGACATGGATCTGTGTATGTAAACACACAGATCCACGTCCTGTCACTGGAGAGGAGACTGATGGTGTGTCCCTTGAACATAGGGACACCGATAGGTCCCCTCCCCCAGTCAGCCCCCTCCCCCCACAGTTAGAATCACTAAGATGGGGAACATATTAACCCCTGCAGCGGCCCCTAGTGTTAACCCCTTCCCTGCCAGTCACATTTATACAGTAATCAATGCATTTTTATAGCACCGATCGCTGTATAAATGTGACTGGTCCCAAAAATGTGTCAAAAGTGTCCGATATGTCTGCTGCAATGTCGCAGTCACGATAAAAATCGCAGATCGCCGCCATTACTAGTAAAAAAAAAAATAATAATAAAAATGTCATAAATCTATGCCCTATTTTGTAGACGCTATAACTTTTGCGCAAACCAATCAATATACGCTTATTGCGATTTTTTTTACCAAAAATATGTAGAAGAATACGTATCGGCCTAAACTGAGAAAAAAAATTGTTAAAAAAAAAATAAAAAAATTGGATATTTATTATAATAAAAAGTAAAAAATATTATGTTTTTTCAAACTTGTCCCTCTTCTTTTGTTTATAGCGCAAGAAATTAAAACCGCAGAGGTGATAAAATACCACCAAATTAAAGCTCTATCTGTGGGGAAAAAATGATAAAAATTTTATTTGGGTACAGCGTTGCATGACCGCGCAATTGTCATTCAAAATGCAACAACGCTGAAAGCTGAAAAATGGCTTGGTCAGGAAGGAGGTGTTCGTGCCTGGTAGGCAAGTGGTTAAAAGTCAGCAGCTACAAAAAGTGTAGCTGCTGACTTTAAGTAAACAGACACTTACCTGTTCCACAGTCCAGCGATGTGGCCGAACGGAGTGTCCTTCCTCTACCCCTCCTCTCCGCCGGTGCCTCCATTGCCACTCTGGGCACCCAGCCGTGACAGCTTTTGGCTTCACGGCCGGGCACGCATCGCGCATGTGCGAGTCATGCTGCGCCCTTGGAGTGGACAGGCGATCTCCTGGGACCTGTCACGTTTCTCAGGAGATCGCCTAGAGGGAGGGGCCGCCTGAGTCGCCTTGGTGGTCTCTGGGCAGAAGGAGGAAGTGGGACAGGAAGTCCCACTCCTAACGAAGCCCCTACTCCCCCCCAGAAAAATGACATGCCAAATGTGACATGTAAGGGGGCGAGGAGTGCTTAATGCGGAAGTTCCACTTTTGGGTTGAACTCCGCTTTAAACTGGCAGTAATGCACACAGAACTATATGGCATTAAACTGGCAATAACGCACAAAACTATATGGTGTTAAACTTCCAGTAACGCAAACAGAAGTACAGTATTTATCGGCGTATAACACGTACCCTAAGTTTAGGAGGGAAGTTTAAGGAAAAAACTTTTAGGAGGGAAGTTTAAGGAAAAAAAACTGCCCATTAATGCAGCGTTATTAGTGTCCATCTGCAGCCTTGCCCAGAAATTGCAGAATGATCAGTGTCCATCTGCAGCCTTGCCCAACAGTGTCCATCTGCAGTCTTGCCCAACAATGTTCATCTGCAGCCTTGCCCAAAATTGCAGCATGATCGGTTTTAAATTGTTACCGGTACTCAATTTAGGAGGGAACGAGCGCTGCCGAGATAGACAGAGCCATATGTCCTGTGTACTCGGCTCCTCTCGGCTTGTCTTGCAGTCCCACCCAGACCCTTAAAAGCACACAGCAAGATCAAGGAGACTGGTAATAGTTTATTTCTGGTTCCAAAATGGCACATTGTATAAAAAGAAATGCACTCCAATGGAACTGCTTTTCACAAATTTAATTTGCCAGACAAAAGAATATATTTTTAAGTTATTTTTCATAATTCACTTGCCACAAAAGTTAACTAACTTTAACAGCATGAGATCTGGACTGTAAATGTCCCATACACTGGTTAATAATACTGATTCAATAAAGTCTCAATAATATAATATGGAAACACTCAGCCCCAGTAGAAAAGTGATTGTAAAGTCTCATTTTTTTCCTATTAAAATAATAAACATGTTATACTTACCTGCTCTGTGTAATGGTTTTGCACAGGGCAGCATGGATCATCCTCTTCTCGGGTCCCGAGTTGGAGCTCCTGGCCCCTCCCTCCTAAAGAGTGCCCCCACAGCAAGCAGCTTGCTATGGGGGCACCCAAACCGAGCCGCAGCTCTGTGTATACATTTAGACATGGAGACGTGGTTCCTCCCCCCCTTTCTCTCTCCTGATTGGCTAACTGAGTTTGATTGACAGTAGCAGGAGCCAATGGCACCGCTGCTGTGTCTCAGCCAATCAGGTGGTAGAGTCCCGGATGGATTAGGCAGCCGTGGACATTGCTGGATAGAAATGGGTCTCAGGTAAGTATTAGGGGGCTGAGGGGGGCTGCTGCACACAGAAGGATTTTTATCTTAATGCATAGAATTAAAAAAAAACTTAGGAACCTTGCTTCCAGAATTTAACTCAAAGTTTTCAAGAAGGACACACAGCTAACTGATAAAAATTGAATATTTTTTTTAGAACTTTTTTAAACACCAAGGGAAAGGATAGGAACTTAACTGCCTTTAAGAACAATGCGTGGATATGCTCCATAAAAAGCATTGTTCCCACAATGCAATTGAACCTCCCTTGTTCTATATTAGCTTTATTATCAGTATTCTTGGTGTAATCCAGGACAAAGGCACAATATAGTTTGGGATCACAGAGAACATATTAATTACACATCCATAGCCTCAAATTAGTTAAAGCTGTAGTAAACTTTCACAAAAAAAAATCCTCCTGCAAGGTAATATCATAATGTGCTAGTATGCATTGCATACTAGCACATTATGAAAGACTTACTTTTAGAACAAAGCTCTCCAGAGGCATGCTGTCACTGCTGACAGGGCTTCCATCCTCACCGGTCTTCCTTCTGGCTTCACGGGTTGCGGCCGTTTGAAAGATTGTACAATTAAATTATAACATGTATGACCATCTTTAGAAATGAAACAGTGTGCAAAACCTTATACTTATATTAATACTCTATACTTTGTATCTAGAAGTAACAATACTGCAGTGAACAGTCGTCTGTGCACAAGTACAAAGGACCATAAGTGTGCATAGACTATTCAGCAACAATTCAACAATCATATCTCAACTCATCTAACTAAAGATACGACTAGTCGCTTCCTTATTGCAGATCAAACTACTAACCCCTTTGCACCGGCATCTTCGGGCCCTTTAAAGGGGTTTCAGGTGCCGGGAGTTGGGGCGGGGTTTATGATCCTGTGACCGCCATGATTGACTGTCACAACGGTCACATGATCGGAAAACTTTCCGTTAGCTGCCAGTAACTGTGCTATATAATTCAATTTTAGTCTCTGACTAATCTGACTATAACACCTTTTTACATGTGGCCTCAGAATCTTCACACAGAAGGTGTGTTTAAGGTGGCCAGATGAGACTAAAATGTAATTATTTGGCCTCAACACCAAACAATATGTGTGGGAAAAAATCCAATACAGCTCACCATCCAAATAACGCCATTCCTACAGTAAAGCATGGAAGTCGTAATATCCTGTTATGGAGTGTTTCTCTGCAGCAGGGACTGGAAAACTTGTCAGGATATAAAAAAAATGGATGCAGCAAAATACTGTCAAATTCTTGAGGAAAATCTGCTGCCCTCTGACAGAAAGTTGTCAATGAGAAGAGGGTTTACTTTCCAACACGACAATGACCCAAAAATAACCACACAGTGGTTGAAGGAGAAAAAGATGAATGTCCTTTAGGGATGAGCCCGGTGTTCAATTCAAACCCATTTTCTAATTGAACATCGGCCGTTCATCCGTTCGTCGAAACCAGAACTTTGTGGGCATCAAATTCGTGTGATATGCCAGTCGCAGTGCATTGCTGGCTGATGATTGGCCAAGCATGCACTGTGACCCTGCATGCTTGGCTAATCACAGCGCCGGCAGCGAGGAGAGGCATAATTGGCCACAGGCAGGATGCCTATGGCCAATTATAGCTCAGGGGGGTTTAGTACACGCCCCACACTATATAAGGCCGCCAGTGTGGCGGCCTTGTGTAGTGTTGTGCGGCATTCATAGAGAGCAGGATAGGCAGGGACATTGTCAGCTGTGCTTTATACTTCTTTAGATAGCGCTGTTACAGTGAGTGTAGTGTTCAGGGAGAGAGCAGGATAGGCAGGGACAGTGTCAGCTTTGCTTTGCTTCCTAACCTAGTGCTGTTACAGTGGGTGTAGTGTGCCACCTGCACACTGCACAGCATACACCTGAATCTACCCCCTCATTGCTGGTGTTGTGTAGTTGATTTGTGCAACACAGTCACATGTCATTTACACAGGAATCAGTGCATTTAAATAGCAGTGATTGCTGTATAAATGACAATGGTCCCAAAAATGTGTCAAAAATGTCCGATGTGTCCGCCATAATGTCGCAGTCACAATAAAAATCGCTGATCGCCACCATTACTAGTAAAAAAAAAATATTAATAAAAATGCTATAAAACTATCCCCTATTTTGTAAACACTATAACTTTTGCGCAAACCAATCAATAATCACTAATTGCAATTTTTTTTTACAAAAATATGTAGAAGAATATGTATCGGCCTAAACTGAGGAAAAAACATTTTTTATATATTTTTTGGGGATATTTATTATAGCAAAAAGTAAAAAATATTGCATTTTTTTCAAAATTGTTGCTCTATTTTTGTTTATAGCGCAAAAATAAAAAACAATACCACCAAAAGAAAGCTCTATTTGTGGGGAAAAAAAGGATGCCAATTTTGTTTGGGAGCCACGTCGACCGCGCAATTGTCAGTTAAAGCGACACAGTGCTGAATCGCAAAAAGGGTCCTGGTCCTTTGGCTGCAAATTGGTCCGGGGCTTAAGTGGTTAAATGGCTTTTCTTCCTTTACAAATGTCATTTTGTGCAGGGACAGTTCTAAACACGGGAAACACATGCCACTTCACAGGCATACTTTAGACACCCCCTAGGTACGATATTTAAAGGAATATTTCACTTTTTTTTTCACTTTATGCATCATTAAAATGAGTGCTCCAGAAAAAACTTCAGTTTTTAAAACTTCTTTTTGCATTGATACATGTCCCCTGGGGCAGGACCCGGGTCCCCAAACCCTTTTTAGGACAATAACATGCATATTGGTCGTTATAAATAGCACTTTAGATTTCGAGTGTTCGCATCCATTGTAATTAATAGGGTTCTAACGTTCGTGCGAACTTTCGGTCCGTTCGCAGGTTCTGGTGCAAACCGAACCGGGGGGGGGGTCTGTTCGGCTCATCCCTAATGTCCTTGTATGGCCTTGTGAGAGCCCAGACTTGAACCCTATTGAAAATCTGTGGAATGACTTGAAGACTGTTATCCACAAAAGGTCACCATTAAAGTTAACTGAATTCGAGCAGTTCTGCAAAGAAGAGTGTGCAAATATTGCAAAGTTTAGATGTGCAAAGTTATTCGAGACATATGCCAACAGACTAAAGGCTGTAATTAAAGCAAAATGTGGTCCAACAAAATACTTACATAAGGGGGTGATCCTTTTTCAAACTCAGTGATTCTGTTTTAGATTTTTTCTTTTTTTCTGACATGTTGGTGTTATATGTTTCACTTGGATGCTATAAGTTGCACTAGTAAATACAGCTGGAAAAACAAAAACTGTGCCTGTCTTCATTTCAGGCTGCAAAGCAACAACGTGAGATTATTTTAAAGGGGCGTAATTCCTTTCTATACCCACTGTATGTAGGAATATAGCCAACCTCTCCTTTTCAGTCTTCAGATGAACTGGGGACTATGGACTATTGACTATGGGATTTGTGGTGTCCATAGAGCAGTGCACATGACAGCAACTAACATACACTGCTTGTTTCAAACAAATGAAAGTGGGGGAGGGGGAGTGGGATAGAGGTTCAGGAGCACACGAAAGACATTACAAGGGGGAAGAAAATCATTGTAAGAAACAATTTCATGAAAAAATAGATTACAGGGCCAGGGTGGAAGAAAATCATTGAAAAAAATAAGAAACAATTTCATGAAGAAAGTGGGATAGAGGTTCAGGAGCACACGAAAGACATTACAAGGGGGAAGAAAATCATTGTAAGAAACAATTTCATGAAAAAATAGATTACAGGGCCAATAAGTAGTGGATGTGTAAGGATTATTTTTGAAAAGTAAGGATATGGTTTAATGTCACTTTAATGTGAGGTACACCCTTGAAAAATTATTCAGAGAACACTACCCGAGTCTACTAGCTTTTGTGCACTAGCCCATTTTCCACACTTCCTCTAATTGAAACTTCAGACAGAGCTGAAAACAACAAAGAGGAAAGCTAGTAAAAGTCACTTCTCCAACACTTTCACTTGTGTGTGTGTGTAAATTTCAGAATGAGCCTTTGCTACAGCAGGTTCTATACACGGTACCGATGCACCACTTTACAGGCAGACTAAGGGGACCCCCAGGCACTATATTTAAAGAAATGTTTCATTTTTATTGTTTCACTTTACGCATTATTAAAATCACTGTTCCTTTAAAAAAAATTGCATTAATACATGTCCCCCATGGCAGTACCCAGGCCTCCATACCCATTTTATGGCCAATAACTTGCATATAAGCCTTAAAAATGGGGACTTTTGATTTTTCAAGTTCAGGTCCCACAGACTTTAATAGGGTTCTGTGTCAGATCCAAACAGTTTTCATGTTTGTAAGTTCTGGTGTCAAACCAAACCAGGGGGTGTTCGGCCCATCACTAATACCAAGCTTTTTCAGCAAAGGTGATGACTATGAACAGATAAATATGTGAATGGTAGACAAGAGCTCTCCCTGCTGGCTGCATATAAAGGTATAAAATAATATTATGCAATATTACAGATCTACCTGACTAAAAACATAATGTTTTTAAGTTGTGACACTATAATAAAAAAAATTGCAAAACCACTATACATTCCTTTAAAATAGGTACTGAAAGCTACAAGTAAAAATGTATATATAATACGTATATAAATGTTAGACATGTGTGATTAGTTTCGTACAAATTTTTTCGAAATTCGTACGAATTTACGAATCCGTAGTACGAATTTTTTTCGAATACGAATTCCGTACGGAATACGAAATTCCGTTTACGAATTTCGTCGCCAAATTATTTGAATCCGACTACCAAATATCGAATTTCAACTAATATGAAAGAAATTATTATAGCGGATATAACGAATGATTCGAATGACAAAGTGTAATTTTTGCAGGAAAAATTCCGTTTACGAATTTCAGCTCCAAATTATTCGAATCAAACAACCAATATCGAATTTCAACTAATTCGAAAGAAATTATTATAGCGGATATAACGAATGATTCGAATGATTCGAATGGCAAAGTGTCATTTTTGCAGGAAAAAAAGCTATTTAAAATCACTCGCGGCTATTGCCGGCTAATGAATTGTCGGCTCGGTAACACAGAGAACAGTCATTCATTGATAAAAAAAAAAAGTGTGGGGGTCCCCCCAAATTCAATAACCAGGCCCTTCAGGTCTGCTATGGATATTAAGGGGAACCCCAGCCAAATAAAAAATGGCGTGGGGTCCTCTCTAAATATCCATACCAGACCCTTCAGGTCTGGGATGGATTTTAAGGGGAACCCCGGCCAAAAAAAAAAAATTGCGTGGGGCCCCCTCAAAATCCATACCAGACCCTTTATCTGAGCATGCAACCTGGCAGGCCGCAGGAAAAGAGGGGGAACGAGAGCGCCCCCCCCTCCTGAACCGTACCAGGCCACATGCCCTCAACATTGGGAGGGTGCTTTGGGGTCCCCCCAAAGCACCTTGTCCCCATGTTAATGAGGACAAGGGCCTCATCCCCACAACCCTGGCCATTGGTTGTGGGGGTTTGCGGGCGGGGGGCTTATCGGAATCTGGAAGCCCCCTTTAACAAGGGGACCCCCAGATCCCACCCCCCCCTGTGTGAAATGGTAAGGGGGTACAAAAGTACCCCTACCATTTCACCAAAAAAGTGTCAAAAATTGTAAAAATGATAGGAGACGGTCTTTGACAATTCCTTTATTAAAATCTTCTTTCTTCTGCTCTTCCTTCTTCCTTTCTTCATCCTTCGGTTTCTTCATCTTCTCCTTCCGGCATCTTCTTCCATCTTCTTCTTCCTCCGATCCGCTTCTTCTTGCTCTGGTCTTCTCATCCGGCATCTTCTTCCATGGCGTCGGCGTCTCTTCTCGGGTCGCTCCTCGCAATGGGAGGCTCCCGCTGTGTGAGGCTTCGCTACGTCTGACAGGTCTTTTATAACCTCATGACGTCACCGTGCATCAGAGGGGGCGGGGTCACCAGGTCCCCGCCCGCAGACCCCCACAACCAATGGCCAGGGTTGTGGGGATGAGGCCCTTGTCCTCATCAACATGGGGACAAAAGCACCCTCCCAATATTGAGGGCATGTGGCCTGGTACGGTTCAGGAGGGGGGGGCGGTCTCGTCCCCCCTCTTTTCCTGCGGCCTGCCAGGTTGCGTGCTCGGAAAAAGGGTCTGGTACACCATTTTTTTTGCCCGGGGTTCCCCTTAAAATCAATCCCAGACCTGAAGGGTCTGGTATGGATATTTAGGGGGGACCCCACGCCATTCTTTTTTGGCTGGGGTTCCCCTTAATATCCATAGCAGAGGTGAAGTGCCTGGTTATTGAATTTGGGGGGACCCCCACGCTTTTTTTTTATCAATGAATGACTGTTCTCTGTGTTACGGAGCCGACAATTCCCGCGAGTGATTTTAAATAGCTTTTTTTCCTGCAAAAATGACACTTTGTCATTCGAATCATTCGAATTCATTCAAATCATTTGTTATATCCGCTATAATAATTTCCTTCGTATTAGTTGAAATTCGATATTTGGTAGTTGGATTTAAATTATTCTATGTGTTACGGGAACCGGCAATGCATTAGCCGCGAGTGATTATTAACGATTTGTAACGATTCGTAACGATTCTAATTTTTTTTAACGATTCATACGAAATTCGTATTTCGGACGAATTCGAACGGAATTCGTACATGAATTTCGAATTTTTTTTTTTTACGAATCGAAACGGAACAAATTTTTTGACGGTTCCCATTTCTAATAAATGTGTATAAATTCTATAACAATTACATTTCTTAATAAAGTTTGTCACATGTGTAAGCACTGCATTGTAGAATTTACTAAGCTTTAGGTACTTTACGTGTACAGAAGTGAGTCATGAGTGAGTCCCATAAAATCAGTTCTAACCATAAAACTGGATGCAGATGTACGCAACAGAGATTGGATGGACTGAATTTCTTATTAGATCAAAGCAAATTGTAACATTTAGGGAGTAAATGTACAAGTTTGCATAATGCTTTTGTAGCATTGGTTTTGATGTTTTATTAGGGGTAACAACTTGGATGGGGTGAAGGGTATTATGGGATGTCCAACTTGAAGCAAAAAACAACAAAAAGGGGACAACTTCCTTCTTCTGTACAAAAAGATTATGAACTGCTTTCCTTCCTGTCCTCACACAGTCTGTAGTGGACCAGTATCAACGTCCATTACAGACTATGAGCTCTTAACAGCAGGGAGCGGGAGTGGAGGGTGACAGCTGGAGGGCCACTTGACAAGGCCTGGAAGGCCAGATTTGGCCCGCGGGCCTTGTGCTTAACATGTGTGACCTAGAGGATTCCTCCACAGCCGCCAACAGCTTCCTCCATCTTCCACCCGACTACCCTGCTAGCATGACTCATCCATATTTAGGGCTGACCTAGCCACCCTGCCAAGACAATACACCTGGGGATTGGCCAGGTTCCCACAGATATGTAGATCAACCCTCCTGGCCCCGCCCACTAACTTCTAGAAGTTTCTCCAAACTTCCAGATCTGGGGGAGGCACCAGATACCTGCCTATATGAGTTATCCAGCCTGACCTGCAATAAACCCAATTCCAGACTCACACTTACCATGAGTCAATAAATTTACATTACATTAATAGTCTACATTAATAGCACACTAGATAGAGGGTGCTACACTTTTATGGAAGCAGGTTAGCACAGTTTGAATCGTTGTCTTTTTTTTTATATACAATCACCCAGTGACTGTACATTTCTTTGAATGCTGTGTAAACTAACACAGTATTAAAATATCTTCCTGTCAAAAATAAAAAATATTAGATTGTGAGATAAAAAATGTAAGTTGTTTTCCCCTTTCGAGTAAACATTAAAAGGCAGTATTTATAGGGCCTAAAGCTGATTACACGTGAATTGAAATTTAGCTGGTTCAGCAGAGACCGGATGAATTTCGATCTGTGTGTATCTCTCCCAGTTTGACAGAAGCCAATCTAACAATGTTGATGGGGATTGCTGGAAAATCTTGTTTGATCAGCGGATTGCAGTCAATCGGTTGCAAGGCTGATTAGTGTGTTCTGACAGCGGAGAGTCCCCACTGTCAGAATACAAGGTCCTGGCGGGTGGGATTCCTGCATTCCTGGGTCCACATTGTTTGTGAGGGTGCAGGAATCTAGCAGTTTTAAAAAAAAAAAAAAAAAAAAAAGCTGAACGAAATAAAAAAAAAAAAATCTAACAGTGTGCACCCAGCTTATATAGTAGTTAATATTTTATCTTACTTCAATGAATTGAAAATGTATTGTTGGTGTTTGTTAATACTCTTCGCACTGCCTTACTGAATAAAATCACAGATGGATAGATATTTTTTTCTGAATAGAATTTCAATTGTACAGTGTAAGTCTGCTGGTGTAGGTAGAAAGTAGACAAACAACAAATGCTTATATTATTATATATCATTTAATACAATCTCAACATATATAGTGTGACCCATACATATGCCATTATGTTGACTGAACATAGCTATAAAACATTTGGTTAATTTCAGTTCATGATACACATGAGAGGAAATATCTGTCCTTAGTACTTATTCAAGTACTAAGTGTAATTTTTTTTAAGGTAAGTTAATGAATGAAAGACATCCAAATGTTTGCTTCTGGCAACACGTGTTCCTTTCCTCAGTTTTAATATGTTCCAAAGTAATCTATACAGGTAAACAGCAAAAAACTTTAATCAACAGCCCTATATTATTCCTGAGCTAAAATATAGAACATTATGTAACTTTTCTACACATAGTTAAAATTAAAATTTTGAATAACAAACTGGAAATATTTTTTCAAGCACACTCTACAGTAAATTTAGCACACGGTGTATGAATGGAGTTGGATTACAAACTTACCGAGATACATTTCTAAGGTATTTTTGTTGCTTTTTTAGCACTTGGACATTTTTTAGGCTAGGTTTATACTATGCCAGATCCCAGTGCATGGACACGCTGCTGTACCTACAGAAAAAGCAGGGAAAAAGGTTCCCTGCACGTTTTCAAAAATCGCAGCTGCAGCGAAAACGGAAAATGATATGTGGTTTCCAGAATGGGAAAATTCCTGCAGTTTCAATTGGGGGGGGGGGGGGGGTGCCATTAAAAATGAATGGTACCCCAGCCTGTCTGCTAACAGCAGCGTGTTTTTGAGTGAGAAAGTGTACGATTATATGCAGTCCCTTATATTTAAAAACACATAATTGATAATTGTGTTAGTTTATTATAAATGAACTGGTGTGTCGTGAAGTTGGTGATCCAACACATGATTTTAACTAAGCATTTCCACTACTTTACAGTGAAGGATTAGTGAACAAATAGTTGTGTTAGTCCATAATTAATCCATAGCTGGTGACCCATATACAATCTGCATTAAGCGCCTCTTATAGAATACATTTCAAATACTTACAGTAAAAGGTGCATAGCAGCGTGAAATCCCCAAATCTATATAATGGATTTCAGGCTCTCTCCCAAGGGACAAATTTTCTTCATCAGCCTTTCAAGTAACAAATGACTCTTCCTTTAAAGCAAAGACTTTTCCTCAGTTATACCTCATCATTGCATCCCTTAAGCCTAATAAAAGCCCCTGCATGGAATTTTAATCCAATGTGATTCCAGTCTACCATTAACCTCTTCTTAGCAGACAGGATATGTACTAGGTAGACAGGGTTAAGATGGCATCCGCTGCTGAAGTGGCTATGGTTATATTAAAACCATTCTCCATTATAATATGTCTGCATTCATTAAAAAGAACGGGGAATAACATTCTCAACAGGTATCCACATCCACAATGGTATTTTAAAGACAGCACACCATGACCAGATAATACAACCATAAAACAACAGATGTGTAGCAGGTTCAGAAGATCACCTTATAAATTTTACTGTGACTGGCACAGCACCTGCAACGGGACTACAAAGAGGCTCCTGCTGACAGAATTTCCATCTTGTAGAACATGTACCTGTCTCGGAAAGATTCTCACTGCATCTTGGAAAGATATTTTCCCAGCTTGACTTTATTATCTCTTATTCCCCACAGAGCAGTAGTTTTACCCTTTAAATTGGGAGCTGAGTGAAATGATGAAACACATTTCCACTTGACAGTTTCATTTTTTTTTTAGCCTTTAAACAATGTCACAAAGCCTAAGGTATACATAAAACTGATCCATTATAAGTACTCCTACTCTAGGATTAGAAGAAGGTCGGAGTCCTTGATATCATCTGCCTTCCTTCTTTGTCTAATGTAAATGTGTTTCTTTGAAAATAAAGAAGAAATGCAAATTAAAGCTAAACTCTAGGCAAATATAAAAGACGCAAATGATGCAGCTTAGTATTAATTCACGCACAAGTGTTTTTTAGAGTGTGGAAGTGTATGCTGTCTACCCATGTGAGCAAGCATGGCCCTGTTATCATCATTTTGGGGAAGTGACAACAAGCCTATCTGTATTTCCTTCCATCATTTACATAGGTGGCCCCTATGTCTGGGTCCTTTATTGCCTACTCTGTTTTTTTTTTTACTTTTGGCCTGAAGAGTTTGAAGAGTTTTCTTTCTATTTCTGCATATCTTACAGCAGCACTCTTTGAATACACCCTGTTTTATGATTTCACCCTGTCTTCTGAAGAAGTGAATCATTGGGAAATGTGTTGGTTTTTTTACATCCTGCACACACAGAACCTTCACATATTGAAGATTGATACTCTTATGTTATTTTTCAAACCATACAAGTATGACCTAAATATATTTGGTTCTGGACTGATAGAGGTGAAATATACAGGGTGGGATCCATTCACTATCTAAGGTGATATTTAAAGTGTTACTAAACCCACAACACTAAAATCTGTCTGTATATGCAGTGAATCATGCTTGTTATACTCCCTGTGGAAGTGGTTAATCCTCTGCATTGTGTAAAAAAGCTGCTTGATCCTGTCTTCTCTGATCCTCCCCTTCTTCCACTGACTCCAAAACATGTGCGGACAAGACAGAGCCTTTGGAGTTAGGCCACACATGCTCAGTTTGGTGTGTATTGCTACACATTTTCTTTTTTTCTTGGGAGGGTCCATGTGATCAGCACAGGGCCAATCAACACTGTCCAGACAGAGGGTTAGAAATAATGCGATTTAATCATCTAGATTCAATATCAACCATGGTGCCATGATGATTGAAGCGCCAACACCAGCCATTGCCCCAACAAATTGACAGGGAAAAAACATATCGAATCACATCCTTGTAAGGCTATACATTAATATATCTTTAAATGTATTTTTGGAAATGCAAGAGGTATAAGTACCTGAATTATCAGCTTCTTTCAATCCCCTGTACAACTCTGCCCAGACTGGGTGAGGGAGAAACAGCACAATACCCCTGGAAGCAGCATCAATAACCTTAGATCAGGGGCCTACCTAGAGCAATTGGCACTCGGGGCGGATCCTATATCTGGCACCCCCCACGTTAAAATGTAAAAACACCCCACAGTGCCCCCTGCATACCTCTGCATTCTTCAATATCTCTTTGTCACTACTGTATACCCCCTCTCCACAACTGCACCTTTGGACCCCTTTACATTACACAGCACCCTGCATCTCTGGACAACTTTACATTACACAGCACCCTGCATCTCTGGACCCCTTTACATTACACAGCACCCTGCACCTCTAAACCCCTTCACATTACACAGCCCCCTGCACCTCAGGACCCCTTCACATTACATAGCACCCTGAATCTCTGGACCCCTTTACATTACACAGCACCCTGCATCTCTGGATCCCTTTACATTACACAGCACCCTGCACCTCAGGACCCCTTCACATTACACAGCCCCCTGAACCTCTGGACCCCTTTACATTACACAGCACCCTGCACCTCTGGACCCCTGCTTGTTACACAGACACCCTCACTAACAGTTCTGGACCCCCTGCATGTTGAACAGACCCCCCCCCAACAGCTCTGGACTCCATGCATGTTACACAGACCCCCCTAACAGTTCTGGACCCCCTGCATGTTACACAGACCCCCCTAACAGTTCTGGACCCCCTGCTGGTTACACAGACCCCCTAACAGTTCTGGACCCTCTGCATGGTACACAGACCCCCCTAACAGTTCTGGACCCCCTGCATGTTACACAGACCCCCCTTTCAGTGCAAACTCCCCCTTCATTGCAGACCCCCTTTTTAGTGCAGACCCCCCCTTCAGTGCAGATCCCCCTTCAGTGCAGACCCCCCTTCAGTACAGATCCCCCTTCAGTGCAGACCCCCCTTCAGTACAGACCCCCCATTCAGTACAGCCCCCCCTTCAGTGCAGACCCCCTTCAGTGCAGACCCCCCCTTCAGTAGCCAGACGGACCCATAATGTACCTCAGATCAGTGTGGGACATGCACAGCAGGTCCCCTCCTCCTGTGTAGACATAGAGTAACAGAGAGGTGGGGGAGGTGGCTTCACTCTGCTAGGCTGTGTGAGACAGCCGGACTGCTCATAGCCGCTCAGACAGCCCGCTGCCATGAGAGAAGGGGATCGTTGGAGCAGTGGTGTTGCCCTGGGCCCTGCCGACGGCGGTCACCCCTCTTTAGCGGGTGAGACCCGGGTGCGACCAGCACCCGCACCCTTGCAATGCCACTGCAGCTCGCCTCTCCCTGCTCTAACCTGCCCTGTCACCACGCAACTGCCTAAACCCACTCCGCTGTCACCGATTCAGTCGCAGAGGGGGGGCGCCAGCCTGACACCCCCCCAGTGTGTGGCACCTGTGGCAGCCCACCCCCACTTGGTACGCCACTGCCTTAGATCAAGAATTATGTCCCAAGATATTGAAGGATGGCAAACAAATAAACAGGATCAAGAACAAGTCAATAAAACGTGAATAACAAATAATAACAGCCACAGCTAATGTTATGGTAGCACACAGCTATTATTAATACACGTAATACACAATAATGTAGCAGTGTTTCCCAAATCTGTCCTTTCACAACCAACAGCTATTTTTTTACAGATTTATTGACACTTACACAGCTGTATTAATCTAATTCCAAAACAGTAATACTTATCTTTTACCTATCATAATAAAAAACAAGCTAGTAGTTACTGAGGACAGGTTTGAGAAGCACTGCTATAGAGAGTGTGCTCTCACCAGACATTATCATTTAGTATGGTCAAGTCTAGAAACCAGTCCATCTAGTGAGTCACCGCTGCCCTAGATGCAGAATTATTTTACCGTTCATGGGATGTGGGGGCAGTCCTTTGGTATAAATACACTTTAAAGCAAGGGTAGGCAACCTTAAAGATGTGGAGATCCACCTGAACAACATGGGAGAAGTCAAAGATCACTGGGCAGAATGTTGCCTCCTCACACCTGATTTAAACCTCTAATTGGCAGACTACCATATCACCACCAAGTTTATTGCATGGCAATCATGAGTTTAAATCGCCTCTTTATCACCTGTCAAACACAATCGGACTGTAGTCCCTCTGCATTGCACTCTGTTTTATGCTATGGGATCGCAGGTCAGAAAACTCAGATCACGATCTACCAGTCACCTGGCTGCGATCTACTGGTTGCTGACCCCCACTTTAAAGGATATGTGCCCTTACCCTTCAGAGCTCCAGTCCCTATTATGAGTTTCTGCCAATATTACATACAGGGTTTACCTAAATGGTATGGCACTGGTGATCTTTACCATGCTGTCTCATGGTGCCACACTACCCCTTCTTAAAATTTCAGTGGTGAAAGGTCAGCACAGTGAAATCAATATTTAGTCAGAGTGTATGTAAACTATACTACTCATATGCAATTAATACATCCCTGTGCCAATCACAATTGTTGTGCATGCACTTTCTTTTTTAGTTAAAACGCAATATTCCCCATGCACACGTTCAAGAAAATGACTGTTCAGTAATGCAGGGTTCTGTAATGACCATAGGCTGGAAACCATGGATGATCAAAGTGAAGAAATGTCATCAGCACACCAAGGATTCCTCGAAAGGATCCAAAGCTTTATTTTCGTGGTCACATGGTAAACATAAAGCAAAGTTTCGGTGCCACGCAGGGACACTTTGTTTTTTAGTTACGTTCATTATCAGCTGAAAATAACTGGTAATCCTGCAAGACCCCATCTCTTCCTAAATCATTCTGACCACTCTATGTGTGAAAGTAGATCCATGTTGGTGTGGACGGTTTGCATTCCACAGCTTCTCATCTGAGCTACAGGAAGCTATGCTGATGTATGATGTGCTTATAGCTCAGTGGACAGTCTGGATGACACCCCCTACCCAGCCCACTTTGACTTGATAGATAGACCCTATACCTTATCCTGCTGCCTGCCCTCTAACAATGCAGCCACGCCCCACACACTCAGGTGTAAGGCTGGGAAGAGTGGCCACAGTCATGTGACAGACAAATAGGAGCAAAATATAAAGGTAACGGGTGTAGTTTTAGAACAATGATTTATTATTTGACAATTAAAATAGGTAATCCAGTGTCATAGTATGATTCCTATTACCTGACTTCACGTATACTTTAAATCCTACTGACAAAAGCTAAGTACAGAAAGTAGAGGTCTAAAGAATAATTTCAATAAAAGTAAAGATATTAATGTAGTCCTATACCAAAGTAATAATTACTGGATTAAAGTGATAATATCTCTTGCCCGTGCTCACTAGAATATATTTTTACCTTCATCCCAAATTTATTTTCCTCCTTGTCACTGACATATCTGGCCCTCCCATTTTAAATAACACATTTCTCTGCCCATCCCAGCTATAAGCCCTAGCCCACAACTCCGATTGATCCAATTATATTCTGAGTCTACAATAGAACAGTAGTCATTTAAAAAAAAAATGCATTTACATAAGGATCTACTACGAACACATTCCATTTACATATTTTAACCTGTGGTCTTTTGACCGCATCATTTGAAAGAAAAACAGAGTAAGTAAAGCATGGAAAAAGCTTGCCAGAGGCATGGTCTGAACCCGTGCCAGAGATTTCAGGCTGGTAAATCGGCAAGGGGTCAAATAAATCAGAAAGAGTGTAACAGATCTGCTCCACTTCAACTCAGCTTAGCTGCTTTCAGTGTCTCTGTTATCAATAGCCAGACAGACTAAACTGCTGGAGTAAAAATGTCTCTTTAATGTAGCATAACTATTACAAAAAGGACAGAAAGGAAAAGTGAGAAGATTGACCATAACTGTGCAATAGCACAGCTCAGTGACTCAAAGGAGGGATTGAACAGACCCAGCAGAAGAGGGGGATTAATTTCTTTAGCAAAGAATAATTCGGTTTCCCAGTCTTAACTTACATATGCTAGTAACAGCTGCTGAAAGGTCAGGTGACAATTGCACTGCAATTATCCCATAATGAATGCAAGGTTTGGGATTCTATTTCTTGCTGTATAATCTTTATGTGAAATGAAGGTGTATGTTTACATCATGCAGCATTAACTAAATCACTACAATGGTTAGCACTGGTGATTACAGGTGACAAACACTTTATTTGAAACTACCACATATGAGCAAATAACATGAAAAACCTTTGCCAGTAAGGAAAACGGCAAAGTGCAGTAACCAGTTGACAACTGATCAACAGACAAATGTATTTGCTCTCACCACTCAAATCTACATACATGTCTCTGGGACAGAAAGTGAGTGAACTTTACCAAATAGGGACACAGACAGTGAAAAAGGGGGCTTCTAAACCTTCCCTACCCTGCATGTTCTCATAGGGGTTGATTTACTAAACTCAAATAGACTGTGCACTTTGAAAAGTGCAGTTGCACTCTGCAAGTGCAGTTGCTCCAGAGCTTAGTAAATGAGGCAAAGCTTCACTTTGCCAAGAATACCCAATCATGTGCAAGAAAAAAAATGTTTGCCTGCATTTGATAGGATGATGGAAGACAGCAGAGCTTCTGCTCATTTACTAAGCTCTGGAGCAACTGCTCTTGCAGAGTGCAACTGCACTTTGCAAAGTGCACAGTCTAGTTGTCTTTAGTAAATCAACCCCATTGTTTCATGTGTTTTATTTGTGGGATTTTAATTACCTTCCTGTTCAAGTGATCACTATCATTGGAACAAAAATTTTAAGAAAATCATCCTCAAGTTTTCTAGAGGCATTATGACAATTTGAGATGACACCCATAGCGAAAAGACAGCTACAGGCAAATGTACTAGACCCAAAGCGGTACAAAAAAGTGAGTTGCTGGAGTGTTTAAGAAATCTTGTCCAACTTTTCAACATCATTTTGGACCTGAAAACCAATACTACTGAAAAGTATCAGCAGTCAATAATCTGAGTGAGTAAGATGTCATGGTAGTCTGACACTTTAAGTTTAGTAAGTAATAAGAGGAATACTAAGATACTAAAACATATTTTGAAGTGAATCAGCAGTTGTTGGTAGAGTATACAAAAACACTAAGTTCATCTCAGCAGCCAATCTGCCCATGGACAACAAGGACATTGTACTGTACATTGTACATAGATTTACCGCCTTTCTGCCTGCAACATTAGTAAGCCTTTGCTTTGTGGGACCTGCGTGGCTGCACAGAATAATTTAAATTTGAGTAATATACAATTAAATATTCATCTCTAGACTTTATTTACTTTATTATAACTAAAGATTAGTATGTTGGCCCACCAAACTCCGGATTCCTACTGGATTTAGGCTATTTATTTTACAGGATTCCCTAGCAGCAATAATGCATTTCATTATGTCTCTATTAAAAGCATCCCATTTGCTCATCGTAGTTCCTGCTTTTGGACCTCATGTCACGTACCTAGTAGATGAGCCCAATATGCAGAGGAAGGCCATTCTTATGCCTCTGACTCAAGGCCCCTGATAGAGCAGACAGGGGGCGCAGGTGTGCAGAGTTTTACAGGTGCCTGGAAGGATCAACAGCTGGGAAGGTCCAGATGGCACTGTGGAAAAGAGTCAGCAGACTGGGAACAACAGACTTGGCTGGAGACTGGAGCAGGCTTGTGTAAGGGTGCCACAAACTGGGATGAGGAAGCAGGCAGGCAGAGAGGAGGTTCCAAGGGACTGGAACACAGGAAGGTCAGGTAAGCCGGGTCATACACAGACAGGTACTACTGGAACAGATGCAGAGGCAGGAGCAGAGTCACAGAACAAGCTGGGTTGGTAACAGGCGGGCAATGGAGGAACCAGAGGAGAAGGCAGATGCAAGGTCAAAGTCAAGCCAGGGTCAGATGCTAGCGCATAGCAAGGTTAGTCAAAGGCGAGCCGGATAAACACAGGAACGGATGCAGAGTAATGCCCCGTACACACAGTCGGAAATTCCGACGGAAAATGTCTGATCGGACCATGTTGTCGGGAAATCCCCTCGTGTGTGGGCTCCATCTGACTTTTTCCATCGGAATTTCCGACGGAAAAAATTTGAGATCCTGCTCTCAAATTTTCCGACAACAAAGTCTGATCGGACTTTTTCCGATCGTGTGTAGAGAATTCCGACGGACAAAGTGCCACGCATGCTCAGATCAAATTACGAGACCAAAGCTATTGGCTACTAGCCTCTACGTAGTTCCGTTGTACGCAATGAATGTCACCACGTTCAGAATGATCGGATTTTCCGACAACTTTGTCTGACCGTGTGTATGCAACACCAGTGTCGGACAAAATCCGTCGGAAAAAATCAGATGGATTTTGTGGTTGGATTTCCCGACAGTGTGTACGGAGGCTAACAGGTATCACACAGGGAACGCTGTAGATTAGACAGCAAAGCTTCAGTGTGTCAGCTGAGTTTAAATAACCTGCCTGGCGCCAGAAATCACCCACATGAGCTCACCAGCTTGCACAGAACTTCTGTTTCTGGCAAGACCTTTGTGACACCTCATGAGGAAAACCAGTAAGAGATCTGTTTTTGGACAAAGGACAAGAGCTTGCCAGCAATGTGTCTTTGTTAGTGATAAGTTTCTAAAATGTGGAGATCTTCAAGTTCAGCTTCCCTCTCAATAACCAAAACTTCATGCAGGGTCTGACTTTTTATAACAGGGGAACTGAAGTCACCCACTAGAAAAGGAGATGGACAATATACACTGAATCATACAAGGATGGCAGGATAAGTTTAGGATGAAAAGCAAGTGATAGCCTGGCTCTGTTACCATGTTTGAGTCAGGCAATTCTCCCTGGAACTGCAACGTTGCGCTTGACAATATGAGGTAACTTCTGTGGGTACATGGGCTCTAGGAAGTAAGCCTGATGCAGCGTTAATAGGAGGTTAATTTGGGAACATATGTACTGCTTGGAGGGCTTCTTAAGGGGTCCTTCATCAACAAGAGAGCTGCTCTGGAACAAGAAGATAATACTACCCTCAAAAGCATGGCACCACCCAACCCTCCTGAGAACTTGTGTGTTGATATAGAACTCTGTTTGGTTTGTTGCTTGACCTGCCACAAACTGGGTCATCTAAATGTGTGGTGCAAGTTAATTGACAGGAGGTTGTCCAAACCATCATGGAAAGCTGAAACAGAGAGAGTGGATGAGATCTCCGTGTAGGAGAATGTTAAATACTGCCCCATGGATTTTGCAACCATGTTCACCCCAGTGGGAACTGTCTCACTAAAGTTTAGGGTGATGCTGGGGTTTAACATTTGATATGGCAAGAATGTTCTATACTCTGGAACTTATATGTACAAGAGTTGAGAAGCCAACCATAAAAAGAAGGAGTTCTCTGATGAAATAACTAATACCACACATAATCAAAGGAAGAAATGGACTCCCATAGTGAAGTTCATCACGATTTTTTTTAAAAGTTTAAAAAGCCAATGTATCCATTGCAGCATACAATGCAAACATGTGTTGGAAAACGCAGTGTGTGCTCCAACTGCGTTGCAAGGAGCAGAAGTGATGTATCACGCTCAAGGTACCCAAAAGTTGACAAACCTTACTATGGGAGTCCGTTTCTTCCTTTCATTATCCCACTGATGTTTGGACATTTGACGGCACGATTCGAGATTGGGAGAATTTCCTTTGCTGGTCTGCGCATTGACTACCTGTAATGGGTGTCATGGAGTTCTGGTGAGTAGGATGTTTGGCAGGTGTTGGTGGTGTAAGATACACAGTCAGTTCCAATCGTTTCACCCGGATAAAGAAGACTTATATACACAAATGTATTTGGACAATAATTTCCTGACATTTATTTAGCATTTTTTCAACCATCACTATTAAGGACACGTTATACGCATTTGGCTAATGTTTTTTGGAACATGCATTTGCATTATGCACTTTCAATTTAATGTAACATATATGATTTAATGTATTGTTAATCGATGTTCTGAAAACTATTTTGATACATATCACAGAGAGCACGGTTCAAATTAATTTACTAATTAATTTGTATAATATTATTAGCTGTCTCCCTGGGACTGCGGTGCTGGGAGCGATAATGTCTTTCAGAGGTTTACTTCTCCTTTGTCCAAATTTTTTTTGGGGACAAAAGGGGAGTGAACCTCTGAAACCCGTTACCGCCCCCAGCTCCGCCCCCACTTCTCGCAGACATGAAGGGGTCGCCTCGAGGTAGACTGCTCTTGTGCATAATGCCAACGATTGGTGGGACTTCTGACAGCTGTTATGATCTGATTTCCTTGATGCCGGCTAGAGGGATAAGAAAAGCTCATACACTGACAACCTTGTGGTTTCTTCATCCATCACACTGCGGACAACCCTGTGGTGCTTTCATCTCCCATCCATGCTGATTACCAAGAATAATGTAAGTGTACCTAAAACAACAATAAGTGACAAGCAACAATAATTGAATGATACCTCTCACCCAGCGATCATAGAATGAAAGACTATACTAAAAAAGTTAGCAGCTGCTATAAATATAAAATAAAATGAAAAATATGTTACAGTCCAGCTATAGCATTAGCAGCGCTCAAGCAATAACAATTAACGATGATATAAAGTGTATAATGAATAGTCCAAAATAAAGCCAATCATGAGTCCATCACCTTGTTCCTATAGGTTCCAAATTCAATTATGGATCTCATCCCCACACTGTGTGAGGAAACACCCCTATGGTAATGAACTCACCAGACAAAACCAGCTCATGCGCTTGTAATGATTATTTGTTGGCATCAAGGACTTCATCCTTCCATCTAGAGGTCACTCGTAATGAAAAGATAAGTGCACATAAGTGTAATTCCAAAACGAGATTTCGTAGATCCAAACCCACCTTACAAATGCGCACTTACAATCAAACAAAATATTAAAAGCATGTGAACACAATCTTGTCCTTATCGTTCATCTGTCTCTCATCACAGATGGAGCGATCGCTGACAGATCATAAGGTCGCTGCGTGGTCCCTAAAAACTTCTTTGGCACTCTACTTTCGCAACATTGTTTTCGTAGATTCGTAATCGGAGCATAATTCATAATTTTATGTAATGTGTATGCTATTATTACATTGTAAGAGACACAGAAAATTACGAATCCAAAAAAAAAGTTACCAATGTACGAATTTTTTCGTTCAATCCATTCGAAGCACGTTAAGCAGCGCCATTGTAAGAGACACAGAAAATTACGAATCGAAAAAAAAAAAAAAAAAATTACCAATGTACGAATTTATTCGTTCAATACATTCGAAGCACGTTAAACAGCGCCATTGTAAGGGACACGGAAAATTACCAATTCAACAAAAAAAAAAAGTTACGAATGTACGAATTTTTTCGTTCATTTTGATTTTCGTTGTTCCTGTTTTCGTTTTTCCGATTTTCTTCTTTCGTAGTTTCGTTGTTTCTAATTTGGTTATTTCGGATTTTCGTTGTTTTTTTATATTCGTTCGATTCGATAATTCGTTAAAATTTTTAGCGAATCATTAGTTCATTCGTACGATAACGAATGAACGAATTTTAACGGAAAACAAATTAAAACGAAACGAATTGCACATGTCTATTATTCAAATCTCTCCTAAAATTCAGTCAGATCGTGATCTAGTTCCACAAAAGTTTCACCATCTGCCAACAAAACTTCTTTCCAAAAAATAATGATTGATATTGATATTAATGATTTTAACATGTTTTCTCTAGCCTTTATGTGTTGTAGTGTTATTGATTATATATTTATTATTGGAGCTCTGCGTTGTTTTAACAATAAGAGCCCATACATGGCGAGATTTGGTTGCACCGATCGGGATAAAACTAGGTAATATGAGTTATAAATGATGATCGGGTATTACCATTAACATTGACACATGTTGCACAGATCTGGAGGTGGTAAAGAATATGAAGGGGGCGATTGGTGATATTATACATATTCTAACCGCCTGCACATAGTTGTTATTTAGGCATATATTTCCCATTAACATGGCATCTTAAGTGTTGTGGGAAGTAAATGTGTATTCAGGGGCGGATCCAGAGCCTAGTCTCGGGAGGGGCACTGCCAGAAAATACTTTTTTTGTGGTAAATTTATCAGGAAAATGGCTGGTGTTAGTGCTTCAATCATCACGGCACCATGGTTGTTATGGTGTCAGGATGATTGAAGTGCATTATTACTATTATTACGTTGTTATAAAAAATTAAATGGTTCAACTCACCATAATGCAGAATCAGTGGGAGCCCCGAGCGTGTCACTTGCCACGTCGTCTGTCACCAGATGCAGATTGTCACTTGCCACGTCACCTGTCACCAGATGCAGATTGTCACTTGCCACGTCACCTGTCACCAGATGCAGATTGTCACTTGCCACGTCCCATGCCACACATTGCAGATTGTCACTTGCCATATCTCATGCCACACGTTGCAGATTGTCACTTGCAACGTCCCATGCCACACGTTGCAGATTGTCACTTGCCTGCTATAATTGTCTCTTGCTGTGAACCAGAGTCAAACAGCAGAGAGATGATGTAATCTCTCTGCTGCTGTGGCTGCCTGCACACTGCACAGTGAGGGCGGAACTGCAGGGATGCAGGGCGGGCGCCAAGCGGTGAGAGATAATGTCATCTCTCTGCTCCCCCGCCCGCCCGCTCCCTGATTGGCCAGCAGCCTGCTCACACACTGTCACCGAGCCGCACAGCTGCTCACTAATAGAGCCACCCGGCCCACCTGTGGAGCCGCCCGCTGTCTATCACCAACGGAGTTACCCGCTGTCTATCACCAAGGGAGCCACCCGCGCTCTCAGCCGCGGAGCCGCCCACCAGCTCTCTCACCCGTGGCGACACCTGCCCACCCACTCACTCACCTGCATTCTTGGAGGGAGCAATTGCCCCATTGCCCCCCCTGGATCCGCCCCTGTGTGTATTGGGTTAACACCCGGCGCTCACGGTGTATAAAGGAAGGGAGCTGTTCTGTGTGGCCATGCCCTCTGACAAAGTGATGACAAAACGCCTCAGTTGGCATGACCACGCATAAACCTTATGATCTGTCAGCAATCGTCTCAACCTGGGTACACCGCTCTCTGAGACCATCGAGGAGTGGTAAGAGACAGGGGAGCGATAAGGACAGGGTTGTGTTTACATGTTTTTAATATTTTGTTTGGTTGTAAGTGTACATTTGTAAGGGGGGTTTTGGATTCAATACATTTCTTTTTTATGGAATGATAGGAAAAGGGGAAGCAGTTTCAACTCCCCTTTTCCTCATGGGAGAGCGGCAGGGACAGGCAGTTTCAAGTTCCCCTTAGGGGCTCAGGTCCCCTGGGGGAAACTTGTAGGCTCACGTGTATTGGGAGAGGGGTACAGGTGACCTCTCCTGAGTCTCAAGGATTAGCCTGGGAAAATCCAGTTTAAACTGGGTTTATCTGGCCCCAATAGGGGCTATAAAAAGGGGCTTCCGTCCAGTCAGGCTCAATTCGCCTCAGAAGACTGAGCTGTGGTGTTCTAGGGTTTACTCCCATTGAGCAAACAGTGTCTTCTGAGGCCAGAAGATGAGTCTACTGAGACGGCTTATCGAACGAGCGGGTGAAGACGGCGGTAAGGAATGGATTCGTCAGTGCCTTGACTTACCACGGACAGCGTGTCAAGAGGCTCCGGTGGGAGACGCAACTGCCGCTGCTGCAGCATGGGTTCCGGTGACCGACATGGACATGCCGGCTGAAGAACCATCCCGCCGTTCGCCCGAGCCCCGTCTGGAGGAAGAGGAAACAGAGCCGCAGGAAGAAGTTCCGTGTCAAGGGCAAAGAGGAGGATGCGCCGCCGCTGCTGTAAGTAACTCAGCTAAAAGAAGGCATACCCCGCGCCGCAGGCTTTCCCCTTTGCCACCTCGAGCAGAGTCAGCTAGATGGCAAGGCAGGTCTTCTCAGTGTCGGGGCGGAGCTTCAGGAGGAATGTCAAGGGGAGCGGTGAGAGGCGGGTCCAGCAGCGTAGGGAGAAGAGGATCGGCTTCATCAGCAATGGGCGTAGCTACAGGCGTAGTTTCAAATAGCTTAGCCAGAAACGAATCATTCGACGAGAGGTCGTTCCTGTCACATCACAATACCTCATATTCATGGCAACATCCCACAGCGCTTCAGTCAGGGTCTGTAACAGGCATGGCTATTGGCACAGCTCCCATGGCTTCAGCTGGCATGGGGAGTGAGGAAGATTCCACTAGGATGGCACCTACTATTCCACCACCTGACTCTCATGGGGTTGGTGAGTTGCCTCTAAATATTACTAATAATATTACTGAGCTTTTGCATAAATCAATTAAGGAAGTACATACGTTTGGTAACTCTGCTAAGCCTACATCTGCTAATAGTGCAGCTTTAGGGATATGGGCGCCATCTAGTGGTGTTTCTACTGATCACACTCAATATTTGAATATCAGGTGGCAAAATCTCAAAATTTACCTGAAACATGTTTAAAGGAGTCTATCCCTTGTGAAATCCCTCCACTGGGTTTCC
Organism: Lithobates sylvaticus; assembly: GCA_028564925.1. Classification (NCBI taxonomy): domain Eukaryota; kingdom Metazoa; phylum Chordata; class Amphibia; order Anura; family Ranidae; genus Lithobates; species Lithobates sylvaticus. The sequence continues at coordinate 314,658,229 of CM053026.1, forward strand.
ATTTATCTATGTCGATAAAGAAAAAATTTGGAAGGGAGAATTTTTGGATCTTTTATCTTTGCTACCTTCTGCAAAATAATTTATTGGTAGAACTGACAAAAAAGACGACGAAGATAGACGTAGGCCTGTTTCCAGGTCTTTCAATAACTGGTTGCAGTCTTTTTGTATATTTGCTGGTGTCTTATGCGAAAGATTTCCTGAGAAAAGTGCTAGACTTTTTCAACATTTAGATATTGTGTTGGAAGAATTTAAGAATTTTGGAGGTACTGCTTGGTATACGTATGATGAGGCCTTTCGCCAAAAATGATCTGCTTACCCTACTTTGAAATGGGGAGTAAAGGATGTGAGCCTCTGGCTCAATCTTTTTCTTCCACAAAGGAATTATACCAAGCAACTCCAGAATTCTCAACTCACAACTAACACTACTGGTTACAAGAAAGGCATCTGTTTCAATTTTAAAGATTCCCAGTGCAGATGGCCAAACTCCTGTAAATATAGACATGAGTGCGCATTTTGTTCCGGCGCGCATTCAGTGTCTAAATGCTTCAAAAGAATGTCCGCAGCTAGTCATCAGTCAGGAACTATTCAGAAGGGCTTCAACACCAGTGAAACTAATAAATATGCTACCGTGGCTCAGAACATACCCAGACAAGTTGAAGGCCCAGCTCCTCATTGACGGTTTTGGTGAAGGTTTTTTACTTCCAAAATTTTCTGGTTCGGGATGTACCATAGTAAACAATTTGAAATCTGTAGATACATTTCCAGAAGTAGTAGAAGAAAAGATTTCTAAGGAACTGTCAGCAGGTAGAATAGCAGGTCCTTTTTTTCTCCCCTCCATTTTCTAATTTTAGAATTTCCCCATTGGGCATTGTCCCTAGAAAAGAGAAAAATTCTTTCAGACTTATACATCATCTATCCTTTCCCAAGGGTCAATCGTTGAATGACCAAATTGAGGACAGCCTTTCGTCGGTTACTTAAGCTTCTTTTGAAGATGCACTGAAGAAGCTTAGGTATCTGGGTAAAGGTTCTCTTTTGGCGAAAGCTGATATCCAATCGGCTTTCCGTCTTCTTCCTATTCATCCTTTCTGTTTTAATTCATTGGGTTTTTTCTTTCACAATAAATTTTATTTTACCTTTACTAGACCCTACACACTTGATCACATGACCCCCTTATCGCTCAATTCTAACTACTGGTCTGACCTCAGGATACAATGCCTCCCCTCTACCACAACTGAACATAGTACGGCTCAATATCTCTCTTATTACCATTACAACCGACACTTCATTGTCTCTTCACCTACCAATGCCTACGTTTGCCTGAAAGGCTATGTTAAATTTTTCATACTTGTATCTCTTTTTATTTGCTCAAATTACCTTGTTTACCGTTGCTGGAGATCGTTTCTCTTTTTGTAAATATGGATGCTGTAATATGTACAATAAGCTTAAAGTCCTGTTAAGCCCCATACACACGGTCGGACTTTTTCATCAATTTGGTCCGATCGGACAAGGTTGTTGAAAAATCAGACCGTGTGTATGCACCATCGGACAGTGTTCGTCGGTTTGTCCGTCGGACAAAGTCTTATCTCCTGCTGGAAAGATTTCCCGTCAACCCGGTCCGATCACACCAAATCCGAGCGTGTGTACGCTTGTCCGACGGACAAAGTGCTACGCATGCTCAGAAGAAATTCTGTGACGGAAGCGCTCGGTCAGGTAAAACTACCTTTCCTAATCGACACAGCACATTCGTCACGCTGCAATGTTAAAATGTCTTTAATGCAGCGCATTCTCTTTTTCTTTAAAATGCAACAAGAATGACATCTTTTAGCTGCTCCTATTCACCCGCACTTCTCACAAACTTACTTCTTTATTACTTTGCAGCATTTATACACTACATGTTTATTTTTACTCAGATCGTAATACAATCTTTCTTATTTTTTTAACCAGATTTTTTTTTTTTGGGGGAATACATATTTGAAGGAGGTTTTTTTTTTTTTGGAGGGGGTTTGTATGTCTCAACTTAGCAAAACCACATTATTAACATTTGTATTTCTTGCTTACATTTACTAGGAGTTTGTTGGTTGTTGGTGCCCCTTGTTAATTCTAGGATTAGTGAAATGTACCTGCCTACTCAAAGAAAAACTGTCATTGTAGAAAACTAAAACACAATAGTCAATGATTATTTCAAAGCAAAAAAACCTTTATTTAGGTCTCAGCAACAGACCAAAGAGGAACGCAGCCATGGTGAAACTTGGGGAATTTGCAAAGCCTTGGACACCCATGGCAACCATCATTTTACAGACTTAAACAATTGGGGGCATGAAGACTACCTATCTAAATAATAAGGGAGCGCAATCTGGTCCTGAAGTCCAAAACATCCGGAACTGCAGCAGATGCCATCTAGGTCCCCAGGCTCTGGTACTACGAGAGGCTCCATCTTCTCTCAGACCAGACTGAGTCCAGGTTGTCACTCTCTTGTCTTCCTTGTACGCTTCCTTCCACGCCGTGGTGCTGGTGCTGGTGGGGTGGCAGAAGGAGGAGGAGGAGGCGGAGCAAGGTCACTCTCGCAAACATGTGTGAGGGGAGTCATCTCCCCAGCCATGCCCTCATTTAGGATTTTGAGGATGACCTCCTCACACATGCTGCGTTGCCCCGCCTCCATACCCGTAAATTTACTTGTAACCAAGGAGGCAAAGGCCTCCTCGTAGGTGGGTGTGGCATAGAGGGAGGCTGAGGCATCTTTTATCAGCTGGAGCGCTGACTCTCCCACCTCCCCCATGTTTTTCGCCCTTCTGTAGGGAAGGCGGAGGGGAGAGACTTGGGAGACAGTCAGGCTCCTACGCCTACCCCCCTCTTGGCTGCCACTACCCCCTGCCTCCTCCTGACTGCCACCTTCCACAGCCACCTCCTGGCTGAGGTCTTCCTGTGTCTGAAAAAGGGACATAGTTTCAGTTATTTGTTCATCAAACACACACAAATTCTCATCTAGTGACTGTTGCAAAATGTTTTCAAATACAAAACCATACAATTCTCAGCCCTGCAGTTTAGATTCTTCCCAAAAATGTCTCCCACACCACTGTCTGTTGATATGTCAATCACGTTAGGAAATAAGCAATTGGGGATCCTGAATTAACTGAACATCATTCATTATTCAACAAACTGGTTCCAAAACTACTATACCTGGAACAAGCTGGGCACCTGCACATATTCCTGACTGGAAGGCCCAGGTTGGTCCTCGGAAGCCTCATCAGGGGTGGCGTGCGTGGAAGGACGCGTGCAAGGAAGAGTCGAGAGTGACTTCCTGACAGTAGCCTGGTCTTTGAGAAAGTGGAGCCTGTCATAGTACCAGAGCGTGGGGACATGGACATCAGCTGCTGCAGCTCCAGATGCTTGTGACTTCAGGACCTTATTGCGCTCCCGGAAATAGGTAGTCTTCATGTTGTTTATCTTCACTTTTAAGTTTGCGACGGTTGCCATGGGCAGGGTAGGCTTTACAAATGCCACCAGTTTCAGCAGGGCTGCGTACCTCTTTGGTCTGTTGCTATAATCCCTGTGTTTTGCCTGCCATAAGAGGGGGAATTGCCGGTATTTATCAATGAAGTGTGGGAGAAAGCTCACGTTGTAGAACGCCTCCATCACCTCTGCAAGACACAACGCCACACAAAACAATATAAATAATGTCAGCCTAAACACTCCTAATCTTCTCCATAAAGAAGCCTCAAGTTCTAATCAGTCTAGGCTAGTTATGTACCAACGTCAAATTGTACCTTCGTTTGTAGCGATCGTCTCGTGCGTGAGCTTTCTCTCCCCTCGTCTCCCAGATCGTGGCTACGACACAGGCGTGTGACGTTTTATATACAGTGCGCATGCGTCAAACTCCGCCCGCCCCTGACGATCTTTCTCGTCTATTCCCCACCCCTTCTCTTTACGGCGCAGTGGGGAGAGCACATGGCGGGGACACAGCAGGTGCGCCCCAAATATCCCCCCAACGAGGAGGAGGACGAGGAAAGGCCGGAGGCAGAAACGTCCCGATCCCGGAGCCTGAAATTCAAGGCCTCCAATATGTCATTTGGAGAAATGTTGGAGATGGTGGACATATTAAAGAGGAGCGACTATGATGGGAAGTATGGGCCTTACCTCAACCCCAATGTCCGCAAGGCCAAGATCATGTCTAAAGTTGTGAGGAGGCTGTACAATCATTTTGGGGTACAACGATCCAAGGAGCAACTGAGGAAACGCTGGTCAGACCTGAAACTGAGGGAGGCCGATCAGTACAGAAAGATCAAGAGAATTCTTCTAAAAAGTAAGTAGTTGTGTTTTGTGTTTGATTTCTTGCTTGCATACTGCTCCATGTGGTTTGATTTTTACAAAGTTGTACATTCCAAAATGGCCACTTTCATGTTCGTCTGTGCATTCGATCGTACTCAGCCTCGATCTTTCTGCCACTGTCATGGTCGTGTGTGTGTCCATTCGATCGTACGCAACCTCGATCGTGCGGCCACTTATAATACGATGTTTGGTGTTTTTTTGGGGGAAAGGAAGTTTGTTCTCCCTAGAAATGTCATCCAGAATGTAAAGGCAATTTATTCAATGTAAAGGAGAGGTCACCCAGTAGGTGTTTACCCATCTGGACTCGAGAGCACTAGTGCTGGGACACCCAAACCCCCTTTTTATTAGCCTTTTCCACACATGTGCTCCAGTGGATACTAGAGGGGGGTCTCCATCACACAAACTTCTACCAAAAAGCTAGTCAGTTTAGCACCTTTACAAAGTGACTACATTCATGTAGTTGACATTTGTAACTGGCCAAACTAAAATAGTGTCCGTCACTTTCAAGCAATGTTTGTCATTTCCTATTTCTGCCCTCAATAGTTTGTGTTGCTAAATCTTCCTTTTGGACATTCTCATAGGGGAGCGAAAACTTGGGCCGTCTGAGGAAACCCCCAAACCAACACCTCCCAAAAAAGGGGAAAGAGCAGAAGCAGAGGAGGAGGAGGAGGAAGGAGAGATCATCGAACTTGGAGAAATTGTCACCACAACAGGTGAGTGTGGGAGAACACAGCTACTGGTAAGCTAATCCATGTATGGCTGCCTCATTTCCAACACCCCATTTTTTTTGTTTGTGGTTTTTAGGTGACGTGGATGTTGTGGAAGAAAAATCGCACTTTACCACAGAGAGTGCCCACGTACTCATCGGAGAGATAATGGTCTGCAATCGAGATCTAGATTACATAAAGCAAAACATCAATGATGTTCAACAAAAATTGAAGAACATCATTGATGTTTTAGGAAAAATATGAAAAAGCACCAAGTAATTTACACACATTTGTGCCAGCTTCTGAACACATTTGCAACTTAAAAACTGTGTGAAATTTGGAACATGCACACATTGTGTCCACATGTGCTAGCTCCCATCATGGTGGATGAATGGCAACGTTTTTTTGGGGGTGCAAACACTTTACGAACTACGAAAGTGGTTGTGGTGAAGGGGTTGCACCCCCAAAAAACGTCCATTCATCCCCATGATGGAAAATGGCACTTTTGAAGCTTCTAGGCATGTGTTTTACCATCTAATGACCATTTTCAGAACCAAATTGTGTGCATGTTCCAAATTTCCACTTTTCGGGGGTGCCCCCCCCATGTGATGAAGGCAAGATCAAACACACTTTGAACATATAGTCATGTCTGATCTTGTCTTCACTTTACAAAGTTGAACTTTCCTACTTCATAGGTTCTGCTTAGCTCCATGCCTGGTTTTACAAATTGCGTAATCTTTGTAAATAATGTTGTAAATAACCAAGATGTTGTCAGTTTTGCCGTGAAGATTGTAAACGCACTTGTGAATGTTTTCCAAGTAAACTTTTTTACTTTTCAAAATGTGTGGCTTCCTTATTTAACTAAAACAATGCATTATGTATGTAAAATGTAAAGGATATGGGGGGCAATGGGTGTTATTTACTAAAGGCAAATCCACTTTGCACTGCAATTTCCTTTCCCAGGGAACTTTTTCAATGCACTTGTAGAGCATAGCGGATTTGACTTATGTAAATGACACCCACAGTGCTTTGTACGAAAACACGGAGCACAGCATTTTGGAGAATACACACATGTCACACCTGGTGCTGAAAAGGAGTATTTTGGGTGTCAGTTATGCAGGACAAACCTTCTCTAGACCAAAGATTAGGTAGCAAACACACATGAGAATAATCTTTTTGGGAAGAAGAGACTGTTACCTCCTTTTGCCCAGAAAGTGCATTACCACTGTCGAAGGCAAAGGGAAAAAATGTCAAAGTAAAATAAGCTAAAAAGAAGACTGAAATGACAAGAAATCAGAGGTTGGTTAAAATATCAGATTTATTAAAAAATGCCTCTCACACATCGTCAGGCAGAGCAATGGCCCCCCTACCCACAAAGTATTCCATATATTGGTCCCGGACCACGCGGGCATTGAGAGGGGGCAAGCCTGGACGTACCACTCGAAGGGCTGTGAGGTCCGCATTTGGAGGGCCCTCCACATCTGGGCCAACGGGCACCACATAGTTCCTGTTATGTCTTTTGAGGAAGTTGTGCAATATGCAACAGGCAAGAACTATGTGGTTCAGTTTGTATTCCGCCAAGTTAAATGCCGTCAGGAACAGGCGGAAGCGGCTGGCCAGGATGCCAAAAGCGTTCTCCACCACTCTTCTGGCTCTGGACAGCCTGTAGTTGAAGACCCTCTGGTCCGGGGTGAGGGTCCTCATCGGGAACGGCCTCATCACATGGGGAGTCAGCGCAAACGCTTCATCTGCGACAAAGACGAAGGGGAGTCCTTCGGCATTCTCCTCTGGAGGTGGCAAGCACAGACTGCCACTTTGGAGACGCCAGTAGAACTCCGTGTGCGTAATGGCCCCACCATCCGATATCCGGCCGTTCATCCCCACGTCCACATACATAAACTCGTATGTTGCCGACACCACCGCCAACATCACTACACTATTAAACCCTTTATAATTATAATAGTAGGACCCCGCGTTGGGCGGTGGGACGATGCGGACGTGTTTCCCATCAATTGCCCCTCCGCAGTTAGGAAAGTCCCAACGGCTGGCAAAGTGGGAGGCCACAGTCTGCCATTCCTGTGGCGTGGAAGGGAACTGTGGAGTGAAACAAGAAAAAAAAATTAGTCACTTTGCACCTAAACATTGCAAGCAGATTAGACAATCAACATCTTGGAACAAGAGCATTGTATAAAATTGGAGGCTGGAAAGTATTTACACAGAAAAGTAGAGGCTCCCCTTCACAGATTACTCACCCCCCCATCAATCCCCCCACTTCTGATGGGACATTGGCAATAACTATGGTTTTGGGGGGGGGGGGGTGGTGGACAGGTAACCCTCTGCACTTCATTGATTGGCAAATGGCTCAATAATGTGGCCTAGTTTGGCCAGACCCTCTGTACTTAACACTATTGGCAGGCCACCGGAAATATAAAATAACATTCCCCCCCCCCCCCCCCAAAAAAGGCAGGCACAGTGTGACATTATTAAATTACCAAGCAAGCTAATAGGAGGGAAAGAAGACAAAAAAATAGGAAATGGGATGTATGGAGGCAGTCCCTTGCACTACATGCTTTGCTGAATTCATCCCTAAAGATGCGCACTATAAAGAGGTAGGTATATAGTGTGTATGGACCTTGGGAAAGCCAGCAGATAAAGGATTGGTACCATCTGACAGAGCAGTTGGGGGAGGGGGTTCCTAATGAGTTTGCCCCCCCCCCCCACCAAAAGAACAAAAAAAGGGGGCTCTACATGAAGTAAACCACACAGCAAACATTTGTGCATATTTTAGGGGGTGTTTGGGGGCAAACAATACTATGCAGCAGACAAAAGACATTGCTTAAGTGAGTAGGCCATAGGTGTCTATTGGGGCAGAAGAGCATGCTGGTGAGGTAAGTGAAGGGAAAAATGCATGAAGGAGAAAAGGGGCACAGCATATTAGAACATATTGCAATCATGGTAATTAGGGAAGGAGGTCAAAAATACAAGTCATTAGCAAACAGAGCATACATAGAAGGGAATAGTAAAGTAGAAATGTTACCTTAATATAGTCCTCCTGCAGGACCTGAATGATGGCAGAACAGGTCTCTGGAATAATGAGTCCCAGGGCCTGGGGAGAGATACCTGAAGAGAACTTCAAATCCTGAAGACTTCTCCCTGTCGCCAAGTACCTCAACGTGGCAACAAGCCTCTGCTCCGGAGTAATGGCTTGTCTCATGCAGGTATCCTGCCGGCTGATAAAGGGGGTCAGCAAAGCCAAAAGACGGTGAAAATCGGGGTCCGTCATCCTGAGAAAGTTCCTGAAATCATCAGGATTATTCTCCCGGATCTCACGAAGCAAAGGCATGTGCGAGAACTGGTCACGCTGAAGCAACCAATTCTTGGTCCACATACTCCTCATCACTCTGTTCATGGACGGGTCTTGGGTCAAAGCTAAAAGCCCGACACCAATTCCGCGTACAGCACGAACTCGGCGACGAGTACGCACGGGAAACATCGCTCAGAAGGTCACAAAAGGTCGGCTGGTCAGAACGGACAAACAGAAAGCACCGATAAACAGCAAGGCCTGAAAGAACGAAGTGAATACCAGCAACGAGCAGACAAGAAGCAGTGCAAATCAAAGCGTCCTATATCAAGATATAGGCCGCAATGACCAACAAATGCGAACTGACTACACGCACTAATAAACAGATACGCACGACAAGCACAAACTGAAGAGCAGTAACGATCTGAGTCAGAAAACTGAGAAGCGCGAATCTTAAGTCACCAAACTTCCACTAACTCTCGATAAACACGGGATCAGCAGAAGGAGCCCAACGGGTGCCTGACGTGGTGCTGAACTTCCCTTTTGTAATCTCGTGGACGACGACTTACGTCACGACGTTCTTCCGGACCGGATATTCCGACAACGTAGTCCGACCGTGTGTACGCAACGCCAACATCGGACAAAGTACGTCGGACAAAGTCCGACCGACCTGGTCCGCGGATTGTCCGAGCGTGTGTATGGGGCTTAAAATTGTTTGACTTAATTCAATAAACTTCTTTGAAAAAAAAAAAAAAATAATTTTTATTTTGACAAGTGTTTACCAATGGGTTGTTCCTTGTCCTGCTTCTATTTTGAAACCTTTTCTTCCTTTCTGGAATGGGTGGTAGTTTCCATATCCGGTTCTGAATTTATCATTCATTATCTAGATGATTTTTTGTTTTTAGGTCCCGCTTTCTCCTCTGATTGTTCAATTTTATTGGAAACATTTTTTAATATTTGTTCTCAATTTAATTTATTAATTTTTTGGCTTTTGAAAAAACGGCTTGGCCTTCAACTTGCTTGGATTTCCTGGGTGTCACTATTGATACAGAGTTAATGGAATTTCGACTTCCGGAAGAGAAGGTAACAAAACTTAGAGTATAGTTATTGGCTATTATTCGCAAGAAGAAGGTTTGTTTAAGAGACATGCAATCCCTATTAGGTCTGTTGGCCTTTGCTTCCAGGATCATGCTCATTGGCAAGGTTTTCTCTAGAAGGTTATATCATTCCATCTCGGGTTTGAAATCCCCTTTCTCTCATATCAGGATTACCCATGATATGCGAGAAGATCTTTTAGTTTGGTTACAATTTCTAAAACATTTTAATGGTCGAGCCGTGTGGCAGGACGAATTTATTCTAGATAAGGAATTTTGCTTTTTACTGACTCGGCAGGCTCATGTGCTTTTGCTGCAATTTGGCGATCACATTGGTGTGTGGACATTTGGAACCCGAGATGGATTAGACTGGGTTATGTAAGAAATATAGTTTTGCTAGAATTGTTCCCTATTATTGTTGCTCTGGAACTTTGGGGCCCTTATTCTCAGAACAAAAGAATACTAGTTAGGACTCATGTATGCAATTAACTGTTTAACGTCTAAGTCTATGCCAGTCATTGTTTTGTGGCGGGAAAAGACAATGATGTGGCGGACGCATTGTCTCGCCTGCAGATGGATCGTTTCTTTCAACTGTTCCCGGCCGCGGATCAAGTAGGAATACCGTGTCCAAACAAATTGTGGGACCTTTTTTGAAACCCATTGCTGATTCTATTAGGAATTCTTTGCCCCCTTTGACCTGGGCTGGATACCAATCGGCCTGGTTGCTATGGATTTTCTTTTTAAATTCGATCAATGCACCTATAGGTGCCTTTTCGGAAGGTTTAGTGTTATTATTCTTACATTTTTTGTTTCAGAAGCAGTATTCTTGGTCATATGTTAATAAAATCTTGGCAGGTCTGTCCTTTTTTCTTAAACTTAATCATTTGCCTTCCTGTTTAGCTTATTTTTCTGTTAAGCAAGCTTTGAAAGGCTACAAGAAGGACAATTTTAAACCAGATTCCCGTTTTCCTATCACTCTAGATATTTTAGAAAAACTTTGTTCGGCTTCGGAACGAGTCTGTTTTTCTTCTTTTGAGTCCGTACTATTTAAAGCAGTATTTTCGATTACTTTTTTCGCAGCACTCAGAGTTTCTGAGTTGCAAACTATTCAAGCCTCAGATGTTTTTGTCTCGGACACATCCTTGAGGATATTTTTAAGAAAGTCTAAAACTGATCAGTTAGGTAAGGGACGTTGGATCAATTTACATGCATGTCTCAGCTCCTCCATCTGTCCTTTAAGCTTGTTAAATAATTATTTAAGTGTCCGGCCGATGGGAGGTCCAGGTTTGTTTTTGCATGAGTCCGGCTCCCCTCTTACTAAGTATCAGTTTGTGTGCGTCTTTAGGAAATGTTTAAAGTTTTTAAAATTGGAAACTGCTAACTTAACGTCACATTCCTTTAGAATTGGAGCAGCTACTGAAGCCTCTAGATTAGGTTTAGACGATAGCATAATCAAGAAAGTGGGAAGATGGAAATCTAATAGTTATTTAGTATACATTCGTCCTAACTTTTCTCTTTGATTCATTTCAGGTTTATGCCGAAAGGTAATTTGGATTATTGGACACTCCTACGTCTTTTGGGCACACCTGAGAGCTAAAGAAAGAGTTTATTCAGTTAATTTGGGTTTGGACTCTAGGCACTTTGAAGTTTTTTGGTCGGGAAAGAGGGGCATGTTATGGTCTGAATTGATGGGGGAGATTACTGGTGTTTTTCTCAAATTCCCCCCACCAGATGTATTGATCATACATCTTGGGGGGAATGACATTGGTAAACAAAAAACTTTGAACATTATTTTCGATATCAGAGATGTTTTACTTAGGATTCAATTATCCTTGCCTAACACGGTTATTGTTTTTTCCGAGATAGCCAACAAAATCTTTGCACTTTCTTTTCCTTCCATGCGCCCTTTGGAAAGGATCAGGAAGCGAGTTAATAGAGCAGTTTCCAACTTACTTACACAGTTAGGTATGATTTCTTTTCGGCATTCTGAACTAGAGGGTGGCATTAGGGGATTGTATAAACAGGATGAAGTTCACCTGTCTGACGTTGGTTTAGATATTTTTAACGCAGACCTGAGTTCATGTGTTGAGATGGCCGCGTTGCAGGGTTTTGGGGACAGGTGGTCTTAGGTCCACCTGTCTTTTGAGAAGTTATGAAGTCAGTATTTTATGCAGCCTTGGCTGTAGTGGCTAGGCTGTTAATGTTTATATATTTAAGTTCTTGATTGATTTAAGAAATATTTTTGAAACCAATAATAAACAGCCGCGGCCTTTATAAATCCAACACTTGTCTGCGTCTCTTTCTTTTATGGTTAATTTTGGTAGGTTATTTATTTAGGATCCTGCCTGCGATCCCATGATAGAAAAAAGGGGAAGCAGTTTCAACTCCCCTTTTCCTCATGGGAGAGCAGCAGGGACAGGCAGTTTCAAGTTCCCCTTAGGGGCTCAGGTCCCCTGGGGGAAACTTGTAGGCTCACGTCTCTTGGGAGAGGGGTACAGGTGACCTCTCCTGAGTCTCGTGGATTAGCCCGGGAGTTTAAACTGGGTTTATCTGGCCCCAATAGGGGCTATAAAAAGGGGCTTCCGTCCAGTCAGGCTCAATTTGCCTCAGAAGACTGAGCTGTGGTGTTCCCCTCCCCCCCTCCCCTTTTGTCGCGGCTGTAATTATGTGGTGGTGTCACTTTTGTAATTGATACAAAGGCGGACTAGTGTTCTAAAAGTTAATAACGTTTTTCAATTTTATATTTTAATGTTTTTTGGGAAGTTATGAAGTCAGTAATTTATTTTATACAGCCTGGGCTGTAGTGGCTAGGCTGTTAAAGTTTATATATTTAAGTTCTTGATTGATTTAAGAAATATTTTTGAAACCAATAATAAACAGCCGCGGCCTTTATAAATCCAACACTTGTCTGCGTCTCTTTTTTTTATGGTTAATTTTGGTAGGTTATTTATTTAGGATCCTGCCTGCGATCCCATTACATGATTGGCTCTATTTTGAGCTATTCATTATACACTTCATATTATCATTAAGTTTTATTGCCCAAGCGCTGCTAATGCTATAGCTGAACTGTTACATATTTTTCAGTGTAAGTGTACTGTTTGTCTGACGAAGTCGAACGGGACGAAACATACATTGGGGTGTGACTGGACGGCAACCGGAATCATCGCATTAACATTGTGAGAGCGATTGGTGTTTCCCTGGATAGCCAGCATGGAGGTGGTGAGACTGAAGGGGATCGCTTAATTATGTCATGAGCTATACAATGTTTGAGTGTGGACTGGGTATTGTTTTTAGATTAAAGATTGAGCTTTATAATATTACACCAGTGGAGCCTTTCTTTTTCATGTACACATGTATATGCACCTTTTCTACAAGGAACTGTGGAGAAGTGGATTGGTTTATTAAAACAGAACTTCCGTCATTTTTTCATCTTTCCATCTATTAAATCTTCTGCCCTGTTGTTTTAACTTTGGGTAGTAAATTTAGTTTTTCTGCCAGTAAATACCTTATACAGCCCACTTCCTGTTTCTTGTCTGGTAAAAAGCCTAGGCTTATGACATCATGCACAGCTCTCTCTCACTCTTGTGAGAGTTTGCCAGGAAGGGAGGGGGATGAGTCATAAGAGGGCCAATGAGAGCTGCAGAGCTGGAGGTGTGCCTCTGTGTAAATCCAGGAAGTGAACAGGTACAGGTAGCAGCTTCAGCTGCCCACAGTTAAAATGGTTGCAGACAGGGAGATTTCTGCAGCATCTTTGGCAAGTACAGAATCACTGTATATATAAAATAATATGCAAAGTGGTTGGAGTGAAGCTTCAGAATGACAAAGATGTTTTTATTATTCGATCATTAAATTTTTTTTATTGAACACTGAAATAATTGTTATTGTTGCACTACTGTGAATTTTGATATATATGCACTTTGGTATATATATATATTTCATTTTCACTGGTTTTGATATTTATAGTCGTAAGTAGTAGCATTGGTTGAATTTTTTTTTTGTAATTTGGAGTGCGGGAGATCACTATTATATATACCATTTCAAGAGCCTATGGGTGCTCTTGAATTCAGGCCAGCCATATTTTCTAGATATATGTCCAAACAGGCCACACCACCAGCACTTTTGAGAGCCCTTAGAGGGGTGGGCATATTCTTGTTTGAACATGGACATCTCTTGACTCAAGGAACCCCCATCCTGGGCAAGTTCTCTTATGGCCAACTACATAGCCAAGGCCTCCTCTTTCAGGTGTAGTGGTTCATGCCTCTTTGTCACCACAACAGTTGCTTCTGCATTTTCCTGTTCCTGTGCCACTGCATCCACTACAGTATAGTTGAACGAGAGGATGTATTGAACTTTTATTTGCTCCTGTAAGGCTCTCCTGACTGACCCAGCCTTCATTCCCACCACAAACTGGTTATGTCGGCACATCCGTGTACATTATTCTTCTCCAAGCGCTTCCACTGATTTTGGAGGGCTACTGCAAAGTGGGTAAGGCTTTTTGACCATATTCTCAACAAGTACCATGAGTTAGGGAAGAAAATATGGCTCCATATAGTGAAAGCACCATTTATTAACCACCTGAGATCCGCGCAATAGCCGAATAATGGCGACAGCGCGGATCTAACTTGCCGGGACAACGTCTATTGACGTCGTCCCGTTCTGAAGGGCACGCTTGGCGCGCTGTGTGATCAGCGAGTGTGAGACTCGCTGAATCACAGATCTGAGTAAGGGGTCGGTCCCGACCCCTTACCACGTGATCAGCTGTCAGCCAATGACAGCTGATCATGTGATAACAACAGAGCCGGTAATCGGCTTTTTTCCTCCTCGCGCTGACAGCCCGAGGAGAAAAAAAAATCCAATCACCGGCGGCAGTGAGAGGGACATCAGTCCTGATCACTGCAATGTGCCCAAGGTCCATGGTGCCCACCTGTGCCCTATGCAAGTGCCGCCTACCAGTGCCCACTAGCTCCACCTGTCAGTGCCCACCAGCTTCACCTGTCAGTGCCCACAGTGCCATCTGTCAGTGCCCACAGTGCCATCTGTCAGTGCCCACAGTGCCAGTGCCCACCAGTGCCGCCTCATCAGCGCATATCAATGAAGCAGAAAAATTACCTGTTTGCAAAATTTTATAACAAACTATTAAACATGATTTTTTTTTTAATTTTCCATCTTTTTTTGTTTGTTTAGCAAAAAATAAAAACCCCAGCTGTGATTAAATACCACCAAAAGAAAGCTCTATTTGTGGGAAAAAATGATAAAATTTCATTTGGGTACAGTGTTGTATGACTGCGCAATTGTCATTCAAATTGCGTCAGTGCCGAAAGCTGAAAATTGGTCTGAGCAGGAGGGGGGTTTAAGTGCACAGTAAGCAGGTGGTTAAACCACAATAAACACTTACAGCACTTACACAATAAACAGTATCAATAGCCTTGTACACATGTCATGCCTCCTCCAAGATGGCCGCTGTAGTTTACCAACAGGAACTGGATGTGATCATCATAAATATGTGACAAAGAAAGCTCCTGAGCTCCTAAGGACGTCACATTTTTATGACGAATCACGTTGGGCGGTTTAATTTCCAGTGACATCACATCCAGTTCCTGTAGGTAAGCTACAACTGCCATCTTGGAGAAGGCATGACATACAGTATGTACAAGGCTAATGATAATGTTTATTGTGTATGTGCAACTTTTATATGTTTTTATGGTATAATAAATGGTGCTTTTACTGTATGGAGCCCTATTTTCTTCCCTAACTCATGCCACTTGTGAGGAATATGGTCAGATTAATTATTACAAGCGTGGAAGTTACAGAAAATATTGGGAAGGATAGCTGCAGATAAGCAGGAGTGGATGACTAAAAAGCTCTTATTACCTTGCTTGGTAATCCTCTGCTTGGATCCCTCCAGGTTTGGAGTTCTTCACACTATCAACACTTTTTTTGCACAGAAGGGAGAATGAACTGTTATGAGCACTGACCACATAAATGTTTGGATCATTTCATATTGTGAACTTTGATTTGTGGATTACTTATTTTACCACATTTCACTGTTTATTAGTTTGGAAAGCACTGTCATACCTTGTATCTAGGGGATATATGGTTCATGGTCAAATTATCCCCAACCTTACTGACTTCTGCTGACTTAACATTGCCCTTTTTCTTACCCAGTTTAGTGACAAGATTCAAATTTGGAATAAATAATCAAGTTATCGGTGGTAGGCAGAAACAATTTTATAAAAATTATTCTTATGCCCTAATTACTTTACTTCTTCCACAATACCCCAATGGTAATATCATTAAAATATGTTAGAGTGGTGAACATAGTTTTCCAAAGGTTTTAATGGAATAACCGCCTACCTAGGGTTAAAGTGGAGCAATTGCAACTCCCCAAAGGTGGCAGGGGATTAGCCCTTACTAACATTTGGCTTTATTATGTGGCAGTGCATGTGGCAGTGCAACTGCAACATTTAGTGGGATCAATAACCTCTCCCATGAGCCCAGACTCCCTTACTCCAAGTTTCACGACCCTAATATTGCTCTCATTCACGCATAGGGAATCTCTATGTACTGTCTCGAATCTCTGGCTCCCCCCCCCCCCCAAAAAAAAAGTGCAAAAGAAAAAATGGTTATAAATGGTCATTGGTCATTGCATAAAATAATTAATCTATCATACAAAATTATTTGTTTCTATGAAACTAACCAAGTGCAAATGCTGTTAAAAAGAAGTGCAAAAGAAAAAACTGTGTGCTGACACAGTGAACAAAAAGTGCTTAGTGCAAGAAAATATTATTCATCAGTAAAGTGCATGCATCACAAATTCATATGTGTTCAAATTATTTGCAGTCCATTTTGCAATCCCAGGAAAAATCCAAGATTATTATTATTACTTTCTTGGATTTTTCCTGGGATTGCAAAATATTTTCAAATATTTTGAACACATATGAATTTTTGATGCATGCACTTTACTAATGAACTTGGTTAGTTTCATAGAAACAAATAATTTTGTATGATAGATTAATTATTTTATGCAATGACACAGAGTTTATTATTATACATGATTGTTGGATTGAATGCATTTCACAGTAACAGTAATGCCCCGTACACACGACCAGACTTTTTGACAGCAAAGGTCAGACGGAACGAATCCGTTGGACATTCCGATCGTGTGTGGGCTCCATCGGACCTTTGCATGGCAAAAATCCGACGGACTTTAGAAATAGAACATGTTTTAAATTTTACTGCCGGAGCTCCGCCAGTCAGTTCCTAGCGGGAAAACTGTTCGTCTGTATGCTTGTCCGACGAACCAAAATACGACGGAAGGGCAGCTACAGCACCTGCCCGCGAGAATGTTTCTCGGCGACAGGGCACTGTACATCTCGCGCTGGCTGCAACAGGAAAAACACATTTTCCTATCGCAGCGAGCGCGAGAGGGAAGGCCCTTTGGTCTGGTATGGATTTTAAGGGGAAGCCCCCACGCCGAAAAAATGGCGTGGGGGTCCCCCCAAAATCAAAACCAGACCCTTATCCGAGCACGCAGCCCGGCCGGTCAGGAAAGCGGGTGGAGACGAGCGAGCGCCCCTCCTGAACCGTACCAGGCCGCATGCCTTCAACATAGGGGGTGGGTGCTTTGGGGAAGGGGGGCGCTCTGCGGGCCCCCCACCCCAAAGCAACTTGTCCCCATGTTGATGAGGACAAGGGCCTCTTCCCGACAACCCTGGCCATTGGTTTTCGGGGTCTGCGGGCGGGGGGCTTATCGGAATCCGGGCCCCCCACCCTATGTGAATGAGTATGGGGTACGATGTACCCCTACCCATTCACCTGGTGAAAAAAGTGTAAAAAAAAAAAAAAAACAACACCACATTTTTTTAAAATACTTTATTACACAGCTCCGGGGGTCTTCTTCCGTCTTGGGGGGTCTTCTTGCCGGACTCCTCCGCTATCTTCTGCTAGCTCTTTTACTAGCAGAGGAGCCCGGCTTTCTTCTTCGTCGTTGCCGCCGTCCGGGGGTCTTGTTCCGACTTCGGGGGTCTTGTCCCGCTCTTCGGTTCTTCTTGCCGGGCCTCCGCTATCTGTCGCTGTCGCCGCCGCTGCCTTCTTCTCCTTCTTACACTATAGTGTATCCACTATATATGGACATCCAGTATGTACGCACTATTAACATTAAAAGAAATTTTGCGACTATTCCAGCTAAGAAGGGTGGGTTCATACAACATAGATACCAACATTCAGGCTTGGCAAATTCTTCTACATTTAACCCCCCTGGGGTTTTGGCCCCCTCATTGAGGGTCTTTAGAGATGTGGTCCTTAGGGATCTAGAATCTATTAAAAACACCAACTGTAAGATGGATAAAAACCTGGAAGAGGGACTGGATTCACTTTGTAACAATAAAAACTTGATAATCCGCCCGGCGGACAAAGGGGGAGGAATTGTTGTCCTTGATCGGAAAGAATACCTTCGGGAAATGTATAAGATAGTGGACTATTGGGAGACCTATACTCCCCTACCAGGCAATCCGATTATTAAATATAAGAATACTCTAGAACAGCTGGTCAAGAAAGGCTTTGAGCTTGATATTCTAAATGAGAAAGAGCAGATTTTCATGATACCAAAAGCCCCACGAATTCCAGTGCTCTATTGTTTACCTAAGATCCATAAGAGTCTAACTTGCCCCCCGGGTTGTCCTATTGTGAGTGGTATTGACTCCATCACGCCCCAGGTGGGCAAGTATATAGACTAGTTCCTCCAGCCATTGGTGCAACGTATGCAATCCCATGTGAAGGCTACCAGACATATAATCAATCTATTGTCTGAATTGAAACCTAGTGATCAAACCTGGTTGGTGACAGCAGATGTTACATCTTTGTACACCATTTTTCCACATAATCTGGGGATAGCAGCAGTTAAATATTTTTTGGAGGTTTTTTCAACAATACCTCAACAACAACAGGCATTCATTATGGATTTGTTGGAATTCGCTGCAAATCACAATTATTTCTGGTTCGATCAACGGTTGAACAGACAACAGCGGGGTGTGGCCATGGGGGGCAAAATACGCCCCTAGTTTTGCTAACCTGTTTATGGCCAAGTGGGAGGAGGATGTCATCTATTTGGAACGGAGCCCTTATTTGACCTTTTGGGCTAGGTACATTGATGACGTCCTCCTCCTATGGGAAGGAACAGGCTCACAGTTGGATGAGTTCTTTTCGTCCATTAATAACAACGACAGGGGGATCAGATTCGTCCATGAGGCCAGCCAGGACTAAAAGTGAGGGCTACCTTAAGACTGTGTCCTTTTTCAAAAAGACTGATCGTAATACCTTTATACCCCTTGCCAGTTGTCACCACGAAGCCTGGCTTAAATCAGTCCCCAAAAGCCAGTTCGTGAGGATGCGACGTAATTGCACAAAAATGGTGAATTATAGACTCCAGTCCAATGTTTTGAAGAAAAGATTGGAAGAAAAAGGCTACGATTGTGATACCTTGGAGGACACCATTGAACAGGTGGCCAAAATTGACAGGTTAAAGTTGTTGGATGGCGGTTCTAAAAGGGTAAAGGATAGACATATCATCACCACTTTTTCGACCCAACACTTATCAAGAAAATTATCCGCAGGCACTGGCACATATTAGGGAATGATAGGAATATTAAAACTTTCGTACCAGTTAACCCACAGGTGATCTTTAGAGGGGTTCCCTCTCTTAGAGATAGGGTTGCCCCCAACGTAGTGGATCCTCCCACTAAAAGGGTGTCTTTTTTTCCCTGAACCTTAAATGATACCAACAGTGTTGGAAATGTCAGATTTGTACAAGTGCGTTTGGTCGAGCATATCACCAATAATAAAAATGGTTTTAAGTATCATTCTGTCTCTAGACACTATGATATTTACCATAATCGTAATCCTGCCAACACACTTTTTTTTAGGAATTGATAAATTTAATACCCACTGGAGGGGCAGCTCCTTAGTGAGGGAGCTATCGAGACTCGAGATGGCATGGATCCATAGGGTACGCTGTTACACCCCGTATGGCCTTAACTTAGACGTTGATGTCAATGCATTTATTGATAATGGCTGATTAGGTAGTGAGCGATTATGTGAAATGGCTCTGAGTTCTGGGTTGACCCAAGGAATGTCAGGGCACGTTTTATATACTTACCAAGGCCAATGTAGTTTACTTTTTTGGGAGGTTCTTACATTCTATTATGTAGGCTATTCTTGGACAGAGTCTGGAAGGGGAGGTTGCAACTATATGGTTGTAATGTAATCCTCTTCCTGTTCAATTAGGCTTATACTTGTTTTATAGTGACCCTTACTCATTCAATTTAGGTTCTATTCGGTGTGTTGCTTTAAATTTAGAGGAGGTTTCAATGAAAATAGTGGGTAAACATTAGGTTGATGGAAATATACACATCTGTGGAGAGATTATAGATCAAGGTTTATCCAACTGTAGGTGCTGTCTTCTCCTTTCCCACATTTTTCAATCAGCTACTAGGGGGGCAAAGGGGATTTCCATTTATATTTATACATTTTTATCGTCTTTATTTTTAATAATATACATTTTTTTTCCCTTTTGTATGTAGATAATTATTTCTTCGAAATTTCTGCAGGTTGGTATGCACTAACACTGTGGTATTGTACAATGGTGTTATTTGGAGAGGGACCGCTAGGTGTCTCCAAGCGGTGACTTCATTTTGAGAGAAAATATAATATTTTATTCTATTTTGTTCTATTGTTTTTCTAGTCTATTCTTCTCTATTATTTTCTATTCTATTCTAATTCATTTTCATTCTATATGAAATTAGAATTTAGAATTTCGGAAAATGGTTATATATAATATTTATATACATAACCATTTTACAAAATTCGAATTTCGTATAGAATGATTTTGAATAGAAAAGATTAGAATAGAACAGAAAATAATAGAAAAAAACAAACTAGAAAAGCATATATTATATTTTATTCTATTCTGTTCTATTGTTTTTCTATTCAATTCTTTTCTATTATTTTTTATTCTATTCTAATCTTTTCTATTCAAATTCAAAATCATTCTATACGAAATTCGAATTTCGGAAAATGGTTATGTATATAAATATTTATATATATATATATATATATATATATATATATATATAAAACCATTTTCCGAGATTCTAAATTCTAATTTCATATAGAATGAAATTGAATTAGAATAGAATAGAAAATAATAGAGAAGAATAGACTAGAAAAACAATAGAACAGAATAGAATAAAATATTATATATTATATTTTTTTCTATTCTGTTCTATTGTTTTTTTATGCTATTATTTTCTATTATTTTCTATTCTATTCTAAATTTGAGTTCAGTCTGTTTTATATATATATATATATATATATATATATATATATATATATATATATATATATATATATATATATATATATAATATTTTTTTCTATTCTGTTCCATTGTTTTTCTATGTTATTCTTTTCTATTCTATTCTAAACTTTTCTATTCTATTCTAAACTTTTCTATTCAAATTCATTCTATACGAAATTCGAATTTCGGAAGATGGTCTCTGAAATTCGAATTTTGTATCGAATGAATTTTAATTTGAATAGAAAAGTTTGAAATTCGAATTTCGGAAGATGTTATATATATATATATATATATATATATATATATATATATATATATATATATATATATATATATATATATATATATATATATATATATATATATAAATAATATTATATTTTTTTTTTCCGTTCTGCGCTATTGTTTTTCTATGCTATTGTTTTTTATTAGTTTCCATTCTTTTCTAATCTTTTCTATTCAAATTCATTCTATACAAAATTCAAATTTCAGAAGATGGTTTATAAATATATATATATATATATATATATATATATATATATATATATATATATATATATATATATATATATATATATATATATATATATGTAATATTTTTTTTCTATTCTGTTCTATTGTTTTTCTATTATTTTCTATTCTAATCTTTTCTATTCAAACTCATTCTATATGAAATTCGAATTTTGGAAAATGTTTTATATATGTATATATATATATATATATAGTTTTGCTAACCTGTTTATGGCCAAGTGGGAGGAGGATGTCATCTATTTGGAACGGAGCCCTTATTTGACCTTTTGGGCTAGGTACATTGATGACGTCCTCCTCCTATGGGAAGGAACAGGCTCACAGTTGGATGAGTTCTTTTCGTCCATTAATAACAACGACAGGGGGATCAGATTCGTCCATGAGGCCAGCCAGGACTAAAAGTGAGGGCTACCTTAAGACTGTGTCCTTTTTCAAAAAGACTGATCGTAATACCTTTATACCCCTTGCCAGTTGTCACCACGAAGCCTGGCTTAAATCAGTCCCCAAAAGCCAGTTCGTGAGGATGCGACGTAATTGCACAAAAATGGTGAATTATAGACTCCAGTCCAATGTTTTGAAGAAAAGATTGGAAGAAAAAGGCTACGATTGTGATACCTTGGAGGACACCATTGAACAGGTGGCCAAAATTGACAGGTTAAAGTTGTTGGATGGCGGTTCTAAAAGGGTAAAGGATAGACATATCATCACCACTTTTTCGACCCAACACTTATCAAGAAAATTATCCGCAGGCACTGGCACATATTAGGGAATGATAGGAATATTAAAACTTTCGTACCAGTTAACCCACAGGTGATCTTTAGAGGGGTTCCCTCTCTTAGAGATAGGGTTGCCCCCAACGTAGTGGATCCTCCCACTAAAAGGGTGTCTTTTTTTCCCTGAACCTTAAATGATACCAACAGTGTTGGAAATGTCAGATTTGTACAAGTGCGTTTGGTCGAGCATATCACCAATAATAAAAATGGTTTTAAGTATCATTCTGTCTCTAGACACTATGATATTTACCATAACCGTAATCCTGCCAACACACTTTTTTTAGGAATTGATAAATTTAATACCCACTGGAGGGGCAGCTCCTTAGTGAGGGAGCTATCGAGACTCGAGATGGCATGGATCCATAGGGTACGCTGTTACACCCCGTATGGCCTTAACTTAGACGTTGATGTCAATGCATTTATTGATAATGGCTGATTAGGTAGTGAGCGATTGTGTGAAATGGCTCTGAGTTCTGGGTTGACCCAAGGAATGTCAGGGCACGTTTTATATACTTACCAAGGACAATGTAGTTTACTTTTTTGGGAGGTTCTTACATTCTATTATGTAGGCTATTCTTGGACAGAGTCTGGAAGGGGAGGTTGCAACTATATGGTTGTAATGTAATCCTCTTCCTGTTCAATTAGGCTTATACTTGTTTTATAGTGACCCTTACTCATTCAATTTAGGTTCTATTCGGTGTGTTGCTTTAAATTTAGAGGAGGTTTCAATGAAAATAGTGGGTAAACATTAGGTTGATGGAAATATACACATCTGTGGAGAGATTATAGATCAAGGTTTATCCAACTGTAGGTGCTGTCTTCTCCTTTCCCACATTTTTCAATCAGCTACTAGGGGGGCAAAGGGGATTTCCATTTATATTTATACATTTTTATCGTCTTTATTTTTAATAATATACATTTTTTTTCCCTTTTGTATGTAGATAATTATTTCTTCGAAATTTCTGCAGGTTGGTATGCACTAACACTGTGGTATTGTACAATGGTGTTATTTGGAGAGGGACCGCTAGGTGTCTCCAAGCGGTGACTTCATTTTGAGAGAAAATATAATATTTTATTCTATTTTGTTCTATTGTTTTTCTAGTCTATTCTTCTCTATTATTTTCTATTCTATTCTAATTCATTTTCATTCTATATGAAATTAGAATTTAGAATTTCGGAAAATGGTTATATATAATATTTATATACATAACCATTTTACAAAATTCGAATTTCGTATAGAATGATTTTGAATAGAAAAGATTAGAATAGAACAGAAAATAATAGAAAAAAACAAACTAGAAAAGCATATATTATATTTTATTCTATTCTGTTCTATTGTTTTTCTATTCAATTCTTTTCTATTATTTTTTATTCTATTCTAATCTTTTCTATTCAAATTCAAAATCATTCTATACGAAATTCGAATTTCGGAAAATGGTTATGTATATAAATATTATATATATATATATATATATATATATATATAAAACCATTTTCCGAGATTCTAAATTCTAATTTCATATAGAATGAAATTGAATTAGAATAGAATAGAAAATAATAGAGAAGAATAGACTAGAAAAACAATAGAACAGAATAGAATAAAATATTATATATTATATTTTTTTCTATTCTGTTCTATTGTTTTTTTATGCTATTATTTTCTATTATTTTCTATTCTATTCTAAATTTGAGTTCAGTCTGTTTTATATATATATATATATATATATATATATAATATATATATATATATATATATATATATATATATATAATATAATATTTTTTCTATTCTGTTCCATTGTTTTTCTATGTTATTCTTTTCTATTCTATTCTAAACTTTTCTATTCTATTCTAAACTTTTCTATTCAAATTCATTCTATACGAAATTCGAATTTCGGAAGATGGTCTCTGAAATTCGAATTTTGTATCGAATGAATTTTAATTTGAATAGAAAAGTTTGAAATTCGAATTTCGGAAGATGTTTATATATATTTATATATATATATATATATATATATATATATATATATATATATATATATATATATATATATATATATATATAATATTATATTTTTTTCCGTTCTGCGCTATTGTTTTTCTATGCTATTGTTTTTTATTAGTTTCCATTCTTTTCTAATCTTTTCTATTCAAATTCATTCTATACAAAATTCAAATTTCAGAAGATGGTTTATAAATATATATATATATATATATATATATTTTTTTATTATATTATATGTAATATTTTTTTTCTATTCTTTTATTGTTTTTCTATTATTTTCTATTCTAATCTTTTCTATTCAAACTCATTCTATATGAAATTCGAATTTTGGAAAATGTTTTATATATATATATATATATATATATATATATATATATATATATATATATATATATATATATATATATATATATATATATTATATATTGTATGTATGTATGTATGTATGTATATATATATATATATATATATATATATATATATAATATATATATATATATATATATATATATATATATATATATATATATATATATATATATATATATATATATATATATATATATATATATATATTATATTTTTTCTATTTCATTCTAATCTTTTCTATTCTAATGCAAATTCATTCTATCCGAAATTCGAATTTCGGAGGATGGCTTCCGAAATTCAAATTTCGTATAGAATTTTTTCAAATTCGAATAGAAAAGATTAGAATAGAAGATAATAGAAAAGAATAGCATAGAAAAAAATATATATATATATATATATATATATATATATATATATATATATATATATATATATATATATAAAACATCTCCTGAAATTCCAAGTAAAATCAAATTCTAATAGAAAAGATTAGAATAGAAAAGAAAATAATAGAAAAGAATAGCATAGAATATAATAAAATTTAAATATAATATATATTATATTTTTTCTATTTCGTTCTATTGTTTTTCTATGCTATTCTTTTCTATTATTTTATATTCTACTCTAATCTTTTCTATTCAAATTTTAGAAATTTCAGAAATTCAGAAATTCTAATTTAATATAGAATGAATTTGAATTAGAGTAGAAAAGAATAAAATAGAAAAACAATAGAACATATATATATATATTTATATATAGAATGAAATAGAATGAAATCGAATTCTAATAGAAAGACTAGAATAGAAAAAACAATAGAACAGAATAGAAAAAAATATATATATATATATATCTTCCAAAATTCGAATTTGGTACAGAATTTATTTGAATTTGAATAGAAAAGATTAGAATACAATATATTATATTTTTTTCTATTCTGTGCTATTGTTTTTCTATGCTATTCTTTTCTAGTATTTTCGATTCTATTCTAATCTTTTCTATTCAAATTCGATTTCATTCTATCCGAATTTCGAATTTTGGGAAATGGTTATATATAGTTTACTTTTTCAAATTCGGTCAAATTTTTTCGAATGCGGTAGAATTATTTAGAACTTGATAGTTTTTTTAGAATTCGGTAGATTTTTTTTCGAATGTGGTCGATTTTTTCGAATGCGGTCAAATTTTTTTGAATACGAAAGGAATCCTGAAAACGAATGTAACGAATGCAACTAATTTAACTAAACAAATTTAGTTAAATAAAGACTCGAAACAAAACGAAATGAAACTAATTTTTTCATCCTGCACATGTCTAAAGGCAATTGGTTCCACTAGATTTTAGCTAGGGGTATCAGAGTAAAGGGGGCTGAATACAAATGCACACCACACTTTTCAGATATTTATTTGTAAAAGATGTTGAAAACTATTTATTGTTTTCCTTCCACTTTACAATTATGTGCCACTATGTGTTGTTCTAGCACATAAAATCTTAATACAATACATTTACATTTTTGGTTGTAACATAAATGTGGAAAATGTCAAGGGGTATGAATACTTTTCAAGGCACTGTAAATGTCAAAAAAAACAATTGTAAACTTTGCATATAGGACCTTGTATTCATGACTGCACAGCTTTGTCTACTCTGGATGGATGAGTTATGTTCAATAAAGAATCTTCTTGATTAAAAAATAAAAATATATTCATAAAAATGGCAGCAAGTTATTAATGTAGAAGATGTTTTTTCAACACAGATACAAGATTGTCAGGCACAAGATTTCAAAGTCACTTTTGAGCACTTAGGTTTTGTGTTTGAGAAGTAATTACCTTGAAAGATATCCTGGGGATCCTCTTAATTCCCAGTCTCAGGTAGGAGGTTGGACCTAATGATGGTCTGATGAATCAGAAATCAAATAATGAGTGGGTTTCTTTTATCAACTGAAGAAAATTATTTGCCTTATTAATTAAGTGTAGAAAATGAAAACAGATTCACATTGAAGCTAAAATTAAAAATATTCAGAAAAGATTGTCTCTGTTTAAAGATTTGGAGGAGTTTATTCCCTCCATAATAAAAATAAATACAAATGAATAAGCTTGAAACAGAGATAAAAGTAGCCAAACAGAAAAAAATATAAAAGGGATTTGAGAGATTTTAAAGAAAATAGGATTTATAAATGGCAAACTCAGAAAAAGACCGCCAAGGATAATAATAAACAGGGGGATTCCAATACCAAAGCAGAGCATCAAGAGGAGAGAGGACGTGTGAGTTTTAAAAAGAGAGAAGATTATAATAAGCCAAGAAGAGTTATAACTAAAATGTCAGATATAGAGATTCTTCTCAGTATTTGTGTTCTCCTTTTGGCATGAATTATACAGTAACCACAGATAATAGGTTTTCCCCCTTAGTATCATAATTATCATAAGAATCATGTGCAGAGACAATGTCCCTCTTTCCTGAAGCCGGGATCAAAAATACCAGGAATGTAGAAATAAAAGACATGAAACTGGCTCTCAAAAAAAAAAAATGGAGTAAAGAGGGCAGGAGGGAAGGTACAAAGAAAGAATCGCAGATCATCGCCATTACTAGTAAAAAACTAAATAAATAATACAAATGCCATAAATCTATCCAATCAATATACGCAATTTTTATTTTTTACCAATAATATGTAGAAGAATACATATTGGTCTTAACTGCTGAATAATTATTATTTTTTTTTTTTTAATTTGTGGATATTTATTATAGCAAAAAGTTAAAAATATTGTCTTTTTTTTTTTCAAAATTGTCGCTCTTTTTTTGTTTATAGTGAAAAAAATTTAAAAGTGATTAAATACCACCAAAAGAATGCTCTATTTGTTGGAAAAACAGGACGTGAATTTTGTTTGGATAAAGCGTTGCATTTAGTTAAAATGTTGCAGTGCCGTATCGGAAGCCATTTTCCCTCCCCGGTTCCATGTGACTCGTTAGTGTTACAAGGTCTCAGGTGTTAATGGGGAGCAGGTGTGTTAAATTTGGTGTTATCATTCTAACTCTCTCATACTGGTCACTGGAAATTCAACATGGCACCTCATTGCGAATAACTCTGAGGATCTGAAAAAAAGAATTGTTGCTCTACATAAAGATGGTCTAGGATATAAGAAGATTGCCAAGACCCTGAAACTGAGCTGCAGTACAGTGGCCAAGACAATACAGTAGTTTAACAGGACAGGCTCCACTCAGACCAGGCCTCGCCATGGTCAACCAAAGAAGTTGAGTGCACATGCTCAGCGTCTTATCCAGAGGTTGTCTTTGGGAAGTAGACGTTTGAGTGCTGCCAGCATTGCTGCAGAGGTTGAAGGGGTGGGGGGGGTCAGCCTGTCAGTGCTCAGACCATACACCACACACTGCATTAAATTGGTCTGCAAGGCTGTCGTCCCAGAAGGAAGCATCTTCTAAAGATGATGCACAAGAAAGCCCACAAACAGTTTGCTGAAGACAAGCAGACTAAGGACATGGATTACTGGAACCATGTCCTGTGGTCTGATGAGACCAAGATAAAATAATTTGCTTCATATGGTGTCAAGTATCACATACAAAGACAAGTGTGTCTTGCCTACAGTCAAGCGTGGTGGTGGGGGTGTCATGGTCTGGGGCTGCATGAGTGCTGTTGGCACTGGGAAGCTACAGTTAACTGAGGGAACCATGAATGCCAACATGTACTGTGACATACTGAAGCAGAGATCCCCTCCCTTTGGAGACTGGGCCGGAGGGCAGTATTCCAACATGATAATGACCCCAAACATACCATTGAGACGACCAATGCCTTGCTAAAGAAGCTGAGGGTAAAGGTGATGGGATGGCCAAGCATGTCTCCAGACCTAAACCCTATTGAGCATCTGTGGGGCATCCTCAAACGGAAGGTGGAGGAGCGCAAGGTCTCTAACATCCACCAACTCTGTGGTTTTGTCATGGAGGAGGACTCCAGTGGCAACCTGTGAATCTCTGGTGAACACCATGCCCAAGAGGGTTAAGGCAGTGTGGGAAAATAATGGTGGCCACACAAAATATTGACACTTTGGGCCCAATTTGGACATTTTCACTTAGGGATGAACCCACTTTTGTTGCCAGCTGTTTAGACATTAATGGCTGTGGCTGTTGAGTTATTTTGAGGGGACAGCAAATTTACACTGTTATACAAGCTGTACACTTACTACTTTACATTGTAGCAAAGTGTAATTTCTTTAGTGTTGTCACATGAAAAGATATAATAAAATATTTACACAAATGTGAGGGGTTTACTCACTTTTGTGAGGTACTGTATATTTAATTTGAGTTCTTTAACATAAATGAGGATGAATTGAGGCTATTAGATCAGGGTTTGAAATTTGCCTCTACTGTAATCATTTAAATGTTACTGGGATGTACACAAATATAAGGGAAATTAAATATTAAGAAATATTATCTGAGAGGAAATGGGTCTGGACATACAATTAGTAATCTAAAAAAGAAGCGTAGCGCAGTTTGTCAATTACATAGTTACATAGTTAGTCAGGTTGAAAAAAGAGTTCAACCATAAAAAAAAAAAAATATATCTCATACAATCCCATATACCCACAGTTGATCCAGAGGAAGGTAAAAAAAAAACCCCAGAAAAGAAGGATGCAATTTGCTACAGCAGGGGAAAAATTCCTTCCTGATCCCAGAGAGGCAATCGGAATTTCCCTGGATCAACTTTACCTATAAAATGTTAGTACCCAGTTATATTATGTACATTTAGGAAAGAATCTAGGCCTTTCTTAAAGCAATCTACTGAGCTGGCCAGAACCACTCCTGGAGGGAGTCTATTCCACATTTCTTACTGTGAAGAAACCTTTCCATATTTGGAGATGAAATCTCTTTTCCTCTAGACATAAAGAGTGCCCCCTTGTCCTCAGTGTTGACTGTAAAGTGAATAACTCAACACCAAGTTCACTATATGGACCCCTTATATATGTATACGTAGGGATCATATCCCACTTAATCTCCTCTTCTCGAGAGTGAATAATTTCAGTTCCTCTAATCTTTCCTGATAGCTGAGCTCCTCCATGCCTCTTATCAGTTTGGTTGCACTTCTCTACACTTACTCCATTTCCCCGATATCCTTTTTGAGAACTGGTGCCCAAAACTGAACTGCATATTCCAGAGGAGGTCTTACTAATGATTTGTACAGGGGCAAATATATAACAAATTGCATATGACTAAACAGGTGAACCGCAAGTCCCAGATAAGGTAAGCAGAAAGTATCCATATGTTGGGAAAGGAATCCAAATCTGAAGTGACAAACTATGCTGCACTTCTTTTTTAATTAATTTACGGATTTATGTCAAGATCTTAAGTGTTCAGCTGGCATAATATATTTTAGTTCTTAAATGCACTTATTGCACCTTTTTATTGTTATAAAATTAGTAATGCAACCTCTCAATGTAGGTATATATCAAAAGTTTAGTAATTTTTTAAACAGTCACAGATGATAAAAAAGGTTTAGAGTAAAAAAAATGCTTTAATCCTAGTTATATCAGAACGAGAATAAACAAGATTTTAGAACACAATGACATTGTACAGCGTCCTACAGATAAAGGAAGGGAAGTAGTCATTTTAAATTAGCAGAACTATCATGATGAAATG
Organism: Lithobates sylvaticus; assembly: GCA_028564925.1. Lineage (NCBI taxonomy): Eukaryota > Metazoa > Chordata > Amphibia > Anura > Ranidae > Lithobates > Lithobates sylvaticus. The sequence goes on from CM053026.1 coordinate 314,688,317, forward strand.
ACAAATGGTAATTATCTGAAAAGGAGACCTATCAAATAATAAAGAAGGACCTACTTCAATGTTTTTGAGAGAATTACAAGAACTGGTAACCCATGGGAAACAAACAGGGATTGTGCCAAAAAACAAAAAGAGTCAGAATATTTAGTTACATCAGGTTTCTATATGCCAGTTATTATTTTTGTTTACCAAAAATGCATAATGACTTTAACAAAGCACCAGGGAGACCCATATAAAGTGGTCAAACTTTCCTTTCTTCTTGATCAGAATATGTTGATTTTGTTTCTACAACCCTTGGTAAGAAACATACAGTATATTCAAGGTACTAAGCATGTTATTCAGATAGGGAAAAAAGGTTGCATGTTGGTCTGGTTAATGTGAGGATCAAGAGTGCTTTGTTTGGTTGCTATGGGCACCTGCTGTGCACCTGCCTATGCCAACCTGTGTCTGGGGGGAGGTTGGGAGCATGATCTTTTCGCCAGTGAACTCCTGTCCAGCTTTACTAACCATATGCTATGTTAGATGCATTACATTGATGAGGTTTTCATTGTTTGGAAAGAACAGCAGGGATTCATTGGATGAATTTATCAAATTACTGAACCAAAATAAACACAATCTAAAATTTTCCTACAGCTGTGATAGACAAAAATACACTTTCCTTGATCTTACTATCTTTAAAGATAAAGATAACTATTTAGCAACTGATTTGTTTAGGAAAACAACAAGCTTACAACAAGGCAGTACGTCAAACAAGCAACGAGGTCTTATTCAGATCTAAAATTCCTACTGTTAAACCCACAGTTAAGTTCATCACAAGATTTTCATCCCATCACGCTGAGCTTAGAAACATTATGGCCACCCATTCGCATCTTCTTCAAGAAGACCCAAATTTGAACAAATACATAGGCCAACACCCTGAAATAACTTTCAGAAGAGCCAAATCATTTTGTGGCAAACTTGTCTCTAGTCACTACACTGGGGACAATGCATGCCCCTCACAACTACTTCAAGGTGTTTCAAGATGTGGTACCCTTTGCCCTTAGGTATTATCAGGTAAGAGATTCACACTTCCGAATGGTGACATTTTTAACCCTAAATGTACCGCAACGTGTGCTACACAGGGCTTGGTTTACCTTATGGTCTGTAGGTGCAGGGCCTTCTATGTGGGGAAAACGGACAGACAGTTGAGACAGAGGATAAATGACCATGTGTACTACTCTTGGACCTTTTAAATGTACCCTAAATGTACCGCAACGTGTGCTACACAGGGCTTGGTTTACCTTATGGTCTGTAGGTGCAGGGCCTTCTATGTGGGGAAAACGGACAGACAGTTGAGACAGAGGATAAATGGCCATGTGTACTACTCTTGGACCTTTTACATAGGATCGACACATCCCTTGTATCGTTCTTTGTTCTGGCCGTCACCCCCAAAAATCCAAGAGGGGGAGAGTGGGACAAACTCATTCTCCAGCAGGAAACCCTCTGGATTGAATGCCTCGCTGTTACTTACCCTCCAGTATTGAATGAGATCCAATCCTACAAACCCTTCCTATAGTCATGCCGTGTTCTAACTAATGTTTGTTGGCTACTGCATTGTGGTTATGTTGGTTTGCTCATATGACATTGAGGCCTTTTGCCCTTCCTCTTGTGGCCACCCAGCGCGCCGCCCGCGCACCTTGTCCCCCTTTTTGACCAGGTGCGTGGCGATTAGCGGATCTTTGGTTGTCTCCTCCCCCTTTTTGATCCGTTTCTGCTGCCGTCGCATTGGCCATCTGTCGCCGTGTTTGTGGTGCCCTTTGGTGCATGCACGGTAGCCTGTGGCCAGGCCAGGTGGTGCGTTTCTGGTTTGCGGCCACGCACTTCTGGTTTCCGGTTTACGGCCGCGCTCTTCCGGTTTCCGGTGACGCACCTCCGGTTTCCGGTGACTAGGGATAGGCGAACGGTTTGGCCCGAGTATAAGTTTGGGCCGAACTTTGGTTGTTCGGGAGAAATTTGAAAGCCGCTGGAACACGTTAAAGTCTATGGGACATTAACATAAAAAATCAAAAGTGTTAATTTTAAAGGCTTATATGCAAATTATTGTCATAAAAAGTGTTTGGGGACCTGGGTCCTGCCCCAGGAGACATGTATCAATGCAAAAAAAGTTTTAAAAACTGACATTTTTTCAGGAGCAGTGATTTTAATAATGCTTAAAGTGAAACAATAAAAGTAAAATATTCCTTTAAATTTCGTACCTAGGGGGTGTCTATAGTATGCCTGTAAAGTGGCGCATTTTCCCCGTGTTTAGAACAGTCCCTGCACAAAATGACATTTCTAAAGGAAAAAAGTAATTTAAAACTACTCGCTATAATGAATTGTCGGTCCCGGCAATACAGATAAAAAAGTCATTGAAAAAACTTTCAGGTCTGGTATGGATTTTAAGGGGAAACCCGTGCCAAAAAAAAAAAATGGTTTGGGGGTCCCCCCAAAAATCCATACCAGACCCTTATCTGAGCACGCAACCTGGCAGGCCGCAGGAAAAGAGGGGTGACGAGAGAGCGCCCCCCCTCCTGAACCGTACCAGGCCACATGCCCTCAACATGGGAAGGGTGCTTTGGGGTAGCCCCCCAAAGCACCTTGTCCCCATGTTGATGGGGACAAGGGCCTCATCCCTGAAACCCTTGCCCGGTGGTTGTGGGGGTCTGCGAGCAGGGGGCTTATCGGAATCTGGAAGCCCCCTTTAACAAGGGGACCCCTAGATCCCGGCATCCCCCCTGTGTGAAATGGTAACAGGATACCCCTACCATTTCACAAAAAAAGTGTCAAAATTATACAAATGACAAGACATGGCTTGGGACAAGTCCTTAATGAAAAAAATGTTCTTGTCCCATAGACTTTAACAGTGTTCGTGTGTTCTGACAAATTTTTTGCCTGTTCAGTATGTTCTGGTGGGAACCGAATCGGGGGGTGTTCGACCCATCCCTATCAGTGACGCTCTTCCGGTATCCAGTCGGGACCCATATATATTTAGGGCTGCTTTTTGGCTCAGTCAGTCAGGCTACTATATCTTCACTTGACCACACATGGCGGTTGCTCGTTCTTTATCATTTACCACAGCTTTTGTCCACAAAGGTAAGACTAGTGGCTAATATCGAACACATATTTTTTTTTTTTTTTTTTCTATCTTTTAGCCATGTTGGTTCTACTATAAATACTTTATTGCTCACTTTTCATTTTTCCCTGACTATTAGGTGAGTGGCTATTATAGCCAAACACTCTCCTCTCTACCATTGGACATTGCTGGTTATTATTACAACAATTTATATTGACGTCAGTTCACTCATTCCGCTGTTGTGTATAAGTATCTACCATTGTGTATCTATCACCTCTTTTTTGGTGGTGACACTTATTAGCCATACATGGGTTTGACTACATGCCTGTACTTAGCCTATGGTAAGCCACCCTTTAACATCTGTCTCTGTTATTTGTTTGAATTTTTTTTAACCAAATGGCCATGTGTACGATACCTGTAGGTTTGACTCTAGTATGTGCGTGCTGCTAAGTATGCCTTCTTTTGGGTGTTATATGTGTACATATACACATGCTGCCATTATGTCTCCCTTTTTTCTTTTATAGATTTTTTACTTTGAAACTATGGGACAATTCTCTTGGCCCGTGTTTATTCATAAATCTATATATCTTGTTATTATTCTGTGAGAACTTTTTAACTATGTAAATATTTATTTGCTAGAGTACAATAATACAATTTATAATGGCCGTATGTTCAACTATATATTTTTCTGAAAATATGCTATCTTGCTATATACATTATATATATATATATATATATATATATATATATATATATATATATATGTGTCCCCACATGGAGAGGCCCCATTTCTTGTCCCCTCTTTGGCTACCTGTTCTAGGCTGCATGCACTGTTGAGCCTCACCAGAATGACTATCATCTTTTTATTTATATGTAATCATGTTTTATTATTTTTATTGGATATTTTGATGTATTCTTATAATACCTTTCTACATGTTTATTAGATATGCAAGCTCCTGAAGAAGCGCATCAATGCGCGTAACATGTAGAGCGATTTTCTGAGTGACCTCCGAACAAGACTCAACCTCTCCACGTATCCAAACAACCATTGGATTTATATCATTCTACGCGCTTCAAACCTTTGTGTTTGTTACATGTGGTATCTATATATGTATTAAAGGTGTTATGAGAGTCCTTGAGGTCACTCAATTATATGTTTTTTTTTTGTGTTTGTATACAATGGTTTTAAAGAGGAAGTAAAGCCTATTTAAAAAAAAAAAAAAAAAACGGAACCTGCAAGGCAAAGGCATAATGAGCTAGTATGCATAGCATACTAGCTTATTATGAATGACTTACCTGAGAACGAAGCCCCCGAAGCGTCCCTCATCCACGATCTTCTGCGCCGCCATCAAACCCGAAGTGACTTCCGGGTCTCGCCGCTCCAGCGCTGTCATTCGCTGGAGCGGCGATGACGTCACTCCGGCGCATGCGCACGAGAGCGGCATATCGCCGTCATCTCGGCATGCTCAGTGCGCCTGCGCGCCGCTGTCTACGGCGCATGTGCCGTAGATAGCGGTGGCTTTTCTTTTCTAAATATCTCTTAAACCATGTAGGTTTAGGAGATATTTATTGGACCTACAGGTAAGCCTTAATCTAGGCTTACCTGTAGGTCAAAGTGGTTTGTAAGGGTTTACAACCACTTTAACTTTATCTTGTTAAAAACTTTCAATTTTTTTACCTAATATATATGTGTGCCTATAAAGTCCATGTTTCTACTCTCATTTTTTTCCAAACAATATCAGGACGTTGGCACACTGTTACTTGTGTATTCATGGTATTACCCTGTGATGATACACGTAGTTCGCGCTTTTATGTTATTCAGATAGTTTAAAAATTTGAAAATCAAATGCAGATAGTTTCATTATATACTATCATAGGACATAAAGAGTGTATTACAGCATTAGTAAGAACTCCTCTAGGAGGAAGTAATTACTAGAGTACATTTTGGAATGTTTACAATGTTTTTGGGTTTGATAACCAACTTTATTTGCAGACCATTGGAGCAGCTATGGGTGAGCAATTTGCAACCCGTGCTGGCTAATTTATGGCTTCTTGGGAGAACCAGCATGTTTGTTGAGGTGCCCCACCATTCACTTCCAGTCCAAAAAAATCCCCCCATGAATTAAATCAGATGATGAAAATGTGAACGTGACCTATAATTTTGTTACACAGATAGATTTTTTAGATCTTATGATTTTAAATAATAAATGCACTGAAAAAGGAGGTAAACAGAAACAGACCTTAGGAAAGCTTCCATCATCCTATATGGCTAAACAATGTTCCCAAAGGTCAATTCATCGAGATACAACATAATTGTACATCTGGGCATTGGGTGGGTCTTGTGTAGGGATGAGCCGAACACCCCCCCGTTCGGCTCGCACCAGAACCCACGAACGGACCTAAAGTCTGTGCGAGCTTTAGAACCCTATTAGTTATAATGGATGCGAATGTTCGAAATCAAAAGTGCTAATTTTAAAGGCTAATATGCATGTTAATGTCATAAAAAGTGTTTGGGGACCTGGGTCCTGCCCCAGGGGACATGTATCAATGCAAATTTTTTTTTTTAAAAACGGCCGTTTTTTCAGGAGCAGTGATTTTTAATAATGCTTAAATTGAAACAATAAAAGTGTAATATTCCTTTAAATTTCGTACCTGGGGGGTGTCTATAGTATGCCTGTAAAGGGGCGCATGTTTCCCGTGTTTAGAACTGTCTCTGCAAAAAGTGTCATTTTTGCAAGTAAAAAAGCTATTTAAAATCACTCGCGGCTTATGTGTATTGACGGCTCCCGTAATACAGAGAACAGTCATTCATTGAAACTGAAAGTCATTCATAAAAAAAAAGTCATTGATAAAAAATAAAAAAAATGAAAAAAATAAAAAAAAGCGTGGGGGTCCCCCCAAATTCAATAACCAGGCCCTTCAGGTCTGGGATGGATATTAAGGGGAACCCCAGCCAAAAAAAAAATGGCGCAGGGTCCCCCTCAAAATCCATCCCAGACCCTTGAGGTCTGGGATGGATTTTAAGGGGAACCCTAGCCAAAAAAAATGGCGTGGGGTCCCCCTCAAAATCCATACCAGACCCTTATCCGAGCACGCAACCTGGCAGGTCGCAGGAAAAGAGGGGGGGACGAGAGCGCCCCCCCTCCCGCCTGAACCGTACCAGGCCACATGCCCTCAACATTGGGAGGATGCTTTGGGGTCCCCCCCAAAGCACCTTGTCCCCATGTTGATGAGGACAAGGGCCTCTTCCCCACAACCCTGGCCATTGGTTGTGGGGGTCTGCGGGCGGGGGGCTTATCGGAATCTGGAAGCCCCCTTTAACAAGGGGACCCCCAGATCCCGGCCCCCCCCCTGTGTGAAATGGTAAGGGGGTACAAAAGTACCCCTACCATTTCACCAAAAAAGTGTCAAAAATTTTAAAAATGACAGGAGACGGTCTTTGACAATTCCTTTATTAAAATCTTCTTTCTTCTTTCTTCATCCTTCGGTTTCATCATCTTCTCCTTCCGTCATCTTCTTCCATCTTCTTCCATCTTCTTCCATCTTCTTCATCTTCTTCCATCGATCCGCTTCTTCTTGCGCTGGTCTTCTCGTCCTTCTCGTCCGGCATCTTCTTCCGTCGGCGTCGGTGTCGGTGTCGGTGTCTCTTCTTGGGCCGCTCCGCGCAATGGGAGGCTCCCGCTGTGTAAGGCTCCGCTCCGTCTGACAGGTCTTTTATAACGGAGGGCACCTGGTGACCCCGCCCCCCTCTGACGTCATGGGGAAAGCCATAGGGAATTCCCCATGACGTCCCATGCGTCAGAGGGGGCGGGGTCACCAGGTGCCCTCCATTATAAAAGACCTGTCAGACGGAGCGGAGCCTCACACAGCGGGAGCCTCCCATTGCGCGGAGCGGCCCAAGAAGAGACACCGACGCCGACGCCGACGGAAGAAGATGCCGGACGAGAAGGACGAGAAGACCAGCGCAAGAAGAAGCGGATCGGAGGAAGAAGAAGATGGAAGAAGATGGAAGAAGAAGATGGAAGAAGATGACGGAGGAGAAGATGAAGAAACTGAAGGATGAAGAAAGAAGAAAGAAGATTTTAATAAAGGAATTGTCAAAGACCGTCTCCTGTCATTTTTGACATTTTTGACACTTTTTTGGTAAATTGGTAGGGGTACCCCCTTACCATTTCACACAGGGGGGGGCGGGATCTGGGGGTCCCCTTGTTAAAGGGGGCTTCCAGATTCCGATAAGCCCCCCGCCCGCAGACCCCCACAACCAATGGCCAGGGTTGTGGGGAAGAGGCCCTTGTCCTCATCAACATGGGGACAAGGTGCTTTGGGGGGGACCCCAAAGCACCCTCCCAATGTTGAAGGCATGTGCGGTACGGTTCAGGCGGGAGGGGGGGGCGCTCTCATCCCCCCTCTTTTCCTGCGGCCTGCCAGGTTGCGTGCTCGGATAAGGGTCTGGTATGGATTTTGAGGGGGACCCCACGCCATTTTTTTTGGCTAGGGTTCCCCTTAAAATCCATCCCAGACCTCAAGGGTCTGGTATGGATTTTTAGGGGGACCCTACGCCATTTTTTTTTTTTTTTTGGCTGGGGTTCCCCTTAATATCCATCCCAGACCTGAAGGGCCTGGTTATTGAATTTGGGGGGACCCCCACGCTTTTTTTTTTTTTTTTTATTAATGAATGACAGTTCTCTGTGTTACAGGAGCCATCAATTCATTAGCCGCGAGTGCTTTTAAATAGCTTTTTTCCTGCAAAAATGACACTTTTTTGCAGGGAAAGTTCTAAGCACAGGAAACCTGCCCCCCTTCACAGGCCACCTATAGACACCCCCCAGATGTGATACTGCAATGCTGTTCTAACAGCACGCACACACAAATCCCCAGAAATATAGCATATCTTGTCAGCAGTCAGCAACACACTGACACGCTGACACTGTGACTGAAACATAATATGCGAGGCCGCCGCCGGGGCGTGTACTAAAGCCCCTGAGCTATAATTGGCTACAGGCATTATGGCTCTCCTCGCTGCCGGCGCTGTGATTGGCCAAGCATGCGGGGTCACAGTGCATGCTTGGCCAATCATCAGCCAGCATTGCACTGCGACTAGCGCAATGCATTGCGGGGCCGCTCGCATCACACGAATTTGATGCGAGCAGCCCCAATAGTTCTGGGCTCGCCGAGCGAGCGAACGCCCGGTGCTCGATTCGAACATGGGTTAGAATCGAACACCGGGCCCATCCCTAGTCTTGTGACATTACCATGTTTATTAGTGCTTCTATTACACTTGGATCATGTGCATGCATATATTTTTTTATCTTAGTAAAGAAAACCTAGCAGTATTTCACTATTGTGAGCTTATTTCTTTAGATGCATATATGAGATTTTGGTCCACAAGGTATGGTTATATCTTTTGAGATTAATTTAAGAGGGGCCCAGTCATCCTGTATGTGAATCCTTTGAGTGCTGCTCGATCCATTTGATTTGGGGGTCAAAAAAGAGGGTGAGCTGCTTTGCTTTAGGTGGTGGCAGTGGTGGTGCTTTGTTTGGATTTACTTTCAGTGGTAGCTTAAGATAATTTTTTTCTTTTGAATATACTGTACAGTATACATGTAGACTTTTTGTTTGCATTCACTTCACATTATTTTACATTTTGCAACTGCGTATGTACATGAATTATCACAGATTTTAATTTTAGGAGGATATTTTGTATATAGGTGAATTTTTACTGATACAGTATATTTTATTATGTTATAGATTTATATTTATGTAAGTGTTTCCTTATGATTTATGAATGTTTTATAAATTGTACATGTAGAAGAAAGGCAACCACTTAAGAACTCTTGGGAGCAGGGGAATGGTAAACTATCTAACGCAGGTTGGTAAGAAATTGTCAGGATAGTAGCCTCAAGTTGAGAGGGACAATCTGGTAATCTTCAACTGCGTAGAAGTAGGGAAGGACACAAGAGGGCTTGAAATCAAGGAGGATATGTGCTGACACAATGAAGAAGTAGGAGATCCAGGTAAGGGAACTGTCCTCCTGAATGGAGGGGAATATTAAGTGCAATGACTGCAACATGGCTGTCTGAAGGACAGGCAGGTTGACAGAGAAAGGAATCAAAGGAGGAGTAGTGCCTGTTGAGGCTTTAAAATGCCATAACAAATTATGGTATTGGATTCAAATGTTGTGGTTACGGAATGTGTCAGGAATGTACCTTGACACATGGGTAGGAGAAGACCATAGGAATAAAACCCTGAAAGGCAATAGGCTCCGTCAAAAAGAAGTATGGAGAACAGTATCTGCAACAGAGGCAAGAAAGGTACAGAAGGTTGATGGACCAAGTTTTCAAGATTTTTCGTGGTCATTTATGGGTTTAGAAAAAAAAAACATCACTTCAATTGGCATGGTGAAGGAAAAATTCCAGTTTTGTTACTAGTTAACAAGATAAGGTTCACATGGATTTGTGAACATGGGGAAAGTATACACCAATACACTTCCTTCACAAGACCTACAGAAATCTCTAATACAAAAGAGCCAATCATAAGCCTGGAAGTATTTTTTTTAAAGGCCTAACTATAGGTAAAGCAAGTAAGATTAGAGCTCATGTGAGCCTGGATGATGAAATAGATATGCAGCAAGACAACCAGAGCTTGATGCCATGTGCAACTTTTAGGAGAAGGGGGGACAATCCTTGAACTCATTCCAAGAAGGAAGGAGACAAAAACAACATAAGGTCCAGCAGGGTTTGGGAAATATTATTCTTACCTAGCAGAGTAGAAAAGGATAAGAGCGAGAGAAAGAGAGTAGAAAGTACAACAATGGAAAATTGTGGAAAAAAGGTTTGTTGAAAATGGCAGTGGGGTCCGTTTCAGATAATTCACCTCATCCCAAATTTTTTTTCCATCTACTTACTTCCAATGGAAAATCGTGTATCACCACCAGAAGAAGAAGTGAGAGAAAAAATGTTTAGACTTCTCTTTTTATAAGTAGGGTTAAATGTCAGAAGCCTAGCTGCAATTGATTAAAAAGAGCAACATATTGACAGGTTTTGTGGTGTGCACCTGTAAGGGAGCTTGAGTAAGGGTGCTGAAGCAGTGTCAGTGGTAGACCTTTCTCCAGGATGAGGGAACCACTAATAATTTGAGGAGAGTTTCTCCAGGGCCTGCCGCACTTTCTGTGCCCTGTGTTTCTGCTTCCAATTGTCTGGAAATCCTCCATTACTAGATGAGAGTCTTACCTTGTCCACTTTGCTGGTCCTGTCCAGGGCCCAGGCTTCACCTCTCACTGTGCAGTCTCCAGGGTCTGGGTGCCACATAAATGGACCATGACCCTGGACCTGTATAGCATGTATACCTATGACTAACGCACTTACTACACCACGTACCAAGGTGAGCACAGAACACAGCAAATATTACAGGCTATTCCTGGTTTCCAAGGTGTACATTAGAGTTACTGATCCAGAAACTAATAATGAGCCTCAAAGGTAATAAACAGTAAAGTGTTGATAGTAGTGTCAGTCGAAGGAGGTAACGAGTTCTGTTGAAACAGTAGGAAAACCTTCCCCAAGTGGAGAAAGCATCTAAGGGCATTAGCAAAAAAACTGGAGTCTATCAGAGTTGGTGAGGTTATCAAAGCTTTTGCCAGCGTCCAATCACCTGAAGGTAGCGGCATGCAACCCATGGTTTATGAATTGAATCCTGTGTCCTTTCCTGTGTAGGTAAATGTATGCTGTCCCCATGATTGTAACTGTCATGCATGCGTGGCATATATCCTTAAAGTGTCAGTCCAATGAACACTTTTTCTCAGTTTTAGATGGAGTGGGGAAGGACTGGAACCCCTGTTACATTTTAACTGCTATCTGGGGCCCGATTAGAGATTTCTCCTAACGTCCCGTTCTACTAACAATATTTTACTAGACAGGAAGTAGGGGAAATCTCCAACAGCAACACAAAATAGATATAAAAATGCTTTTCTTGGCTTCTGGTCAGGATGGACTTACCCTGCAGTATTATAGAATCCTGCTTCCTACCCTAGGACCCTATATGGTATATTTATTCAATGAGTTGGGCAATGATAAACTCCTTCCTAGGGACACTTTAAAAGCCTACATATCTGCCATTCCGAAGGAAGGTAACCCGACCTAATGTGGCAGCTACCGGCCAATTTCTCTATTGAACGCTGATCTTAAACTGTTTACTAAAATTCTAGCGAATTGCCTAGCAACTCATTTACCAGATCTGGTGCATTTAGACCAATAGGCTTTGTCCCTACTAGGAAAGCAAGGGACAATACGATTAAAGTTTTAAATCTGCTTCATGTAGCCAGAACTTCCCTTACTCCCTGTGTTTTTCTTAGCACAGATGCTGAGAAAGCGTTTTATCGGGTGAATTGGCAATATATGTTTACAGTCCTTCGACACCTGGGACTAGGGGATACTATTATTCAATGGAATAATGCAATTTACTCACAACCTATGGCTCAGGTTAAAGCCAATGGGGTTCTCTCTGATTCATTTTCTATACAGAATGGTACTAGACAGGGATGTCCGCTTTCCCCTTTGCTATTTACCTTGTCCCTAAAACCATTCTTGAATAGAATCCGTTTGAACCCAGAAATCCAGGGCATAAGGGTTGGAGGAAATCAACATAAAATATCAGCCTATGCGGACGATATGCTCTTTTCCTTGACAAATCCTGCTATCTCGCTCCCTAACCTACTACGGGAGTTCGAGATTTATGGATCACTTTCCAACTTGAAAATCAACCTCCATAAATCAGAAGCCATGGGGATAGAGATACCTCTTCATGTGCTAACTACACTTAAGTCCAGCTTCAAATTGGGCAGAGACGGCTCTGCAGTATTTAGGCACCTATATCCCTATGGATATGTCACGTATATTCAAACTTAATTTCTCCCCGCTTTTGTCTAAGATCCGTACGCTTCTGGAGACTTGGAATATGGGCTTGCACTCATGGTTTGGTAGAATTAACTTACTGAAAATGTGCATTCTACCTAAATTTCTGTATTTACTCCAAGCCCTACCAATTAGAATTATCCTACTTTAAACAAGTTAACTCGCTCTTTATTAAGTTTGTGTGGGCGTACAAGAAGCCACGACTTTCTTTTCATTTAATGACCTTACCTAAGCAACATGGCGGCCTGGCCCTTCCGAATATCTTAGTATACTATCAAGCAATACACATAGGTAGAATTATTGATTGGTGCCATCATGGTCAATTTAAATTATGGACTCGGATAGAACAAGCTCAAACACTCATTCCACTTTCAAGGGCCTTGTGGTGCTATGAACATCTTCAGTCATTACTGAAAAGCCATCCTTTAATAGGCACGACGCTTCGCATAGGCTTTGTAGCTATTAAAAGACACTCCCTTTCTTCCTTGGATTCTCCGTTGCTCCCCATTTTGGGGTACCCCCAATTCTCCCCGGTTCTGTGCCCACACAAGTTTGGCAACTTATACTGCTCAGGTATAACCCAGGCTTCTCACTTCTCAATAAACGGCAGGTGGCCCTCAATTGAGGAATTAATGATGGAGGAGGGCCTTTTTAAATTTAACTTTTGGCCAGCACTTTAGCTACGACATTTTTTGGACACTATACCTAATCCTGGAAATTTTGCTCGCCCTTTGACGACATTTGAGGAATACTGCTCTGGGGATGGCAATATAACACAGGGTTTGTCCAAAACATACTCCATGCTGAACTGCTCGGTAGTTCCATCTCATCCTCCGTTTTTGGATAATTGGGAACAGGATCTACAACGAAAATTTACACCGGCTCAAATTCAGAATATACTTAGACTTGCTTTGAAGTCTTTAGTCTGTTCGAAAATTCAAGAATCTAATTATAAACTACTGACAAGATGGTACCTCACTCCCCACCTCTTACATTAATACTATCCTGATACTGACCATTGCTGGAGATGTGAGGGAGATAGAGGTACATTATTTCACATATTCTGGTCATGCCCTAAATTGACCCAAATAAGATTCCTGGTGATCCGGCATTTTTCTTACTGCAGGTCTTGAATATTCCGGTTAAATGCTATCAAAAATCAATTTTAAGACATCTCCTCAGTGCTGCAAAGTCCTGCATTCCACTTTATTGGAAAAAACAAATACCACCAACAGCGGCTGATTGGCTGCCTAAGGTAGTAGATATCTGTGGAATGGAGGACTTGCTAGCGGTGGAGAAACATCAACGGGACAAATACTCCTTGACTTGGAATGCCTGAAAACAGTTCATCCTATCTGAGGAGGGGGTAGCCCTCCTTAGACAGGAGAGTTATAAATGAATACTAGGCCTTATAGGTTACGGCTACCCAGAACCAGTGATACCTGACTCCCCTTTCCTCCCCCCCCCTTTTTTTTTTTTGTTGGTCTTGTTTATTTAGTTTTATTTATTGTTGTTTTTGGTAAATAAGAAAAGGGGAAATGAGTGATGTTAGATCTGGTACTTGAATGTATTTATTTTTTTCCATATCTTTAATAGGATACAACAGGGGGCGGCGCCGGTCAGCGATTAGCTTTATAAGCGACCGTCACATACTAGAGGAATAAGATTTCAGTTGTGATTTGTTTGTTGTTTTACTTTTGTATTGTGTCGACCTGATTTCGCCCGTTGGAGGCGTTAATAAAGATTAGATTTGAAAAATGCTTTTCTTTATCAGAGTAATGGAGGGATACCGGAAGACTTTTCTTTCTCTTTGTGTACTTGTTGGAGATTTTTCCTCACTTCTTGCCTTGTGAAATCATTGTCAGCAGGACAGGAAGTGGAAGTGACATGTTTTCTAAAGAAGCTCTTGATAGAAAAAAAATATATAAAGACAGGAGTTCTAATCCTTCCCTGCTCTATCCCGACTATATTCAATGTATCCAAAACTAGAAAAAAAAACTTTTGGCTTGACATACACTTTAACAGCTTACATGTATAACAAAATATGGTAGATTTACTTTCTAATCCCCAACCACCTACCAATGTCTTTGGTAAAGGTACAAACAGGTAGAGCCATAATAATCTTTAGTTAGTATTATATTAACATTTCCAGTCTCCTACTGTTTAACTTTGTAGTGTGAATGTAGTTTATGTTTGATGATAAATTCCTTAAGTGCAGGTTCTGACTGAAGTGAAATGCCGCACTGCCCATTCCCATGACACAATTAGAAGTGCTTATAGTAAACATAGTCATGTGTCCAAAACAGATCTTTGGATAAAGAGAAGCTAAAACTGGAAATATTATTTGACAATTATGATACAGAAATTTGTTTCAGCAAATCATTTTTAAAAAATCAATACCTGCTATCATTCCAGCAAAAATATGGCCATTTTGAATTTAAACCTACATTTTCTTTTTGTGCTTCTAGGTGTCTTAGTAGCTACACTCCTATAGTGTCTGTTATCCTTTTATTCTGAATTACTTTGAATGTGAATGCACACCCCACTGATCTGTGTCTCTCAGGTGTTGTGCCAATTGCCGAAATAGGTTTCCCCTGGCTCTCGGCTCAGATGGGTACTCCGCCCCTCCAGCCCTCTGCAAAGCAGCTCCCCCCACACTACATGTACACAGGAGGAGGGAGTCTGTATAAGGACATGCCACTGTGCATAACCCGCGTTGTTCTGAGGTCTGAATAGTGTATTGTATTTGTACATAGACATATGCTGGGGGCGCTATGGGAGGGAGGGGGGACTACTAACACAAGTGGAGAGGGGTGTCTATGCTGATGGAGGAGGTCTGCACTGAGGGAGGTTTATGCTGATGGAGGGGGTCTGCACTGAGGTGGGTCTATGTTGATGGGGGTGGTCTGCACTGAGGGGACTCTATGCTGATGGAGGGGGCCTGTGCACTGAGGGGGGTCTATGCTGATGTGGGGGGGCTGCACCGAGGGGGATCTATGCTAATGGAGGTGGGGGGCTGCACTGAGGGGGGTCTATGATGATGGAGGTTGGGGCTGCACTGAGGAGGGTATATGCTGATGGAGGGAGGTCTATACTGATGGAGGGGGGTGTCTATACTGAGGAAGAGGGGGGTCTGTACTGAGGGGGAAGTCTATACTCATGGAGGGGGTCTATACTTTGGGAGAAGGGTCTATACTGCGGGAGAGGGGTCTGTACTTAGTAGGGGGTCTGTAGTTAGTGGAGGGGGGTCTGTACTGAGGGAGGGGGCTCTGTACTGAGGGGGGACTATAGTTGGTGGGGGGGGGGGGGGGTGACACCAATTTTTTTTCTGCACCAGGTGACACCAACCCTAGTGATGCCACTGCACAGCAGAGAAGACACTGGGGATGGATCATGGGAACTGTAGTCCCGGAAAATTGGCTGCCCCAATGTGTCCACAGAAAGCTCAGGCTGAGCGGGTGTCGGGCTGGGCTCAGCCCTTCCTTCTCTGAGCTGGCCTCTCAGCTCTCAGCTAATTGCCAGCTCCTATCTCTCCACAGTTACTCAGCTGTTGATGATATCCTGATAGTCAGTCCTGCTTACTTAAGCCGTCCGGTCCAGAGGATCTCTGCCTTCGCCTTGGTCAACATCACAGAATCTCCTGCGATCCTGTTCAAGACTTGCTTTGCTGACATCCCGTCTCGCTCCAGATCCTGCTTGCTGTTCCACTACATTGATCCCTGATTTATGGCTTGGCTGACTATCCGTTCCGGTTACTGAACTTTGGCTATGTTTTGACTACGTTTGTTCTTTTTACTTTTATTATTAAACAAGTGTGATTAAACTGTACTTCTGTTTCGGTCTAATTTCATGGTTTCTGACAGCGGGCATCGGTCCAGCGGTGGCATCATCTGCCTGCCATCTTCAGACTCCAAGCTGTCACCTGAGACTCTGTAATCATTACCGAATATTGTCTGCTCCACTCACCTCCCAGCCAGAAGTCTGTGGCTGGGAACGGGTGCACAGTGCTCTCTGTGGCTGCCTTTGTTGATCCTGTTACTCTATATCTTACTCACACAAATGCAGTGAGTGAAATATTGAGAATGGCTTCATAGTGAACAGCGCAGAGTGCTGGAGAGGCCAACAATTTTTAGCCCCGCCTCCTTGTAATGCAGCCAATCCCTGCTGTGCCTGTGCCAGCAGCTCCACCCCTGATGTGGACACATACACACAGACATCCCTGTGCTGGAAGTATGGAAGGTGTGTGTGCTCTGCAGTAGGCGAGAAATTAGAGGACACACACACACTAGAGCCTACAAAATTGGTGAGTGACTCCAGTGTCCAAACACCCCTCACCCCCCCCCCCCCCACCTTTACAATTGCATATGTCCCTCTCTTGTCTCCGCTGCTCTGAGTCTCTGATTGCAAACCAGTAGGTTCCACTCCTCTGAAAATCAATCCACACATGTATTGTTTTTCAGAGGAATTTTAACGGCAGGAAGGCGGCCCTCACCACCTGTTTTACCCTCTCTAAATGCTGCATCACCCCCACCACAACCACATGCATTGCACATGGTTTTGGAGAAGATTCAGCACGGACCCTTTTATTTGAGTGGGTTCCGTTTGGTGAGAAGTAATGCCCACCAAATCCAAGTGATATAATTCTTGTATAACTCAATATGATTCTTGCTGCAGTCATGAAGAAAAGCATCATGGCTGCAGTATTGCACAAGCCCAGCTAAAAGTTTTCTGGTGTGATTATACCTTTGCCACTTGCCACCCACCCGCACTATTTTTATTGAGCTTGGGCGATACAGTCATTCCAGACAACATACCCATATGTTGCTACTTGTTTTTGGGGCACACACGCATGCCCCCACCAACCCATGCTGTGATTGCAGACAGCACAAGTTAATTGACAGGTTTCAGACAATGATTTTGTCAGAAAACTGCTGATCAGCTATGTCCAATCACAGCACAGAGTCCTGTGTCTACAAACACACAGGACTCTGTACACAGAACAATGATCTGGCTGTTTCTTCTCTGGGGGGGGGGGGAGACAACCAGATCTGTAAGTAAAAGCAACACACATCACGCTTGATAGGCACATCGTTAGTCCCTTCCCAGCCAGTGTCATTACTACAGTGTCAGTGTACAGTATTAAAGGGGTTCTAAACCCTCATTGGATGCATTGAGGTGAAAAAACTTCTGTCACTGACTGGCCCCCCAGCCCCCCCCCCCCGGTTTTACTCACCTGAGTCCTGTGATTCACATGTGCTCTTCCCCTCTTCCCATTGTCTCAGCTCTTGATTGGATAGATTGATAGCAGTACAGCCATTGGCTCCCGCTGCTGTCAATCAAATCCAATGACGCGGGCGTCGGGGGGCGGGGCAGAGTCCGGCATTCTGCGTCTATGGATGCAAATGCTGGACTCAGGAGCGCACAAGGTAATTCCCCCCCGGGAGATCGCTTCTCCTAGGGGGTTATACGATGCGGGGAGGAGCTACCAGCGCCACCGGGGGACCCCAGAAGTCGAGAATCGAGGCCACACTGTGCAAAATGAACTGCACAGTGGAGGTAAGTATGACATGTTTGTTATTAAAAAAAACAAAAAAACTAAGCCTTACAATCACTTTAAATCTGACAACTTTAGTAGTGTTACTACCCCCCCCCCCCCTCTGTGAGGGTCAGTTAGAACCAGCATAACTGTTTAAATTCCAGCATATATCCCATAATTTGTAGACGCTATAACCTTCACACAAACCAATCAATATACACTTTTTTTTTTTTTTACCAAAGATATGTAGCAAAATACATTTTGGCTTAAATTTATGAAGACATTTTAATTTTTTTATTTGATATGTTTTATAACAGTATAACAAAATCAAATTTCTTGTACAGTCCCCCGTGCAATACTTTGCCCAGGGGCCCATATTGCTATTAAGATGGCCCTGCTATGCAGTGCTTCTGGGATGAACCAGAACAATGTTCTTTGCTGGCACTGACCAATCAGAATCACAATGATCTGTTGCTTTTTGAATGGGGAAATGTAACCAATAAGAAGTAGGTGTTATCAAAATTTGGTTGCAAAAGTGGAAAAACACTTTAAAGATCTGGTAACGTACCTACCGTCTTATAATTGAGAAAATATATTTTGGGAGTTTTATGCCCTATACACACGATCAGAATTTCCAACAACAAAACCGTGGATTTTTTTTCGAAGGTTGTTGGCTCAAACTTGTCTTGCATACACATGGTCACACAAATGTTGGCCAACAATTATGAACGTAGTGACGTACAAGACTTACTGCGAGCTGATAAAAAGGAAGTTCAATAGTCATGCGCCACCCTTTGCGCTCCTTCTGCTAATGTTGTGTTTGGTGAGCATTGATTCCGAGCATGCGTGGACTTTTGTCCGACGGATTTGTGTACACACGATTGTAAAATCCGACAACATTTGATGGCGGAAAATTTGAGAACCTGCTAGCCAACATTTGTTGGCGGAAAGTCTGACAACAAATGTTTGATGGAGCATACACACGGTCGGATTTTCAGCCAACAAGCTCACATCCAACATTTGTTGTCGGAAAATCCGATCGTGTGTACGGGGCACTAGACTCAATGTGAGTGGAACAGGATGATATCCCTGTTTCGACTGATGTTGAGAATTTATATATCTCAATTCCCCATGGGTTGCGCCTTTGGACAGTGGAATACTTTGTACAGTATCTGACAAAAGTGAGTACACCCCTTACAGTTTTGTAAATATTTTATTATCTTTTCATGTGACAACACTGAAGAAATCACACTTTGCTACAATGTAAAGTAGTGAGTGTACAGCTTGTATAACAGTGTACATTTGCAGTCCCTTCAAAATAACTCAACACACAGCTTTTAATGTCTAAACCGCTGGCAACAAAAGTGAGTACACCCCTAAGTGAAAGAGTCCAAATGGGGCCCAAAGTGTCAATATTTTGTGTGGCCACCATTATTTTCCAGCACTGCCTTAACCCTCTTGGGCATGGAGTTCACCAGAGCTTCACAGGTTGCCACTGGAGTACTCTTCCACTTCTCCATGAAGACATTAAGGAGCTGGTGGATGTTAGAGACCTTGCGCTCCTCCACCTTCCGTTTGAGGATGCCCCACAGATGCTCAATAGGGTTTAGGTCTGGAGACATGCTTGGCCAGGCCTGCACCTTTACCCTTGCTTCTTTAGCAAGGCAGTGGTCATCTTGGAGGTGTGTTTGGGGTCATTATAATGTTAGAATACTGCCCTGCAGCCCAGTCTCCGAAGGGAGGGGATTATGCTCTGCTTCAGTATGTCACAGTACATGTTGGCATTCATGTTTCCCTCATTAAACTGTAGCTCCCCAGTGCTGGCAACACTCATGCAGCCCCAGACCATGACACTCCCACCACCATGCTTGACTGTAGGCAAGACACACTTGTCTTTGCACTCCTCACCTGGTTGCTGCCCCACACGCTTGACACCATCTGAACCAAATAAGTGTATCTTAGTCTCATCAGACCACAGGACATGGTTACAGTAATCCATGTCCTTTGCTTGTCTTCAGCAAACTGTTTGCAGGCTTTCTTGTGCATCATCTTTAGAAGAGGCTTCCTTCTGGGATGAAAGCCATGCATACCAATTTGATGCAGTGTGTGGCGTATGGCCTGAGTACTGATAGGCTGACCCCCCACCCCTTCAACCTCTGCAGCAATGCTGGCAGCAATCACATATTTCCCAAAGACAACCTCTGGATATGATGCTGAGCATGTTCACTCAACTTCTTTGGTCAACAATGGTGAGGCCTGTTCTGAGTGGGACCTGTCCTGTAGCTCAGTTTCAGGGTCTTGGCAATTTTATTATAGCCTATGCCATCTTTATGTAGAGCAACAATTCTTTTTTTCAGATCCTCAGAGAGTTCTTTGCCATGAGGTGCCATATTGAACTTCCAGTGACCAGTATGAGAGAGTGAGAGTGATAACACCAAATTTAACAGACCTGCTCCCCATTCAAACCTGAGACCTTGTAACACTAACGAGTCACATGACACCAAGGAGGGAAAATGGCTAATTGGGCCCAAATTTGGGACATTTTCACTTAGGGGTGTACTCACTTTTGATGCAAGTGGTTTAGACATTAATGGCTGTGTGTTGAGTTATTTTGAGGGGACAACAAATGTACACTGTTATACAAGCTGTACACTCACTACTTTACATTGTAGCAAAGTGTCATTTCATTTCTCAGATGTTTATATGTCTGTTTATATAGATGTTTATTCACCCCTGCTATTTATAAAAATAAATAAGATTTGTATTATTGTATCTGATATGAGCAGTGCACTCAGATAACTATCATATTTTTCGGATATGTTATATTTCCTCTTGCCTAAAAATGACTCCCAGGATTTTCTACAGAAAGACTAGAGCGATCTTTATGGTTTATTCAACTTTGCACTTTTATAGTTGGCTTTTTCTTCACATTGGTCTCTTAGAAGGCCATATGGTAGGCAATCACACTATATTTTAGTCAAATTATACTTTACCATTATTAAGTTCTTCAGCAAATATATTAATGTAGTTCACCAGCTACAACATGAAAAAAAAAGGCTTGGATAAAGGCTCTACCATCATAGCATGTGTGCACCTGGTTCTTTGATGTTTGAATCTAAGCTAAGCTTGTTATTTGCTCCAATGCTATATGAATTTGGGATAACATCCATATGGAAATTAGAGGGTCGTAACATGTTGCACTGATCTAATATGAACTCTCCATGAACATTTGCCATTTATCTCCTCTTATGAATAAAATTACTGCTCTATCCAAAATGTTGTAAAAGTATATATGCATTGTGCCAATGTAATATGAAATAGTCTATAGCAATATGGGTAATATGGCCTACAGCCCTACAGGATCATATTTTATAAGCTGATAATAAAACACATTTTTCTACATCAAATCTTCTTGCTTATTTTCTTAAAAAAAAACTCAAGAGGAGCTCAGAATGTCTGGTATGTTTCAAGGCTGTTATGCAGTGTGAGCACTAAAGCACATGGATGTTACTATATTACCTTCCTTCTCTGTTTTCATTGCCATAGCACCAGGATCATTATTTTTCTTTTGTGCATTATCTTAGTATGCAGGTAATGGGTCAGTGAATGAACTGCAATACATACCATATGTGCATGCACAATGTACTGCTAAGAAAAAGTTAACTCCAGCCTATAAGGTTCTTTCATATCCTGCACCACTTCTACATCCTGTAAGCTCTCCTGTCCCTATGAAAGTGTTCAAGAGAACCAGTTATGTTTCAACTTTGACAAGAATCTGAATGTTTAAACTTGAATTGCTAAAATTGTGAAGACTTACCAATATAAAAGGACATGTATTTACTCTCATTTGTAGCTTTACTTAGCTTTTCTAATGCCCCGTACACACAAATTTTCGTTGGAAAAAACATGGATGGTTTTTCCGACGGAATTCTGCTCAAGCTTGGCTTGCATAAACACGGTCACACAAAAGTTCTGTGAACTTTCGACCGGCAAGAATGCGGTGACATACAACACTACGACGAGCCGAGAAAATCACGCAGTCCGACCAAAAGCTCCCATCACACTTTTTTCGACGGAAATTCCGCTTGTGTGTACAGGGCATCAGAATTATTTTGTCAACTGCCTGACTTTTTGCTGGTAGCACATATTGGAGCGCATTTATTACCAAAGAAAGTAATGAAAGTGGAGTTTATTTTCCTTAAGCGACCAGCTTCAACTATCTATTTTATAGGAAATTACACCTATTAGGTTTTTATTGCTGTCTGTGCCCCCATCAGGGAGATTTGCCCTCTCTATTTGTCCTGTTTACCATTATCATTGAAAATCCCAATTTTTGGGCTGTCCCCAGAAAACTAATAGAGGGGAAATCTTCCAATGCAGACACTAGTTCTGGTAAACTAGGAGGCCCCAAGGAATTTCTTTAATTTTCAGGGATTTGCTCTGACTTCCTTTTTGGCTATGAGACAGGAAGTGAAGGGAAATCTTCACAATGGGACACAAATGGCGGGAAAAAAAATCTGACAGGGGTTATAACCATCCCTCTGTTCTATCCAAAATGAAAAAAAAAGTTTTGCCTATAGTTCTACTTTAAACTATTAAGCGCGATTGGTCATTATAAGCAACTATTTTGTTCCAATTTTCCGATTAGCCACATGGACTCCCAATTTTGACTATAAATAAAATCATCAAAGAGGGGAACCGTTTATTTACGTTTGCTATAGGTTACTACGAATGCCTGCTCCTCTAAAGGCGGTCCTCTAGTTAGAAACATCCGACTTACAAACGACTCCTGCTCACTAACGGAGGAAGACAACAGGAAGTGAGAGGAAATCTACCCCTAGGAAGGGAAATTACAAGAGTTATTATGGGAAAAAGGTATCTCCACTGATGCTTTTGTTTCCACAACAACCCAACATTTTCAAAATCCAATTGTCATTGGGACAGAAAGTGAGGTGAAATCTTCTGAACAGGGGCACAGACAGCAAAACAAACATTACAGGGGTGTTAACCCTTCCCTATGCTATCCAAAAAGCTTAAAAATAGTTTTTTGCCTGGAGCTACACTTAAAAAATGTACCTGTTCCGACTTACAAACAGATTCAACTTAAGAACAAACCTACAGTCCCTATCGTGTTTGTTACCCGGGGACCGCCTGTATATAGAAACATGGGAGTCCCTATATACTTGATGAACGCATCTTCATCTCTCTGATCAGTCAACACTGACAAGACCAGTGTTCCATTGTGCTTTAATTACAAACAATGAGCAGACCTTGAATGATATTGCTATATATAGATATAGCACATCCTCAAAGAGCCTCTGGTGAATTTGGTCCTATTTCCCCCTTTTTCTTAATTCTTTCATTGGCCCAGAACACAGTCTAGGGTTCTTCTTTTTTTTTTTATTGGAACAGTGAATTGGATGCGGATAGAGAGAATGGGATACCCCTGGTGAACGGTAACTGAAACAACGTGAGGACTCCAACTTCTAGCTGTGCTTTACATAATGCTGGCTGCACTTGTGGCTTGATTGTCCCAATACTGATAGTGACTTGTATGCCATCAGGCAGTTAAATGCTACACACACTTTCATTTTGTCACTTCTTTTCGGCATGGGGTAGTTGTTTACTCAGTTAGCCACAGGGTCACTGGTTGCCTCCTGCCGATATTCAGAGGTTCTTCCTAGTGAGGGAGATATAGACTCAGACCACCGCAGGATAGTTGAACTTCTTCTCACCAACTTTCTCCAGTGAGCCTCCTCCTGACCCAGATCACTTCCTAGACAAAAGATATTCAGTAGGTTCCCTAGCTAAGCCTAGCTGGAAGCTCCATGTCTTCATTCTGGCTTCCCTAGCTCTCCTGCCACAGGGGTTTCTTTCTGAAGAATTGGACCCAGGAACACTCCACTGCTACACAGACCTCAGACTACTTATGGGCTCTCTCTCCACCTTCTGGGGAAACCTCCCCAGGCTGGAGTCCTATAAATATTCAGACTACCTGTTTTTGTGCGAACATGCGTACACCGGTAAAGTCTATGGGACATGAACGTGAAAAATCAAAAGTGTTGATTTTAAATGCTTATATGCCAGTCAGACTTTGGGAAAAGAAATCTGCCAGCTTGGAGAGAGAGCGGAGGAGAGAAGTCTGCCCAGATATTATCTATATACCACTTACACGTTTTTTTGGAGGTGAGAGTTCTGTGAGCATAGTTATGGATTAGACCTCCCCCACTCATCACTCCCCACTTCTTAGATTATCACTGATGATACAGAGATATTGATCTCAGCTGCTACAGTGACTGTTTAATCATTCTCGGACTCAGTTATATATATATATTTTTATCCATTTTTATTGATTGTCCCGCTACCAGTGCTTTCGATTATTTTATGGCAGCTTGCCACTTGGACTTTTATTGCACTGCTTTCTGATTTATTTATGATTTACCAAATATTTGCACTTTTTATCACGTTCAAATGTGTCATCATGTTTATCACTTTTAGGTGGAATTTCATTTTATGCCATTATTATTTGCGCATGATTATATTACTTTATTATTGTATACCCTTTAGGTGCGTGCCTACTTAGCGCAAAATCACTTTAATTTTACTTATATGCAAGTTATTGCCATGAAAAGTTTTTGGGGACCCGGGTACTGCCCCAGGGGACATGTATCAATGCAAAAAAAAAAAAGCTTTAAGTGAAACACTAGAAATGAAATATTCCTTTAAATATCGTGCCTGGGGGTCCCCTTAGTCTGCCTGTAAAGTGGTGCATCTTTCTGATGTGTTTTACTGTGCAAAATTTAATTTCTAAAGGAAAAAAATGTCATTTAAAATTGCTTGTGGCTGTAATGTAACAGCAATATAGATAAAAATCATGGAAAAAATTGGCGTGGGTCCCCCCAGTCCATACCAGGTCCTGCAGGTCTAGTATGGATATTAAGGGGAACTCCACGCAAAAATGTATTTAAAAAAAAACAGCGTGGGATCCCCCGAAATCCACACCAGGCCATTAGGGTCTGGTATGTATTTTAAGGGGAACTCCATGCCAAAATTAAAAAAAAAAATGGCATCCATACCAGACCCTTATCCAAGCAAGCAGCCTGGCACCCCCCCCCCCCCGGTCCAAGCAGGAAAAAAGTGTCCCGCGGTGTCCATCCATCTTCAATCACTGAGCCGACGGACCCGAAAAATTGAAAAAAAATTATAAAATACTCCGCCTTCATGGAGGCGTCCTGCTGACTGCTGTCTTTTCACTGTAAAAGCTGTTATATAGGCAAGGGCGGAGCCACCCACTGATGTAACCGGATGACCCCACCCCCCCTGACGGCACATGAAACTGCTTGTTTGAGAGGTTGAGATAATGGTTCTGCATTGCTGGTGAGAAGAACCAATGGTATTATTCTGTCACTGGATGTTTGAGCTGATGGTATTTTTGTGTAATAGGGAAGTTCATGATACTGCACAGTTGGAGAGGAAGGCTAATGGTACCACTCTGTTGAAGAACTAAACTGATGATACTGCTATATTGTTGGAGTCTGACCAAATGGTACGGAATTGAAATTCGAATCAAATTTTACATTGAATTCCAGTCGAATTCTCACTACACATATTGAAATCAAAGACTGTGTGTGTTATTAGAGTACCATTTGGAAATGATGCTGTTTTTGTTAAGCCAAAGGTGATTTGAAGAGTCATTGTAATCATTTCATGAAGATTTTTCTTTTGTTTGTTCACTTTGCTGTATTCGAATAGAAAACAATATAACATTTTCATTTTGACCCATTTGAAAATGTATCGATTTGATTGTTTCGAATTTAAAAAAAATCATTAAATTTGAAGAAAATTCTGAAATTCCGAATACGAATTCCGAAAACAAATTGAACAAATCAACAGAATTTAACTAAACTAAATGACTAGATTAATGAATCAAAATGAAACAAAACTAATTTTTTCGTCATGCACATGTCTACTGATGATACTGTTCTGCTAGTGGCTACAGAGGCTGATGGTACTGCTCTGCTTAAGAGCTGATGGTACTGGCGTTGTTGCAAGGTTGAGTTGCTGGTAATGCTCAATTAGACATTCCAGGTTCTGTTTGAGATAAGAGCTTCTGGTAGTGTTCTAATGTTTTGAGCTGATATTTTTCCTCTGCTTGCGAGGAACTGCTCTGTTTAAGATTGGGGCTGATGGAATTGTTGCATTAGAGATGGTACCGATTTGTAGGAGAATAGGGTAGCTGATGGCGCTGCTCTGTTTGGGGATTGAGCTACTGCTCTGTTGAGTTGGGGAGCTTGTGAAATGACTTTTTTCAATAAAATAGCTGACTGAACTGTTTTGCTGGAGAGGAGAGCTGGTGGCATTAGTCTGTTGGAGATGGAGTTGCTTTAAAGTTCTGCTAAAGAGGGTAACTGATAGTACTGGTAAGTTAGCTATGGGAGTTAATGTTACTGCTCTGCTAAGAGTATATGCTGGTGATATTGTTTGTGTTTTTTTAGCTTATTTTAGGCATGCTTTTTGAATGGAAACACATAACAAACATATAGTGTTTTTTTTTTTTCAAATTGACTGGAAAAGTGTAAACACACTATAAGAAAACAAAAAGATGCTGAAAGGTCTGATTCAAGGAAACAATGCTATTTCCATATTGCAAAGGAGCTTCCCAAGTTTTATGCAGTTTCTCAATCAGTCAAACACAGACAATATCAGGGTGCCATACCCCGGATTGCATATCAACAGTTTTCTATTATAGCATAGAAAGGAAGTAGGGCAGAGTAACCTTTTTCCGTAACATAACAAAAAAAAAAACATTTTTACATAAGAAAAAATTGTCAGAGTATGCATTTGATAATTTTTTTTGTTACTAATCCAGCCAAAAGTCTGAGACATTAAATATTTCTTTTTTCTGACACAACAATACAAGATTCCCCTTCAAATGATCCAATTACACTATTCGATATTTGGGTACCAACATCCCAAAGGACCTCTTCCAAACATACTTTTTGGGTCAAATAAAAAAAAAACTCACCCAGTGGCACTCAGACCACTTATCTTGGTTTGGCCATTGTAATGTTCTAATGCCCCATACACACGGTCGGACATTCAGACCACAAAATTCGTCTGATTTTTTCAGACGGATTTTGGCCAAAACTTGTCTTGCATACACACGGTCGCACAAAGTTGTCGGAAAATCTGATCGTTTAGAACGTGGTGACGTACACCACGTACGACGGGACTACGAAGAGGCCAGTAGCCAATAGCTTTCATCTACAAATTTATTCTGAGCATGCGTGGCACATTGTGCATCGGAATTCTATACACACGATCAGAAAAAGTCCGATCGGATTTTGTTGTCAGAAAATTTTAGGTCCTGCTCTCAAATTTTTTCCGTCCGAAATTCCGAGCCCACACACGATCGGATTTTCCGACAACATAATCCGATCGGACCTTTTCCATCGGAATGTCCGACTGTGTGTACGGGGCATTAGAATGAATATTTTGTGGCACATGCAGTATGCCCTCATACATCTCAGCCTCCTTTTTAAAAACAGTGAAGCACACATACAATCAATTTTTATGGGCCCGCAAATGCCAAATGCTAAAACTGCCCAGCCTCA
This sequence comes from Lithobates sylvaticus, assembly GCA_028564925.1. Lineage (NCBI taxonomy): Eukaryota > Metazoa > Chordata > Amphibia > Anura > Ranidae > Lithobates > Lithobates sylvaticus. The sequence goes on from CM053026.1 coordinate 314,715,461, forward strand.
GACTTCACAAGGAGCAGGGAGGGATCCCACTGCCAGAGATATAACTTAATCAGATGGCCTGTCATTTAACCAAGGTAATAGACTGGTGTTGTCGTAGTCAAATAAAGCAAATGATAATGTTGGAGCAAGCCTCTATAAAATACCCCTGCAGACATTGCCTTGATGCCTGAATGATATTAAATCCTCACTACCATAGGAGTTACATGATCCATATGCAGGGGATTCTCTCAAAAAGAGGACATATCTCTGATACCTTACTCCTTGTCCCCAATCCTTGGAAACCCATCTTTGCCTCCCTAATTGAAGGATTGCCAGTTTCAGATGTTATTCTGAAATGGGATCTATAGGGCTCAGGCCTAGACCACAATACAGCAATGGCCCACCCTGAAAAGATTGATGACGGACACATGCCATACCTGCTTGGGATTTTAAAGAATGGGACAGCTACCCCACTTCATTCGATCTTTGCCGCCTGCAAATTCCTTTGATATACCCTTTACACAACTTGAACACAAGCACAAATAGCACAAATTCCTTAGACATACAGTCTCTATTATGTTTAACTTCCTGAACTCACCATGTGAGTCATTTACCCCACTCTTCATATGCGGCGTACACACGCTCGGACTTTCCGGCGGGATTATCCGAGCATGCAGCCCGGCCGGTCAGGAAAGGGGGTGGGGACGAGCGAGCGCCCCCCCCTCCTGAGCCGTACCAGGCCGCGTGCCCTCAACATGGGGCACCCCAAAGCACCTTGTCCCCATGTTGATGAGGACAAGGGCCTCTTCCAGACAACCCTGGCCATTGGTTGTCGGGGTCTGCGGGCGGGGGGCTTATCGGAATCCGGGAGCCCCCTTTAATAAGGGGGCCCCCAGATACTGGCTCCCCACCCTATGTGAATGAGTATGGGGTATGATGTACCCCTACCCATTCACCTAAGGAAAAGGGGATCTTCTCGCCGGACTCCTCCGCTATCTTCTGCTCTTTTACCTAGCTCTTTCACTAGCGGAGGAGCCCGGCTTTCTTCTTCATCGCCACCGTCTGGGGGTCTTGTTCCAACGTCGGGGGTCTTCGGGGGTCTCTTCTGTCCTCCTTCCGGGCCTCCGCTTTCTTCTTCCAGCACTTTTTAGAGCAGTGGCCCGGGCTAGTGTTGTCGTCGCTGTCGCCGCCTTCTGCTTCTTCTTCTTCTTTTGCTTCTTGTTCTTCTTTCTTCTTCGGATGTTGACCCGTCGCCGTCTTCTCTTGTAATGGCTCCAACGTGCTGCGCTTCGAGTTATATAGGGACAAGGGGCGGGTCACCTGCTCATATCACATGGTGACGCCGCCCCCATATGATGTCACAGTCCCGGAGGATGCTGGGACTGTGACATCATATGGGGGCGGGGTCACCATGTGACATGAGCAGGTGACCCGCCCCTTGTCCCTATATAACTGGAAGCGCAACACGTCAGAGCCATTACAAGAGAAGACGGTGACGGGTCAACATCGGAAGAAGAAAGAAGAACAAGAAGCAGAAGAAGAAGAAGAAGCAGAATGCGGCGGGGACAGCGGCGACAGCGACGACAACACTAGCCCGGGCCACCGCTCGTAAAAGAGCTGGAAGAAGAAAGCGGAGGCCCGGCAAGAAGAACAGAAGAGACCCCCGAAGACCCCCGACGTCGGAACAAGACCCCCAGACGGCGGCGACAAAGAAGAAAGCCGGGCTCCTCCGCTAGTGAAAGAGCTAGGTAAAAGAGCAGAAGATAGCGGAAGAGTCCGGCGAGAAGACCCCCCAAGATGGAAGAAGACCCCCGGAGCTGTGCAATAAAATATTTAAAAAAATTGTGTGTTTTTTTTTTTATTTACACTTTTTTTTCTTAGGTGAATGGGTAGGGGTACATCATACCCCTTACACATTCACATAGGGTGGGGGACGATATCTGGGGGCCCCCTTATTAAAGGGGGCTCCCGGATTCCTATAAGCCCCCCGCCCGCAGACCCCGACAACCAACGGCCAGGGTTGTCGGGAAGAGGCCCTTGTCCTCATCAACATGGGGACAAGGTGCTTTGGGGTGGGGGGGCCGCAGGACCCCCCTTTCCCCAGGGCACCCCCCATGTTGAGGGCACGCGGCCTGGTACGGCTCAGGAGGGGGGGCGCTCGCTCGTCCCCACCCCCTTTCCTGACCGGCCGGGCTGCGTGCTCGGATAAGGGTCTGAGATGGATTTGGGGGGGGGACCCCCACGCCATTTTTTCGGCATGGGGATTCCCCTTTAAATCCATGCCAGGTGACGGGGCTAGCGCAGTGGCATTCACTGCCTTCGCTAGCCCCTTCTACCTGGAGTCACCTTCTAAATGAACGGACTTTCCTCCGTGTGCGAGGCAAGTCCGTTCATTTCAAAAGTCCCACGGACTAGTACACAGACGGCGGGATTGTCTGCCGGACTGCCGAGTCCAGCGGACGATTTTAAGTCTGAACTTAAAACTTAGTCCGCCGGACTTTTGGGAGGAAAAAGTCCGCCGGAGCCCACACACGGACGGATTGTCCGGCGGACAATCCCACGGGAAAGTCCGCTCGTGTGTACGCGGCCATAGAAAAATGTGAGAAAGACATTCAGATCCACTTGATTCCAGAACAAAGAGACATGATAATTTACTATGCATACAAAACATTGGTATCCATGAAATAGCAGGAGACACGTTTTTAGATCTTAACACATTGCTATACATTAAATGTATTGCCTTGTACACACGGTCGGACATTCCGACCACAAAATCTGTCGGATTTTTTCTGACGGATTTTGGCCGAAACTTGTCTTGCATACACACGGTCGCACAAAGTTGTCAGAAAATCCGTTCGTTTCGAAGGAGGTGACGTATAACACGTATGACGGGACTACGTAGAGGCCAGTAGCCAATAGCTTTCGTCTCCAAATTTCTTCTGAGCATACGTGGCACTTTGTGCATCAGAATTCTCTACACACGATTGGAAAAAGTCTGATTGTATTTTGTTGTCGGAAAATTTTAGATCCTGCTCTCAAATTTTTTCCGTCGGAAATTCAGACCGAAAAAGTCCTCTAGAGCCCACACACGATCGGATTTTCCAGGTTTTTTAATCTGATTGGACTTTTTCCATCCGAATATCCGACCGTGTGTACGGGGCATATAGGGATCTACTGTCTGAATTTGTAAATGCCTATAAGTACATTATGTATGCAATTTCTGTCCCTGGGTTGGTGGATTTGAATCCCTGGAAGGAGAAGGTGGAGAGAGAGAGAATGTCTCAGCCACATTTCCTGTCCATGCTGCCAACCCCCAAGCCAAAAGGGACTCTTATGCAAGTATTGAATTTCTATGATCCAATAGTTTAACTGCAGGTGCTTAGTGTATATCTACAGTAAATCCTAGTGATAGAGTATCTCTGCCCTGTCCTTGATATTATTTCACATATTTCACAATGCCAGATAGCTAGGTCTGTGTTACTGTATGTGTAGTGGTCACCTTACAGTATATTGTTATGTAAACCTGTTTATTGCAATATAGCTTATAAATAGCTCATGGTACTCTAGGTAACCTTGTTCCTTCTGGTCTGGGATTCTATAACTAGATTTGGCTTAGGGCTCAAAAGCCAGAATAGGCTAAAGTCAGGTTAGGCATCCAATGGACACTTCTAGTAGTTAGAGGTCCAGTTGCTTGTCTTACACAGACATCCCAGCCTGCAAAAACGAATTTCAGGGAGGTGGCAAACTCATTTCAGGGATGTGGGCGTGGCTTAAACTGTGCTACATATTGGGCGTGGCTTAAATGGGGTGTGGTTTAATAGAGTCTGAGATAACTTACATAGTGCAGAATGTAGTAATGTTAAATAGGGAATATACAGTGCGGAGTGTATGGCAGTGGGTAGTATATGCATGTGAGGAGTGTGGAGTGTACAGTGGTGAGCAGTATGTGCAGGATGGTGTCAGTAGGGCAGTGGTTGGTGTCAGTAGTTCTTTATTTTTATTATTATATTTTTACAATTGTATTTTTTAAATTCTTTTACAATTTACTTTTTTATTGTTTGTTTTTCACAATGATTGGGGGTGGGGTGTAGTGGACAGTGTCAGTAGAGCAGTGTGTCAGTAGTTTTTTGTTTTTATTATTTTCTCTATTTTTTACAATTTTGTTGTTTATTATTTTCTTTTATTTTTTCACAGTGCTTCTGGGGAAGGGGTGGAGAGTATGGGATGTCTGCTTACACAAAGCTTGTATTATTTCTATACTGCTGTTTATCCATATACTTATGTTTAATGTTATATGCTAGTTGCAGTAGTTCCTCTGCTCCCAATTATTATTTTGGATTACTGATTAATTTCCCAGGAAGGGAATTCCATCTGTTCACAGAGGCCCTGCCCTGGCTGGAGGCACTGCTAACTTTATTATCCAACCAATTCTTCCAGTTACCAAAGGTTCTGGTTCTTTTCTTTGCCTACAGGTTTAGTGCAATATCCTGTTTGGGGAGGGCTATTTCTCATAACCCTCTCAAAAGAGGACTATAATGCATAAATTAAAAAAAGAGTAAACATGGATCAAAGTATAACAAAAGGCAAACATTAGAGAGGGTAGTAGAGAGGGTTTAAAATACAGCTAAGGCGTTTATCGCAGTCTATGCCCCCTTTAGGGAGATTCACCATCTCTAATTGTCCTGTTGCCATTAAAAGTGAAAGTAAAAGAAAATCCTAAACTTTGAGCTGGTCTCAGAACAGGAATAGAGGGAAAATCTTCCAATGGGGACACTAGAACTGGTGACCATGGCGACAACCCGGGATTTCCCTCATTTTCTCTTCCTGTTCTGGCTATAGGACAGGAAGTAAATAGAGATGTCCCCAAAGGGACACAGATTGGAAAAGAATCTGACAGGGGTTATAAACTTCCCTTACTCTATCCAAAATTAAAGAGTTTAGCCTTAAGTTCTACTTTAACTTGCATTAAATTCTCGTGTTAGGGCATTCTGAAGTGTGTAATAATAATCATGTACACAGAACCCTGAATGAAATATACCTGTGAACCAGTATAAGCAGCTGCAATAATTTAATTGTAGTTGCCATTGCCAACTGTCCCTGATTTAAATGACCAGGTTTTAACAGAATGTTACTTTAAACTCTATCTGTATGACCTCTAGTTTAAAATAATAAAAAAAATAAAAAAAATACAGCAGCAGACATATGACAACAGCAATGCCAACATAAATGCCTTATCTAGAATACAGCTAATAGAAAGCATTCTAGATAATGCAATATATAAATGTACAGGGGGTCCCCGACTTACGAACACCCGACCTACGAACAACCCCTACTTACGAACGGGGTGCTGCGGGGACCCTCCGCCATTTTTCGCTGGTTTTCGGCCGTTCTGCGCATGCGCGGCCATACGGAGCGTCGAAAAATGACGGAAATGTCCGTAATTTGCCGCGCATGCGCAGAACGGCAACAGACGGAACATCGGAAATGTCCGGAAATCTCCGTATTTGTCGGTCTGCGCATGCGCGCCGACTTACGAACATTTCCGACTTCCGTACACGGGGCCAGTCCCTAACGAGTTCGTAACTCGGGGACCCCCTGTATTAGGGCCAATATAATAAATGCCAACAGTTTGCTCACGATGGAATGCTTGATTGTAATATGGCACAAATAAATAAAAAAATATGAATGTTTCTGGTTCCATATCCCCTATTATATCAGTTATCCTAAAGTAGAGCTCCCTTTTAATTTAACTTAATATGTAATCACACAATTTACATGTTCTAAAGCCAAAATTATCTCCTATTATTGAATTGAATGTATCCATTGTAGCGTCTTTTGCTAAAAGGGCTGTGAAATATATTGCCCAATAAAAAGATCTGGTGAGTTTTTCATGCATCTGATGCCATCTAGTGGAAATAAAAGTTTCATCACAGTTTAAGTGAAAACATACTAAAAATGTGCTTTTAAAACTGCTAAACCTGTTTCAGGCAATTCTGAGCACTGCTGTAAGTAAATATCTTTCTGCTTAAAGTGTTGTTCAGTGTTGTTGTATGATAAAATAGACATATACCGTATAATCATTAGACAACATCTCAGGGAATTTTAAGGACAATGAGTTTGCAAGTGTCCAAGTCAGAATTATCTGGTAATTAAATCCATAATATTTTATGATTATGGGTAATTAAAAAAAAGCTAAAACAAATAGAAATGGATGTATAAATGGCCTTTGAGAGAGAGAGAGGGTGAGAGAAAAACAAAGGGAAGAGGGAGGTCTAGGGATGAAGTATAAGTAAATGTAAAATTAAAGGGGCTGTAAACCCTCGTGTTTTTTTTCACCTTTATGCTTCCTATGCATTAGGGTGAAAAAATTTCTGACACCAACCAGCCCCCCCAAGCAACCCCCCCCCCCCACCGTTTTACTCACCTGAGCCGTTCGTTCCCTCGGCAGAGACGCGCTCTTCCTCTCTGCCCGTTGTCTCGGCTCTTGATTGGATAGATTGATAGCAGCGCAGCCATTGGCTCCCACTGCTGTCAATCAAATCCAATGATGCCAGCGCCGGAAGGTGGGGCCGAGTCCTGAATTCTGTGTGAATGTACACAGAAGCAGGTCTCTGGAGTGCGCCCACACGGGTGTCCATCTTAGGAGAGCCTTCTCCAACATGGGCACTCGATGCGGGGGAGGAGCTACCAGCGCCACCGAGGAACCCCAGAAGTCGAGGATCAGGACCACTCTGTGCAAAACGAACTGCACAGTGGAGGTAAATATGACATGTTTGTTATTTTCGAAAAACAAAAAATTAGGGTTTAGAACCCCTTTAATCACATAGCCGAAAGACAGCTACAGCGCGGCCGGCTTATTCTGGGAGGGCGTCCATGGACGTCCTCCCAGAATGTTGCTCTTGTGCGCCCCCTGGGGAGCGCTCCCGCAAATATCCGTGACCGCTGGGTCTAGAAGACCCAGCGCATCACGGATCACAGCAAACGGTCAAATGACGGAGCGATCACTTGTAAACAAACCGGCATCATATCATGATGCCGGTTTCTCCCTCCCCTCTCTGTACCGAACTGTACAGTGCGAGGTGAGAGGGGGAGAGATTGTTTGTAGCAGCACTGTGGGCTGGATCTGTAGTGCCCACAGAGCTGCTCTGTGCAATACTCTGCCAATACTCTGCAATAAATTTTAACAGAAACAACGTATTTTTTTTACCGTCTTTTTTGATTTATAGCGCAATGAATGAAAAACCCAGCGGTGATTAAATACCACCAAAAGAAAGCTCTATTTGTATGAAAAAAAGGACAAAAATTTGTCATTCAAAGTGTGAGAGCAGCGAAAGCTGAAAATTGGTCTGGTTAGGAAGGGTGTTTAAGTGCCCAGTGGTCAAGTGGTTAAGACAGGTGGGGTTAGCACAAACAATAGCAGCAAGTGATTGGCTGGGACTAAAGTGTTTCAAAGGTGCCTAAAACTAGCAGTTTTAATTTCTGGGTGATATAATGTTTTCCAATGGTCATAATAATAAGAAAACACGCCCACGCAACACAAATTCTCATTGTAATATAATAGCAAACCAGCACGCTCTGTGAATTACCCGCAGATAATAAACAGTATAGTATATCAAGTAAATATGTGCAGCACTAATATAGACAACAAGCAAAACATTTTTTAAATAAATGCACAATATATATGCATCTCTCACCCCCAAAGGAGCTGCTGGTAATCGGGTCCCCCAACACTGCACAGCCAGGCAACAAGTATTCTCCACACTTTCTCCAGACACAAGGAACAGTCTTTGAGCTTGGTTTTTAGGTTGTATTAGGGGTAATAACTTGGATGGGGAATAGGAATTATGGGATGCCCAACTTGATAGCAACAACAATCAAGGACAACTTCCTCCATATGTACAACTCTAATTGATTCCTCTCTTGGCAGCTGACAGTCTCTGATAGAAAAGCAAAGGCCCTTTAAAGAGGAAGTAAAGCCAATCAAAAAATAAAAAATAAAACGCACCCTGCAAGACAAAGGCATAATGAGCTAGTATGCATAGCATACTAGCTCATTATGAATAACTTACCTGAGAACGAAGCCCCCGAACAGTCCTCCTTCTTCATCCCAGCCGCTGCCATGTATCCCAGAGTGACTTCCGGGTCTCACGGCTCTGGCGCTGTGATTAGCTGGAGCTGCGATGACGTCACTCCCACACATGCGCACGGGAGCCGCCACTAGCGGCATATCGCCGTTAGCAGCGGTGCGCTCAGTGCGTCCGCCGTAGACAGCGGTGCCTGTTTTATTGCAAATATCTCCTAAACCGTGTAGGTTTAGGAGATATTTCTTGGACCTACAGGTAAACTTTAATTTAGGCTTACCTGTAGGTCAAAGTGGTCTGTAAGGGTTTACAATCATTTTAAGGACTAGGATCTTTTTGCTCCCTTTGGAAAATAGCACAAAAATTGTACGTTACATACAGGAGTGACTCCAACTCCACTGTAGATACTGATCCCAGTTCCACTGACTGCAGGAACTATCAGCCCATCTAGCTGCTTCTTCACTAGCCCACCTGGCTGCTACTGAAGATCTCCCAGGCAAAGGTAAAGGAAAGATTTAAGCCCAATACTGTCTTCCAAAAGAAAAAAGGCTTGCTATATGTGACAGTCTTTCCCTTTGCAAGTTCCTGACCATGCAGAAGTACTCACACTGTCGGCTTTACTCTCACTGCTTCCTAGGCAACATTCTTCCAGAAGCGCATTTGTAAGGTTAAGCACTGATGAGGACGAGAAGACTTGGCTCACAGTCTCTGCTCCAATTCAAACCAAAGGTGTTGGATGAAGTCAGGACTCTGTGCAGGCCAGTTAAGTTCCTCCACCCCCAAATCCCCCATCCATGTCTTTATGGACCTTTGCGCACTGGTCCAAATAATTTGGTAGAGGGGGGATTCTGGCGTGGGGTTGTTTTTCAGGGGTTGGATTTGACCCCTTAGTTTCAGTGAAGAGAATTCTTAAGGTGTCAGCATACCAAGACATTTTAGAAAATGTCATGCTCCCAACTTTGTAGGAACAGTTTGGGGATGGCCCCTGTTCTAATGTGACTGCGCACCAGTGCACAATGCAAGGTCCATTAAAACATGGATGAGCGAGTTTGGGGTTGAGGAATTTGACAGGCCTGCACAGAGTCCTGACCTCAACCCGAAAAAACACCTTTGGGATGAATTAGAGCAGAGACTGGGAGCCAGGCCTTTTTGTCCAACATCAGTGCCTGACCTCACAAATGCGCTTCGGCAAGAATGGTGTATGTCAGTACAAAATTGTTTGGTTGTGGCGCACTCCCACCAAATATGTAAGAGGGTACCAGTGTTTTGGCATCCTCAAAAACATTTATGAGAAACTGTAGACTTAATTTTGGCTAAACGTTGGGGAGATATATACCATCTCTTTAATAATTTGTAATTGGATTCAATCACATTAGTATTGATGGAACAATGGGCTGTGGTGTGCCAGATTTGGGGCCATTCTTTTTATGCTATAGATTCTCCAAGATCAGATTCCCATTTAGTTATTGTACTGTATAGTCATTAATGAAGTAGAGACCTAATATACCGGTGGTAGATATCAGATCATATATTTTGTACATATTGTGGGAACTCCACCATCTAAATTTAGAAGGTTCAAGGAGTCAATGGGTTGCGAGTGATTGTAAGTAAGGGAGTATATGGGGATATTGGACTTCCTGTAGGTTTGAAATTGTCCCATATTAAGAGGTAGTGTTTAATGATGGGGTTATTAATATTTTTTTTTTAATTTAGGAGAAATCCACAGAATTGTTTCATTGTATATAGGGTCTAGAAAAAAAAGGAGTTGCGATATGCTGCAAGTTGCTTAATACGAGCAGTATAATGATAAATTTAAAACAGCCAGACCCCTTCTATCTTTGATTGGAAATGGGTTTACTTATTAACACAGGCCTTTATGTTTATCCCAAATGAAGGCAAATATTTGATTTTGAAGCAAACATAGGGTATGAGAGGGAATTGAGAGGGAATTTTAACTGGGAGGATTTGAAAAAGGTAAAGCAGATTTGGTAAGAATACATTTTTTATAGATATTATACATACCAGCCATGAAATTTGGTATTTCTTCCATCTTTCAAGAAGGGCACATAAATGACATATGGCTTCATAAAAGTAATTATAATAAGAAGTGAGATTAATGCCCAGGTAAGGTAACAAAGTTTTTTTCCTAGGGAAAAGAGAAATATGAGTTAATATGAGTAAGGATATAATCTGAGAGGTTTATATTGAGGGCCTTATATTTATCAATATGAATGCATAAGCCAGATATAATGTGGAAAATATCTAATTTAATTATTTAATCTTTTTTTAAATTGGTTAGAGTAATTAGTGGGTGTGTTATAATCAGGATGACATCATCTTCAAAAAGGCATAGCTTATGATGATAACCTGCAATTTCCATCCCCTTGAAATTTTCATTGTTTCTTAATGATATAGCAAAAGGTTCAATGGCTAGTACAAATAGAAGTGGGGATAGAGGACAGCCTTGTCTAGTGCCTCTTTAAATATCTAAATAGGAAGAACGCAATCCAGCATATTGCACTAATGCTCGTTGTTTATAATAAAGGGAATTTATGTACACACCTCCGCTCATAATGGTAACTGGGGATGTCACTCCAACTCTCCTCCACTCACAAATGTAGCACAGTGGCGGCTGGTGTTTTTTTTTGGGGGGGGGGGGGGGGAGCAGCAAACGCCCCTCTGGGCAACCAGTGGAATGGCACTAGCCCAACTGCCAGCTACCCCCCCCCCCCGACGTGCAGCACTAACTGATGTAGCATGTACTCTACAGCACTGCAACCATATAACATCATATCATTATTTTATAGACTACTTCTGTATTAGTGACATTACATGTCAGTCATAACTCGGAAGTTAATACAGTTGTGCGTATAAAAGTGTAGCCCAGTCTACAGCTCTGGCAGGAAATTAACTCTATGTCTACGCTGCAGAGGAGACCTTTACACAGTCACAGTTTAGGAAGGAGGCTGCTAATATTGTGGAACTGTGCAGCCAGTGTAAAGCCTGCCCTCTACCTAATATGAAGGCATACAGGATATGGACTGCAAGGATTGTGGGAGGTGTGGAAGGAGGAGACTGCAAATCCCAAAGGTACTATGGCAAGGGGAGAGGTGGTTCCCTGATGTTTTCCCAGGCTGAGGGGAAGAAGTGCAGAGGCTGTTTCTGAGACGACTGTGTGCACATTTGGCTGCTAGCACACTGTTTACCACTGCACCTGAGTAGAAGACAGGCCCAGCAACAGACTTCTTGGGACATTGGAGAATGCCACAGATGCTGATAGAACTTGCTGCCTGATGAAGGGGGAAGGATACTGCAGGTGCAGACTGGCTGTGTTTCAGCCAGTATACACAGGGTGAACACTTGTTAACACTGAAATTGGTGGGAGGCCGCTGACAAAATCCACATTACACTTAGACAAAAGAGGGACAGTGTTGCCTTCAAGTATCACAGAACCAGTGACATTATCAGTGCTGAAAGGGACCAAAGCCTGTGTCATCATCAGTGCATAAAGGAAAATTCTCCTGAGCACGCTAACATAACAATTGGGCCCCCAACGAGCTGGCCAGCAGAAGACAGTATATTACAGACTACTGAACTTTCAGAGTGGTGTAATTCTTCTTAGTTAGGATTGCCCTATTATAGGGTGTAGGAGACGCCCATTGCTTGTTTTAAATAGTATATTTATTTCTACAATTCACCTGTTTGCAATACATTCCTTGCTAAAGTTTTAATATTGTTTCTTTACTGTTGTTTCATATCTCTTTTGCCACAGAGGTACTGCATGTACACCTGAAATAAGTTTTACCCACCCAGCCAGGTGTGTCAGAGTGTGTGGTGCTGTTTGTAGAGCCATGGACACAAGAACAGGGACACAATACATCCAGTGGCTGCTTCTGGGGTAAGCGCTGCAAAAGAGTAATCACTTTGGGACTCCCTGGGGTATATAGACAGGCCTTCTATAAACAGGTTTACCAGTGAAGCATCCAACAGTGTCCAGCTCAAAGTGAACAGATTCTCTGTAAGTTCTAAATCATAAAAATCGATCCACTTTACATTAATGATCATAGCAGAACTCTCATTTAAAAATGACATAACATGCTCTAACTTTAAATTTCTCTCTTAACCCAACATTAAACAACCACAGAACAAAGTACAAATCTATTGCATTTTTAAATGAAAGAAACCAAATCCTGCTAGAAAGCCAGTTAGTCATTTACCCCTGTTTTTAGATGTAAGCTGCTATCAGAGAGACATAGAAGTTGCTATTGCTGATGTCTCATTCTGCAAATATTAGCTGCCTAGCTTCAGTAATCACTGACCAAGAACAGATATGCTAATAAGGGCTTTTGACTTCCGCAACATGCAAACTTGTTAAAGGTTTGTTACTCATAAGTATTAAAACCAGAGGCTCAACATGATAGCCAGATAACTAAAAGATTGAGGCAGTAAAATCAGCCATTGTATTACATTTATTTCTCAGATTACCCAGTCAATTACATGTTTATGACCTTGAAGCTACAGGCAACCCAGGGATAGGCAGGACATGAGATGATAAAGAAGTAAGGCCCCTTTCACACTGGGGCGTTTTTCAGGCGGTACAGCGCTAAAAATAGCGCCTGTACACCGCCTGAAAAAATCCGGCCCCATTCTCTCCAGTGTGAAAGCCGGCGGGCTTTCACACTGGAGCGGTGCGCTAGCAGGACGGTCAAAAAAGTCCTGCTAGCAGCATCTTTGGAGCGGTATAGGAGCGGTGTATTCACCGCTCCTATACCGCTCCTTCCCATTGATTTGAATGGGACACTGCGGTAATACCGCGGCAATACCGCGGCAATACCACCGCAAAGCGCCACTACGGCAGCGCTCTGCGGGGGATTTTAACCCTTTTTTGGCCGCTCGCGGGGGTAAAACCGAACCGCGAGCGGCCGAATACCGTGGCTAAAACGACGGTAAAGCAGCGCTAAATATAGCGCTGCTTTACCGTCACCGCGGCTCCCGCCCCAGTGTGAAAGGGGCCTAAATCTTTTCTTCATTGAAGACACCAATTCTTAGGGTGAGGTCTGGGGTTCACTGGGCAACAGTTTTCAATTGCCACTAAAGAGAACAGAGTGTCTATTGGGAGGAAAGGGATCTAAAGAAGCTGAGACAAGGCTAGATCCATCAACTTACTGGCGGTGCCAGAATCCAAGAAGTGATGCTGGACAGGCTCAAAGAAAACTGCAGCTGGAATAAACTGTTTATTCTTTATGTGACTTAGGCCTCTTTCACACGGGTGGCTGTTCTGCCGCTGTTAAAAGCATGTTTTGTTATTTCGAAATTTCAAGACTCCAGGCACAGCGTACACTTGCAGTTGTACATTGCGATTAGCAGCGATTACATGCGTTTACATGCGGCTGCGTTTAGCCACGGTGGAACATTCTTGCCATTTCTGATGTGCTTCCTGTTGTTTTTCTTTCCTTGTTGCCGCTGCTTTCCGCAGGTGAAATAGTACACTGCGATTACCTGTGGTTATGTACAGATAGCTGTGCCAAATTGGTCCTGGACACAGTCAAATTTATTTTTTCTAACCACACAAAACCCCATGTAAAAAAACCTTTGCTAAACGCAGTGTGTGAATGGGGCCATAGGAAAGCATTGTCTGAGTTCAGGTGTGGTAGATAACTTCCACTATCCGCAGCTAAAAGCTGAATTCTAGCCCGTGTGAAAGGGGCATAAGGCTACTTCAGACAAAAGGGACAGTCCTAGTTTCCTCTAGAACTTGGCTTTTCCTTTGCTGGTAGGGCAGTCAGCCATACAACGTCCCCATTCTCCAATGTAAAGGCAGAGGCCAAGAGTACATTGGCAGAGTTTTTTTTCTTTGAGGACAAACTAATGGCTTCAATTTGCATATGCTGTACAGTAATGGTATTGATAGCCCCTGCAGTTGATTGAGCGGTAAGTTAGGGTACAGGAGGTAAGGCAGCCATATATTAAAAACGTCTCTCCCTCAAATGACGATCGATGCGTATGGTGAGGGCCACGGTTTGCTCTAATGTGGCAGGAGCAGAGTCATGAACTAGAGAATCCTTTATGCTTTCTGAAAGACCCAGTATGAATTGGGTCATTCCAGCTGGAATCTGGTGCCCAAAGACAAAATCTAGAGGTGCACTGTTCAGCCAAATGTTTGCCCTGCCTGCTAGCCCTGAGGTGTGTTCGGCAATATGAAATTGCCCCCCCCCCCCCTTCTCCGAGGTGTGATGGTCCAGGCCGGATTGTCATAGTGCAGGCCTAAATTGTTGAAGCAGGCATCAGCATTCAGTAAATCTGCATTAGATGGTGAAAAACTGAAAGCCCTGGCTTGTGGGTTGCCTTTGAGCAGATAAATGATTATCCCGAGCCTTGAGGTCTCAGCACCAGATGAATGGAACCAAAGCTGCATATACAGTACAGTATAGAGCCTGTAGCTGTGAACAAAGTTTAAAAAGCTCCTGTGATCCACAGAAAAATTATCAGGTAGGTGAACCTTGTCTTCTGCTTTCACCTGAGCAGAGTGGGAACTGGGAACATTTCTTGTGACAACCTGAGGGATAGGTCCTAAACCTAATGAGTGCGATCTTGGAGTTCAGAAGCAAATAGCTATACCAGAAGAGAATCCATGCATTAATGGGGTCAGCTTGTGATAAAGTAAGGTCCAGACTCAAACAATCCTGTCAGAGTATATATAAGTGCAGCTACACCTTCAACAGCACCCCCTTCCCTGAAAGCAAACAGGCCTATCTGTACTAGGTTGCCCCCCAGGACTTAATGCACAAGACTATATTCTCTGGCTCTATAATTTCGCAAGTGGATCCTAGGATGAAGACAAAAAACTAAATTATCCTTGATTGCTGTGAATATTTTAACCAAACAGACATAATCATGAAGCAAACTCTTCAACAGTGAATGTGAGACTGTCTATTAAACAACTTAATGAGGAAAGGGGTAATATGAGCAACAAAGGAATACAAGGGGTAGTTTAATATTTTTTAGATGTAGCCATAACAATGATAAAAAGAGAGACTCATATCCAGAAAATCTTAGATACCAAGCATTCTATATTTACACAGCTAAATAATCAGCCTACAATTTGTATGGTTTAAATTGGAAAGGATGTATTGTACCATCAGCCTCCAGGGCACGCACCTTCAAATTAGGCATCTACGCTACAGTAAGCACTGCAGTCTCATAAAGATCTAAATCTCAGTGCTATTAATGGTAAATGTGCATAATGGGTCCCAAACCAATACAATGCCTCTGGAGCAGGGGTTTCAAACTGGCGGCCCTCCAAAACTACAAGTCCCATCATGCCTCTGCCTGTGGGAGTCATGCTTGTAACTGTCAGCTTGCAATGCCTCATGGGATTTGTAGTTTCGCAACAGCTGGAGGGCCACCAGTTTGAGACCCCTGCTCTGGAGATTTGCAGTTTGTATTTGTGTTTTGTTGTCAATTAGCAAAAGGTAAATTACATTTCTGAAGATTAAAAAGAACGGTTTAAAGGCATCCAATGGCATAACAATCTTCCATTTTAGCCAGATTAGGAAATAATTGCACATCTAAAGGCAGTTTATGACAACTCTGGCCAGCAAATCTCAACTTTTTTCTCTTCTAGATGGTATAGGATTTATCTGAAGCAAAGCAGTAGTATGCAGTCAGAGGGAAAGGCTATGTGCCGAAGAATAGGCAGAACAGAAGATAAACTGTATACAGTATATACAAGGTAAGTCGTACTTTTACTATATTAATCTGAAGGTTAGCTGTACTGATTTCTGCAGGCACATGTCAGGAGATGGCACCTTTGTCATCACTTTATCGACTCTTTGATCATCACTCATTTTCTATTGTCCCTGTTGCACAGAAAACACGGCTGTGCCACTCCAAAGAAGAACAGTGAAGGTGTACCAGGAGCCAAAATCCGTTGAAGGCTTTCATCACAATATGGGGGACAGTGTTTTACCATGGTGAAGTGTTTATGGATGGAATGATAAGTTCAAAAACAGTCAAACAAGCATTAAACATGGAACAAAAATGCCCATCCATATTCACTGAGGACAACATTATGCAAGTCCATGTCATGATCCTGACGAACTGATGAGTGACTATCGATGAAGTGATAAATCTTATGCAGATTAGTCATTGTTCTGCATAAGAAAGTATCCATAACAAACGTTTTCATAAAATTTGTGCAAAATGGGTCCCAAAGCAACAAGCACAATTGTCTAGCCATCTGCCAATGCTTACTAGACTGCTATGCCAACAAAGAGGATGTTTTTTGAGAAGAATAGTTCTGGGAACCGAGTTCTTGCTCTCCTGAGTTTTCCATGCTTCATCTCTGGATGCTCCCATGTCCCCATGCAAGCCATGAGCTGCATGGACCCTGGCAAGTACTTCCTGCCCTTCTTCTCCATCAGCCATCTTGACCACACGGTCCCCAGCTGCAGCCATGTTGGTCTGCACCCAGACATCAGCGGAGGATAGTAAGGCAAAGTGCAGTTGCTCCAGAGCTTAGTAAATGAGGTAAAGCTTCACTTTGCAAATCACACCCAATCACATGCAAGGAAAATAAAAACAGAACAGCATTTTTGCTTGCAAATGAGTGCATTATGAAAGTCAGCAGAGCTTCTGCTAATTTCCTAAGCTGTGGAGCAACTGCTCTTGCAGAGTGCAACTGCATTTTGCAAATGCAGTCTATACGCCGTTAGTAAATCAACCCATATGGTCCCCCTTTGCCTCCTACACCAGGAACTCTACCACGTCCATCCCTTCTCTGCCTGCTCAACCATCGTGCCTGTCACCATATGCTGGCGGAAGCATACACCTGCCGTATGAACACTGGAAGATACTACTCTTTCCTGACTTCCCAGAGATCCAGCAACGCTGCAGATTCTACACAGAAGTCTGCAAGCATCCCTGGGACAAGGGCAACAGGTTCAGCCTTCTCTACCCCAGCAAGCTCCAGATCATTGCTGGGGATCGCACCCGCTCTTTGACACCTCTGAGGTGGCTTTAGAGTTGTTAGAAATTTGCTAGAGCGCAGTTTTCTCAACCTCATGCCTCAACTCCTCCATAACGTTTTCTTGGAAGTATTTCAGCTAAGTACTCTGTTCCTCTGTGTTTGTTTGTT
Source organism: Lithobates sylvaticus (assembly GCA_028564925.1). Taxonomy (NCBI): domain Eukaryota; kingdom Metazoa; phylum Chordata; class Amphibia; order Anura; family Ranidae; genus Lithobates; species Lithobates sylvaticus. The sequence continues at coordinate 314,732,657 of CM053026.1, forward strand.
GTTTCTATTTTTTACTTTTTGCTACAATAAATACCCCCCAAAAACAATGTTTTTCCTCAGTTTAGGCTTATATGTATTCTTCTACATATTTTGGTAAAAAAAAAAAAAAAGCGTATATTGATTGGTTTGCGCAAAAGTTTTAGCGTCAACAAAATAGGGGATAGTTTTATGCCATTTTTATTTTAAAAATGTTTTATGGCGGCGATCTGCGATTTTTATCGGGACTGCAACATTATGGTGGACACGTCGGACACTTTTGACACTATTTTGGGACCATTGTCATTTATACAAATGCTATAAAAATGCACTGATTACTGTGTAAATGACACTGGCAGTGAAGGGGTTAACCGTTAGTGGGCGATGGGGTTAAGAAGGGGGTTAAGTGTGTCCTAGGGAGTGATTCTAACTGTGGGGGGGTGGGCTACTAGTCACATGACAGCAATCACAGCTCGTGATGACAGGGAGCGGTGATCTCTGTCATGACACAAGCCAAAACGGGGAAATGCCTTGTTCCCCGTTCTGAGGCTCCGTGACACGATCGCCGGGAGACCGGCGGATGTGTGCACCTACTATCCCCGGCTGTTAAAGGGGATGTACAGGTACGCCCATTTGCCCACTGCTGCCATTTTGCCGACGTATATCGTACGTATATCATGGTTGGGACCGTGACACCAAGTAATTATAAAACTCCCCCTTGAGCTGAAGAGCTATCTTTAGCTCAATTCAATCAACATTCACAACTCAGCCACATAGAGTATCCTCTAGTATTAGCCCAGATTGATGGATCCCAAATAATGCTTTTTCTTTAAGGCTGGGTTCTCTTGGGCGGCTCTCTATGAAGCCGGTTCACATAGCTTTTCTGTGGCTCCAGTGCGAATTTGCACAGGAGCACTGTGGGTCTTTTGGTCCGTTTCAGGTCCAAATTCAGCCAAAAATCGGTGTTCCAGGACGCACTAGACCCCTGCTGGGAGCCGCATCCAGCGATAGTGTGAACCCAGCCTCACACTCCCAGGCTCTGTCCAATAGGTTTCATTAATAGTGATATCAGCAGGGGCCTGTTTGTTTTTCTTTTTGTGCCTACCTGTCAGTCCTTGCATCTGTTGTGATACTGGGGGAACTAGCTGGGTTGCAGAACAACAAAATGTTTGTCATTAAAAACACAGTCGTCATTATAATCTTTGCAGGCTTGCCTTTTGCTAAATTAAAATAAAAATAAACAGTACTTCTTAAAGTCCTAAACATTTTTTTCATGTATCCTTAAAGCCTAACGTGATTTTCAGCTTGTATTTTTACTTGTTATTTTTCATGTGTAATTTATGGAGCTGATCATTTAAACTGTGGCTTTTAGTAACCTTTTTATGTGTGTTGTATTGTGATGATTCATGTTACATTTTATGTGCATTAAACATTTTGATTTCAAATCAAATACTTATGTAATTATGCCCTATAAATCATCGTAAAATGTACATAAAATTTGAATTAGAGGCACATTTAGCAATGTTTTTAGCTCTAGGATGTCTGTAAGAAGTGAAGCTCAAGGGTCATCAAGGCCTAAGTGGAAAAAGTTTGAGAATCAGTAGCTCAGCAGACAAAGGTCAGCCTTAGGTTAAGCTGTAGGATAAGGAAAAGCTGAGGCTATTAGAGAAAAAAAATACCAGGCTTTGCTTTATTGCAAAACTGCCATGAAGCATGAGCGTGTTAAAGGAAAAACTATGAACTGGCAGTGAAGAAATGGAAATCATTTTACAGGTAGACAGTGACTTTTTTTAACCACTAGCCGACCGCCGGCTGTCTATTGACGGCCAGGCGGCGCAGCTCTCAGGACGGGAGGGCGTCATATGACGTCCTCCCCTTCCCGACCCTCCAGGGAGCGTGCGCACCCGCTTTGTCACTGGGCACCCGATGCGCGTGCCCAGCGGCCGCGATGTCCGCCGGGCGCCCGCGATTGCCCGGTAACACAGTGGGACCGTGGATCTGTGTGTGTAAACACACAGATCCACGGTCCTGTCAGAGGAGAGGAGCCGATGGTGTGTTCTCTGTACAGAGAAACACTGATCGGTCTCCTCCCCTTGTGAGTCCCCTCCCCCCACAGTAAGAATCACTCCCAGGGAACATATTAACCCCTTCAGCGCCCCCTAGTGGTTAACCCCTTCCCTGCCATTCACATTTATACAGTAATCAGTGCATTTTTATAGCACGGATCGCTGTATAAATGTGAATGGTCCCAAAAAATGTGTCAAAAGTGTCCGATATGTCCGCTGCAATATCGCAGTCACGATAAAAATCGCAGATCGCCGCCATTACTAGTTAAAAAAAATAATAATAAAAATGCTATAAATCTATCCCCTATTTTCTAGACGCTATAACTTTTGCGCAAACCAATCAATATACGCTTATTGCGATTTTTTTTACCAAAAATATGTAGAAGAATACGTATCGGCCTAAACTGAGGAAAAAAAAATGTTTTTTTATATATTTTTGGGGGATATTTAGTATAAATATTGTTTTTTTTTTTTAAACTTGTCCCTCTTCTTTTGTTTATAGCGCAAAAAATAAAAAACGCAGAGGTGATCAAATACCACCAAAAGAAAGCTCTATTTGTGGGGACAAAATGATAACAATTTCATTTGGGTACAGTATTGTATGACCGCGCAATTGTCATTCAAAGTGTGACAGCGCTGAAAGCTGAAAAATGGCTTGGTCAGGAAGGGGGTGAAAATGCACTGTACTGAGGTGGTTAAAGGACAAGTCTCTGTTTTTGTAAAGATCTTCCAGTCCCCATCTCTAGTCCCTAAAATTCCACGCCGGACTGCCTGCAGTGCACCTATGCACTAACATCCCATAGACTTGAACAGCATATACTCATAGTGCAGAAGCAATGTACGATTCTAGTTTAGGGGATGTTTATGCGCAGACGTGGACAACCCCACACTAAGTTTTACTAGCAGGGATGCAGATCATGTGGGAGGCATGGCTAGATTGATCATATTTACTTAGACAGAAGTTTGGAAGTTCTCCTTATGTAGCGCCCACCACTTTAGGTGGGTGCTATTAGTTTAAAACACAGGCTAAATTGCCAGTGCCTTACTGTATTTGGTACAGGTCTGGAGGTTTGTTTGGGTTAGGGTGGATTTATAGGTTAGAGGGGGGTGTGACCACCTGTTCATCACCCTGGGAAAACACTCCCTCCCTTCTCCAGAGAAGTATCTGGAAAGGAGGCGGGTCAGACCCTGAAGGACAGGCAGTGTGTATGGGCCCTTGTCCAATTGTTAATTTGCTTGGTCAAGGACGGGGTCCATACATATACACTGGGGTCACATGTTCCCTGGGGAGTTGGAGATGGGAAAAGCATTAATCCACACAGGCAGAAAAATGTGACGTTAAGGCCCAGGGCTGGAAGGCCTGGAAGTACAGTGATTCCAGAGCTGGAAAGCCACGGATCTTCTCCGGAAGGTGATGGAGGGTCGGGACTCCAGAGCTGGAAGGTGTCCATCAAGCGAGAAGTAGCTGCAAACAGACCGGAGTTAACCGGGGTTGGCCTGGACCTTTCCTGAGCTGGCCTGGGAAGAAAAGGGCAGAAGGAGAAGGCAGGTGAGGCCTGGGACTGCTAGCGTTTCAAAGTACCACATACCTTTCAGAGGGGTATGCGTGTCAGCTCACTAAAGGAGAGGGACTATCACTCATACATTTCAATCCAGAGGCAACTTGTATCCTGTGCATCATTGAGATGGTAGCACCTGCCAAAAATCTGGAATAAAGTTGAAGTTTTGAACTGTTCCAAATCGTCTGTGTCTTACTACAGCGGGGGGGGGGGGGGGGGGGTGGAAGAAACGGGGGGTTAAACCATCGTGTACTGTAATGAACTAACTAGCAGCTCCCAAGGGAGTAGTGCTCTAGACTTCTTTAAAGGAAATCCCTCCCAATAGCAAGAAACTCGTGAGAAACCTCAGATGAAAGCTGCCTTTATCTGATTTTCATGATACATAAACAATCTGCAAAAATTACACTCACCTATCAACTGGTTGAACTATATGGCCATATGTCTTTATTTCAGCCTGTGTTAACATGCTACTACAAGTGATGTCTAAATGCCCAGTCAGAGAATGACATTTTTCCACAGGTATTTTTCTTTTTGGTTAATACCTTTTAACAAACTTGAGTTTCTATTTAGCCTACTGTTTTCAGTACTCCTAAATGCATCTGAAACATTGCCAAATCTTTTCCCCTAGGTAAAGCACACCCAATTACCTTTTCGATTATTAATAATTATTACTAATATGAGGACTTTAGAGGACTTTAGAGCACATAAAATGTTGTGTGTTATACCATGACAGATTTATTCTTTGTTAAGAACTTATGAATTAATCGAGGCTCTATTCTGCTATTTTTATCTGCACAAAGTTCTTTTCATCTGCCATCTTTGACATGATTACCAGTGAAAAGGTGTTGTTGTGCTGTTGGCAAGCTGCAATTATGCTAGATGAGGATTTCAGCAGAAGCTCAATATTACATATAAATCCTTGTAAATACAACCCACTTAGTAGAGACTTAAAATGTACAACATTTCCTAAGGCCCTTTATAATTCCAATAGGATTTGATTTCCTTTGCCAAGAGCATACCAGTGTTGTAGCAGAATCAGATGTCCTCATGAAACCTTGCAATGTTCAGAAGGTACATTTGTGGCTCTGCATTATCTGTTACACAAAGGATATGAGGTACAAATGAGCTGCTTCATTTGGCTTCCTATTAATGCCAGTGGTTCCTGTATAAAGAATAGGTTTCTATGGGGCACCAGTGCACCACAGATATTTTCACAGCAGAATGAGCAGCAGCCAAATATTGGCATCAACTGGTTGGTTTTCCATCTGTTTACTATTGCTCTTCAGATGAAAGTGTTACTAAACCCAGTAATATGAAAATAGTTAATCTGCCTCCCCCCCCCCCCCCTACAGTGCCCACAGCTTATAAATCTTCTATTTACATTGAAATATTGCCACTATATACCCTTTTGTCTAATCTGTATACCACAGTCAGTGATAAACTGCAGTTTCTCCAGTGCTGAGAGTTCAGGTGGGAGGAGATTTCCACTTCAGCCTGTATACACGCCCACATGTGTGATGTCAATATCATGTGACCTGGCTAGCTCTGAGAACAAGTAAATATTCTCTCCAGCATAAATGACACAACTGAGCATGTGCAGGTCGCTTACCCGGCCTGTGGTAGCTGGCTTTCCCCAGATAAACAGTGCAGGAGGTAAGGATCTGTGCATACAGGATAAAACAGCCTTTTTTCTCAATGCAGAGGATTGACCCTTAAGTTCCACAGTGCGTATAACAAGCATGCTATGCTGCATATACAGACTTATTTTACTGTTGTGGGTTTAGTAACACTTTAAGCATGGTACCAAAACATCCATTCAGCACAAAGACATGTATGATTACACAAAATTAGCTTGTTTGGTAGTTGACCATTAGTAAAAATATGTCCACCATTTAATGTCAATTTTCACTTTAATTTCTTTATTAACCACTTGACTTAGTGGTTAATGACCAGGCCATTTTTTGCGATACGGGAATGCGTTAATTTAACTGACAATTGCGTGGTCATGCAGCACTGTACTCAAATACAATTTATGCAATTTTTTTCCCACAAATAGAGCTTTTTTTTGGTGGTATTTGATCACCACTGCGTGTTTTTATATTTTGCGCTATAAACAAAAAAAGACCAACAATTAAAATAAACAATAATAAAAATAAACAATATTTTTTACTTTTTGCTGTAAAACATATCCAATAAAAAAAAAAATTAAAAATCACATTTCTTCATAAGTTTAGGCCAATTTGTATTCTGCTACATATTTTTGTTGAAAAAATCCCAATAAGCGTATACACGATTGTTATAGCATCTAAAAACTATGGTATATATTTATGGCATTTTTATTCATTTATTTTTTCTATACTAGTAATGGTAGAGATCAGCGACTTATAGCGGGACTGCGAAAAAACAATCGGACACTAACTGACACTTTGCGGGAACCAGTGACACTAATACAGTGATCAGTGCTAAAAAATATGCACTGTCACTGTACTAATGACACTGGATAGGAAGGGGTTAAACATCTAGGGTGATTAAAGTGTTAACTATGTGCCTAGCCAGTGTTTTTGTGACGTGTGTGCTGCTTCGCAGGGACCCAATATTCATCTCTTCGCCCATGTCAGAATGGAGATCTGCCTTGTTTACATAGGCAGATCTCCATTCCGTGTGTTTTACCCACAATCGGTGGGAACCAGAGAACATCAAGTGCACGGCACCTGCAGATCGGCTTTTGCTGTGATTAATCATAGCAGAAGCAGCCCGTCAGGGGCACAAGCATGCCCCCTACAGGGGGAAGTGCAGAATCACGTCTACATATGCGATCCGGCACAGGAGGGATGCCCTGTAGCAGTAAATTTGCTATAGGGTGGTCCGGAACTGGTTAACCACTTTACGATCGCCGCACGACGATGTACATCCCTTTTTTGAAGAGGGATATCTCAGTAACGGCAGCAGCTGCTGCCACAACCAAGATATCCATCTCTTCAGGCGCCGGTCGTGTTTACGATAATGGTGGTCTCTGCGGCGGATTCCCCACGAGATCACCGTTATTGGCGGCGGGAGAGGTGCCTCCACCCCTCCTGCCACTCTCCCGCTCCCTCCACCGCTTACCAGAGCCGTCGGTAGCGGCGGAGGCGATCGGGTTCTTTTCTGTGCTGGGTATGGAGACGAGTGAGGGGAAGGTGGCCCCCGTGCGTCTCTATACCATAGCAGGGCGGAAGAGACGTCAAAACGTCACTTCTGCCCATACCTCTTAAAGGAACATTTTTCTGTTGTCATTTTTTCAAATGACAATTATTTTTTTATTTTTTTGCATTTAAGTCCAAATATGAGATCTGAGGACTTTTTGACCCAAGATCTCATATTTAAGACCACCTGTCATGTTTTTTTTTTTTATTACAAGGGATGTTTACATTCCTAGTAATAGGAATAAAAGTGACCCAATTTTTATTTTTTTTAAAACAGTGAAAAAATAAGTAAAATCAAGTAAAATAAATACGAGCTTGCGTGCAGAAGCGCCCGCATATGAAAACAGTGGTCAAACCACACCGCGATCGGTAGAGCGAGATCAATAATTCTAGCCCTAGACCTCCTCTTTAATGCAAAACATGCAACCTGTAGAATTTTTTAAACCTCGCCTATGGAGATTTTTGAGGGTAAAAGTTTGACGCAATTTTGAAGCATGACATGTTGGGTATCAATTTACTCGGCGTAACATTATCTTTCACGATATAAAACAAAAAAATGGACTAACTTTACTGTTGTCTTATTTTTTTGTTCAAAAATTGATTTCTTTCCAAAAAAAGTGCGCTTGTAAGACCGCTGCGCAAATACGGTGTGAAAAAAAGTCTTGCATTGACCGCCATTTTATTCTCTAGAGTGTTAGAAAAAATATATATATATAATGTTTGTGGGTTCTAAGTAATTTTCTAGCAAAAAAAAATTTTTTAAACATGTAAACACCAAAATCTCAAAACAAGGCTGGTCTTAAAGTGGTTGAAAGGAACTCTATTATCAGCCTGCAAAAGAAGGTTAACAATACTTTCCAGTCCAGCCACCTTTCAGACTACATGGGTTGGAATCAGCACCATATACCTCTAGGTATGCCAGATGAATGTGCCCCCATTGTGTACTGCAGTTTTTCCTGACCACTGCTTCTTTATCAGTACGTCACTTTAAAAGGCAAAGGATTTTTCCTTTACTACTGGCAAAGTATACATTTTAAATAGAATTATATTACAGGTATTTATTATGTTAAAAGTTAGGCTAGCTTCATAAGATAGCCTTTAGAAGGACCATTCATATAGGAAATCCTCTTCTGAGAAAATATGCAATTTACATAGTAAGAAAATATACTTTCACCATCAAGTCTCTAATACCGTGTTTCACCGAAAATAAGACCTACACCGAAAATAAGACCTATCGTTATTTTCCAGGAAGGCTGCAATATAAGCTCTACCCCGAAAATAAGCCCAAGTTTAAAAAAATTGTAAAATCCTATAATACAATCTATTACAGTAGTATATAATGTACAATGTGTGTGTTTCTATAATATAATTGCGGGGAAGAGAGCTCCGGTGGGTCACAGAAGCACAGAGCGGCGCTATAACGAAGGTATTTGGCACAATTATATTACAGAAACACACACATTGTATATTATATACTACTGTAATAGTGGATTATAGGATTTTACAAGCATTTTAACTTGGTTCACACTGGGGATTCCTTTCAGGCAAGGAGAGAGAGGGGGAGAGAAGACAGCATATTACATGGTAAGACCTACCCTAAAAATAAGCCCTACTGTGTCTTTTGTTGCCAAAATTAATATAAGACCCGGGCTTATTTTCGGGGAAACATGGTAGTAAAATTTCATATGCCAAATAAATTACAGAAGGCCAGGAATTGTGTCGTATAATTTCTCTCACTGTCTTCATTTAAATAGTGAATCACTATTAGTTTCATAGAAAAGCAAGGGAGCACCCCTCTGTCCAAGGTTTTACTTATCTCCTCATAAAAAGAAATCAGATTTGTCTGACAACTTCTGTATTTAAATATTTTTTCCAGCAAGAACTAATCTGTGTGGTCTTTTATTAAGCTCTCCTGTATCTTCCTGACTGTAGAAGTTAAACTAACAGGTCTATAGTTACTTGGTAAATACTTTGATCCCTTTTTAAATATAGGCGCCACATTGGCCATACACGTGTCTCATTCCTTCATATTTATTCATATATACATACATACACAGTCCTATACCCACAGATGGTCCAGAGATCCAGAAAAAAAACAGTAAAGCAAGTTGCAATTTGTTCCAGCGGGGGAAAAAAAATCCTTCTTGACCCCTCAAAATGCAATTGGATATTCCATGGATCAAATTTACCTATAAATATTATTATCCAGTTATATTTTGTGTATTTAGGAAATAGTACAGGTCTTTTTTAAAACAATCTACTAAGTTGGACAGAACCAGATCTTGAGGGAGTCTATTCCACATTTTCACAGCTCTTACTGTCAAGAACCCTTTCTGTAGTTGAAGGTTAAATCGCTTTTCTCTTTTTCCTCCAGACGTAAAGAGTTCCTTGTCCTCTGTGATGACCTTAAAGTGAATAACTCAACACCAAGTTCATTATATGGACCACGTATGTACTGTACTTGTACATGTTGATCATAACTCCCCTTAACCTCCCTGGTGGTATGATTATGTCAGATTTTTGAAGCTCAAATCGGTAGAATTGTTTTGCATAGAAATTTGGCGTTTTATATTGTAGGCCTGTAATTCTTAGGAAAAACTCTCTTAAATCTGTCCAAACAATTGTCTAGTAGACATCCCGGGTATGATAAAGTTTGAAACACCAAATCATAAATTATAATATAATAAATAACTATAAATAATTCTCAAAAATTATAATATAATAATAATACATTTTATTCAATAATGTTATCAAATCAAAAACACTGAAATTTGCTAAGTTGCAGAATTGTCGCTGACGTCACTTTCAGTGTTTGATGACAAATTTCCCCACGATTCACTATCGTTTTCAAAAAAGTGAAAAATACACATACAGTACACTGTAATCCTACAGATTACATTACTGTATCAAATCATTTCACATCCCTTTTGTCCATAATGCTTTGTCCAGTGCCATGCCTGCAGTTTTATATTATGTATACTGTTCTTTCTGCTGGGAAACTTGAGATTGTCCATGGCAACAAAAAAGTGTCCCTTTGCATCGAAAGTGGTCTTCAATATTCAGCTCCTATAATAAAATTTTTGCAGCAAATAGTAAAAAATACAAATCGGAAATATAAATCAGTGACAGATAAAGAATGTGAGAAAAAAAACAAAAATATTATTAAACTGACAATTTTTTTTTTTTTCTCTAACAAAAGTATTTCTGTCCAGACAAATATTATGGGGTAGTAAAAGAGAAACAGGTGGCGTAGCACTAGTTATATTTTATAAAAGAAAGAAAAATATGTATGCCTAAAAACCTGTTATGGGAAAAAGACCAATGGCATTGCTGAACACAGTGTTCTGCCATGAGATTAAGTGAATTTAGAATCTGCATATAGGAGCCTGCCTGCTTTGTTGTTGGTCTACAGCTGCAAAGCAAAGCTTTTTGGACTAGTGAGGAGCCTGGGTCAGAACTTATGTGGTGTGGTTAAAGTAATTAAAACCTGAACTAAAAACTTGGACCTGTGCTGTAGTGAAAAGACATTTCCTTTGTATAGCATATGTGGCTTAGTGGCACTAGAGCAATGCATGCTGTGTATGTCAGTAGAGAAAGCCAATTCCGGTATGCCAGCAAAACATTACTGGCAATACTACAGAGACGCCTCAGCTTCTCTGATAGCCAGCTGTGCTGACAATAGAATCTTAAAAATGTTATTTCAATTGCCTTTCCTAAAGTATGAAAACAGTGTGGCTTTGCCAAATCCCTTTTTCTTATTGCATTGTGGACATCCATGCTGATATTTAATATTACTCAAAAGTAGATTTGTCATCCTTTCCAATGCCAGAAGGCAGTTTTATTAAACTATTAACACATGTAATTGTTGAATAGCCTACATAATATGCGGGACATGTCCGTGCACATTACAATTATAGCATTTGGAGAAATATTTCCTCATGCCTAATGCAATGGATAAAACGTGAAAGTGATAAGTTTTGGGTGGTACAGAGGACCAGAGTTTTGTGCCATCTGCTTGTTAAAGTTGGATCTAAAAGATCTAGAGACTAATTTCTTTAATACCAACAAGGAGTCATAGCCTAGGACAGGCATGTTGCAATCTAGAGAGTGGGGTCCTGCTTATACCAGAATGAATTTTGGGTCCTCAGAATAAAACACATCATGTACACTGCATTAAGAAACACAATAGTAAATAAACACTTGGGGTCAAAGTGGAATACAAACAAATTAATGATTGGGGTCAAATATAAGGGGATAGTTCATGAATTTACAATCTGCAGTATAATTTTTCAGTTTCATTACATTTTTATAGATTTTTTTTCTTATAAACAGAACAGAACATGGAGTCCATTTTATTTTTTATTTAATAACTTTTTTATGGAAAATGGCCCCAACTTTTCATTAAACAAATACAACAAAAAGGAGCCTACATTGGCTAACCGTAAAGAATCGGGTCTTTTTCAAGACCCTCTGCCTCACCCACAAATGCACTTATGGAAACGCTCCGCAATACCTTCTCGAGAAAATAAAACACTACATACCCAATCGCAGTCTTCGATCGGCTAATTAAAATCTCCTCCTCATTCCTAAATCCCGCTACAAATCAAAGGGGGAGCGGAGATTCGCTGTCCAAGGACCACGGCTATGGACCGCGCTACCAACCGACATCCGCATGGAAGAAAACCATCAGGCCTTCAGGAAGAAACTCAAGACCTACCGCTTCTAGAAGCTTGACAACAAAGCACGAATACAGTGCCTTGAGGCGATTCAGTTCGCATTGTAGCGCTATATAAGTTATTCATTCATTCATTCAAAATGTTTAGTTCAATCTGTGTAACTGTTAGGGTAACAGACTACCAATGCATGAAAATGTGCTGCGCCTTGTGAGGTCCTCTCAAAGTGTCAGGAGCCACACTTTGGACCCTCTGTCATTTTCAAGTTCACCACCACTGAACAATACAGACTTACTCTAATTTATTACTAATCATGAAAAAATTATCAAAGTTAGAAATTATACTGTAGTCATAGCATTTTCTAAAGAGTGGCTTGTATCACCTAAAAATAAAAGATCACTACCAAATACAGTATAATGCTATCCTTTTTCAATAGAACGTCATTAAAAGCCATGATGTCAAAAGAATGTCTGATCATCACTGCCAATGGGTTAATAGCTATTACAAAAATAATAGGGATAGGAGAATATTCTATATATTACACAAAGATCCTGATATAAAATTTGCACCTGTAGGGGGTTGGGAGTTTGTCCCTTAAAGAGCAGGTCAGAAACAAGCCAATAAAGTAATTCTCCACACTTCGGTTCCCAAGGCGCTAACCACTTTATTCCTGGAACTAACAGTTAGCGATTTAGGAGGGTGATACAGAACATGACCCATTTCTCACCAACTACTCATGTCCTCACTTGACACAGGTCCCAAGGAATTAGCTTTATTTTGTTTTCTGTATTCACTTCACCTTATGGGCACTCTTCATAGGAAGCTACCACATTTCTATTAACGTAAGGCCTTGCTCCCCAGGCCAGGTCCCTAGACCAACCCTGGGCAACAGCAGGCTCCAACCTGGAGAAAAACCGTGAGGTGAGGGACATAAATTGCACTTATCCTCTCACTTAGAAGGCTACCATTCACTTAAATAAAGTTCTGACAGACCTGAAAGCTGGATACACATTTCTAATAATTTTCCAAGACATCGTCCACATACTTGTAAAATTAGCTACAGACAATAGGCTGTGCGATATGGCTGAGATAAAATGGCTGTGCTGCTGTACCGAGACTCTGTCCCTTAAGGTCTGAATAGGAAAAAGTGCAAAGGGAACCTGCGGCCTGTACCTGAGTTGGATAAAGTCTATAGTCCATATGATGTGGATCCCTGAAGAACAGACCTTTTGGAGGGAGAGATAATGAAGAAAAGGAATCACATAATAGCAGTTGGATCCCACAGATCTATTCAGAATGGACTCTCTCCTGGGTTCGCCCTCTTTAGCTATGTATACCCCAGAAAGACAGAATGTGACACCAGAGCCCGCCGCAAGGCGGGATGGACTTGTAGCGGCGGTAGCAACCAGGTCGTGTCTTCCAATAGCAACTCGACCCAATGACAGCTGAGACAGGCGCGGTACACAAGGATTAGGCAGAGGCAAAGGGACATAAATTGCACTTATCCTCTCACTTAGAAGGCTACCATTCACTTAAATAAAGTTCTGACAGACCTGAAAGCTGGATACACATTTCACATAATTTTCCAAGACATCGTCCACATACTTGTAAAATTAGCTACAGACAATAGGCTGTGCGATATGGCTGAGATAGAATGGCTGTGCTGCTGTACTGAGACTCTGTCCCTAACGGTCTAAATAGGAAAAACTGCATAGGGAACCTGCGGCCTGTACCTGAGTTGGATAAAGTCCATAGTCCATATGATGGGGATCCCTGAAGAACAGACCTTTTGGAGGGAGAGATAATGAACAAAAGGAATCACATAATAGCAGTCGGATCCCACAGATCTATTCAGAATGGACTCTCTCCTGGGTTCACCCTCTTTAGCTATGTATACCCCAGAAAGACATAATGTGACACCCATATAGAGGAATAAGTCACACACATGACAAAGTACTGACTGGCACCAACACAGGTTACCTGCATTTGTGCACATTACTGCAGCTCAATGTTGCGAGCAGGCTGTCAGAACAGTGTGACCAGTGGCAGCCCGTCAATAGGGGACGCAGGTGCGCCGCCCCCCCCAAAGCTAGTGATAAATAAATAAATGAAAATGAAAAAAAGTTCCTTTTAAGTGCGTGCGGGCACCGGACACACAGGTGTCTATGGAAAGCATGATGTTTCTGCAGACATGTGATTAAAGCTGAGAAGCTTGATTGGCTTCCTTTAGTGTTTCATTGGGGCGTGGAGCCGTGCGCCCCAACACTCCCACTATACAATTAGTCTTTCTGATTGGCGGAGCTGTGGAGGACATAGGGCGGTGCTTTTAGCTGAACTGCTTCACTTCTGGTCTTGCTGGTCAACTTTTCCCGGTCCCATGGTGCTAGAACACAAGTATTTAGCCTCTCTGAGTCAGCTGGCCGGTCATCAGACACTCCTGTACACCTCCCATCCTGCTGCTACTTAGCCTGGAGAACACACAGATTGGACAGTGGAGTGCCCAGAGCGATCGCTGCCCAGTCTGCATACAGGTAGGTGGCAACTGGCCATCTATCCAATGCTCTATCCAGGTCAGCTGATAAGGGGGGACCCCTGGGCGGGGGGGAGCATCAGTTCATCCAGAGAGCCGGGGAGACTGTAGCTGGAGGGACTGTTTTTTCGGCTCCTATGCAGATTTACACTGGCCGCATTTGCCGATAGTAAGATTAAATTCCCATCTCTCTCAGTCTCTGTGCTGCTGGTGGAGGAGTGAATCTGGTAGGTTAATTGGCTCCTGTCTAAATTGGCCCTAGTATGTGTGTAGAATTACCCCCTGCAAGGGCTGCTAATAACTGGATCCCCTATTCCTGCACAGAAAGGAAATAAGCGTTTTTCACGCGCACCTGGACACAAGAAATTGGTCTCTGAGCTTGGTTTTGTTGTTTTATTAGGGGTAATAACTTGGATGGGGAGAAGGGGTTATGGAATGCCAAACTTGACCAACACAATGAATGGGGACAACTTTCTTCCTATGTACAAAATCCTGGACACCGTCAGTCTTTAGTGATCAAAAGCCTAGGACTAGGAGCTGTCAGTCATCTTTAGAAAGTAGCACAGTAAGTTGTAAACTGCATAAAGGAGTATCTCCTCTCCTCTGTAGAACTGCTCCTAGCTCTACTGCCTGCATGAACTAACAGCCCTCCTGGCTGCTTGTCCACCAGCCCACCTGGCTGCTCTAAAGATCTCCCAGGACAAGGCATAGGAAGTGTTATGCACAATGCTGTCCTCCTGAAAGCTTGCTACATGTGGCAGTCTCTCCCCTTGTGAAGTGTATGTGCTGGCAGTCTCCCCTCTCCCTGGATGTGCTGATATACTCACTATATTCTCTTTGCTCCCTGATGCTCCTTAGGCAAGATTACTCCTCAACCTGGGACACTGATAGGATCTTCCCAAGCCAGCCCAAGCCCAGTCTGGAGGCAGAGGCCCCCCAGACCCAGGGGGTCCCCTTCTAGGTCACTGACAGCCTCCTCAGCACTCCATATTCTACCTGACTCCCCTGCTGGCTTGGCTCCCCCATATTTAAGAGCTGACCTAGCCACCCTGCTAGGACATTTTGCCTGGGGATTGGCCAAATTCCCTCAAGTATGCAGATCAGCCCCCCTGGCCTCTGCCCACTAACTTCTAGACCTTATTTGGGCTTTAAATCTGAACTCCGGCAAATACCATAAATATATTGTTAAATTGAGCAGTGGGTGTTTATTGTCTTTCTCAGCTCTACAAGTCTGTGTAAGGACAATTATGATGAAATATGTGGTTTTACCAGACTATAGATTTCAAAGCATTAGCATTCATCTGAGCACCCAAACAGCCAAACTTTGGTCCGAACTTAGGTTTGGAATAAACTGTGGGCTCATCCCTAATGATGACATGTGTGGTGCTGGTAGTGGCACAGTAAGATAAATGATAACTGCAGTAGCACAGAGTGTTATATATGTCTCTGCTAGTAATAAATTGCTCTATATTTTATAATGAACGTTAAGGCATCTAAATTAAATACATATACATATATTTATCCTATGCACAGATTTGCATTAAATAGACATTTTAGGCACAACTCCATTTCAATGGTAATGTGAAAATGACTTTATATCAATTGGATTGTATTTAGGATGCAGTTGCACCTATATTTATATACCGTAAGAGGCACTGTTCTGTGGTGTTTTATGTGGAGTGGGGTTTGTTATTGTAAACATGTGTTAATGTGCATTGCAGTAATTCACTTGTTACTGCAATGCAATGAAAAGTGTGAACCCGACCTTAATGGTATAAAAGCAAGCACACCGAGACTAGTACTATAAGTATGTGTATGTTTGAACCTGTAATGCTAAGGCCAACATTAAGTAATATTTATCCAAAATTGTATTTATCTTGAGATGATTTTCTACAAACACACCCATGACCTTATCCAGTGAGTCAGTGTTATGTGCTACTAAAATGCCTCCAGGTAAAAGTATTATGTAACAATCAATCTGTTCAAATCTCATATGTGCCGCCAATATTTACTTTTCCAGTGTCATCAGCCAGAAAGACTTCATGTGAAATCTTTCATTTCTGCATTAACACCATTAGTTGATGTATTTGCCACATTACTTTAGAGATAGATGGTTGAGTCACATCTGCTTTTGCATTTTCCACTCACATCAACAATAGTTTAGCCACAGTGCTTATCATATTTAAAATATTCAACATTTTCCTTATTGAAGTTCTAATGAAACTTTTTTAAAGCTCCTTTTCTATGATACTTTCAGATTAATATAATTTGATAAACTAAATTTTATTTTTAATGTATTTGAGCGTTTAAAGCAAGAAAAGAAAAGTTAAGTCCAATCAATATTGATTTTGCACTTGTGGGTGGACATCAGCCAGTGGAACCATCTGATGTCTTTTATATAGATATAATTTCACAATTTTTTCTTATGAAAGCCTTCACCAGTATAAATAGTCCTATCTGAGACACACATTGGATTTCTGCCCTACTGACCTTTAAACCTGAAAAGTAACAAATACAATATAATGTAGCGCTGACACTTTACTAAAGTGTGCGCTATAAAGCAAATTTAGTTTTCCATTAATTCTATAGGTCTTTTGCTTTGGCATCAGTTTGGCTGGGCTGTACTGGAGTTCTGCCTGGTCATAGGTGCAGTGAGGCACCTGTGACAGGCTAAGAACCAAGCCTGGTTCGACGTGTTAGGTACCAATCTTTCTCAGAGCCAATCTGGCCCTGCTGTGTAGTCTGGGAAGGGGTATTTAAGATGCTGAAGTCACGTGTTCAGGGTTCGGCTTGCTCTTTTTGATTCCTGGTTCTGGTCCGGACAAACCCCATGAGGGGTCCCAGACCCAGGAGTGTCTGCCGTCCCCGTAAGCATGGTCACCCTGACCAGCCCCAGGGGCCCTCATGGTCTGGGGTGGGGATCGTTCGTTCCCGAGCCTCGGAACTGGCTAGTTCCAGGCCCAGTAACTGAAGGAGGATTCAGAGGTGTCCCGGTGTGCTCTCGGCATTGGAGAGACACAGCAACTTGTACAAGCGACCAGGGGAGGACTTTTTTCGTAGGAGGGCCAAGAAGCTGGCTGCTCTGTAAGAGCCTGGGAGCTGAAGTTGTATGGACACTACAGAATCCACATTTCTTACGGTATCGCCAAGAAGGCTGAAAGATCCAGGTACCATAGGAAAAGTTACTAACTTATCTTCAGTTACAATCTAGTCTGTGGCAGAGACTTTTTCGGATCACTGTTGGCTGCTAAATCCAGTTAGAGGTTTATCCAGCAGTGAAGCGCCCAGTTGCGAGTGGCTACTCTCTGGGCTATCTAAGAGACATTCAATTGATGTCAGCAGTTCTAAGTGCCTGAGTTTTATCACCTGTGCCCTCTATTCCCAATTGAGAGACTGTGATATATTTGGATGTTACCCCTGCAAATAAAAATCCTCAAAAGGACTTTTGTGTGTCAGCTTCTGAAGTTACTGGGTACTAACCCTGGGAACCCCTAGACAACGAACGACGAGCTACAAGGAGGAGGTAATTGGTAAGCTCAGAAAATTCAAGGTCGCCCCAAGGGGTTATGGCCGCTACAATAATAAAAGTTTGTATCTACTTTCTTGATTATAAAAATTATTTTCCGTAAGATACACCGTATCTTTAAGGCCTGTTCACACTAGTGGGATTTCACATGCAATTTCAGCCGCACAGAATAACATGACAATGGAAATCCATGTTTTCAATGGTGCTCGTTCACATTAATGCAACTTAGCACGGCACAATTTTGGAAAAAGGTCCTGTACTACTTTGGCGCGATGCAGCATTATTTTGTGTCCCCATAGACTTCAATGAGGATGCACCAAAAACACATGTACATGTGTCTTTTGGTGTGTTTTTGTCTTCAATTTGTGTTTGTTGTTAGGAGCAAACACCCTCTGGCTTCCTAACAGCCAGGGACTCATGCCTGCTGTTAGCTGCAGGCATGAGTCATTGGTTTTTAAGGAACCGGCACCTGCCTACAGCCTAACAACTAATTTCTCACCCCTGCTGTCAACCAGGGGATTCCTGGCTGAAAGCAGAATGTGAATAAATGAGCTGTCAGTGTGTCAAGGACCTAAGGGCCATGGTTACAGTATAGATTTTAAGGAAGACCGCACAGCAACATTTTTTTTAATGGCATGTGGTCCCCTTTAAAATCCATACCAGACACTTATCTGAGCATGTAGCCTGGCAGGCCAGAAAAGGGGAAGACAAGCATGTGACCCCCACTGGCAAAAGCACCTTGTCCCCATGCTGATGAGGATAAGGGCCACTTCCCCACAACCCTGGCACAGTGGCTATGGGGTCTGAGCCAGAGAATAAACCTGCCAGCGGCTGTGGTTTACTATAGAGCTGACCGTGGACCAGATGGTTCCTGGCCATCTCTATGACCCTCGGATGCAGGAAACGACTTTCACTTCTGGCACCGGCAGATGTAAACACTGATCGATTTTTTATTTATTTTTGTATTTTGATCTCATGCTTTCCAGCATAGAGGAGAGATCTGGGGACTTATAGACCCAGATCTCTCCATAAAGAGGACCTGTCATGCCCCATTCCTATTACAAGGGATGTTTACATTTCTTGTAATAGGTATAAAAGTGATAAAAATCTAAAAAAACTAAAGGGAAAGTGTAAAAAAAATAAAAATAAAATAAACACAAAAAAATGTAAGGAGCCCCACCCCCTCGTGCTTGCACGCAGAAGCGAACGCATACCTAGGTTGCACCTGCATATGTAAACGCCATTTAAACCACACATGTGAGGTATTGCCACGAACGTTAGAGTGAGAGCAATAATTTTAGCACTAGATCTCCTCTGTAACTCTAAACTGGTAACCTGTAAAAAAATTTAATCCATAGCCTAAGGAGATTTTTAAGTACCAAATTTTAAAGTGTGACATGTTAGGTATTTATTTACTCGGCGTAACATCATCTTTCACATTATACAAAAAAATTGGGGTAAATATTGTGTTTTTGTTTTTTTTAATTACAGTGTTTAATTTCCCAAAAAATTGTGTTTGAAGAATTGCTGCGCAAATACCGCGTGACATAAAAAATTGCAACGACTGCCATTTTATGCCCTAGGGTCTCTGCTAATATATATGTAATATTATTTTGGGGTTCTGAGTAATTTTCTAGCAAAAAAAAATACGATTTTACATGTAGGAGAAAAAGGCTTGGTCTGCAAGTGGTTAACCTAATCAATGTGTGTAGTTTGTAATTAGGTACTTCCATATTACCTTATCACATTAGCAGTCTGTTTCTTGATTGCAGCACCAATATTTGTACTTTATTGCTACTTCTCACAATGCAATTCTATTAGATAGCTAAGTCACTGGACAAAATATATTGCTATGTGGCTGATAGCTTATCTCAATGTATGTCCAGGCATTATCCAATTATTCCTCCTAAACTTCCCTCTTTCCCCTTTTCCCCTCTAGGACATGTCTCAGTATAACTTTTTTTTACCTTGCACCTGTGGTGGGAAACAGCTTTTAACCACTTGACTTCCAGAAGATTTTAACCGCTGCATGACCAGGGCAATTTTTGCTATTCAACACTGTGCTACTTTGCTCAGTCATGTAACTGTACTGCACTGTAACCAAATGAAATTTAGATATTATTTTACACAAATAGAGCTTTCTTTTGGTGGTATTTGATCACCACTGGATTTTTTAGTTTTTATATTAACTAATATATATATATATATATATATAACCGAAAATTTTGAAAAAAAAGAAACAATATTTTCTACTTTCTGTTCTAAAACATATCCAATAAAATCGAATTTCTTCATATATTTAGGCCACAAATTGTGTGACATGAAACTGCCTTTCACAACCTCACCTTAATAGCAGCGTTTAGCTGTTCCTCACCCAGTTTTACCTCTCCTATACAGATGTTTCTGTTTCAATTAATGACAGTGCTTCAACCTACATATGATATTGATGATCATCAGAAACTGCTTGGTATAATTAGTTAATCATACACCTGAATCTAATCCTACAATATCCCTGACTTTGTGCAAGTGTACAAAGTGTGCAAGTGTAAGAATTGATGTTGGTTTGAAGCCAAAAGGTGGTCACACCAAATATTGATTTGATTTTGATTCTTCTTTTGTTTGCACGCTTTGCAATTTGTAAACTGACAAAAATAAATAATTAAAATATATATTTTTGAAAGCATTCTTACTTTACGGCATTTCTTTACACCTGTCTAAAACTTTTGCAAAGTACTGTATATATATGTGTGTGTGTGTGATATGGGATGTTCAGCTCTCGTGGTAGATGCATTTGTACAGTGAGTCCATGGCAGACAGGAGCTATAGTTAAGGGCCTGGTATGCTGACCGCCATATATCAATTTTACTGCTACAGGGTGGCAGCTGTGCACAGGATCACATACAGTTGTGCTCAAAAGTTTGCAAACCATACAGAAATTGTGAAATTTTGGCATTAATATAAAAAAAATGTCTAATCATGCCAAAAAACTATCTTTTATTTAAAGCGTTAGTAAACCCGCTGACATGTTTTTTATTTTTTATACACCTGTAAGGGAAAAGGCATAATGAGCTAGTATGCACCGCATACTAGCTCATTATGAAATACTTACCTTAGAACGAGGCGTCGGTAACTCACCTGGTCCACGCCGAGGTCGCTGACATGTTGCCTCGGTGTGTCTTCCGGGTATCGCGACTCCAGCGCTGTGAGTGGCTGGAGCCGCAATGTCGTCACTCCTGCGCATGCGCACGGGAGACTTCTTCCCGGCAGGGTTCGGATACTGCCAACCTTTCAGCCGAGAATCCCCCGTGCGCATGCGCCGCTGCAGTCAGTGGCGCATTGCACGGGGAATATCTCCTAAACCGTACAGGTTTAGGAGATATTTTTTTTACCTACAGGTAAGCCTCATTATAGGCTTACCTGTAGGTGAAAGTCAAAATTTCGACTTTACTTCCACTTTAAGGATAGCAATCACATGAAGTCATTTATCATCACATCGTTTTTTGGATCCTTTTTAAATCCTAATGATATCAGAAATCACCCAAATGTCACTGATCAAAGGTTTACAGAAGGTAGAACACATAGGTTAAAATGGCATTTAAAGGTTAATTTCCCACATTTGTGGCTTTTTAAATCACAATTAGTGTCTGTGTATAAATAGTCAATGAGTTTGTTATCTCTCACATGGATGCACTAAGCAGGCTAGACCCTGAGCCATGAGGAGGTTACATAGTTACATAGTTAGTTAGGTTGAAAAAAGACACAAGTCCATCCAGTTCAACCACAAATCAAACAAAAAATATATATATATATACATATATATATCATACAATCCCATATACCCCATTCTATACCCACAGTTGATCCAGAGGAAGGCAAAAAAAAACCCAGCAGAGCATTCTCCAATTTGCTAAAGCAGGGGAAAGAAAAGAACAGTCAACATTATGGGTTACCTACTCTTTAAAAACAACCCCACCGTCTTTTTGGAGAGCAGCTGTGGTTACTAAGGATGGCCTCAGGCGTGTTCGCACACTCCACGTGCAGAGCCCGCAGTGAGACATTTCCCGATCTCTGCAGCCGCACATCGGGAAAATGTCTCACTGCCTGTGATTAGCGCAGCGCCGTGCCGACTTCCTGGCTGGCTCTGCACGTGGAGTGTACGAACACGCCTGAGGCCATCCTTAGTGGTTACCTGTGAATTTTTCTTTGTATCCTAAGTAATTCATCTGCTAGTTGTGGCTGCAATCTTTCTTGATCTACCTGACCTTGGCTTGGTATCAAAAAGGTCCCTAATTTTCCACTTCTTAATAAGTGATTAAACAGTACTGACTGGCATATTCAAGGCTTTGGATATCTTTTTATATCCTTTGCCATCTTTGTAAAGTTTCATTACCTTGTTACGCAGGTCTTTTGACTGTTCTTTTCTACCTCCTCATGGCTCAGTGGCTAGCCTGCTTAGTGCATCCATGTCAGAAATTAACCTTTAATTGCCATTTTAACCTGTGTGTGCAACCTTCTGTGTCTATACCAAGGCCAAACATTCCAGGGTATGTAAACTTTTGATCAGGGTCATTTGGGTGATTTCTGTTATCATTATAAATTTAATTTAATAATTTAAATTGTCAGTTAAAGTAGTGCAGTGCTATATCACAAAAAAGGCCTGGTCATGAAGGGGGGTAAATCTTCCAGAGGTCAAGTGGTTAAGAAAGACATAGTCTTTATAACATGGGGTTTCCCATGCAGGGGTTTCATCTTCACACCAAATAAAAATGCTAGCCCACCTGGCTACGTTAAGCAGCTCTGCCACTGTTGGCAATGGTCTCCCTGAACACAGGTTCCTCCGGATCCTTTAGCCTTAATTGCAGTACCTCGCTGCACAGGCCCACGTTTAGCCTCTAGGTAGAGGTTCTCCTGATGCCCTGGGCACTCTCACTTCTCCGAGACTTTCAGATTTAATGACCCTGCATACCTGTGCCCTCACACACTCACACCGGCTGAAAGAGTCAAGCAAAACCTGGACACTGGATTGAGGGTTCTGCCCTGTAAATACTATATACATATATATATATATATATATATATATATATATATATATATATATATATATATATATATATACATACAGAGAGAGAGAGAGAAATAGGAAAACGTCTACATCTTACATAAACAATGCTGTACACAGGGCCGAGCCTGGACTGGTGAGCTTGGTGCATCGCACCCAGGCACCGCAGAGGCGGGGGCGCCAAAGTGCCAGAGTTCTTCCCTCCCTCCTTTCAGGGCCGGACTGGTCCATCAGGATACCAGGAAATTTCCAGGCTGCAGCGCTCCTGTCAGGAAAGCCTTTCCAGCAAACATCCAAGTAATCTGAAGGTCAGAAGAATGCCTGTACGCAAGAAATCCATTTGTCGCACGCACATGCACAATAGCGCAATTAGCGGTGTGTGCGCGCCAGTCGTGGCAGCGTTTGGCGCCAAGGATGCGCTATTTAAAGGGGATCCATGCCTTGCTATCTTTCTGCCCGTTTCCTGCGATCCCTGCTATCTGTTATCTGATTTACCTGATCTGTATCTGACTTGGCTTGTTCCTGACACCTCTGCTCGCTTTGGACTTTGACTATTCTTTGGATTTCGCTTTGGTACCTGATCTGTCCACCTGTGTTTGACCCGGACTGTCTTCTCTACTCTGTATCCTGCCTGCTATCTGCATCTGCTACTGGATGAGACACCTCCCTGCAGTCCGTTGTATTCTGCCTGCGTTGCCTGCTGTATCCTGCCTGCTATCTGCATCCTGCTGCTGGACTACAGGACACCTCCTTGTCACCTGCTGTATCCTGCCTGCTGTCTGCACCCCGCTACTGGGCTACAAGATTTTTGGGCACAGTGAGACTGCAACTATGGGCACTATGAGGCTGCGATATTGGGCACAGTGAGGCTGCATTGATGGGCACAGTGAGGCTGCGATTATGGGCACAGTGAGGCTGCGATTATGAGTACAGTGAGGCTGCATTGATGGGCACAGTGAGGATGCATTGATGGGCAAAGTAAGGGTGCAAATACTGGCACAGTGAGGCTGGGATTATGGGCACAGTGAGGCTGCATTGATGCGCACAGTGAGGCTGTGATTATGGGCACAGCAAGGCTGCAATTATGGGCACAGTGAGGCTGCAATTATGGGCACAGTGAGGCTGCACTGATGGGCCCAGTAAAGCTATGATTATGGGCACAGTGAGGCTGTGATTATGGGCACAGTAAGGCTGCATTGATGGGCACAGTGAGGCTGCATTGATGGGCACAGTGAGGCTGCAATTATGGGCACAGTGAGGCTGCATTGATGGGCACAGTAAGCCTGCGGTTATAGACACAGTGAGGCTGCATTGATGGGCACAGTGAGGCTGCGATTTCTGGGCAGAGTGAGGCTGCAGTGATGGGCACAATGAGGCTGTGATTATGGGCACAGTAAGGCTGCGATTATGGGCACAGTAGTAGGCTGCATTTGATGGGCACTGGTGAGACTGCATTGATCTCTTGTATCATGTCTGCAGTCTCTGATCATCTCCTGTATCATGTCTGCAGTCTCTGACGATCTCCTGTATCATGTCTATAGTCTCTGACCATCTCCTGTATCATGTCTGCAGTCTCTGATCATCTCCTGTACTTTGTCTGCCATCTCTGACCGTCTCCTGTATCATGTCTGCAGTCTCTGATCATCTCCTGTATCATGTCTGCAGTCTCTGACCATCATCTGTACTATGTCTGCAGTCTCTGACCATCTCATGTACTAGGTCTACAGTCTCTGACCATCTCCTGTACTATGTCTGCAGTCTCCGACCATCTTCGGTATGATGTCCTCAGTCTCTAACCATCTCCTGCATCATGACCGCAGCCTCTAACCATCTCTTATATCATGTCTGCAGTCTCTGAGGGGGGAGAGTGAAGAGGAGTCAAGAGTGGGAGTTCTGCCAGGATGGGGGTCATGGGAGAAGTCAGACGTGTGTGAACTGTAGAGAGGAGACTACAGAATAAAACCCAGAGCCACCAAGCTGGAGCCGGCTGACTGAGCCCTGCATGGTGCACCTAAGAGGAGGTCAGTGACAGCGCCGCCAGGCCAGTCTAAGGGGGGGGGTCACTGTTGTAAGGGGGCATGAATACAATAATGTAAGGGGGCACTGATATAAAGGTTTCCCCCTTCTGGTCACCAGAGCCCCCCCCCCCCTTTGATGATTGACTACTTTTACCACTTTTAACTGGAATTTGCTTTTGTGTTCTCTATATATAATACTCTCTTCAAATGTGCTTTAAAGTGCATGGTTTTCCCTTTTATGAATAAGAAAATAATGGTGTTATGATGTTGGGCTGGTATGACATTTTTTCCAGGGCTGGTTTTAAGTCCCCGTCCGGCCCTGCCTCCTTCTCTCCCTGTATGTGTCCATCCAGAATACCAGTGCGGGCATAAGGCAGCCCGTCCATCCTGGCAGTGCTCGGGGGGAGGGGCCGCTCCTCTTCCTGATACGAGTGGCCTTTTTGTTTTCTTTTCAGTGGCTGCTGATGTGCAGGGCCAGACTGGCCTACTGGGATACCAGGAAATTTCCCTGTAGGCCGCCTGCCCTGGGGCTGCTTTGATCTGTGGCTGCAGG
This sequence comes from Lithobates sylvaticus, assembly GCA_028564925.1. Lineage (NCBI taxonomy): Eukaryota > Metazoa > Chordata > Amphibia > Anura > Ranidae > Lithobates > Lithobates sylvaticus. Next base: position 314,757,799 of record CM053026.1, read on the forward strand.
CTGCAGCGCTCCCCTCCAGGCTCCCGCATCCTCCTCTTGTTTGTCACACACAGCGGGAGCCCTGTGTGTCACAAAGCTGGGTCTGTAATAAGGTCCCACCCCCCTAGATGGGCTTGTGTGATAGTAGATGGAACACTGATTGACATGTATCATAGGAGCCACAAGATGGTCTAGGAGGCGGGACTTTGTTACAGTGGCCACCCAGGAGATTCAAATCCAAGCTCCATGACAGCAGGAGATTGCAGCCGCTCTGTATGATCCAGGGACACTAGAAGGCTGAAATCGGTGGGCAGTGGTAGGCTGCATTTGGTGGGCACTGATAAACTGCATTTGGTGGGCATTGGTAGGCTGCCTATTATGTGCGCTGAAAAGGCTGCATTTGATGGGCGCTGAAAAGGCTGCATTTGATGGGCACTGGTAGGCTGCATTTGGTTGGCACTGGTAGGCTGCAATTGATGGGCACTGATGAGGCTGCATTTGATGCATTGATCTCTTGTATTATTTCCGCAGTCTCTGACCATGTCTTGTATCATGTCCACAAACTCTGACCCTCTTCTGTACTATGTCTGCAGTCTCTGACTGTCTCCTGTACTATGTCTGCAGTCTCTGACCATCCCCTGTATCATGTCTGCAGTCTCTGACCATCTCCTGTATCATGTCTGCAGTATGTCTGGTGGCTCTTTCTAACAGACTCTCTAAAAGAAGCCCTCTCTGTGTCCATCAGAGAGGCTCCCCTCCCGGTCCCAAAAGTACTCTGCTTCTCTTCCTGTATTTTGTTTATTGTTAATAGATCATGGGAGGATCCCAGGGTAACGAAGACTCCTTAGGGGAGCATCTCTGTGTTTAAGCCATTGCCATAAAAACATGTGTAAAGGGGAGGAGTTAGTAAGATGACCACGCTCATGTGGAGGCGCCATAAATATTTCTGTACCCAGGAGCCTGTAGACATGTGCAAAAGGAAAAAATTTGTTTAGTTTTGTTTCGTTTTAATTTGTTAATTAATTAATTTCGTTTAGTTAGATTCGTTAAATTTGTTAAATTCGTTTTCGGATTTCGTTTAGTTTTCGACCGATTTTCGAATTCGAAAATATTTTGCGACCCGACTTTGGGTACACGTATCTTGGGGTTACTTGGTGATAGAAACACCATTTGGATATGTTGTAGTGCTAGTTCTACTGTGTTTGCATACCAAATTTGGGGTTTCTAGCTACAAGTGGCCCCGAGATATGTGGCCCCAAAGTCGGGTCGAAAAATGTAATTCTCTGCTGCAGAAAAGTACTTGACATTTTGCGACCCGACTTTGGGGCCACGTATCTCGGGGCCACTTATAGCTAGAAATCCCAAATTTGGTATGCAAACACAGTAGAACTAGCACTACAACCTCTCCAAATTTCTATCACCAAGTAACCCCGAGATACGTGGACCCAAAGTCGGGTCACCAAAAATTTTCGAATTCGGTTGAAATAGTTTCAAATGCAGTTGAAAAAATGTCAAATGCAGTTGAAAAAATGTCAAATGCAGTTGAAAAAATGTCCAATGCAGTTGAAAAAATGTCAAATGCAGTTGAAAAAATTTCAAATCACGTTGATACTATTTCAAGCAGATTCAAAAATATTTTGCGACCCGACTTTGAAAAAAAAAAATGAAATTGATTCTAACAGTCTGCAGAAGATCTGCAAAAAAAAAAGAAGTGAAATGGCTGTTAATAGTCTACAGGAGATCTGCTATTAAATTATATATTTTTTTCTATTCTGTTCTAATCTTTTCTATTTGAATTATACATTTTGGAAGATGGTTATTTACTTATATACATCTGTCACATAAAAAAAAAAGATGTGAAATGGCTGTCACGGATGTCAATCGCAAGGCAAGTACATATGCTGTATGTCATTGTCCACTTGCCACAACACCTGCCACAAGCGCCAAGACACCTGCCATGAGTGCCACGTGACCGACCACAAGTGCCACGTGACCTGCCACGTGACCAAGTTGTGGATTGTCCACTTGCCATGTCACCTGCCACAAGTTATGGGGTTCCTAGCACCAAGTGACCCCCAGATATGGGGGATATGTCAAGTACTTTTCTACAGCAGAGAATTACATTTTGTGACCCGACTTTGGGGCCACGTATCTCGGGGCCACTTATAGCTAGAAACCCCAAATTTGGTATGCAAACACAGTAGAACTAGCACTACAATCTCTCCAAATTTCTATCACCAAGTAACCCCGAGATACGTGGACCCAAATTCGGGTCGCAAAATATTTTCGAATTCGGTTAAAATAATTTCAAATGCAGTTGAAAAAATTTCAAATGCAGTTGAAAAAATTTCAAATGCAGTTGAAAAAATTTCAAATGCAGTTGAAAAAATTTCAAATGCAGTTGAAATAATTTCAAATCATGTTGATACTATTTCAAGCGGATTCGAAAATATTTTGCGACCCAACTTTGAAAAAAAAAATGAAATTGATTCTAACAGTCTGCAGAAGATCTGCAAAAAAAAAAAAGAAGTGAAATGGCTGTTAATAGTCTACAGGAGATCTGCTAAAAAAAGAAATAGATGCTAATAGTCTGCAGGAGATCTGGTGAGAAAACGAAATAGATACTAATAGTCTGTAGTTGTAGTGCTAGTTCTACTGTGTTTGCATACCAAATTTGGGGTTTCTAGCTACAAATGGCCCCGAGATACGTGGCCCCAAAGTCGGGTCACAAAATGTAATTCTCTGCTGCAGAAAAGTACTTGACATATCGCCCCTATCTTGGGGTCACTTGGTGCTAGGAACCCCACAACTTGTGGCAGGTGACGTGGCAAGTGAACTATCCACAACTTGGTCACGTGGCCGGTCACGTGGCACCCGTGGCCGGTCACGTGCCACGCTTTGCCGGTCACGTGGCACGCATGGCCGGTCACGTGGCACTCGTGGCCAGTGTCGTGCCACTCGTGGCAGGTGTCGTGGCACTTGTGGCAAGTGATGTGGCAAGTGGACAATGACATACAGCATATGTACTTGCCTTGCGATCGACATCCGTGTTAGACGTGCAAAAGGAAAAAAAATTGTTTTGTTGTGTTTAATTAGTTAATTAATTCATTTTGTTTAGTTAGATTCGTTAAATTCGTTTTCGGATTTTGTTTCGTTTTTGACCGAATTCGAAAAATCAGTCGCATTTGAAATTATTTCAACTGGATTTGAAAATATTTCAACCGGATTTAAAAATATTTCTACTGGATTTGAAATTATTTCAACTGCATTAGAAACTATTTCAACCAGATTTGAAACAGTTTTCTAATGCAGTTGAAATATTTTCTAATGCAGTTGAAATATTTTCTAATGCAGTTGAAATAGTTTCTAATGCAGTTGAAATATTTTCAAATCTGGTTGAAATAGTTTCTAATGCAGTTGAAAAAGTTTCTAATGCAGTTGAAATAGTTTCTAATGCAGTTGAAATAATTTCAACCAGATTTGAAAATATTTCAACTGCATTAGAAACTATTTCAACTGCATTAGAAACTATTTCAACCAAATTCGAAAATATTTTGCGACCCGACTTTGGGTCCACGTATCTTGGGGTTACTTGGTGATATAAACCCCAAATTGTATTGAAGGTTGTAGTGCTAGTTCTACTGTGTTTGCATACCAAATTTGGGGTTTCTAGCTATAAGTGGCCCCGAGATACGTGGCCCCAAAGTCGGGTCACAAAATGTAATTCTCTGCTGTAGAAAAGTACTTGACATATCCCCCATATCTGGGGGTCACTTGGTGCTAGGAACCCCATAACTTGTGGCAGGTGACATGGCAAGTAGACAATCCACAACTTGGTCACGTGGCAGGTCACGTGGCACTTGTGGTCGGTCACGTGGCACTCATGGCAGGTGTCTTGGCACTTGTGGCAGGTGTTGTGGCAAGTGGACAATGACATACAGCATATGTACTTGCCTTGCGATCGACATCCGTGACAGCCATTTCACATCTTTTTTTTTTATGTGACAGATGTATATAAGTAAATAACCATCTTCCAAAATTTATAATTCAAATAGAAAAGATTAGAACAGAATAGAAAAAAATATATAATTTGATAGCAGATCTCCTGTAGACTATTAACAGCCATTTCACTTCTTTTTTTTTTGCAGATCTTCTGCAGACTGTTAGGCCCCTTTCACACTGGGGCGGTGCGGGGCGGCGACGGTAAAGCAGCGCTATATTTAGCGCTGCTTTACCATCGTTTTACCCGCGGTATGCGGCCGCTAGCGGGGTGGTTTAAACCCCCGCTCGCGGCCGCAAAAGGGTTAAAAACCTCCGCAAAGCGCCGCTGCAGCGGCGGTTTGCGGGCGGTATCCCCGCGGTTTCCCATTGATTTCAATGGGAAGGAGCGGTATAGGAGCGGTAAATACACCGCTCCTTCACCGCTCCAAAGATGCTGCTAGCAGGACTTTTGTTGCGGTCCTGCTAGCGCACCGCTCCACCGGCGGGCTTTCACACTGGAGTGAATGGGGCCGGTTTTTTCAGGCGGTATACAGGCGCTATTTTTAGCGCTGTACCGCCTGAAAACCGCCCCAGTGTGAAAGGGGCCTTAGAATCAATTTCATTTTTTTTTTTTCAAAGTCGGGTCGCAAAATATTTTCGAATCCGCTTGAAATAGTATCAACATGATTTGAAATTTTTTCAACTGCATTTGAAATTTTTTCAACTGCATTTGAAATTATTTCAACTGCATTTGAAATTATTTCAACTGCATTTGAAATTATTTCAACTGCATTTGAAATTATTTCAACTGCATTTGAAATTATTTCAACTGCATTTGAAATTATTTCAACTGCATTTGAAATTATTTCAACTGCATTTGAAATTATTTCAACTGCATTTGAAATTATTTCAACCGAATTCGAAAATATTTTGCGACCCGACTTTGGGTCCACGTATCTCGGGGTTTACTTGGTGATAGAAATTTGGAGAGGTTGTAGTGCTAGTCCTACTGTGTTTGTATACCAAATTTGGGGTTTCTAGCTATAAGTGGCCCCGAGATACGTGACCCCAAAATCGGGTCACAAAATGTCAAGCACTTTTCTGCAGCAGAGAATGACATTTTTCGACCCGACTTTGGGGCCACATATCTCGGGGCCACTTGTAGCTAGAAACCCCAAATTTGGTATGCAAACACAGTAGAACTAGCACTACAACATATCCAAATGGTGTTTCTATCACCAAGTAACCCCGAGATACGTGTACCCAAAGTCGGGTCGCAAAATATTTTCGAATTCGAAAATCGGTTTCTATCACTAAGTGACCCTGAGATATTTCGAATTTCGTCCGCGATTTTTCGATTCGAAAAAAAATTCGGATTCGGTTAAATTCGTTAGTATTGTAATTCGGTAATTCGGATGCATCCGAATGTCCGAATAATGAAAAATTTGTCCGAATTTCGATTCGGAACATAACGAAATGCACATGTCTAGGAGCCTGTGACCCTGGGATCAGCCCTGAGTGTACATATGTTAAGTATTAGGTAGTATTACCCCTTATGACCACACAGCAGAGGCAATGCTAGGGGGTGGCTATTGGGGCTATTGCCCCAAATCTGGGGCCCATAGCCCAGAGTCTCTGGCCACAGGGTCCCTGCCTAACCAGCGGGTTAAGGCTGCTGCAGCGGGCGGGCTGGCTGCATGAGGGAGGCGGAGGAGAGGAGAGAAGCGAGCTGGCAGATGAGCAGAGATGATATCTCTCCCCGCCTGCTCCACATCACTGCTCTTCATAACCAGGCCTCTTCAATTTGCGAGTGAGGTACGGCGACCAGCAGAGAGATTACATTATCTCTCACTGCCCGCCACACATCATCGCTCTTCCACCCCCACAGCACAGTGGAGTGGAGGTCACGTCCTTCCTCTCATTATGGAGCTCCACTTTGCAGCCAGACCCCCTTGCTTCAATGTCGGAGGTGCGGCGGGGAGCAGCAAGATGACATAATCTCTTACTGCCTGCCCTGCATCACCACTATCCTGCTCTCACTAAATGGACCAGTGCTGTCAGCCTGCCACTAATGCAGTGTCATTGCACATTTGGTGGCACTGGCTGGCATGGCAAGTGACAATCCACATTAGTTGGCAAGTGACAACACACATCTGGTGGCTGGTGATGTGGCAAGTAACAATCTGCAAATGGTGGCAAGTGGCAATCTGCAAATGGTGGCAGGAGAGGTGGCTAGTGACAATCTGTAAATGGTGGTAGGAGACGTGGCAAGTGACAATCTGCAAATGGTGGCAGGAGACGTGGCAATCTGCAAATGGTGGCAGGTGATGTGGCAAGTGGCAATCTGCAAATGGTGGCAGGTGATGTGGCAAGTGACAATCCACATCTGCTGCCAGGTGACAGTGGCAGGTGACAATCCACATCTGGTGGCATGCAAAAAGGTTGGTGACCACTGCTATGGGCTCTAGCCCCAGATCTTTTGCAGACCTAGCAATGCCCCTGCCACGCAGAGAAAGGAACAAAGTGAGGTTTCAAAAAAAGGAATGTTTCAGGGTGCAAGAACCCTTCTCCAACAGAGACCCCCAGGTCTTTCCTTTGCGTATATTAGCATAAAAAAAATGGAATGCATTTATTGTCCGCTAGTCCATTGCTTCTCATTTAACTGTATTTTTAATGAATAGGGGGGACTTGATTATCAGCACCCAAATTTTTGTTTCACTATATTGCTCTTATATACTGTATTGTAGGTATGCAGTTGCTGTATTAATTTAGTCCCGGTTTACAAATATGCAATGCGGGAAACAGTGCGATTCCAGTGCGGGTTCCCGCATCTCACCAGCAGTTCACACTGACATCTGCGAACTGCTGCGGGTGTCAATGCAAAGTTAATGATACCCCAAGATCGGTTCGCAGATTGCAGTGCAAACTGCCGAATGGTGCAGGAATCGGATCGCATGGGTGTGAACTCCCATGCAATCCGATTCCAGTGAGGACTAAAAAAAGGGCCCTGCAACATTTTGGTGTGAATGCGATGCAAATTCAGCCATACAATTTGACCACATAGCATGTGACCAGCACAGCAGTACGGTGCGAATTACATGTGATGTCTAAAATCCCACTAGTGTGAACCCAGCCTTACTGTACCTACAGTATTAGTGTATAACATGTCCATTACTGTTTTAACAGATTGCTCCATTGACTTCAGTGGGGTTCAAATTCAACACCCAAACTTTAGCAATGTACACTGAACCTGCCTAAAACTGGGTATGTTTGGCTCATCCCTATTTTCTAATGTTTATGTTGTGCTTTTTTGCTGTTGTTATCATAATTTGTTTGTTACCAGGTGTATTTGCATTGTTTTACCTTGTTTCCCTTTGTGGGTCCTACTTCCAGCTTTTTCCTTCCCCCATACACCCTAGTTCGTTAATCTATTTGTGTTTATGGTTCTCTATAGGGTATTCCTGTTTTCCTTATGTATTTGATGTCCCCAACTACTTTCATAGAAATGTATTTCTCTGTGTTGGCTGATCATCTTCTCAATGCCATCTCACCTTGACTGGCATGCAGAGTTTACCTGGTTGCTGGGTAGCATCAGTGTCAACAGACCCGCCTACTCAAAGACTTGAAGAGTGACTATGATCAACAAATACATATCCAATGAAAACAAAAAGAGTCATGTAACTGAATAATTGTAACAAGCATAAGCTAGCAAATCAGGTGTACAAAGCTAAACAATTTCACCCCATTGCTATCTTGACGTGGAGGGATTCATTGTATAATGAGGAGAGGGTATGTAAGGTCTGTGTGATTGGTTACTAAAACAGTCTTTGAGGTATGAGGAAAGGGTGACATCCTCGTAAATACTGTAAACATGTACTATTATTTTATAAGAGTAATGTAGAATAAGGTTATGAAATTGTTTTGCTTATGCCAGGGCTCTTAACTTATCTGTGCCCATGTAAACAATCCATGGGATTCATTTGTCCCAAACGGTTTTATATGTGTCGTTCTGGAAAACAATACCAGTAGGATAGTAATTTAAAATTATTTTCTTGTCAGGCTGTCCATGCGTAGTTGAGATGAGATTGTATGTGGTAACCAGAGACGGAAGGTTGACAGAATTAGGAATGTGTCTCTTTCTAATAACACTAGGGATAAGCCAACTGTTTGGTCTGCACTGGCTGCTTGGCCATTCGAATGATGTCACCACCACCCCCGCCCCTTCACTTACTGTATGTAGCAGATGACAGCAAATGACAGTTTGGGGAGATGCTATTCAGCTATGAGTACCGTCATGATGGTGTGCGCCAGGTCGTTGGGTTATTTTTTCCAGCGAGTAGGTGGGCATCATGATTGATGAGTTTTGTTTTTTATAAAAGGACTTGTCAAACATTTGGGTGTGTTTATTTCTAGGTTACAATTATTTTTTGTGAATGAGTACCCCATACACATTCACATGGTGGGTGGTATCTGGGACCCCCTTTATTATTAAATGGTAAGCCCCCTGCATGCAGACCCCCACAACCACCAGTCAGAGTTGTGGGGAAGAAGCCCTTGTCCTCATCAAATTGAAAACAAAGTGCTTTGCCAGGCAAGGCACCCCCCCCCCCCCCCCTATGTTGTGGACATGGGACCTGATATGGTTCAGGGGGGTAGGGGTGCATAATTATCCCTCCTTTTTTTGACCAGTCAGGTTGAAAACTTGGATTAAGGGCTTGGAATAGGTTTTTAGGGAGACGTCACACTTTTTTTATTTACATACTATATTCATTTTATTTGAGGTAACCCCTAAATATTTGAGGCATGGTCAGCGATTAGATATAGTAGAACAAACCTCAGATTTACAGTGAGGGTCTAATAATAAGTCTTCGTAAGTCTAATAACAAGTCTGCTCAAAGAGCATTTAGTGGTGTCTGGGAGTTGTAATGACAGACATATGGGGGTCATATGACCATATTTGGGATATTTGGGACCCAATGTTAGTGTTGGGTGCCCATGAAAAAATGATTTATTGTCGCATGCCAGACAAGTAAAACAGGACCAAAGTTAAGTCTACATCGGGTAAGATATATGTCCATTATCATATCGCAATACAGTGCATTGCACTCCTGTGTATCAACTACGGACGAACCATACTTTGTTGCACGAATATAAATTAACAGATCAACATGAAAACTGAAACATTTGTCATTATAACAATCTTTCTCTATAATTGGCTCACAAATTGGTTCTGACACTCTCTGGGCCCGAGGTTGTCAGCAGCAGCTTGGTCCCACGATTGGGAGCTTGCACAGGAGCATGCTGACACAATGAAGAAAATATTGAATTTACTGTTCTCCCAGCACATGGTACTCCCTCTACTGTAGTTGGACATGATATTACAGTTTCAACGTTTCTTCCAAAAAATAAACAAATTATAGAGTCAAATAAGCAAGTGTTATAACACTTCCAAAATCTCTGCCAGGATTTCCAGAATCCCTGCTAATACTTCCAATGGTACATACAGAATCCCTGCCAGGACTTTAAATGGTACTTCCCAATCCCTAGTTACTCTCCCATCACCAGCCTGGTTGACTGCCTCCTCGTTGTCGATCTGGACTGTCTGACTTCTCTCTGGTCACTGCCTCCAAAGACCCCATCATTGTATTGTCGATTGTATCCCATGTAAAATGTTCAATAAAGTCTTATTCTTTCAAAAAAAAACAGAGGAACACGACAGCAGAGAGAAATCACACCCAGTGCTTTGGCGAGAGGCAAATAAAAACGATAGTAATATGTGCTTTTTTTATATTATATTACATGTCTGAGGTTTACGGCCACTTTAAGCTCAGTCTATATGAAGAGATTGGACTGAAACTCAAAGTCCGGCCTTTTAGTGACAAAAGAAGGAACTTTTCTGTGAAGTTTGAACAGTCTGAACTTTTGACAGTGAGTAAGTAAAGGAGAACTAAACCCTCCTAACCTTTACAGCTATGGAAGCTGGTATCTTAAACTCTGTTTGCATTTGCCATGGTACTGCACCAGCTATTACAGTTCCATTGAGAGCTTACATAAGTGCACTAGTAACGGTAACAGTTACCATTCAAGACAGCAGAGCTTGCCCTTAATTCAGATCTTAACCCTCACCTTTCCAGCGACTGCACTTGCAGTTCCATCTAAATTTTCCAAAAGATCCAAAAGGCTATCATTTGGACCCTGCATTTTCCAAGCAGATCACCAATGTTGTCTAACGCTTTTTTTGCCACTACTGGATGTATGTATACACTATATATGTATCGATATGTTGCACCAACACTTTTTAGAAGTGTGCATAATTTTGGTCAGTTTTTTTCACAATTCTGAGTTCAGGGTGTTAATTGTTTCACATTTTAACGTTTACAGCATTAATATTCACACAATCACAATTTAGGCTACTAAATATATACCTGGCTCCAGCTGGGCGCATCAGCCTGCTCCAAGGTGGAGGGGTCTTCTCCTTCCGTGGAAGCCTCAGCTGGGGTGGAGGGAAGAGTGGAGGGAAGAGTGGAGGGAAGGGTGGAGGGAAGAGTCGACAGTGATTGCCTGGGTTCCATCTGGTCACCTATAAAAGTCAGTTGGTTGTATTACCACAGCTTGGGTACATAAACATTCTCTGCTGCTGCTCCTGATCTGACTGATTCCTCAATCTTCTTGCGCTCCCGCTTGTACATGTGCCTTAAACTTGCAATTCTGGCTTCCACAAACTTGGTGTTTGCGTTGGGGACTTTAGTCTTCACAAAAGCCACAAGTGGCCCCAGTGTTGCCTTCCGGACATCCCTATTGCCATATAAAGGGTTCTTGAGCTGCACAGGTTGGTATTTTTTCTGTACAGGGCAATGAATTCGGACATGAACTGCTGGTCCTTGAATGGATTCAACTGGGGTGATGACATGTTTGTTTCTGTTTTGTTTAGTAATGGCAATACAAAAGACCAAAAACACAAATGTTACTTAAAACGCACAACCAGTTTTTCTTAACAAACATTACACAACACACCCACACACAGGCAGCAACCCCTACACACAGGCAGCAACACATCCACACAGGCAGCAACCCCTACACACAGGCAGCAACACATCCACACAGGCAGCAACCCTACACACAGGCAGCAACCCCTACACACAGGCAGCAACACCATGTCTTAATGTAATTACCATTCGTCCGTGAAACTTGCGCAGATTTAATTACCATTCGTCCGTGAAACTTGCGCAGATTTAATTACCATTCGTCCGTGAAACTTGCGCAGATTTAATTACCATTCGTCCGTGAAACTTGCGCAGATTTAATTACCATTCGTCGTGAAACTTGCGCAGATGTTATTACCATTTCGTACCTGAAACTTGCGCAGATGTAATTACCATTCGTACCTGAAACTTGCGCAGATGTAATTACCATTCGTACCTGAAACTTGCGCAGATGTAATTACCATTCGTACGTGAAACTTGCGCTGTCTTAAGCCCGCGCGTGGATGTGGCGGAACAGGTCGTTGAAGTCGATCAAATCTGCACCCCACCAAGTGAGTGTCTCAGAACACAGATTGAGGTAATAAATTAAGGTCTGCATGTTTTTGACACTTTTTTTCTTGTGTTTTATCTACCCAACTTTTAGGTGATGCTGATATTTTTATTAAATTGTGTGACTTGTAGTAATATTATACTCTTATGCCGCGTACACACGATCAGACTTTTTGACGGACTAGGTCCAACAGTCTTTCCGACGGACTTTGCAGCGGAGGCCTGCCGGACTTTCAAACGAACGGACTTGCCCACACACGATCACTCCGATAAGTCCGATGGATTCGAACGTGATCACGTACGACCAGACTAGAATAAGGAAATTCATAGCCAATAGCTGCCCTAGCGTCGTTTTTTGTCCGTCGGACTAGCACACAGACGACCGGATTTATCGACCGGCTCGAGTCCATCGGAAAGATTTGAAACATGTTTTATTTCTAGGTCCGTCTGACTTTTGGGAAAGAAAAGTCCGCTGGAGCCCACGCATGATCGAACCTAGTCCGTCGAAAAGTCTGAAGCGTTTTTTAGCTTAATGCATTGAGCACAATAAAATAAACATTCTCTAGTAAACTATTAAATTAAAATTCTTATGCCAGCACTTTCAGTTTATTTTACATGCTGCCGAGTCCTGTTCTCAGTGCTGCTTCCCTGAACTTCCAGTCCTCACAGGAAAGAATTGAATAGTGGAAAGTGCTGTCTCCAGACAGTCTGTAAAGTTGGCCATAGATGGGCAGAATTCAGGGCTGGACTGGGACAAAAATGTGGCCCTGGACTTCATCCAGACTGGCCCACTTTAATTTTGAGTGTCCCCATCAGCACCCCCCTTACATCAGTGTGTCCCCAACAGCGTCCCCCTTACATCAGAGTGTCCCCTATCAGCACCCCCCTTACATCAGAGTGTCCCCAACAGCGTCCCCCTTACATCAGAGTGTCCCCATCAGCAGCCCCTTCACATCAGTGTCCCCATCAGCGCCTCCTTACATCAGTGTCCCCAACAGCACCCCCCTTCACAGAGTGTCCCCATCAGCACCCCCTTCACATCAGAGTGTCCCCATCAGAACCCCCCTTCACAGAGTGTCCCCATCAGCACCCCCTTCACATCAGAGTGTCCCCATCAGCACCCCCTTCACATCAGTGTCCCCATCAGCACCCCCTTACATCAGAGTGTCCCCAACAGCACCCCCTTCACATCAGAGTGTCCCCCATCAGCACCACCTTACATCAGAGTGTCCCCATCAGCACCCCCCTTCACATTAGTGTCCCCCATCAGCACCCCCTTACATCAAAGTGTCCCCAGCAGTACCCCTACACATCAGAGTGTCCCCCATCAGCACCCCCTTCACATCAGAGTGTCCCCTCTCTCATGTATACTCACAGCTCTGAAGGCACCTTCTCGTTCCCGTAAGGGGCGAGAGGAAGGAAAGTCTGACAGCTGTCTATCTCCCCCTGCAGGCTGGAGGGAGCAGAAAGCCTAATCCTCAAATTGCGATCACTCACTGTCAGTGAGGAGCGGCTCCAGGACTGCCCCTGACCGGCCCACTGAGCCATCGGCCCACCGGTAAACTCCCGGTAGTCCCGATAACCAGTACATGTCTGGTAGAATTTCAAATGAAAATTCTTAGGAAAAGAATGTTCTAAGAAAGTTTGTTCATTTTTCTAATCAGTAGTAGGTTAAATGAACATTTATTTTTGATTGCAGTGATTAGAAAATTTAAAGGAGCAGGATGGAAAATTTTTCTCAAGCAAACAAATTTCTAACAGTAAAAGAATATGCTATTGCACTGACTGGAACCCAACCGTCATTGAGCGGGGCACATAAAAGGGCTAGGAGAGTGGTAGGGAACACCAGGTAAAAATGGATGCAGCTCCTCTCAAACTAGGTCTTGAGATCCTAATGCAAATACTGTTTAAAAAACAAACATAAGAGGGCATCTCCATCTAGGTGTAGCAATTTATTAAAAAAGAATAAAAGACAATTAAAATGCACTCACTAGATAAAAGTAGATCAATGCTTGTCATAAACCCATATAGAGCTCCATAGGATCATCGTGAGGCTGCAGAGCTCAGCAGACATGTGGCTGGTTGAAGCAGAGTTCTTGAAGGAAGGGCAGCTGTCAGACTTGCGGCTGGAACACAAGCATCAGCAGCTTCCAGAAGTGGCAAGATGGCTACGCGTGAAGACAGGAAGTGGAGGGGATGTGGCTACATGTTTCAGGGCAGACAGGAGGGCCCCTTTATCAAACCGTAGGAACAAATTTCGAACAGTGTATGCGGTTTTCGATGAAGTCCATTCATTCTGAAATCAAAAAATCAAACGTTAAAAACAAAATGTTTCAAATGACTTGTTTTAAGAATTTTTGTGCAAATTTTTCTAGGACTCGTCCTATGAATTTAATTTAAAAATATATCCATCTATGACCAGATTTAGCTTGGAAAGGGGGGGGGGGCAGGAAGGAGCAGGGAGCGCCTTAGCATCCTATGCTACAACGCTGTGTGTTTCCATTGATGTATGCAGTGTAGGGCGAAAGAACTTCAATCCTTATTTGGACAAACCATCCTGAAACTGTCAGGGCTGGGCTCAGCCCTTCCTTCTCTGAGCTGGCCGCTCAGCTGTCGCTAATTGCCAGCTCCTATCTCTTCACAGTTACTCAGCTGTTGATGATATCCTGCTAGTCAGTCCTGCCTACTTAAAGTGAAAGTAAACCCTCAAGTTACACTTTAGCTCATTGCAATCTACATTGATAAGGCTACTGATCAGTGCCTGTCAAACTTCACTTACTGTTACAGTATTCTAACAATTCGTCCTGCAATGTTTGATGACGTCAGCGGCGCATGCGCAGTCCGTCCTTTAATTCACGGCCTGCAATATATGCCGATTCTGTATTAGCATGACGGCTCATTTATTTTCCCTATAAACAGCATAGCATGGAAGCCTCGCGATAGTGTGCCTTCCTCCTCAGCTTCCTGGTTCTTCCCTTGTGACTGTATGAAACGTCACACAGGGGGAGGGAACCAGGGCATCACAGAGACGTCCATACATATTGGCCGATATGAACGGCGAAGCTCAGTTGGCGTAGTAACGGCGATCGAGATAGAGGCTTGGATTACACGCGTTTGCGCATGTGCGAGATTTCTGCAGGGGAACAAAGGAAGGGCAGAAATGACGTCCGTACAAGACACAGCAAACATTAGTTAAGATGGAGCTGATGATTCCCGGAAGAATATATTCTTTATCAAAGTAAAGAACGGTCATTGCGGAGCAGTTTTTGATTACATTTTAATGTGCAAGGTAGGTAACTACTAGTTCGATAATAATATTTAAAAAAAAAGAAAAAAAAAAAAAACGGGTTTACTTCCTCTTTAAGCCGCCCAGTCCAGAGGAGCTCTGCCGTCACCTTGGTCAAACATCACAGAAACTATCTCCTGCTATCCTGTTCTAGACTTGCTTTGCTGACATCCCTTCTGGCTCGAGATCCTGCTTGCTGTTGCACTACATTGATCCCTGACTTCTGGCTTGGCTGTCTATCCGTTCTGTTCTTTTTACTTGTATTATTAAACAAGTGTGATTTAACTGTACTTCTGTCTTTGCCTGATTTAATGTTTTCTGACAGAAACAGGAGACCTGGGGCAGTGGTCATGGCACCAGCTTAAACTGGAGCACAGGCAAGAACTAAAAGACAAACAAGCTGCATACTCTGTAAATGATTAAATTAGCTGCTGAAAGTGCTTTAAAGATTAAGGTTTTATTATCACTTTAAGTAATTAAGCCAGGATCAGACTGACATCCCCAGAACCTGCACCTGTAACAACAGCTGTGCAATGGCAGTTCCTATATTTTCTGTCCTCGCAGGTTCCCTTAATTACTAGGGAACAAGTGATACACTGCTAAATCATTTTGCTTAGTACTATGGCATACCATAGCAAGGGAAGGAAGACAAAGAATATCAGTGGGTCACATGAGAGCTGTCTTCCCCACGCAGCAATGGATCTTGAGGGCAACTTTGTGACAACCTATTACTGAAATAGAAAGAAGTAATTTGCTTTAAAGGTTTTATGTTTATCCAAAGTATAACAAGGTATGGAAGTCTTCTGTTAGATTTGTAAGTTCGATTTTACTTTCATAAAAGTTCAAGCACAGTGTTTCAATATGTGGTTACAGGTCATTGAGAAAGAATTCCAGAGAGATCATGAAATTCAGTACTGTGTGCTAAAATGCTACATTATTAGAACATTTCAGTCTCAAAGAGATTGCTATTGTTCCAGGTCTTGGACAGTGGATCGTGCAGCTGTTTGCACTCTTCTTTCTATTACAGCCTGCTGTAAAATGTTTGATTTTACAGAGCCAAAATATCACGCTATTTAATTAATTACTATGACCTCATTTAAACATGTTTTTGTCAAGGTAGAAAAAATGTAAATGGTTGGTTTCATTTTATGCACCTATTGCCAAACTCAAAAAAAAATAAAAATCCTAAGCTTCTTGCTTCTTCTAAAATAGTAGATATATCAACAAAAGCAGCCATGCTGACAATTTAACATTTATCATTCCACCATATTGAAAAGTGATTATGGATGCTCATATAAATAATATGTACATAGCTTTAGTACTGTCTTGTACACATTTAAGTACTGCCTGTGTAAAGATAGCACTAAGATTTTCATATACTGGTGTTAATGGTAAGTAATATTAATGATATTATATATGGGTATACCTATTGACAAATAGTTTGTGTTTAGTTTTCAAGTTAGGAAAGATTAGAACGCCTGTCAGGTTTTACTGCTGTTTGGGGCTTATATAGGGGAATGCTAGAAACCTTGTCAGCGTTTTATTATTGTCTGTTGCAGACTACCTTTCCCTTTCTGTCTGGTTAAAGGTGTGGAAAAATCTCACGAATGGAGCCCCAGATAGCAGTTAAGCCTAAAAGAAATTCTAATCTTTAATCTTTCCTTAAAACAGAAATCCATAAAAAAAAAAAAAAAATGTATTCTCCCGTGCAGTGGGGCTCTGCCTGCACTGCATGGGTTCACTGCTCATTTAGTCTAGGGGTGCAAGGGAAAGCTGTACTTACCCGGTCCTTCAATCCTCCGGAAACCACGCTCCCCACGTCCAGCAGTGGACTGTTCCTGCCGTCCTCACATCCAGAGCCAGTCTATGGGCGTGATGACGCCAGGAAGAGTCCATTCACAAGACTGCTAGGGTGGTCGGCGGATCTGCGAATTAGGTGAGTATATCTCCGCTCTGCAATCCCCTAGACAAAAACGAGCAGTTAACCCATGCAGTCTGGGCACAGCCCCACTGCACAGGAAAATAAAAATATTTCTTCTTTAAGCCTAGTACAGAAAATCAGGCAAAAAATACCGCTTTCAAAGCAATTGTACGATAATCTGATCGTTTGAACGCAGCTTTCCAGAGCAGATCACAACAGTTCATTCCAAATTTTTCGAAGGGACAAACATGAACATTTTTTTTGTACGCTGCCAGAACTTAGGAATAGCACAGTATTTGTCACCAAAAAATTGCAAGATCAAGATCACGCATGCTTAAAATGAAAGAATAAATTACAACACATTAAATCACTTCTGAAGTTGTATTCTGTTTGAGAATTTTCATAACTTTAGTAACCTCTTCATTTTCAATCTTTAGCATGCAAAAATCATTGTCTAATATTCTCATCGTGTGTACGAGCCAATAATCTGTCTAAAACTAAAAATTGACTGGTTAAACCCACCAGTGTTTTTAAAAAAAAAAAACACTGGTTATTCTTTGTACCGGCTTTAATCCCTCGTCTTCCAAGGTACATTGATAATTGTCCTGGTAGGCAAAGGGAATGGAGTTTTAAAGCATTCTCACAGCTGCTGCTGCGGCCATAAGGTTGGAATTGCATTTTTTAGCCAGCTCTCTGCTGTCATGTAAAAGTTAGGGATGAGCCCGATGTTTGAGTCGAACGTAAGTTCGACTCAAACATCGGGCGTTCGCCTATTTGCTGAACAGCGAACATTATGTGCTGTTCGCTGCAAATTCGTAAGCCGCAGAACCTTGTTAAAGTCTATGGGACACTAACATGAAAAATCAAAAAGTGCTAATTTTAAAAGCTTAAAAGTGTTTGGGGACCCGGGTCCTGCCCCAGGGGACAGGTATCAATGCAAAATGTTTTTTTAACCACTTGCCGCCCGCCTAATTTCAAAAGACGTCGGCAAAGTGGTTGTAAAATCCTGATAGGACTTCATATGACGTCCTCAGGATTTTGAGCCGGCGATCGTTGTTGGGGGGTGTCAGTCTGATACCCCGCAACTACGATCTTGGTAAAGAGTCTCCTTCGGCTGATCACAGGGTAAATAGGAAGAGCCGGTAATCGCCTTTTCCTCACTCGCGTCTGTCAGATGCGAGTAGAGCAGAGCCGATCGGCTGCTCCTCTGACAGGGGGGGTCTGTGCTGATCGATTATCAGCGCAGCCCCCCTGAGGATGCCCACACTGGACCACCAGGGACGCCACCAGACCACCAGGGATGCCCATCACAAGGTATGCCACCCTAGACCACCAGGGATGACACACAGTGCCCACAATGGATGCCAATCAGTGCCCACAATGAATGCCAATCAGTGCCCACAATGGGCATCACTGATTGGCATGCATTATTGTTTGGCACTGATTGGCATCCATCAGTACAAAACAATGTTGCCTATCAGTGCCTATCCGTGCCACCTATCAGTACCCATCCGTGCCGCCTATCAGTGCCCATCCGTACCGCCTATCAGTGCCCATCTGTGCCACCTATCCATGCCCATCCGTGCCAGCTATCAGTGCCAATTTGTGCCACCTATCAGTGCCCATCCGTGTCGCCCATCCGTGTCGCCCATCAGTGCCGCCTATCAGTGCCGCCTATCAGTGCCCATCAATGCCACCTCAGTGCCACTTCATTGGTGCCACCTCACCAGTGCCCATCAGTGCCGCCTTATCAGTGCCCATCAGTGCAGCCCCATCAGTGCCCATCAGTGAAGGAGAAAACATACTTATTTACAAAGTTTTAAAACTGAAACAAAAAAAAAATTTTTTTTTTTTTTTTTAAATCTGTCTTTTTTTATTTGTTTAGCAAAAAATAAAAACCACATTGGTGATCAAATACCACCAAAAGAAAGCTCTATTTGTGAGAAAAAAATGATAAAAACTTAATTTGGGTACAGTGTTGTATGACCGCGCAATTGTCATTCAAAGTGTGAGAGCGCTGAAAGCTCAAAATTGGTCTGGGCAGGAAGGTGTTTAAGTGCCCTGTATTGAAGTGGTTAAAAAACGGCCGTTTTTTTGGGAGCAGTGATTTTAACAATGCTTAAAGTTAAACAATACAAATGAAATATTAATTTAAATATTGTGCCGGGGGGTGTCTATAGTATGCCTGTAAAGTGGTGCAGTTTTCCCATGTTTAGAACAGTACCACAGCAAAATGATATTTCTAAAGGAAAAAAAGCCATTTAAAACTGATCAAGGCTGTAATGAATTGTTGTTATAGCTAAAACTCAATGGAAAAAACAGCATGGACCCCCCCCCCCCCCTGTCCATTACCAGGCTCTTTGGGTCTGGTATGAATATAAAGGGGATAAAAAAAATGGCGTGGGGGTCCCCCCAAAATCTATACCAGACCCTTTAGGTCTGGTATGGATTTTAAGGGGAACACTGTGCCAAAATTTAAAAAAAATTGTCATAGGGGTCCCCCCCGAATCCATACCAGACCCTTATCCAAGCACACAACCTGGCAGGCTGCAGGAAAAGAGGAAGGCAAGAGAGCGGCCCCCCTCCTGAAACATATCAGGCCACATGCACTCAATAAAAAAAATGTCCCGTGATGTCCATTCTTTTTCAATTTTTTCCCTTGTGAAAGTCACGTGACCTGTGATGACACGCGTCGGGAGGAGGAGCCCAAGTGACAGTGCTAAGCACAGCAAAGCACAGTGAGGAGGAAAGGGGCTGACAGCCCCCTATCTGAGCCTGACCATTAGCAGGATTTGAACGCGCAAACACCTACTGGGTACATGTGAGTTGTATAGCTGTAGGCAACCACCTAAAAGATCTTCTTTGTTTGATGGTTGAATAGAGCGCTGCGCAATGGTTTTTTGTTTGTGTCTTTTTCTCTTTTATATCATACCGGAGCAAGATATCAGGAGGAACCAAAAGGAAAAAAAGCCCTACATTCCCAGCATAAAGGGAAGTTTCTTTTTTTCTCTCTTTTTTTTTTTTCTCTAGCATTTCTAATTGTGTCCCGGATATCATTAGTGGATGTGAAGAGTTATTTCATTAATTATCTAACTCATTTAATGGACTGCTATCACCTATGGGATTAATGTAATATTTAACTACCCATTAATTCATCAATTAATTAGCTAATCCATCAGGTCAAGCCTGTATTGGCTTTTGGAATTTATATATCCCCATATGCATCACTGGCATAAACTGGATATTTCCTTTCTTTGACACATTATAACACATACTTGTTTTTAATCACATTTTGAAGCACTTTATTTATTTAAAACACATTGTATTTATTTTTAACACATTGTGTATTTACTTATTAAATTGGTTACAACCTCATTGTAACTTGAAGTTTATATATATATTTTTGTGCACCTGGGATTGTCACGCAAGCACTTATATATTTTATTATACCATGACATTTGTCTTTTAACCTCACCTGCTGATCTAAATAGACTAAGGTTGATATTGCGCACTATTTATACTCTAGTATTTATTTGCTTATTCTTTTAAGTGTAGGACACACTTTAATGGTGCAGCATATCATTTGGTCATCTTATCTATTTTATTTGGTTTTCTAAAACATTTTTAATATTTTTATTCTCCTATCAGCGCTTTAGTACTCACTTTGCACATTCATCTTCAATCACGTCGCCGACGAACCCCCAAAAAAATGCAACAGCTCCACCTCCATGGGAGGCTCCCGCCGAGTGACGCTTCTTCTCGCTTTGACAGCTGTTATATAGCTGAGGGCGGGGCCACTCGGTGACGTAAATGGGTAACCATGTCTTCCTCTGACGTCATGAGGCATCATAGGGGGGCGTGGTCACCCGTTTACATCACCAGGTGGCTCGCCCTCAGCTATATAACAGCTGTCACCGAGAATAAGCGTCACTCGGCAGGAGCCTCCCATAAAGGCAGAGCTGTTGTTTTTATTTTTTCAGTTCATTGGGCGGTATGATAGAAGATAAATGGACATCGTGGGACATTTTTATTTTTTTATTTCTTAACCCCTTTCAGACCGGACCAATTTGCAGCCAAAGGACCAGGCCCCTTTTTGCGATTCGGCACTGCGTCGCTTTAACA
Source organism: Lithobates sylvaticus (assembly GCA_028564925.1). NCBI lineage: Eukaryota > Metazoa > Chordata > Amphibia > Anura > Ranidae > Lithobates > Lithobates sylvaticus. The sequence goes on from CM053026.1 coordinate 314,778,620, forward strand.
GACAATTGCGCGGTCGTGTGACGTGGCTCCCAAACAAAATTGACGTCCTTTTTTTCCCACAAATAGAGCTTTCTTTTGTTGGTATTTGATCGCCCCTGCGGTTTTTATTTTTTGCGCTATAAACATAAAAGTGCGACAATTTTGAAAAAAAAAAAACGCATTATTTTTTATTTTTTGCTATAATAAATATCCCCCAAAAATATATAAAAAAAACGTTTTTTTTCCTCCAGTTTAGGCCGATACGTATTCTTCTACACATTTTTGGTTAAAAAAAAATCGCAATAAGCGATTATTGATTGGTTTGCGAAGAAGTTATAGCATTTACAAGATAGGGGATAGTTTTATAGCATTTTTATTAATATTTTTTTTTATTAGTAATGGCGGCGATCAGCGATTTTTATTGTGACTGCGACATTATGGCGGACACATCGGACATTTTTGACACATTTTTGGGACCATTGTCATTTATACAGCAATCAATGCTATTTAAATGCATTGATTCCTGTATAAATGACACTGGCAGTGAAGGGGTTAACCACAAGGGGGCAGTGTAGGGGTTAAGTATGCCTAGGGGTGTGTTTCTTACTGTGGAGGGGCATGGCTGTCAGCTAGTGAATGCTGATCTCTGCTCCAATCACAGGGAGCAGAGATCAGCGTCACTAGTTGCTAGGCAGAACGGGGAGATGCTGTCTATTTCCGCATCTCCCCATTCTGCCTTCCCTTGAGAAGATCGCGGGTGTCCCCGCGGTGATCGAGTCCGCGGGACCCGCGACCGGCCTCACGGGGGTCCCGGCCGGCGCGCTCCCAATGGCACGGACGGCATTAAGGAGGGACTTATATATACGCCCTCCTGCCTGTCCGTGCCATTCTGCCGACGTATATCGTTGTGCGCAGGTCGGGAACCGGTTAATAAAGGACAACTCATGTTGTGTGCTTGGATAAGGGTCTGGTATGGATTTTGGGGGGGGGGGGGGGGGGCCATGCCAATTTTTTTACATTTTGGCACAGGGTTCCCCTTAAAATCCATACCAGACCTAAAGGGCCTGGTAATGGACTGGGGGGAACCCATGCTGTTTTTTTCAATGAGTTTTATCTATATTGCCGGGACCTGACAATACATTACAGCCACGATCAGTTTTAAATGACTTTTTTTCCTTTAGAAATGTAATTTTGCTGTGGTATTATTCTAAACACGGGAAAAGTGTGCCACTTTACGGGCATGCTATAGACAACCCCAGGCATGATATTTAACCCCTTGCCAACCGCTGCACGCCGATATACGTCTGCACAATGGCAGCGGTGGGCAAATGGGTGTACCTGTACGCCCCCTTTAATTGGCAGGGCTAGCGGGCACGCACGCGCCGCGTACAGCATGACTGTGCCTGCGGGTCCTGTGGGCTCGATGTCCGTCGGTATCCCTCGATCATGTCACGGAGCCGGAGAATGGGGAGATGCCTATGTAAACAAGGCATTTCCCCGCTCTGCCTAGTGACATGACAGGGATCTACTGCTCCCTGTCATTGGGAGCAGTGATCGCTGTCATGTCAGTGGTAGCCCACCCCCCACAGTTAGAATTGCTCCATAGGACACACTTAACCCCTTGATCGCCCCCTAGTGTTTAACTCCTTCCCTGCCAGTGTCATTTACACAGTAATCAGTGCATTTTTATAGCACTGATCACTGTATAAATGACAATAGTGTCAAAAGTGTCCGCAATAATGTCGCAGTCATGATAAAAATCGCAGATCGCCAGCATTACTAAAAAAAAAAATTATTTATAATAAAAATGCCATAAAGTTATCCACTATTTTGTAGACGCTATAACTTTTGCGCTAACCAATCAATATACGCTTATTTTTTTACCAAAAATATGTAGAAGAATACATATCAGCCTAAACTGAGGAAATTCTTTATTTTTTTTATATTTTTGGGGGATATTTATTATAGCAAAAAGTAAAAAATTTTGCTTTTTTTTTCAAAATTGCTGCTCTTTTTTTGTTTATAGAGCAAAAAATAAAAACCGCAGAGGTGATCAAATACCAAAGGAAAGCTCTATTTCTGGGGAAAAAAAGGACATCAATTTTGTTTGGGTGCACTGTCGCACGGCCGAGAAATTGTCAGTTAAAGCGACGCAGTGCCGAATTGCAAAAAGTGCTCTGATCAGGAAGGGGGTAAAATCTTCTGGGGCTGAAGCGGTTAAAGGAATATTTATTTTTTATTGTTTCACCTTAAGCATTATTAAAATCACTGCTCCCGAAAAAACTTCAGTTTTTAAAACTTTTTTTGCATTGATACATGTCCCCTGGTGCAAGACACAGGTCCCCAAACACTTTTTATGGCAATAACTTGCATATAAGCCTTTAAAATTTGCATTTTTGATTTTTCATGTTCGTGTCCCATAGACTTTAACGGTGTTCGTGTGTTAGTCCGAATTTTTTGCCTGTTCGCAAGTTCTGGTGCAAACCGAACCCGGGGGGGGGGGGGGGTGTTCGACTCATCCTTAGTAAAAGTGATCCAGGCAGCTGTAGAGCTGCCCAATCACTTTTACAGTACACTGAAGTGCCACCTATCCCTCCCCAGTTTGGCCTCATTCTTCTCTTGGTTCTCCTGTTGAACGTAAAAAAACAATATAGACAGAAAGCTAACACTTTTCTGACCCTAACTTGAAGAATAGTTACACATTATACAACAACAAGCAACTGTTGAGAAAGTAAACACTTTAGCCAGAACTACCGAACACACAACATAGCATATAGAAGTCAGGTCTATGCAATGTCCTAAACATCACATACATCATATACAGAGCACAGTAGTCAGGACTATACATTGAACATCATAATGCACAGAATGCAGCGGTCAGGGAATGTCCTTACATTTCTGGTAAGTGAAAGGAAAAATGCCTTGGCATCAGTGGAAAAAAGAAATCCGGAGCAGTAGGAGTTAAAAATGCCTAGGCATCGCTGGGGTAAAAAATGCTCTGGCATCAGTGGCTCCTGGGAGAAAAAAAATGCCCTAATTTCAGTGGTCAGAAAAAAAAACTAAGATTGGTGGTTAGCTTGAGAATAAATGACTGGCATCAGTGACCGGAAGAAGAATGCCCTGACAATGGTGGTAATTAAGAAGAAAATTGCCCTGAAGAACATCAGAAAATCAGCTTTTTTTGTTTTTTTCTTTACAAAAGTAAAGTCTGTAAATCTCATTAGTCATATTGGTGAGAATTTCTACACTGAACACCAATGTAATGAGGGCATTTACACTGACCCCAATCTAACTGGGAATTCTACACTGACCACCAATGTAATGAAGTATTTATACTGACCAGCAATATAAAAGGCAGATGCCGGCCAGCATCCGGGCAGAATCACATTTCTACTGCGCGGTTCATCTGTGGTGACATTACAGATTGATGCTCATCTAGGCTATATTCATACAGTCCTATCCTTTACTAACCTTTCAATCAAGAGACGACGCCCTCCCTAATTAGGGAATCTAGTATTGAGTCAAGTGCTTTGCATCCTCCTGCTGTCCTAGATGGTTAACGTGGGCTTCTGATTGAAGAGATGAGACACTCAATGCTGCCTATATATAGACGTTGGCGTGTGAAGTCAATATTTATTGATTCCAATTAACTTTCACAATCCCTGGTCATGTCCAGGTGACTTTTTTCAAGATATTGTTTATCGTATTCTTTACTCCAAAAAACTCCTGATGAAGCTCTGAAGAGCGAAACATGTTGAGTGGTATAAAGAAAAACTGTCAAAATTAATTGTTTCAACATTTAAGCATTGACTGTCATGTTCGTGTTTCCACGTTTTGCGGAAACATATTTTAAATTTCTCTTATGAATTTGTACATCAATAAAAATATACTTTTATGGATATTATTTAATACCCATGTTCATTATTATCATCAATTGTTGTTTTTTGACACCTCTAAAGTCCCGGGGGGTTGGTGAACCCCAAGTCCTTTACTTGTTTCTTTATATTTAATTGGGATGTGGTGTTTTGTTTGACGTTCCTACCACTACCTCTATTGTTCTTCAATTTCTACAATGATGACCAATGTAAGATGGGAACCTATACTACTCACCAGTATAATTGGGGATTTATGCTTAGCACCAATGTAATGACCAAAAAACCCTCCTCAACATAACAGTGCAATAAACAGAAATGATTGCACTATTATTTTGGGATGGAATAAGACAAACATCAACTGTTATGCCGCGTACACACGAAGGGACTTTTCCCGGCGGACCTAAGTCCAGCGGACAATCCGCTGGACTTTCCAGCTGGGTCCGCTGGACTAAAAAGCAAACGGACTTGACCACACACGATCACGCAAAAAGTCTGACGGTTCACGCGATGACGTACAGCACGTACGACAGGACTAGAAAACGAAAAATACTAGAAAAATACTTGCTACTGAGCATGCGTCCTTTTTGGTCCGCCAGACCATACTACACACGGCCGGATTGTCCGCTGGACTGCCAAGTCCAGCGGATAATTTTAAAAACAAAACTTAAAACTTTAGTCCGCCGTACTTTGGCCAAAAAAAGTCCGCCGGCGCCCACACACGAGGGGATTATCCGCTCGACTTCGGTCCAGCGGATAATCCCGCGGGATAGTCCCTTCGTGTGTACGCGGCATTAGAAAGCCTTTTTTGGAAATGCAATTGTAATCAGTCAAATGTAAACCTGTTGCTGGGTTACAAATATACAAGTATTTCAATATTCCTAACAAGCAGTAAATGGACATTTAAACAAGCCCTCACCAGACTCCATAACTCCTTTCACTTCAAAATTCACAGCAGAAGCACTGAAATTCTCCTCTCAGAAAACCCGGCTCAACCTGATTCAGCCTTTCAGCAGTTAATCTGTGTCACAGATTTGACAGGACCAGGATTTACGTTTCAAAACTTCACCATTTGCTGGTGGAATTTGGTAAATAAATTTATTTGAAAAACCATCATGATGTTATATTATTTAGGGGTGACCTCCTCTGGGTAAGGGCTCTGTTCTTGCCTGTATGGGTAGAGGAGAAGGGACCTATCAAAGGGATGAATGGCTGGAATTCAAGAGAAAATACGTAGTCCTTGCCTTTAGTAGGAGAGCATTAGGGACTTCATTTAATGAAAATTTTAAATTTTATTGCCAAGAAATACATTCATTGCATTATACAAAATACAAAGCATATCATCTTTTTTAAAGTTCCAATATTAGCTTCAGAGTTTTGCTCATAGCTGCAAGAACTGGGGGTTTCCTGCAGTTTATCTAGATGACAGTTAATAATGTTTCAAGCCATATATTTTGTACCTTGCTTATCATGATTTGTTGAGTTCCTGCAAGATGATCTTACGTTTAGGCATTTAGGCACTGAATTTTGTTCAGAGTTTTATTCATTTCTTTTGACATTCATTGTTTTTTTACTTAGTTTGATTTAGCTTGATATATATTGTATATAGTTATATATATATATATATATATATATATATATATATATATATATATATATATATATATATATATATACACACACACACACAACACACACACACACACACACAAACACACAAACACATACTTTTTCAACTATGCCTTTTAATGAAAAACAGAGTTTACCCTCTCTAAAGATTAAATTATTCTTCTAATAATGACTGATGCCAAGAGACCACCCAGAGTGTTTACCGATTACACTATTATTTGCATCTTTGCCATCCACAAGATTTCAATAATATATTTTAATAAGCAAATGTAAAGTAAAGTGTGTTTAATCAAAAGGCAAAATACCTTTTGCAAACCACATATGGTTATTGGTATTTGTCTCCTATACTTGTAATATAAAATGTTTATAATAATATTAAGCAGCATTAACTGTTCTTGAAAACCTGGACACAATTATAAAATAAATTTTTACTGCATTCTGCGGTGGGATGCATTTTTATTGTGAGGAACTGTAAAAGTATACAAATGGTCATTCTTTAATAAGACAGTGTGCTATAACAACTTAAACGCCAATGAAAATAGCCTTTCATTATTTTGAAAGCTTTAAATTGATGCAAGATAAAGTATCATTGGTTGCTATATGGTATTGCACTGTGGACATTACAGATGTTTTTTGAACTGCTTTATTATTAAGCTAACAAGTTCTTTCATAAATATAATCCCATTTACCAGCCCATTGTGAGACAGTAAATTAAAAGATCTCAGAATCAGCATGGTCTGGACCCGAACTTCAATATGTCACAATTACAATGTGCTCACCTATCCCCCTAACACCATTCATACTTTAGATTAGTGTGGCACTCAGTCAGCATATACAGGAAAGTCTTACATCTTGAACTGTCCTTGTTGCTCTTTACACTGTTCATGGGACATGTAACAACTTCCCCTAATCTATCTAAAATAAATGTTAAAGGTTTTAGCTTTATATAAAGTTCTCCCTTCCCAGCTGCATATACACACCTTTCATTTGTCCTTCAGCCACCCACCTGTCCATTCAGTCAGAGAGAGAGAAGAGAGGAAGTCCTGTGTAAGCTCAAAGTAGGGACATAGAACTTAAACAGGGCTAAATACTCTATCTCTACCCCCATGGAACAGTTCTGGGTGCCTAAGCATCCAGTCACAAAAGACCAACTCAGTGACATGGTACAAGAGGAGTGTGTCAAGTGTTCCCCTACATGTGGCCAAATGGAGTAACAGGAGAGCAATGGAAAGGATGGTAAGTGCAGCCAGGGAAGGCAACCGTTTTGCATGGGCAAAACACACGTTCTCTTGAAGGATTTTTTATACAAAATATGAGCAAGGAAAATGAAGCAATGTTTGGTACCTGAAACATATACCAGACCCAGATCTACTTAACTGTTCTCCAGTCCCTCCCATCTGTTTTTAATCCCAAAAAAACAAAATCAGCCCCTTCTATACACATACGGCAGATGTTATGAACCCACACCACAGTGAAGATACACATTAAGTACATGTGTCCAAGCAATGTCCCTCAGGGATTTGCCCACTTTGCAGAATGTTAGATCTCTTTTCTTGAAAAGTCATGGATTGGGAAAACACTTCAGCACTGTGACATACATAGCAGTTACACACAGGAACAACTGCCCTTGGATTAGGAAGTATAAAAAAAAAAGTCTATATCTAAGGTTGTACAGTATATGAATGACAGTGTCAATATTTTTACTGGATATACTGGGGACAAACTCTTACGGCATTCAGATAAATATCTATCTAAATAGTCCAGTATAACAGAAAAAAAACTGAGTTTTTTTATGGGAATTTCTGCTTTATCAGCAGAAAAGAATAGAAAATTGACTGAAATTTTCTATCCTATCATATCTCTTGGGACTCAAACACAGGTATTTAGAGTTAAATGTACATGACCCACACATGTACCACAGATAAAGGTAGAGATTGTAGATTATCATATACTGTAAATGCAACAATCATTTAGAAAACACCTAAATATTATTTGTGTTGACATATCAGTATCAGACAGAAGCTTGTTCCATAAAGGGTAAGTACAAATTTAAACAATGTTTACTTTTTGCCTCCCTCCAACCATAAAGCAGACAGCTTTTTTTTAATGCCCCTCCTTGCAAAAACATGCCAAAATGACCCCTCCCCATCAACTGTATCTTTACCGAGTTATTGTAGCCATGTTCTGCCACAATACTTTGATTAATGCACGTCTGCAGTAGAACCCCCCAATCAGCGTCTGTTGCGGTCATCTCCTGAGGCAGATGCTCAAGCTACAATTGCAAGAACCTGGTATGTATGCAGCTGGGGAGGTGGCTTAGTTAATTGGGGGGGGGCAGGTAACCTCTGCTTAAAAGTGTACTTACCTTTTTTTTAATAAAAATAATGTTTATTGTTGTAAACGGTACATTACATAGCATGGTCCATAAAACAATGCTTGCAAAACCAAAAAACACTGCACATGGAGGCATCAAACACATCATGAGGCATCATCAGTAGGTACATCTCTAAAACTAAAAAGATAGAAAAACTGTGACATCCATCTCCAAAGATATGCACACATACAATAAAATGACAACGTAAACAAAATAGTGCCTAAAAGGCTATGGCAGAGCCAGGATTACAGTGAGAGAATAGTTCTAATAGAGCATCAAAAATGTCACTAAAGGCAGAGCATCAAACATTGCACTAAAGGTTGGGAAAGGGCTCATTAGCGGATCTACAAAATTTTGCATATAGAAGGTATATGATGAGGTTCCTGGTCCAATGTGTGCCACATGGAGGGCGTGGGTGGCTGCTCGGCAACGTTTTTTGTGTCCCAACCAGTGGTCACCAGCTCAACCTGTAATGGGGAATCCTAGCTTGCCACAGTTTCGTACCCTTCCGGATCCTCAAGTCTGGGCAAAGTAGGGAATTACTTCCTTGGTATATGTTATGCCTCTGGACATGCTGCAATCATTCTCCAAGCTTTCTCTTAAATTCCACCTGCCTAACTGGATGCGTTTTCAGTACCTACAACTAAAACAAATGCCGCCAGATCTCAGTTTCCTCAGTTGCCTCTCCTACAAGCTGATCCTATAGAGAAATTACTATCCCTAGGAAATCTAAGTAAACCCCTATCAGCCTTATATGGAGCACTTCTGTGAACTGATTACCCTATGTTGGATAGATTATGGGAAGTGTGGCACACTAACATTCCATCACTAGACAAAGAGGATTGGGAGGACTGTCTTGAACAAGGCCCCAAACTAGTTATCTCTTCCCGGGATAAACTTCAGGTGAAATTCCTACACAGAATCTACTATACCCCCCAGAAACTCCATCATAGCTTTCCGGACAAAGACCCTATGTGTCCAAGTTTTTAATTTACATATTGGATCGTTTCTCCATATGTTTTGGTACTGTCCAGTCATCTCAACTTATTGGACAGCATTATTTGCGGAGATTAACCTTAAGTTGCAAATGTCCCTGCCGATATCGCCAGAGTTGGCCTTGTTGGGGGTTCGTGAGGATGCCCAATGCTCTCACCACTCTAAGTTACTGATTTCCTATCTTTTATTTTATGCCAAAAAGGAGATTCTTATAAAGTGGATCTCGCCATCCCCCCTAGCTCTCTCCTCCTGGGAAGCACTAATAGATGCAGCCCTGCCCATGTATAAGATCATATATATGAATAGAGGGTGTAAGTGGAAATAAGGTATGGGCACCTTGGACCTCCACCTGAGACTACTAATTGATTGCACACAATACTGCACTAAATACAAAGTTTAGAGTGCTAAGTTGGATATCTGGGCCTTCTACTCTCCCCCTTCTCTTTCCACATTTATCCTCCCCTCCCTCCGCCCTCCCCGCGCCCCCTTTTTTCTCCTTCTTTTGCTTGCCTCCCCCCCCTCTTCCCCTGTTTTTCCCGGAGTTGATTTACTGGTTACACCATCCTTCATGTTCAACTGTCAATAGCACCTTGAGCACTGATACCTATGTGTGTGAATATATGTCAGTATTACATTGTATATAGTTTTTTTTAAACTATCGATGCTCCCCGCTGAAACCACTGCCTGTGGAAGGGAATTCCACATCCTTGCCGCTCTTACAGTAAAGAACCCTCTACGCAGTTTAAGGTTAGACCTCTTTTCTTCTAATTTTAATGAGTGGCCATGTGTCTTATTAAACTCCCTTCCACGGAAAAGTTTTATCCCTATTGTGGATTTACCAGTATGGTATTTATAAATTGAAATCATATCCACTCTCAACCGTCTCTTCTCCAGAAAGAATAAGTTCAGTGCTCTCAACCTTTCTTCATAACTAATATCCTCCAGTCCCCTTATTAGCTTTGTTGCCCTCCTCTGTACTCGCTCCATTTCCAGTACATCCCTCCTGAGGACTGGTGCCCAGGACTCGACAGCATGCTCCAGGTGAGGCCGGACCAGAGTCTTGGAGAGTGGGAGAATTATTGCTTTATTTCTTGAGTTAATCCCCTTTTTAATGCATGCCAATATTCTGTTTGCTTTGTTAGCAGCAGCTTGGCATTGCATGCCATTGCTGAGCCTATCATCTACTAGGACCTCCAGGTCCTTTTCCATCATTGATTCCCCCAGAGGTTCTCCCCCCCCAGTGAGTAGATTGCATTCATATTTTTGCCACGCAAATGCATTATTTTACATTTTTCCACATTAAACCTCATTTGCAATGTAGTTGCCCACCCCATTAATTTGTTCAGATCTTCTTGCAAGGTCTCCACATCCTGCAGAGAAGTTATAGCCCTGCTTAGCTTAGTAGCGTCCACAAATACAGAGATTGAACTGATGTGTAGTTACTTTGTCTGTTCCAACTGCTGTAAGATACATCAAGCATTGTGTTATGTCATTTTGTATATTTGATGTTATCCTATGTGATACCAATAAAGCACCTTTGTTTTGTTCGGGAAAGGTTGGGAAAAACTCACTCAATACCAGCAATGTACCATTAGGTACATGTGTCTGCAGACTGTAAACATCTGTCTCAAATCTTGTTATATTTGTTAGGACTGCCCCCTTTGGCAAATATATCTTTCTTGAAAGGAAAATAGCTGTTCACTTCTGCTATCCAGGCTGGGAGAGTAGTGTGCAAAGTCTGAATCCATTCACGAGCCACTAACTTCCTAGCACCAAACAGTGTCTGATGAAGAAATGTGAGCATATATTTATCCATATCACAATTGGGGAATAAACCCAGTAGACACTGCTTGGGATCCAATGACAGTGAAGATCCCATATGGTCATGTAGAAATTTTATGATCTGGCCCAAAACCCCTGAATAGGGGGGCAATGCCAGATTCAGTAACTAAATGTACCCAGAGGAACCAAACATTTAGGGCACAGAGGACTACGAGATGAAAAAATGTTAGCTAGTTGCACAGGAGTGATATACATGGACAATATACAATTGTATAAGGCGGTCATATAATATTCTGGACACCAATTTACATGTCTCCAAAACTTCACCCCAGTCCTCATCATCTATGACCCCAGTATCACCCTCCCAATGGGTCTTATGAGCGTGGGCAAGTGGAGATGCAGCCGGGGTAAGCAAAATATCGTAAAACGTAGAGATCAATTTACATGGCTTGTCACTATAAATTACAGAGCATCTACTTTTGATAAGTTAGGCAGTTAGCCAGCCAATTGAGTGTGGAGAGCATGCCTCGCCTTTTAATTACATTTTTTAAAAAGCCAAATTGTGTAAATAGGAAATATATGCTTGCTTTTTTATACCTTTTTTCTGTTTTCTAGTATTTAGTTTCACTAAGGAGCTTGACTTTGATAGATTTCTAACATCCACAAGTTGATACTTTTCACTGACATAAAATGCTAGCAAAGTGCACTTAAATCTTCAATATTCACATGACTGATGCTTAAGATATAATTATCAAAAAAAGATGAATGTGTTGGTGTCACCTTTCTCAGTTTCCACAAGCTTGCAAACTAATTTTCATTTCCGTGTCCATAAAATCCACAAACCTGTGTTGTACATGTATCTTTTTCACACAGTAATTGATATATTGCAGACAGGAGTCTGTGCGCCTCATACCATTATCCCTATGACAGAATGATTCATGATTGTGGAATTTAACACCAAACCTGGATCAGTTATATCAAAAGAGAGCTCAAATTATTAGCAGGAATTGTTTATACGATGACTGGACATTTAAGAGAAAAAGTATAAAGAAATTAACAAAATCTATTAATCATTAAGGTTAATTGATTTGCAAAAGTACTCCCAAATATATTTTCCACAAGAATTATAGTGCTGTGAAAAAGTATTTGCCCCCTTCCTGATTTTATTTTTATTTTTTGCATATTTCTCACACTTAAAGTGGAAGGCCACCCTCAAAAAAAAGAAAAAAAAGAGCATTAATATTCTTAAAAGAAAAGAAAAACAACATTTGAAAAAAAAAATGTTTTACCTTACCAAAAATCCCTGTTGCTAGGCAGTCTTCCTAATCTGCCTCCTTCCTACTCCGCGGTGATCTTCGGTCTTCTTAGGTCTTCTCTCCGCTTCTGCGTTGTCTTCTAGGTAATGGGGTGCACTGTGTCCTGGGAACTGTGTGTTCCCTAACACAGCGCGTCCCATTCACAAAGCGCCGCGCGACTCGCGCATGCGCAGTAGGAAACGGGCAGTGAAGCCGCAAGGCTCCACTGCCTGTTTCCCTTAGTGAGGATGGCGGCGCTGGGACCGGAGCGCTGAGGGATATGTTGGCCTCGGCGGCCGACATCGCGGGCGCCTTAAAAAGGTAAGTTTCCCTTTTTAAAAGTCAGCAGCTACTTTTTTTTAGCTGCTGACTTTTAAAAAAAAAATTTTACAGATAAAACACCGCTTTAAATGATGCAGATCAAACAAAATTTTAATATTACACAAAGATAACCAGAGTAAATCCAAGATGCAGTTTTTCAATTATTATTTAATTTATTAAGGGAAAAATCTGTTTTAACCTGCCTAGCCCTATGTGAAAAAGTAATTGCCCCCTCCCATGCTGAATCACGAATGAACTGTGATTAACCACAATTTTTTGGACAGCGGAGTTAAATTTCACTTGCCACACCCACGCCTGATTACTGCCAGACCAGTTGAATCAAGAATTCACATAAATAGAAGCTGTCTGACAAAGTGAAGCATGCTAACAGATCACAAAAAGCCACACATTATGCCACAATCTAAAAAAATTCAAGAACAGTTTAGAAACAAAGTAATGTACATGTATCGGTCTAGCAAGGGTTTCAAAGACATTTCTAAGGCTTTGGAGCTCCAGTGAACCATGTGGAGAGCCATTATCCACAAATGGAGATAACGTGGAACAGTGTTGAACCTTCCCAGGAGTGTCCGGCCTACAAAAATTACTCCAAGAGCATGGTGACGACTCATCCAGGAGGTCAAAAAAAAGAACCAAGAACAACATCTAAAGAACTGCAGGCCTCACTTGCCTCAGGTAAAATCAGTGTTCATGATTAAACAATAAGAAAGAGACTGGGCAAAAATGGCATCCATAGGATAGTTCCAAGGCCAAAGCCACTGCTGACCAAAAAGAACACTAATGCCGCGTACACATGAGCGGAATTTCCGTCGGAAAAATCTTGGATGTTTTTTTTCGACGGAATTCCGCTCAAGCTTGGCTTGCATGCACACGGTCACACAAAAGTTTGCTGAACTTTTGACCGTCAAGAACGCGGTGACGTACAACACTACGACGAGCCAAGAAAATTAAGTTCAATGCTTCCGAGCAAGCGTTGAAATGGTTTCCGAGCATGCGTAGGAATTTTGCACGTTAAAATTGGTACAGAATTTCGGAATTTCCCAGATCAGAGACGTGCAGACGTGCGCCTAGCAGCTCCAGCCAGCAGCCCCAGGCAGCAGCTCCAGCCTTTAGGAGGCTTAGGAGCCCACAGCCCCGGGGAGCGGGACCCAGCCAGTCCCCCCATCCATTGGACCCACTGCGGCCCCGCAGGCCCCCCGCAATCAATTGGCCCTTTTTTCTCCGCGCCGGCCGCGGCCGCCCGTCGGGCTTAGCAGCCAGGAAAGTCCCCGGCTCCGGCCTAGTCCCGGCCGAAGCCGGCCATCTGCTTCCCCTCTGCCTTAGTCAGGAGTCCCAGCCAGTGCTCAGCATACCCGGACCCCACTGCGGATTCCCGTGGGCCCCCGCAACCAATCAGCCCCCTACTTCCGCCACACCGTCCACAGCTGCCCACCTGGGCTTCAGCCGACAGGCGAGTCCCCGGCTTCGGCCTAGTCCCGGCCATCTGCCCCCCCCAATCGCCTCTTCAGCCCCCTTTGGTCCAACTGGGCTGCGGCAAGTCCCCCCCCCGCCTCCCAGCCCTCAAGCCCTCAGCACTCACCTAGAACCAGGAACCACCAGAGCCAGGACAGGCTGCAGCTTGGGCCTAGTCCGGCGGCCATCTTGGTACACCCACTACACCCAGTTACTGCAAGGACATCCCCAGGACCTCCTGGACCCCCCAGCAGACACTTCGGGCACTCCTTCCACCACAGGTCAGTCCCCCAGGTGGGGTCACATCCACAGCCGCCATCGCCGCGCTTCTAGCCTATAGACGAGGAAGGAACCGGCTGCGGATGAGACTCACCCCACCTCATCCCACCCCCCAGCTTATCCTTTCCCCCTTCCGCAGGTCGGCGTGCCCACTCCCCCTTCAGCACACCCCTACCCAGCAACCGACTTCATCGCAGAAGCACCAGGCAACACAGCAAGCGCTTCAGGGATTATCTCCAAACAGGTAAGCTCTCGGGGTCCCCCCCCCCCCATTAGCAGTTGATCCAGGGCACTGTGGTCCGACCGCCTCTCGGGGTCAGGAAGGAATTTTTTTCCCCTCGCTGAGCAATTGGCTGGCACAGTTAGGGGTTTTTTCGCCTTCCTCTGGATCAACGAGAGGGTGGTAGGTTCAACAGGCCCCCATCACCCCTACAGGAACTATTCGCTCCAACTAAGCAACACACCGCAGCTGTCACCAGCAGCATTCTTCTGGTCCAGGATTCCTCGCAACAAGCAGAGGCAGCTGGAACAGCCAGGAATCTACTACCCAACCAAACCGAGTCCTCACACATAGGGCACCACACGATCGACTTGCTGGCTTTAGTCTATGCGGCGGCAAGTCTGATACCTAGACTGATAAAAGGACAAACCCGGATCAGGATCAACATCTTCACACAGAGGGCACCACACGATCAACTTGCTGGCTTTAGTCTACGCGGCGGCAAGTCTGATACTTAGACTGATAACAGGACAAACCCGGATCCGGATCATCAGCTCAGTCATCCAAGGACCATTAAACTTCATCCTCTGGCCATGTGCTACTTTAAATATTCAGCAGAAGTCCTCCACAGACTAAGAAATTCCACCGCAACTTTGCCAGCTCCCATTCAAAAAATTCTACGGAAAGAACATCTATTAAAGACCGATCTACAATCAACCTGCAAAAACAGGAAGATACCGACCCAACCACAACAATTAGCATGCGCCATGATCAACACCAGATCTGCAGCCAAACACAGACTAGAAGTACACGACTTCATCACTCAAAACAATATAGACTGCCTCTTCATCACGGAAAGCTGGCTAACACCCGACTGCAACACCATCCTCACCGAATTGGTGCCGGAGAACTACAGGATCCTAACTGAACATCGGATAGGAAAAAAAGGAGGAGGCCTAGCAGTGATTTTTAAATCGCACCTGGCGCTCACCAAACCAATCTTACAGAACCCAGTACCTTTTATGGAGACACTGACGCTACATCTTCAATCAACACCCCATGATACCACCCACATTTTACTCTGCTACAGACCACCAGGACCAAAGACCAATCTGCTTACACCACTCACGGAGTTTATCTCAATACACACACTGAAATCCAAAAACCTCCTGGTACTTGGAGACTTCAACCTCTGGGCAAACTCTACCCAAGACCCTATCGCGACCGCCTGCATCAGCCAACTAGAAGAACTGAGTCTCCAGCAACTGATAAAGACCCCCACACACGAGTCAGGACACACTCTGGACCTCATCTTCAAACAAAATCTGGACATCAACACAGTAGACAACATACCACTACCATGGACGGATCACCACGCCATCAAATTCAAAATCTCCACCACCATCACCCACCAAAAACAGAAACCTGCAACAACAACCCATTGGACCAGATCGCAGAAAAAACTGCATTCTGAATCCTTCAAAACCACCTTATCAAACAAAATAGCAACTCTGAATTTAACCCACTCATCGGAGCAAACTCTCAGCTCCCTAAACAAGGTATTACTACAATCAGCAGACTCAGTGGCTCCAAAACGCAGAACACTCATCAAGAGGAAAAACGCAGGATGGTTCAACAGCTCGCTCACGCTACTCAAGCAAGAACGCAGAAGAGCCGAAAGAGCATGGAGAATAAATCCCACCAAGGAAAATCACACAAAATACAAAGGACTGACACAGAATTATCAGAAGGCAATCTTCAAAGCAAAAAAAGACCATTTCTCAAATACCATCTCAGCGGCCTTAAACCGCCCCCGGGAACTTTTTAAAATAGTCGCTCAGTCGATGAACCCAGCATGCTTAGAGCCCCCCGCTAATGAAACCCAAGATTTCTGCAATGAATTATCAGATTTTTTCATCAATAAAATCGTCAACATTAGGATTACAATTGATCAGAAAAAAACATCCGACGGCAGGCAAGCAGAGCAAAAAGTCGATATCGACACAAATATCCCACAACCACCAAGGTTTTCTCTGATCCCAATCACCACGGATACCACTAAAAACATCATCAAAAATCTCAGAGACAGCACATCTTCTATTGACATCATCCCCACAAAACTCCTGAAAGAATGCTCCGACATCCTGGCTCCCACCATAACGCACCTCATAAATCAATCGTTCAAAGAAGGGATTGTTCCAGGCGCCCTCAAACAAGGCATCATCAAACCCCTACTAAAGAAACCCAACCTCGACCCCAGGGACCCCAACCACCGAAGACCGATAACAAGCTTGAACAACATTTCCAAGATCATGGAGAAAGCGGTAGTACAACAGATACAACGCCACCTGGACACACACACACTCCTGGACCCGTTACAATCAGGATTCCGCCCAGGCCATGGGACAGAAACCGCACTCCTGAAGATTTGGGACGACGCCCTCGAAGCAGCGGATGACGGAGAATCATGTCTCCTGGTACTGTTGGACCTCAGTGCAGCGTTTGATACTGTGGACCACAACACTCTACTCATCCGCCTCACAGAAGTAGCAGGAGTCACTGGCTCAGATCTACAATGGTTTGCATCCTTCTTAGGAAATCGCTCTCAGACGGTGAAACTAGGAGCTTTCACCTCTGAAACCCGGGCAATCTCCTGTGGAGTCCCTCAAGGATCACCCTTGTCGCCAGTGCTCTTCAACATCTACATCCGCCCACTCCTCAACATCATCAGAAGATCAGACCTCTGCTTCCACTCATACGCTGACGACACTCAATTATATTTTCGTATCACCGGACAAAAAGACCATCATCAGCAATTAGGAAAATGCCTCTCTATGATAGACGACTGGATGACCACTAGCTCCCTCAAACTTAATGAATCAAAAACAGAACTTCTTATTCTACATGCAAAGCATAACCCCCGAACCAAGATCCCTTGGACACCTCCTACCATCTTTGGACAGACCATCGCCCCAAGGACCAAGGCTAAGAGTCTCGGAGTCATTTTTGACTCTGAAATGTCAATGGATGCCCAAATAGGAGCAGTGGTCAGTGGTTCTCACCATCTGCTCCGCCTGCTACGCAGACTCCTCCCCTTCATTCCAAAGGAGGACAAAGCAGTGGTAGTTGGAACAGTCATCAATTCTCGACTGGACTACGCTAACTCCCTTTACATAGGATTACCCCAATATCAACTTGCGCGCTTACAACTTATCCAAAACACGGCGGCAAGGCTGATAACAGGGAAAAAACCCTGGGAATCCATCTCCCCTTCCCTGAGGAACCTACATTGGCTAAACGTAAGGAATCGGATCGCATTCAAGACCCTCTGCCTCACCCACAAATGCGCACATGGAAACGCTCCGCAATACCTTCGCGAGAAAATAAAACACTATACAGTAAACCCCCGCTATATTGCGGTTCAGTTATTGCGGTCCCGGTATATCGCGGTATTTTAATTAGGACCTGTTATACTGATATTGTGGTAATATTTCGCCATTTTCGCAGTTATGTTCTCTATTTTTTACTGTACGTACAGTTAAGACAATATTTTTGTGTTTTAAAAATCCTCTTGATCTCTCTCTCTATCTTTAATGTGTTTCTATTGCATAAAAGTGTGTTTAAAGACCTTTAAATGCTATTAAAAAATTAACAAAACATGCCTAGGGTGTATTTAAATAGGGTCTTTCTATTTCGCGGTTTTTCACTTTTCGCGGGTGGGTCCGGAACCTAACCCCAGCGATGGAGGGGGGTTTACTGTACACCGAATCATAGTCTTCGATCGGCTAATCAAAATCTTCTCCTCATTCCTAAATCCCGCTACAAATCAAAGGGGGAACGGAGATTCGCTGTCCAGGGACCTCGGCTATGGAACGCTCTACCAACCGACATTCGCATGGAAGAAAACCATCAGGCCTTCAGGAAGAAACTCAAGACCTACCTCTTCTAGAAGCTGATAACCAAACGTCAACAGCGCCTTGAGGCGATTCAGTTCGCATTGTAGCGCTATACAAGTTATTCATTCATTCATTCATTCATCAGAACTTTTTCCGACCTTAAAATTGAGAACATGCTCTCAATCTTTTGCTGGCTGGAATTCCGCCAGCAAAAGTCCGATGGAGCATACACACGGTCGCATTTTCCGAACAAAAGCTCTCATTAGACTTTTGCTGGCGGATTTTCAGTTCGTGTGTACGGGGCAAAAGGCTCATCTCACATTTACCAAAAAACATCTTGATTATCCCCAAGACTTTTAGACAACTATTCTGTGGACTGATGAGACAAAAATGTAACTTTTTGGAAGGTGTGCTTCCTGATATATCTGGCATAAAACGAAACAGCATTTCATAACAAGAACATCATACCAACAGTCAGACATGGTGGTGGTAGCGTGATGGCCTGGGGCTGCTTTGCAGCTTCAGGACCTGGGCGACTTACCATAATTGATGAAACCATGAATTCTGAGCTCTACCAGAAAATCCTAAAAGAGAATGTCCGGCCATCAGTTAGTAACCTCAAGCTCAAGTGCACTTGGGTTATGCAGCAGGACAATGATCCAAAACACAACAGCAAGTCCACCTCCAAATGGTTCAAACAAAGCAAAATTTAGGTTTTGCAGTGGCCTAGTCAAAGCCTGGACTTAAATCCAATTGGGATGCGTATAATGACATTATACAGGCCGTTCATGTTGATAAAACCCTCCAATGTGGCTGAATTAAAATAATTCTGCAAAGAAGAGTGGGCCTAAGTTGCTCCACAGCAATGTGAAAGACTCATTGCCAGTTATCGCAGTTATCATTCGATTGCAGTTGTTGCCGCCAAGGGTGGCACAACCAGTTATTAGGTTTAGGGGCAATTACCTTATCACATAAAGCCAGGCAGGTTTGGACAGCTTTTTTGCCCTAATACATGAAACCATCATTTAAAAACTGCATTTTGTATTTACTCGGATTATCTTTGTGTAATAATAAAATTTGTTTGATAATCTGAGTCATTTAAAGTGTGACAAATATGCAAACAAATAAAAAATCTGAAAGGGGGCAAATACTTTTTCACAGCATTGTATATTATTCTTGCTTTGATGGCGTTAAAGTGAATCCATTTTTTATTTTGTATGTTCAGTAAAATAAGATGTTCAAAGTGTATATAAAGCCAAATTTTTTTGTTTCCGTTTTGGAAGGAGTGTGGAAGGGTTAGAAGCCCTGTTGGATTTTTAATGCTGTCTCCACCTCTATTCAATGTTCCTACTTACTGCTGTCATTGGGACTCCAGAACAGCAATAGACATCTTCCAATTGGGACACCTTTTCTCCAGAGATAACTGCATATGTAATATGTGCTGCGTAAATTGTTGGCGCTATATAAATACCTATAATAAATAAATGAAAAGGAATTAACCTAACTTTGTAGAGATTACTTTCTGTTTTTTTTACCGGACAGGAAGTGAAGGTAAATCTCCCTCTCTCTCTAATGGGAAACAAATATAAAAATAAAAAAAACTGACAGAATTTTAAACTCTCCCCTACTCCATCTAGATATACTTTATAATAAGCAGCTAGCTATGTGCCCCTAAACTGAAAGTGATGATACAAGAATTTGCAAGCTGTACCCACACTGTAGTTTGTTCCTCACACTGTATACATAGTGCTGTTGTGCACTTAAACAACATGAGTGTAATACTGTTGCCTATTTGTTAGTTCCCCCGCCAACTGAGGAGGCGTCAGCAGCACAGAGAGGCTGCACTTTGGAACTTTTTTATTTTTCAAGAAGTCTGAAGATCTAAGATTCCCAGTTTAGGTTTTGGGTATAAAACTGACCATAGTTATTGTGTTATGTTCTATTTTTCTCGTTCAGGGGTATTCATGGTCAGTAGGGAGTTCACTGGTTACTTTTTTTATTTTTATTTTTTCTTTGTACGCTCTGTATCCACTGACTGCTGCTTATATTTTATGTCTTCTATTACTGCTCACGGTACCCACTGCACAGTATGCTATTATTTGATGCTCCCCCTTGGATCCATAGGGGCTGACCCCCCACAAGTAGGTATCAAGATGCTGTGCCATAATTTGTTACTGCTTTCATGGAGCTAAAACTGGTATCATGGAATGTATAGGGTCTAAACAACAAGGTAAAAAGGGCATTAATGTTTAAATATCTGAATAATCACAGGCCCCATATCTTGTTCCTGCACGAGACTCATCTCCTGGGGAGTAAGATCCTGGCACTACGCAGACCCTGGGTACGGCAATCGTTTCACGCAACATATTCTAGTTATGCAAGGGGAGTGGCCATTTTACTGAACAAATCCCTTGCATATAAGGTCCTGCACGTACACATTGACCAAGAAGGCCGATTCATAATTTTATAACTGGAGATCGGAGCGGTGGTCTACGCTTTAGTGAATATATATGTCCCTCCTCCCTTTCACCAACAGGTTCTCTACAAGCTGTATGAGCTTTTAGCTCCACTACAATATTCCAGATTATATATAGCTGGAGACTTTAATTCTATTCTAGATCCGTCCCTGGATTCGACCAATCCAAATAGGGTGTATTCACCAGACCTGCTTCATTGGGCTCAGGCATTCAATTATACTGAGATCTGGAGATGGAAGCATCAACACGCTAGAGCCTACTCCTTTCACTCCACCACGATCAAAGGTTTTCATTGACTTTCACATATTTTGGAATTACAATGATTTATGAATTGAATGTTTTTTTACACACTGAATTTTTTTTTTTTATTTCTATTGTTTTTCAAATTGACCCTGTCTAACAAGTCACGTTAAAAACAGAGGGTTTAATTGCACATATTTGTGTGGTGCAAACGTGTGCAACTAAACCCTCTATTTTTAACGTGAATTACTAGATAGGGACAATTTTTTTTTTTTTTTTAGTTTTTTTCAGGCTAGCTGGTAAGTATGCTGGTACATTTCTTGTTTGGGATGCACAAAGCCCTTCAATGTGCACTTTACTGCAAAGGCTGATTATAGATTGGGGTGGTTGTATCACTATAATTTATTGTCTATGCTATATGCTACCCTATGGGATCTATTTATGAAGGCTTTCAGCGCTGTCGCACGATCAAAGGTGTGGTGTATCAAACCGACACACCGCACCTCCAATCGTCACGATGCGTGCCCCTGTGGGCGCACGCCAGCTCTGTTATTCTGATCACGTCATATGATGTCGGGTCAGGATAACACAACCACTTTGTCGCCGTCAGGATAACACAACCACTTTGTCGCCGTCATTTTGCTACAAAGCGGGCGGCAAATGGTTAATGTACATTTGTGTATGCATACACAAAACCCATTATAAATACTTTTTTTATTTTATAAGTGATCACATGACTTCTGTTGTCAACTGTAACAAGGGACTTATAGAGTTGGGAGTAGAGATTGCAGAGGGGCGTGTCATCAGGAGGCAAAGAAACAGCAGCACACTGATCTTCCCAGTGAAGAACTGTGCAGGGGGCGTGTCATCAGTCTGACCACTGGAAGACTTGTAGGCTGTGCTCCAAAGTTGAATGCAAAGAAGAAAACTGACCACAGTGGGATCGATGTGCTCTCATGTCTAGCTTGGTCAGTTCGAAACAGAAAAGCACGGGTATGTATTTCACAAAAAGGAAGCAATGCAAATAGAACAGGATACAAGTACATAGTAAAACAGACATTTACTAGACACATATCAGAAATATGAATTGTAGGGGTAACATACAAAAGCCAATCAGACAGCGGGTACTTCAACAGGTGGTCAGCAAAGGCAGTCTAGTTCCACTTTAAATAAATGTTCACTTTTGTGCCTAGAAACTATAGTTATGTTGTTAATTCATTCTTTACATTTCCAAGCAGCACTTTAAAAAGACAATTGTAAAGTTTGCTTTTTCTTAAGCATCTGGTATTTTATGCATTGTCTCTGAGGGCAATACAAATAGCTGCAGACTTGCAGCCATAAAAATGTGCCACCGCTTGCCCAGCAGTCCGTGTTCGGTTTGCCCTTTTGTAAGGACATAGGAGGTAGCTGACAATCACTGCTCGCTTACCTCAAATCTGCATTCACTTATGAAAGGATTAAGCAAAATTGGATTCCATCAAATGCTATAAATTATACAATACCTTTTCATCTGCATAAATGTAGATTTATTTACAGCAAAGAGTGAAAATAAAGCATGCATTTCAAGCAATAAATTATACTGAATAGACATTATATGAAATGAATGTGCAAAGTGCTCATATAATGTTTTGGTAAATGGAGACGTCTTAAATATCTCACAACACATTTTTGATATATTAAATGTGGCTGGATGACATTTCATGAAACAATTGTAAATTATTTCCTGCCAACTAGAATGAATTCAGCACTAAACTTTTTGTACGTGCTGTCAATCTGAAAGTTTTAAAATGTTCAAAATCATTAATTTATGGAGAAACAACATATCAGAAATAAGTATTTTTGTCTGTTTCTATGCAAAAAATATATAATTTTAATAATACCAAAATTAGCAAAAGAAAAAGACAATATACTCTGCACATTTAAAGCAAATAAATAAACCGTAACACAGTGCCTTGAATTAACCCCAAAACATTTATATATCACAAATATATTTAAAAGCATTTTAAGGGCAATAATTAAATATCCACATCAGTCCTTATTCCAAAACAGTGTACAATCTCAAAACCCTGCCATGGTTTACAGATGCTCACATACTAGGTCCTTTGGAAAGAAGACAATAAATATGCCTGTATGTTTTGAATTGTAGAAGGTAACCGCATGTAAAAACGTGTAAACATGAAGCGAGCATACAACCTACAGTATAGTAGTACAATATGCAGAAGCTGAAGCAGGGTCCCACACCTGCCAGGCCATGGATCTAACTAATTGAAGGGCTTGCTGCAGATGCCACTACTAGAGTGCAGGCCGTACATGGGTCGATCACCAAATACATTTTCTCTCGAAAATCAGAAATTTTGTGCATTTTGTGACCCGATGGTGCCACCATTGATTTCGAAATTCGACCAATCAAGCCTCATGTTGCTACAGAAAAGAATTTGTTGCCAGAAACCTTCTTTTCTTTCTGGGAATTTTGCTTTTCTTGTGCGCATTTCTTTTTCGATTATATTTCTCAAATGATTCACCCATCATTGATTAGAAAATCGTTTGTCTTTCAAAATATTTTCAACAAGAAAATCTTTTCTTATGCCCCGTGCACACGATCGGAAATTCCACCAGCAAAAGTCCGATGTGAGCTTTTGGTTGGAAATTCCAACCGTGTGTATGCTCCATCTGACTTTTGCTGGCGTAATTCCTGCCAGCAAAAGATTGAGAGCAGGTTCTCTATTTTTCGGTCGGAAAAAGTTCAGATTGGAAATTCCGATCGTCTGTACCAATTCCGACGTGTAAAATTTCTACGCATGCTCGGAAACAATTCGACGCATGCTCGGAAGCATTGAACTTAATTTTCTCGGCTCGTCGTAGTGTTGTACGTCACCGTGTTCTTGACGGTCGACAGTTCACAGAACTTTTGTGTGACCGTGTTTATGCAAGCCAAGCTTGAGCGGAATTCTATCGGAAAAAACATCCAAGATTTTTCTGACGGAAATTCCGATAGTGTGTACGGGGCATAAGACTTTTCGCTTAAATTTCGCACCATTAGTGGGCCGCAGCAATGACCAATTTTCGTGCAGCTATTGAATTTGAGAAAAAGTATGCCTATTATCAACGCCAATGGAAAAACAAAATATATATATTGGAGGTTGACAATAGGCAAAGTTTTTCCTTGGTTACATCTTTTTCTTCACAATTCCTACAGAATGATAATGTTTTGGGCCCTTTACTTTTCCCTCATCCACAAATTGTTTTTAAGGGCGTTCCTTCTTTGAAGGATAGACTGTCTAATAACAATGTAGACCCTCCTACCAGACCATCTTTTTTTCATAATCTGGTGGGGTATCACAAAGGGGACAAATGTCAGGTTTGTGATCTTAAAGTGGAAGTAAACCCATCGATTTAACAGTTTAAAAAAAAAAGGTGAATGCTAACTGCACATTGGCTGTGCTCTCAACCAAACAGTCAAACCATCCAATGGCTGGTGTCATAACGGATCACATGTGCAGCACCGTGGCAGTTGAAGATTAAACAGAGGCAAAGATGGCAGCTTCCTTGGCTGAAAACGATAGGAGGGTTTACTTCCACTTTAATAAGTGTAGGGATAGAAAAGTTCTCTTCTATGGTAACCTCGAAAAAATATACCATTAATTTCTTTATTTTTTTTTTTATATAGTCACAGCCTGAGATATAGCCCGAAGGACTACAAAGCCCAGCCATCCACACAAGCACTAGAGACTTCTGTCATGGGTGTTCACACTATCTGGTGAGTGAGAGGGCACACAGAGGGGAGCACGGATTGAACAGACTAATTTGTTTTTCAGCACTTGCCACTTTATTTCGCACAATGAAAATTTGAATCTGCACTTTGAAGATTATGAAACACATGAACTTTTTATGGACTTGTATACAATCAGTTTATTGTTATACGTTCATTATCGTTGATTTTATTTGCTGGAATCACATATGTCAACTGTGTTTTAGTTTATGTATTTATGCTGGGTAGCGCTCTTATATTGATTTTCACATTGATAAATTTATACCCCATTGGAGAGGGAGTGCCAAAACAAGGGGGCATCTAAAATGGAGACAAAATGGATCTTTCTTCTTAAAAGCTATACTCCTTGGGAGTTTATCAATTGGGATGTTAATGCATTCTTAGACAATTTTTAATACCTTGTCTAGACAAAAAAACTTTTTTATATTATTTTTTGTCATATATTTTTGTCATATAATCAAATTTGTATTATGATGATGTACACCTAGCCTCGTTTTGATTTTGAGGTATATGACAGTTTTTTATATTTTTTAATTATTTTTTTTATATGTTTAGATAAACCCACTATATTATCTTTATTAACCGAAACTGTTATTATTTACTGCGTGGGGTCCTGACCAATGCCGTTCCATGAATGGGAATGAGGGTGGGATATGAGCAATGTATTTTTTTCCAGGCTCCAGTTTAATTAGATATGTCCATCAGTGAAAAGGATGATTGGCTGTTTGCTATAGCCAATATTCCATTGTAACATAAAATAGAGGCTGGGATGGGCCAATATATAATGAGACTGAAAACAAGGCTTGGCTTCTAAATGGTGTGTATATAAGCAACGACGTGACATGGCACTTTTTCCCCCGGTAGAAGTCATATGGTGGCGAAATGCATAGGGAAGAGTGGCTTGTTCACGTCATTGCGATACCTGTAAATATGAGTAGTACTCACCTTTAA
The DNA here is from genome assembly GCA_028564925.1 of Lithobates sylvaticus. Lineage (NCBI taxonomy): Eukaryota > Metazoa > Chordata > Amphibia > Anura > Ranidae > Lithobates > Lithobates sylvaticus. The sequence goes on from CM053026.1 coordinate 314,804,170, forward strand.
AAATAAAATTTGTCTAAAGGTTTTACACTATTCAGTGCTTTTCATTTGTATGTACTACAGTTGGGGAGTTGGAGGTACTTTTCTGTATTCTTACTCTGAAATACCATCCTGGAGATTGTGCTGTCTGGTTTAAGCACTACTAGCGGGACAGTGAACGTGTCCCCGAATACCTGTTTGCCCTGACTGCACATAGGGGGTCCACAAACTTTGGTTAGAGGATATTTTATTAGGGTGTTGATTACTGGCCTCTTTGGTGAAGGGGAAAAGACAGCATCCATCTTTGATCTTTTGGCTGTTGCAAATATATTTTGTTCACAATTTTTTTTCACTTTAATTTATAGACTGTTTTTCATGGTGGACTATCATTTATTGATTACACAGGTTTTTAGCGCAACACTTGATGTTCACATTTGATATGTCATCATAGTGCCAAGTATCATGGGGGTCACTATTTTCCTTAAGTTACATCATAGCATTGCCTGCTAAATCTATTTATCATATAACCTATCTAGTCTATAGTTTCCAGAAGGCAACTCCACAACGGTGAGATAATAAAGGGCAAGATCATGAAGGGAGAAGTATGATGTATGAGTCATTAATCTTCGTGTTCTTGATCCTCTGATCCTTCATGCCTAGTTTAAGCTACTGTAAGTTTGATGACAATCTTTGTTTCAGTCTCTTCAAGTATCAGAGTTTTTCCTTGTAAACTTTTTTTATGGCTAGTGAGATTAATTAGTTGGGGTCTGTCTACACAGAAAATCTCAGGGTTCTCACTTTTATATAAGTATGAATTCATATCTTAGGTGTTCTTTTGTGAAGGACCTCAGCAAAAAATGTATAACAACAAAATAACAATATGTGTTTTTTTTTTTTATCATTTATATAAAAAAACTTACAAGCCGTAAGAGACTTTCTTTAAACTTTTATGGCTCTGGCACCTTGCTAAGTGACACTGAGATGCAGATTAGCAAGTCCATCCTAGACGAACTTTCAAGCAGTGGACTTTAGGTCAGTGGACATGAATGTATAGCCCAATTTAGGGATGTAACTACTGATCATAGCAACATTTCAATGGAATCCCTAGTGACCTCTCTCTGTAGCACCTAGTAGTGTCACCTATGACAATACTGTCAATGATCTTAACATAAAGTATGCCTAAATCAAGGACAGGCAGCAGGATAGCTGTCAAATTCTGTACAATACAAGGGACCAGGGCTGTGGGTAAAAGTCTATAGGGAAGAGGATCAAGTCTCAGGGTCTCAATGTATTTTGTAAGCCCTCCCACCACCACAGCAAGCAAGTGATGAGAGAATTGATCTAGTTGTCATAGTAGTCAGTAGTCATAAAAAAGAAAATGTGTTGTAAAAAAAAAATAATAACCATCACAAAGTTTTTATTATTATAATTATAAATGCTTCTGCACAAAATATATCTATACAAACATCTTTAAACTCTGGCTAAACCTCTGAAAGCCTCTGGGATTTTTGACTGCATTATGTATACAAAGTTGATTTTAGTCAGCTGGACTGTACTACAGCACAGTAGTAGAAGTTCTAAGGACCATACATCTATGCTGTTACAACAATAATAAAATGCCTCTAACTGCGCAGAGAGGGACTTGACTATTCACTTAACTATTCTAGACTGGAGACAGTTAATTTTGCTTTGACACCCTTTCCACCCCAGGCCCCATAGCAGCCACGTAGGCTAATAAGGCAATATTACACCACTGACCCAATTAAATTAGAAAAAAAAAAAAGAAAAATTGATGAATTTGGATAGACATTGTACCAACAATATCCATTTTCATAGACTTATCTCGACATTCCTGTTATAGCTGTTGTACAAATGTCTAATTTGTACTAAATGATGTTTAAATGTAACTATGAAGTCCAATAGGCTCCAGAGTTTGGCCAAGCCATCCAGTGCACTCTAACTGAACTGGCGAGATGCAACTGATCTCTTTTCCAGACGTACACGTGTCCATGAGGATGTTTGTGTTTAGGGCCATGTCTCTTATGTCATGCAGCATACAGAACTGGAGTGAAAGGGCAAGCAGCACATTTCAAGTAAGAGAAAAAGCTACTTTAGGCAGGGACAAGCAAACAATTAGTGAAAAAACATATTTTGCAGCTGTCCAAGACTGTCCTAGAGAAAAGTGTGAGATTTCATTTGGGCTTTACCAAGGAGTTACTGTATACTTTATTAAGTTTAGACAAATGCTTTTGGAAACTACATTACAGCGACTGCAATCACCTTATGAATACATTTCCTTGAGAGTTCACAGCTACCATATATTGTACGCTGTGATACTCTAACCAGTGAAAACAACACACTTGGCCTAATTTGCACCAACTAGCTTCTAACACTATTTTTTTTTTTTAAATCTTCTCATAAAATTGCTGGGCAGGAACCAAAAAATCACAACAACAAAAAAAACAGCATTTCAGAAATGTTTAAGTGAAGCTTAGTGAAAACTATATTTGTCAGACATATATATGGCGAAACCCAAAGACTTTCAGCACCTGTATGTAAATGTCAACACACTTTTATCTGCTATTCACTCAAGTCATGTATCAACTATAAACATGCAAATATGCCCTATTTTCTCTGTAGCTCCTATTTGTTTTTGCAGAAGGACTATTAATATCCAATAGCAAAGGATACGAAAGCATGGTGAATGTGCAAATTTTCCAAGATGAAATGTCAACAGATGACGTCAGTCTGTCTTTTTCATGCTCGAACTTCATTCAAATTGCAAATTTTCATGACTATGAAGCAGGCCTGTAACAACACAGACTTTGTTTAGACGTAAGGACTGCGTTGCATGTAGCAAATAGTTTTGTGCTCTGAAAGGTGTAAAAAGACCAAGGACATGCTCCTGTTTGTTTTATCTGTTGCATGCAAACAAACACCAAACCACTTTAACTGTCTTGATATATTCTGCAATAGATTGCAAACTGCAGGTGTATTTCTAGCACTTGTCTATAACCATAAGCAAATGTATGGTCCAAGTCATTGAAAGTATACTAAAATGGCATGTCATTCTAAATACTTAAATATCTGAAAATATATTCTGCAAGACATACAATTTTAAACATTGTGGGATACTTGTATCAGACTAAATGGAAATGGAAATGTCTTTTGACACTTTATCCCTAGATACGCAAAGCTAAAATGTATTCCTTTTTTGCAAATAAGTGCCTTCTAAAGCAGGGGACCCTCATCCTTTCCAAAGAATTACAAAAACACATTTGGATTTATAATTTAGAAGTATCACCTACCATGTTTTAGGGTTGGCCCGGGAATAAGCATATCCAGTTGCAATGAATAGCTATTGTATGAGTATAAGATACATCTCAGTATGCCATTGGCAGGCAAAGAATTTGTAGAACACTTGAAGAAAGAATTTGTAAATCATGTAGACTCCCAGTGACGTCCTGTTCTCTTTCATTTATAGTGCAGAAATGTTGTGATTATGAATGCTTTCTGGGGTCTACTCCAAAGACTAAAAGTTTATAAAGGTAGATAGATAGACAGATAGACAGACAGATTTTTTCACACAAATTATTGCAAATTAAAAGTGGAAACTACCAGGCGCACAACATATGGACAATTGCACCGCAGTGGCAGGAAAAGTGTGTGTATATAGTCCTTGTAATAGGTGGTTAAGTTCAAAAATCCAGGAGAAAAGTCATGAATGAAAGATGACTTCCTGTCACTTCCTGTGGACGTCTATAGGCTCAGACAGTCTGGTACCTTAAACCCTTCCCATGAACAGACCATAACTCAAGCCAAAATACTACATGTTGTGATCTTTACCTTAGTTGTATTAAAGCCAAAACTAACATTTAATACATCGCAGCTTACCAATCCTTAAGGCCCCTTTCACACTGGGGCGGTTTTCAGGCGGTACAGCGCTAAAAATAGCGCCTGTATACCGCCTGAAAAAAACAGGCCCATTCAATCCAGTGTGAAAGCTGGCGGGCTTTCACACTGGAGCGGTGCGCTAGCAGGACGGTAAATAAAGTCCTGCTAGCAGCATCTTTGGAGCGGGATAGGAGCGGTGTATTCACCGCTCGTATACCGCTCCTTCCCATTGATTTGAATGGGACACCGCGGTAATACCGCGGCATTACCGCCACAAAGCGCCGCTGCGGCGGCGCTCTGCGGGGGGTCTTTAACCCTTTTTGGCCACTCGCGGGGGGTAAAACCGCACCGCGAGCGGCCGAATACCGCGGCTAAAACGACGGTAAAGCAGCGCTAAATATAGAGCTGCTTTACCGTCACAGCGACTCCCGCCCCAGTGTGAAAGGGGCCTAAATGTTGTGGCTATGTTAGTTTTATTTTCTTTTAGCCTATTCTTTTTATTTTCACCTAGTGGGCCAGCCACTAACATGCTTCCTGTCTTATGCTGGCTCAACTCTATGGAAGAGTAACAGAGCCATCCTTGGACAGCAGGATTGTCAGTCTTTGAAATGGGTAGTGTTAGATGCAGTAGCAAATTTAGATGGACTTGACTAACAAAACTGAACTCCAGCTAACACTTTTTAGGCAGATACAGCAAGAGTTTTATTATTTATTTATTTGTGGGGAGATAATGGTTTTACATAAATGAATAAAAGCTGACCATTGTAGGTACCTCTGTCAGTGTTAAAAGGTTTGTCTCAACCCTCTTACTGCCATTTTTGCTGGTTTGTTAAAGGAAATTTAAACAAATAACAGACTTACTGGCTGGATCACACGGTGAAAAAGGAAAAAAAGAAGCATAAAACGAATGCAGCCACCACATCTAAAGCCCCATACACACGGTCGGACTTTTTCATCAATTTGGTCCGATCGGACAAGGTTGTTGAAAAATCAGACCGTGTGTATGCACCATCGGACAGTGTTCGTCGGTTTGTCCGTCGGACAAAGTCTTATCTCCTGCTGGAAAGATTTGCCGTCAACCCGGTCCGATCACACCAAATCCGATCGTGTGTACGGTTGTCCGACCGGACAAAGTGCTACGCATGCTCAGATCACATTACAAGACCAAAGCTATTGGCTACTAGCCTCTACGTAGTCCCGTCGTAGGCAACAAACGTCACCACGTTCAGAATGATCGGATTTTCCGACAACTTTGTCCGACCGTGTGTACGCAAAACCAACATCGGACAAAGTATGACGGACATGGTCCGACGGACCTGGTCCGCGGATTGTCCGACCGTGTGTATGGGGCTTTAGAATTGGTAAGCTGCAATATAACTTTTTGTTTTTGATAGTAATAACGTTTTAACACCTTGTACAGTATATGTTATAAAACTGAACCATGTTTTTACTGCCCCCATCTGTCCCCCCTTAAGCAGCAATAGTAGCAGATGGGAATGTAAACATGCCGTGGCTAACATGCTTTACACTGCAGTGTGGCAACAATTATCCACATTGTAACACTTTGTGGGTAGTAGCACCCACTGAACACATAAATGGGGCTACACCAGCAATTGCCAACCAACCCTGTGCAATGCATACAGTTTCAGTGTGGTGGTGCCCATTTTTAGGGGTTAAAAAAGGTGGTGAGGATTTGATATAAAGGGTGTGGGGTCTGCAGAGGGAGAGTTATTGGAATCTGGAAGACCTCTATAAAATATGGGGTTCACAGATATTCAACCTTCAAGATGGAGGATTAAGGGGTACACAGTACCACTTGTTACTAATTAACAGCAAAAGGAAATAATAAAAAGCACAATTAAAAACAATATTTATTCTAAAAAGATAAACCCTTCCCCCCAATTTATATCCCAACATTTAATTTGGTGATGTGAATCAGTCACCATGTGCAATGCCCTATGATGTTGACACACCAACCCACTGCTATGGTGATGCTGTCCCGTTGCTACTCTCCTCAATGACAGCACCCTGGCACTGCTGTAATGTAAGCAAAGGGGCTAGAGATCCCAGGTGACATTATTGACCAAATGTGGTCATAACCATCCACTTTGTTTATAAACAGAAACCAACAGAGATCTGTCACTGAGAGGCAACAGTGATACTGCTGGTAAATGACAGACCCCCTAGTTTGTTAAAAACAGAAGCCAGTGGATACCTGTCATTTAGCAGCGTACTGCTACCCCAGCTGCTGTCTGTAAACCCAAATGTCACCTAAAGGAGTACATCATACTAAATCCACAATTTTACATGCAGCTTTACGGCATCCCCCAAGCATGATATTTAAAGGATTTGTGCATTTTTAATGTTCCCACTGAAAAATTGTTGGTCTTCTTTTGTTTATAGCAAAAAAAAAAAAATGCAGTGGTCATCAAATACCACCAAAATAAAGCTCTATTTGTGCAAAAAAATGACATACATTTTATTTGGGTACAGTGTCACGCACAAGTAGCGCAGTGCCATTTAGTAAAAAATGGCCTGGTATTTAAGGGGGTCAAGTAGTTAATGACACACTGCAGATCTACAACTATGAGGCTGTATGCCTAGGAGTGCCTAGGCCCACTCACATACCAGGAACTGGTTTTAGGAGGAATAGCAGTGTTCTGCCCTCTCTACACGTGGCTGAGCTATAATTAGACAGACTGCTAACTCTCCTCCCTTAACAACTCATTGAGGCAGGCGCTAGGTCCTTTTTTCAACTTTTATTGCAGGGAAGTTAGAGAAAAAACTACAAATAAAAGAAATAACATTCAATCGGTATATACAACATATACAGTCCTGACACACTAGTCTAACTAGGGAAAGGGGTTATAAACATACCAATGATGTTTCCGTTAGGCTGACACTAAAATTGCAGCTGAATAGGTGTGGAGTCCTCTGGAGAAGATGCATGGATGAAGAAGGAAGATGGCTACTGGGGGCTGTCTCTCAGACCTCATGGTATAGACCAATTGAATGATGGTAAGCTACGGTGGCTTTTAAGCAACAATCTCTACCCACAGTAATAACAGAACTATAAGTATGCAAAAGAACCACTAGATGGCGATATTACAATTTACTTTACATACCATTAGCATATTCAACAATTAAACAAAAGAACATAAACACTTGCTGAAGGCATGACACTCCCCGCCTGGTATCCCATGGATACCAACTATGATGGTCCCTCTGGGAAGAGCAGTAAAATTAGTTTGGACACAGGTCTGGGGAAAAGTTTAGGCTCGTCTTGCCTAATGACCTTAACCTCAACTTTCCTGACTTTCCCATCTTCGCTTGCAAACACTTGGGTTATCAGGCCCATAGGCCATTCATTTCTCCTCGACTGAGTCTTTCACAAGAACAATGGTGCCAGGTTCCAAGTTGAGCTTGCTGACTTGCCATTTGTTTCCTATCTGTAGATTGGATAGGTACTGCTTCTTCCACTTGTTCCAAAAGATGTCCGCCAAGGACACTCATCTCCACTGGCATCTGTATAGGTCTTTAGTGTTAAAGTCAATTGGAGGAGCTGTGATTACCCCAACTTTCTGGCTAAGCAAAGTGGAAGGGGTGAGCAAGAAAGGATCTTGTGGGTCATTGGGTATTGACGTCAGAGATCTGGCATTTATTATAGCTGCTACTTCAGCCATGAAGGTTGCCAGTGTCTCATGTTTGAGTCTTGAAGTTTCTAACTGTAGAAATATTGAGTCCAAGTTCTTTGAGTTATGCCAATCATGCACTACCAAGCACCTCCCGTATGGGAAGTGTGTGGTGGGTTTAATGTCCATATACAACCCTGTGCTGAAAGGTATCTCTCTACACATTCTCTGTCAAGGTTTAAAATGATATTCTGTTCTTTGCAAGCTCCGACAAAGTTGGTACTTCTATGAGAGTGAATATGTTTGACAGGGCCTGTAATCGAAATGAACCGTCTCAGGGCATTTACAAAGCTGGTAATAGAAAGGTAATGTGGCACTTACTATGCTATGCTATATGCTATATGCTATAACAATTAATGAATAACCGCCCTCCAAGCAATAATGTCCACAAAGATAAAGCTAGCCGCTCCCAGACAAAATCCAATTCAATATTGCGTCCAGGCCATAGCAATAGGATAATATATAGGTAAAAAAAATCAGACAAAGCATTTATAAAGCTGGATGTGTCTAAGGACTCAATAACGTCTATGTGTACAGCCCTGATGCACATGCAAGTGAACATGACAGCCCAAAGTTTGCTGTTAGCACTGCCTCCTCTAGTTTGCCGTGTGAAAGGCTTTGGCTCCTGGTCCACCTGGAAGGTGAGGATGTCAGACTTGAGATCCCAATTGAGTTCCAGGCTGCACTGCATGGGTAGCGAGTCTGTTGCCAAGTCTGTTGCCAAGTCTAGGTCTTTCAAATCACTGGCGGGATCTTGAGAGGGGAAGGCCTCCATAACAGCCTTGCAACCTAAGGTTTGAACAGGCAAGTGCAGTTTGGGTCCTCTTAAGTAGACTGATTGCAGCCTCAGGCGATGGAAGTGACTTCAAGCCATCATCTACATAAAAGTCTCTCTCAATGAACTGTCTAACATCTTGCCCATAGTCTTTTTCACCTTCTTGGGCAGATAGTTTAAGTGCATAGATAGCAACAGCAGGGCATGGGCTTGTGCCAAAAATGTGCACTTTTATGCGGTATTCTACAATGTCTTTAGTGGGGTTGTTATCCCTAAACCAGAAGAATCTCAGAATGTTCCTGTGTCTTTAGTGGGGTTGTTCTTCCTTGACTTGAAAACTGTGAAACATTTGTTGTATGTCAGAAACTATGGCAATGGCTTCCTTGCGGAATCTGATGAGAACGCCAAGAAGTATGTTGTTAAGATCTGGTCCTTTTAAGAGGACAACTTTGAGAGAGATTCCTTCGTACTGGGAGCTGGAGTCAAATACTACACAGATTTTACCTGGCTTCTTGGGGTGGTAAACACCAAAGATAGATAGGTACCAGCACTATTCTTTCTCTTTCAGAGGTGGGGCAACCTCTGTATGGCTGTCTTCAAACATCTTATGCCGCGTACACACGACCGAACTTTCCGGCAGACCAGGTCCGACGGTCTTCCCGACTGACTTTTGGTGGAGTTCCGATGGACTTTCCGAACGAACAGACTTGGCCACACACAAACGGACTAAGTCAGTTCGTAAGTCCGTTCATTTTGAACGTGATGAAGTAAACGGGACTAAAAAAGGAAGTTCAATAGCCAGTAGCCAATAGCTTCCCTTGCGTCGTATTTGGTTCATCGGACCAGCACACAGACGAACGGTTTTCCCGATTTATGTCTGTCGGAATTGAGTCCATTGGATAGATTTGAAACATGTTCTATTTCTAGGTCCGTCAGGTTTTTTTCCAGAAAAACGATCGGATATGCCCACACACGATCGGATTGTCCGACGGACTAATCCCTTCAGGCCTAGTCTGACGGAAAGTCCGGTCATGTGTACGCGGCATTACTCATGAACGAGAAGAAATGCTCTTTCATTTCTCATTTCCTTTGAAAATTGCGCCTGAGAGAAGAAAAAAGTTTTATAGCCTATAGTCTGTTAGGAAGCAGGGTCTCTGTGTTTTAAAAGGCAGGGGTGCTACCCAGCTGTTTGCGTTATTTTTGTATAATCCCTGTTCCATTATCTTCAAGAAGATATAATCTTCAATAGATAGGACAATTTTGTGGTCTTCTTTTGTCTTTTGGAAAACTGAGCATCCCAACTGATCTTTGTCTTCATCGCAGGGAAAATTGCTAGTGTAAAGGTTGGAATGTATGACACTCACAGGCAGGGCCAGATTAAGAGCATCATGGGCCTGGTGCTGAGGATTTTGGTGGGCCTTTTTATGGAAACAAAATGAAAATGCAAACATTTTTTGCTAAAACAAATTAAATATACTCTCACCAGTAATATCAGCCGTGCAGCCTTTGAGCAGCAGCAACACCCCCAATACCACCTGCTATGCAGTCTCTCAACAGCAGCAACATAGGGCAACCACATTTCCAAACTGCCATTCAGGGACATCAACCCTTCCCAAAAAAAGATGAGGGGGGTGTAGTCTCGGAGTTGATGGGGAAATAGGTGGCGGGGGTGATTTTTCGGGCAAATGGCTGGTGTTAGCACCTAAAATCATCCTGACACTATGCTTGATATGGCGTCAGGATGATCAAATTCCATTATTTCTATTACTATATTGTAATATATAGTGAAATAGTTCAACTCACCATGATGCAGAATCAGTGGGAACCTGAGCTTGTCACTTGCCACCAGATGCAGCGTGTCACTTGCCACCATCGCCTGCCGTCAGATGCAGTATCCCAGATGCCACTCATAGCCTGCCACCAGATACAGTGTGCCACTTGCCACCAGCCACCAGATACGGTGTGTCACTTGCCACCAGCAGCCTTACACAAGCAGCTTTTTACCAGATACAGTGTGCTACTTGCCACCAGCAGCCTTTTACTAGATACAGTGTGCCACTTGCCACCAGCAGCCTGCCACCAGATACAGTGTGCCACTTGCCACCAGATACAGTGTGCCACTTGCCACCAGCAGTCTGCCACCAGATACAGTGTGCCGCTTGCCACAAGCAGCATGCCAGATACAGTGTGCCACTTGCCACCAGATAGTGTGCCACTTGCCACAAGCAGAATGCCACCAGATACAGTGTGCCACTTGCCACAAGCAGCCTGCCACCAGATACAGTGTGCCACTTACCACAAGCAGCCTGCCACCAGATACAGTGTGCCACTTGCCACAAGCATCCTGCCACCAGATACAGTGTGCCACTTGCCACAAGCAGCCTGCCACCAGATACAGTGTGCCACTTGCCACAAGCAGCCTGCCACCAGATACAGTGTGCCACTTGCCACAAGCAGCCTGCCACCAGATACAGTGTGCCACTTGCCACAAGCAGCATGCCAGATACAGTGTGCCACTTGCCACCAGATACAGTGTGCCACTTGCCACAAGCAGCCTGCCACCAGATACAGTGTGCCGCTTGCCACAAGCAGCATGCCAGATACAGTGTGCCACTTGCCACCAGATACAGTGTGCCACTTGCCACAAGCAGCCTGCCACCAGATACAGTGTGCCACTTGCCACAAGCAGCCTGTCACCAGATACAGTGTGCCACTTGCCACCAGCAGCCTGTCACCAGATACAGTGTGCCACTTGCCACAAGCAGCCTGTCACCAGATACAGTGTGCCACTTGCCACAAGCAGCCTGTCACCAGATACAGTGTGCCACTTGCCACCAGCAGCCTGTAACCAGATACAGTGTGCCACTTGCCATCAGCAGCCTGTCACCAGATACAGTGTGCCACTTGCCACCAGCATCCTGTCACAGGATACAGTCTGCCACTTGCCACCAGCATCCTGTCACCAGATAAAGTGTTCCACTTGCCACAAGCAGCATGCCAGATACAGTGTGCCACTTGCCACCAGATACAGCATGCCACTTGTCACATGCAGCATGTCACCAGATACAGTGTGCCACTTGCCACCAGCAGCATTCCACCAGATACAGTGTGCCACTTGCCATCAGCAGCCTGCCACCAGATACAGTGTGCCACTTGCCATCAGCAGCATGCCACCAGATACAGTGTGCCACTTGCCATCAGCAGCATGCCACCAGATACAATGTGCCACTTGCCATCAGCAGCATGCCACCAGATACAGTGTGCCACTTGCCACAAGCAGCATGTCACCAGATAGTGTGCCACTTGCCACAAGCAGCATGTCACCAGATAGTGTTCCACTTGCCATCAGCAGCATGCCACCAAATACAGTGTTCCACTTGCCATCAGCAGCATGCCACCAGATACAGTGTGTCACTTGCCATCAGCAGCATGTCACCAGACACGATGTGTCACTTGCCACCAGACACAGTGTGCCACTTGCCACTAGCAGCATGTCCCCAGATACAGTGTGCCACTTGCCACAAGCAGCCTTCCACCAGATACAGTGTGCCACTTGCCATCAGCAGCATGCCACCAGATACAGTGTGTCACTTGCCATCAGCAGCATGCCACCAGATACAGTGTGCCACTTGCCATCAGCAGCATGCCACCAGATACGGTGTGCCACTTGCCACCAGACACAGTGTGCCACTTGCCACCAGCAGCATGCAACCAGATACAGTGTGCCACTTGCCACCAGCAGCATGCCACCAGATACAGTGTGCCACTTGCCACCAGCAGCATGTAACCAGATACAGTGTGCCACTTGCCACTCCCTGCAGCACTCTGCCCAGACGGATAGAAGGGACAGGGCCTGCATAGTCAATCAAATCCCTGGAACCCCCACCCCTCCTGAGCTGGGATGGTATGACAGTGTGTATGTATGCCAGGAGTATTGATCAGACCAAGTTGTACAGGGGGGTTGTGTGTGCAAGTCTTTGGGCTCACACTGGTGTGCTGCAGTCGGCCGCACTGCTTATGTATCTGCAGTATTAGCTGCAGTCCTATTGATATATATCAGGTTGCAGGTTTTTGCTGGTAAGATGCAGCATGTAGGAATTTTGGTGCGCTTTCATAAAATGCAGAAAAAACACACAACCTAATAGAAATCAATAGGACTGTGGGTAAAACACAGGAAAACTGTGGATACACCAGCAATGGGCCAAAACATAGCAAACCAGTGAGAACCCACCTAAAAGAACAAGGGACCAAGCACTACCACAGGCTGATGACACAATTCTAAACACTTTGGCTGCAGATATAAGAACTACTGCTGGAAAAAAAAAGTTAAAAACAAGGGAAGGGAGATAAGAGTCCAGTCACTGAGCTCACATTTGGATGGTCTCTGCATCACTCAGAGATTTCCTGTTCACCTTCTATCTGCCGGTGTTCTGTTCATAATTTCCCTCCCACACGGCTCCTTCACTGCACAAACTTCACAGAGGGAGAGGGGAGGGGAAAGGCAGAGCCGACTCAGCCTCTCCAATTTGTGTAGGGGGGACTGTGCACTGTGACATTGTAATAACCACAGTGAGCCAACACAGGGGCAGCCAAACACCCCTACATTTACACACAGCTTCTCCTGTCCCATAGAAGTTTATGGACATGAGAAAATCGGGCTTATACTGCTGGCTGGGCGGGCCGATTTTAAGGCAGGGGCCTGGAGCTGCAGCTCCATCAGCCCCTATGTTAATCCGGCCCTGCTCACAGGTTTCTCTTTTATGATCAATCTGTTGGGCCAAGGCTGGAAAAGGGATGGACACCCATTCTCTAGAGTCTTTATAAAAAGAGCTCACGGTGGTTGTTTTGTGAACATTCCCTAGGCAAACATTGCCTATAATGACCCACCCTAGGTCCAGCTTCTGAGCATAAGGAGAGTTGTGGGGGGTCATTGATTTGTTTTCACACCTTGTGAACTCTGATGATATCTCTCCCAAGCAGGAGAGCTATCTGAGCCTGGGAATCAAGTGCAGGGATGAGATGTGCTATGCTCTTTAGATGAAATGCCACTTTAGGTGTAGGTATCTCCCCTCTTTCAGTTGGGAACTGATTGCACTCGATTAAGGTTGGCAAAAGCAGGGATGTTTGGCCATTAATGGATTCGATTTGGTAACCAACGGCCCTTCTCCCAGTTTCTTCACTCACGCCTGTACAAGTCTTGAGTGAGTATGAAGAGCTGGCTCCCTCAATTTTAAAGGTGTCAAAGAAAGCTGAGATAGCAAGTGATCTGTTGCTTTGATCGTACAAGTTCGCGTACAGCTTTACTGCGTTTTGTCTGTGACATATGGGGTAAACTGTGACAAGACAATTCTTGGAGCAGGGTTTGCCAAAGAGACCTTCTCCGCAGACTTGGGTGCACTGGGGTGTGACTACAGGAGGTACTGTGTCTCGCTGCTCCCCACCATGCTCTTCAGCTTGATTTGAGGGGGTAAAAGTCCATGGCAATGGCCCTGGATGTAGAGCCATATTTTGCTCTGTGCTGTCACACTCTGAACAGTTTGTGCCTGCTTTGCAGTTCTTTGCAAGGTGCAAAGTTAATGCACAGCACCTGAAGCAAATTCTATTTTCTTTGAGGAAGGTTTTGCGATCTTGGAGAATTTTTTCTCTGAAACCTCTGCACTTTAGCGTGGGTGGGGCTTCTTGTGAACACTCTCTGTTTGGGTTCTTTGTTTGTGATAGGTTTGTTTTGTGTACTGCAATAGATATGTCTTTGAAGTTGTGAGTTGAAGTAGGCTTATCTGTCCTAGGGTAAGTAAAGTCAGATGATGAGAAGTCAAAACTGGGATCATTTTTAATCTTTTCTTGGTGGCGAAAAAAGTCCACAAAGAAAGAATGGTAGGAAAGGAACGTTATGCTTTTGCTTGTAGTTGGAGCCTTGTGTAACCCACATTTCTTGAAGGCTGTAAGGCAGTTTTTGCATTATGGGTTTAACACCATGGGCTGTATTTAGAAAGGCAAGGCCTGGCAAATCTCCTTCTGCCATGGCTACTTGGAGCTCTGTCACCAGGTCACTTAACTCTCTCAGCTTCTGGAAGCCTTTGTTAGGAATCTTAGGCAAGTCCTCTATTCTTTGAAAGAGTGAATTTTCTATGGCTTCTGGGGAACCGTAACACTTCAATTCTCTCCCATATCATGCTCAGTCCTCTGCTTGGGTAGTTAACATTGATGTCTCTGATTCTTCTTGCATGCTCTGCTGACTCATTCCCCAGCCATTGGCCTCCTCACTTGCAGATAGATTGGATTATCGCCATGCTCTATAGCCTTCAGGCCGGTCGTTAAACCTTGTTAGTCCTTTTGTCAACAGGTCACGCCGTGCAAAGAACTTGGGAAAATTCAACATATCTTGGTCTTTGTGTGAGTAGTCTGTAGGTGCTCTGCTGTGCGGGGGGACTTGGTGGGTATTTTTGGTTGTCAGAAAAGCTGTCCCTGTGATTTCTACCCCACGACCCTTCCTTTCTGATGTGGGTGACTGTATCATAGGGGTTTGATAGCTTGGATGCAGGTTGCACTGAAGGCTGACTGAGTATGGGATTATTTTCTTGTTTAATGTAGGGTTTGTGGGTGACAGGAGTCGACTCTGCTCTTGGAGCTGAATGCAGCAGTCATCTGGCTTGGCATGTTGCAGCACATAGTCTGTAGTACGCTGTGAATTGTCATGAAGATCAGGTTTAAATTTCAAGTATGTTGCTGAGTCTCTCACTGGTGGGGTTGGCAAGTTCCTCTAAGATCTCTGCCTCAGCTACTGCTGCCACTGCTTCCTTCTCTGCAGCCAGTTTCTCTGACACAGCTTCTATGCGTAGTTTCTCTAATTTCATTTGCATCTCTCTTTCAGCAAAGGCAGCCTTTACTTTTGCAGCTTCTGCTTTTGCATGTGCGATTGCAACCAAGTTGCTGCTCATTGACCTCTTTGAGCTCTTAGAGACCTTGTCTCTAATGGCTCAGACTTTTTCTCTGACATGATGTCTTGCAATGTGGAAGCTTGTCAATGGCTGCTGTTTCACTGGGCTTCTGTGTGCAAGCCTGTTTGGAGCCACCGTTTTGCTGGCTTTCTATGTGCAAGCCTGTTTGGAGATGCCATTTCACTGTTCTGCCCTCACTACATGTGGCTGACGTATAATTAGACAGACAGCTAACTCTCCTCCCTTAACAACTAATTGAGCCAGGCGCTAGGTCCTTTTTTCAACTTTTATTGCAAGGAAGTTAGAGTAAAACTACAAATAAAAGAAATAACATGCAATTAGTATATACAAAATACAACATATACAGTCCTGACACACTAGTCTAACTAGGGAAAGGGGTTATAAACATACAGTCAATGTTTCTGTTAGGCTTACATTAGAATTGCAGCTGAATAGGTGTGGAGTCCTCTGGAGAAGATGCATGGATGAAGAAAGAAGATGGCTACTGGGGGCTGTGTCTCAGACCTCATGTTATAGACCAATGAAATGATGGGAAACTACGGTGGCTTTTAAGCAACAATCTATACCCACAGTAATAAATCTTACATAACTATAAGTATGCAAAAGAACCACTAGATGGCGATATTACAATTTACTTTACATACCATTAGCATATTCAACAATTAAATAAAAGAACAAAAGAAACATTTGCTGAAGGCATGACAAACAGATACAGGCTTTTTAGAATACTGCTTGGGCACAATTAAAAATTTCCACATATTATAGCAAATCTTCAGATTTTGGGTTCTACTTTAATTTCCTGACCGCCCCATAGCAGATTTACTGCTACAGGGCAGCCACATTGTGCAGAATCCCATATATATATATATATATATATATATATATATATATATATATATACACACACATATATATATAGATATGGGATTCTGCACTTCCGGGTTTTGGGCGTGAGTGTGTGCCGCTCCTGCTGTGATTTTACACAGTGGGAGCTGATCCGCAGGTCCCGGGGACCCGATGTCCACTGGGACACGTCGATTGTTCGGTAAACTGACAGAAATCCAGTCTGCCTATGTAAACAAGGCAGATTGTCATTCTGTCAGTACAGAAGGCATGGATCCTGTGTCCCTGTAAAGCAGAAACACTGATCCTTGTCTTCCACTAGTAAAAGCACCTCCCCCATAGTGGTAAATCACTGGTCAGGCACACAGTTTACCCTTTGATCGCCCCATGATGTTAACCCCTTCCCTGCCAGTGTCATTAGTACAGTGACGGTGCATATTTTTAACACTGATTACTGTAATAATGTCACTGATCCCCAAAAAAGTGTCAAAAGTGTCAGTTAGGTGTGCAGTTTGTCTGTTGCAATATCGCAGTCCCACTAAAGGTCACTGATCACCACCATTACTAGTAAAAAAAAAAAAATTAAATATGCCATCGTTTGTAGATTCTATAACTTTTGCGCAAACCAATCAATATATCCTTATTGGGATTTTTTTTACCAAAAATATGTAGCAGATAATGTATTGGCCTAAACTGATGAAGAGATTCAATTTGTTTACATTTTTGTGTTGTGTTTTATAGCAGAAAGTAAAAAATATAGGGTCTTTTTTCTAAATTATTGGTCATTCTTTGTTTCTAGCGCAAAAAAAATAAAAATCCCAGAGGTGATCAAATACCACCAAAAGAAATATATGTGGGAAAAAAAGTACATACATTTTATTTAGGTACAGTGTCGCAAGACCGCGCAATTGTCAGTTAAAGTAACGCAGTGCCGTATCGCAAAAAAATGACCTGATCAGTAAGGCCCCTTTCACACTGGGGCGGGAGCGGCGTCTGCGGTAAAGCAGCGCTATATTTAGTGCTGCTTTACCGTTGTTTTAGCGGCGGTATTCGGCTGCTAGCGGTGCTGAAGTGGTTACATTCAGGACCTCATTACTACAAAGCAACAATGTTACCCCCTCGACCCCTAGGCTGCCTCTATTTTGGCCGTTATCTAGCTCTACACTCAAAACATGTTTGTTATAGTATTCTTAAACTTCTTTATCGATTACTACAAATACCAAAAAATATCTGTTACTCAAGTTTTCAAGTTTATAGCAGACATTGCTGTAACATATTAAAGGCTTTAGCCAGATCCCTTTTAATAAAAGTAACAATTGTAACATGTTCTGAAGGAGCCTGCAAAGTTTCCTCAAACAGAGTACAATGTTACCTAGCCATTGTAACTGCTTTCCCTTTGTGCCAACATTTTTCAGTTTGATGCAGCTGTAGGGAAAATAGTTTTAATTTTATGAGCAGAAGCATCGCAGATCAGTAACACAGCAAATCATGGCTGAATTTAAAAAAAAAAGTGCAATTTATATCTAGTTACCCCAGCACCGGGAATGGTATCCAACAAATATAAACCGTAATAATACAGTCAATATTATTGTGTTTTATGCAAATGAAAAGCAGATGCCTTATCTACAGTGCCAAGAAAAAAATCTTCCTAAGAGAAACCCGACATGAAAATCATTACCTCAGTTGAATATAAGGTTAAATTTGTGTTTTGCTTTGAAACATTAGACACAATCAACATTGCAGTGTTTGTGGCAGGTGAATTTGACTGTAAACTGTACACTGTGCAGAGGTTCATATTCTGTTCTTAATTACATCTGTGGAAATCTGTATTTGCTTATGGTTACATAGTATTTTGTGCGGTCTATTTGCATGTCCTAATGGCATATTTCCATTGTAAACTCCTTGTCAAGCATAAAGTATAGGGAAAAGCATGAGATGATGTTATATGGGAGTGAATAGTTTGCTAGACATACACATATTGAAATTCATATATCAACATCACTTTATGAGAGAGGAATGAAATGAATCTGTAGATTTATTACAATAGAACTATATAGCCTAAAGCACTCAGAAGCTTTTGCACTGTGCCTGGGGCCAAGGCTCTTTTTTATCTGTAGCAAAAATATAACTGAATACATAGCATGTATAAATAAGACTCGGACACTTATAAAAGGGGCACACCGGTGCCCTCCATTCTATCTCAGCAGGGGATCCATAAACGTATTCCCTGCCAAGTCTGGTCAGAATGGAAATGCATGTCACGTACACTATATTACCAAAAGTATTGAGACGCATGCCTTTACACCAGGGGTGCCCAACCTTTTGAAGAGTGAGGGCCACTTAAGCGGCTTGGTAACCGGTGGTGGGCCACAATGAGTGGAGCAGACGGATGACAGTTCCGTGTCCGCTCTGCATATGCAGACCGGACACAACCCACTCTACTCTATGGGCCCTTGGATCCCAAATAGAATCGGACAGATAGGATTGGAGGTAGGTGGGTGTAAACAGCCACAAGTCCTTTTACATCTGCGGCTCGATAGAGGTGAATGGAGGGTCAGACCGATAATGTCCATGGGACCCAAGGCTGTTTTCACACTGATGCACTGTTGTTTACCCACACAGAGGGTGCAGACAAGTTCACCTGTGGCTTTCCTGCGGGTTAGCTGTGCTTTGCCATAGACTTCTATTATTTCCTGCAGGTTTGGTGCACTTTCTGAAAGCTCACCAAACCTGCAGGTAATAACAGAAGTCTATGGCTCAGTGCAGGTAACCCGCAGGAGTTCTGTGCTGCACCTGTGGATTGGTTTGAAAGCAGCTCAGTAACCACTGCAGAACAGATATGCTCACATATACACTGTGATTTAAGTAATAAAGTTCACTTTAATAACAGTCTTCCATTCAGGTAGCCGCTTGCTTCCTCTACCAGTGGCTTTTTAATTTTTTTTTTTAACAGAACAGGATTTATTCACAACACTGATGCTCTGGTATGGCGGGTTGGCAGGCCATAATCTGGGCTTGCCAACCCGCCAACCCAGAGCAAGAGGTCGCGGGCCACATCAGAGGGCTCCGCGGGCCACATGTGGCCCCCAGGCCACTGGTTGGGCACCCCTGCTTTACACGCACATGAACTACAATGGCATCACTAAGTCCATAGGGTTCAATATTGAGTTGGCCCACCCTTTGCAACTACAAACAGCTTCAACTCAACTTCTGGGAAGGCTGTCCGCAAGGTTTAGGAGTGTGTCTATGGGAAGGTTTGAGATGATCAAAGAGCCAGGAGCAAGATTGCGAACAAGGATGCCTGTGAAAAAATGAATATAAAATGTATAGGTCCAGCCGCTGCTCCAAAACTCACAAGACCTAATGAGAAACTGTGTAGGAATGGGAATGTTTGACCATTCTTCCAGAAGCCCATTTGTGAGGTCAGGCACTGATCTTGAACAAGAAGGCCTGGCTCGCAGTCTCTGCTCTATTTCATCCCAAAGGTGTTCTAGCGGGTTGAGGTCAAGGCTCTGTGCAGGCAACTCAAGTTTCTCCATCACAAACTCACTCATCCATGTCTTTATGGACCTTGCTTTGTGCGTGTTGGAACAGGAAGGGCCTATCCCCAAACTGTTCCCACAAAGTTGGGTGCATGAAATTGTCCAAATTGCCTTGGTATGCTGATGCCGTAAGAGTTCCCTTCACTTGAACTAAGGGGCCAAGCCCTGAAAAACAACCCCACACCATAATCCACCTAATAATTTGGACCAATGCACAAAGCAAGGTCCATGAAGACATGGATGAGTGAGTTTGGGGTGAAGGAACTTGACTGGCCTGCACAGAGTCCTGACCTCAACCCAACAGAACACATTTGAGATGAATTATAGAATAGACTGAGAACCAGGCCTTCTCATCCACATCAGTGCCTGACCTCACAAATGTGCTTCTGGAAGAATGGTCAAGCATTCCCACTCCTAAATCTTGTGGACAGCCTTCCCAGAAGAGTTGAAGTGGTTATAGCTGCAAAGGGTGGGCCAACTCAATATTGAACCCTACGGACTTAAGCCCCATACACACGCGCGGATTATCCGAGGACCAGGTCCGTCAGACCATGTCCGTCATACTTTGTCTGATGTTGGTTTTGCGTACACACGGTCGGACAAAGTTGTCGGAAAATCCGATCATTCTGAACGTGGTGACGTTTGTTGCCTACGACGGGACTACGTAGAGGCTAGTAGCCAATAGCTTTGGTCTTGTAATGTGATCTGAGCATGCGTAGCACTTTGTCCGGTCGGAATTCGCTACACACGATCGGATTTGGTGTGATCGGACTTTGTTGTCAAAAAATCTATCCAGCAGGAGATAGGACATTGTCCGTCAGACAATCTGATGGAAACTGTCCGATGGTGCCTACACACGGTCTGATTTTCCGACAACATTGTCCGATAGGACAGAATCCATCGGAAAATCCTACCGTGTGTATGGGGCTTAAGACTGGGATGTCATTAAAGTCCACGTGTGTATAAAGGCAGGTGTCCCAATACTTTTGGTAATATAGTGTATGTGACATTCATATCCATTAAAAAAATTTGAATTCATCTTGTGATGGGAGAAAAATTAGCCATGTAATCCCTATAGCTGGGAAGATGTACATGGATGAGTTTCTGTATACTCATACACATACATTCAGGTGCACAAAAGACTTGAACCAGAATCGTTGCATTTGATCCAAACAAACCTAAAATACCTCAATGGAAACAGATTTAAAAGGACACACATCCACTTACATCTGGCTATCCAGAGAAGTATATTGCAATTAATTTCAATCTCTCTAATAACAGGTCAAACATTCCGATGTGAAAGGGGTTTAAGAGTCGATGACTTTTAGAGGATGCTTTACTAGGGTTGCAACATATATACAAATAATGACCAGAAATACATTTTTTTTATTATAAAGCACATCCATGTGAACAAGAAGCACAGCCATTAAAGTGGTTGTAAATCCTGTTACACCACTTTTACCTACAGGTAAGCCTATAACATGATTGGATAGTTGAAGGAAACACAACTTTATTTTATACACAAATGCCGCGTACACACAATTTCCTTCCGAAACATCTTGAATGTTTTTTCCGATGGAATTCCACTCAAGCTTGGCTTGCATACACACAGTCATACAAAAGTTCTCTGAACTTTCGACAGTCAAGAATGCGGTGACGTACAACACTACGACGAGCCAAGAAAATGAAGTTCAATGCTTCTGAGCATGCGTCAAATTGATTTTTTGCGTGTCCAAATTGCATACAGACGATCGCAATTTCGGATAGGAACTTTTCCCGACTGAAAATTAGAGAACTTGCTCCCAATCTTTTTGGAATTCCGCCAGCAACAGACAAATGGAGCATACACACGGTCGCATTTTCCGACAAAAAGCTCTCATCGGAGTTTTGCTGGTGGCATTTCCAATCGTGTGTACTGTGTGTGTATTAAGTTTAGTAAATATCCACCATGGAAATTTTTTTTTTTTTCTTCAGAAAATGGACCCCCTGGATAGGAACAAGTATGCAGATTATGAGTTCTAACTAGCTGTAATCTTGTTCTTGGTCAGTCAGACAATTCTAGGGGCATCAACAGCCACATAGCTGGTATTATCAAAGTTCAGCAATGGCAGCCTACATATTATTCTCAGTACAGGTTTACTTTAAGAATTAATAAACTGGGCGATCTTGGCCCCTTGTCTCATTTCAGACATTCCTAGATTTGCACCACAAAAAGCTGAGGGTATAATACTGTTATATCTGTACTTGCACTGCCAGGACTCCTGCTGGCAAAGTGGCACAAAACCATGACGCTCAAGGCAGACTGGACCCAGCTGTCAAGACCCACCAAGAAGGATACTGTGCTGGAACCAGGTGGCAGCAAAAAGAGTTTTCAGCATATTAATTTATGTATTATGTGGATTATGTGTAATGGCATACATGTGGATCTTTAACTTTGTTGCTTTCCAAAAAATAAATACAACTTCTATTTACTAATCAGTAAGTAAAATTTGAAAAATAATGTTAAGAATTGACAAAATTACTTATTTGAAATATTTTACAGAATGATATTCATCTTGTAAAACCTACCAGTGAAAGTAAAATAGACAAACATCACCATGCACAGGCATCTTACATTGTTTCAAATTAGGGATTATGTTCAGATATCCAGGATTTCATTAGATAATTACAGATTTGTAAACTCTTCCCTTTTTATTATTTATCTGTATATTGTGCTGAATAATTGCTGAGATTACAGGAAAAGCTATATGGCCAATATTGGGAAAAAGTGGCTTGCAAGGTAGGGGATTTGTGGCCGGCCCAATGAAGGCATATGACCTAGTATAGTTAAGGGGAGGAACAGGGGGGAAACCAGCGCATGCCCCCCCCCCCCCCCCCCCCCCTCCATTTCCTAGCCATCCAGGCTGTATGACAGACTAATGGTCTTATGAATTTTTAAGGGCCCTCCACAACTTTCAATTTTCTTAAAGGGTCAATGCAATTAAAAAAAGCAGTGTGGGGTGCCCCTTAAAAATTTATAAGAGACTCTTATCCAGTCATGCAGTGTAGGTGGTTAAGAAAGGGGGACAGTTAGCATGCACCCCCTCCTATACCATACCTGGCCCCATGCCTTCCACATTGGAAAGGCAAAGCCTCCGAAACCTTGCAAGTCCCTAAAAAAGGGATATGGTGTCCGTGAAGGGGGAGATCCTACTAACACGTCAACCACTGACACAATGATGTTCACCTGCCACAACTCCTGTCACAAGCGAAAGATCCTTGGCCAACTTCTGTATGTAAAACTATTAGCTGGGGATACTGAATAATCAAATATGGTTAATAATGAACCAAATAAATTTGGTCAATAATGTCACCCAGGATCCTTAGCCTGTTTTTTTTTTTTTTTAAATCTAAATGAATGGAGATCTGTCCCTCAGCAGCAGTAGTGCTACCACCTCTAAATGACAAATCCCTGGCCCTATTTGTACACAATATCACTTTTACAGGAATACATCCTACTGCATCCACAAATTCATTTGCAGGTTAAGCAACCCCAAAGCATCTTTAAAGGATTGGTATATTTTTAATGTTGCCATTTAAAAGACCCACTCCCCACTGAATGCTTCCTTTAAAAATATATATATATTTTGCATTGGTACAGGTGCCTTCATGGTCAGAAACCCATGACCTTTTTTTAAAAATAAAAGCTTGCATATTAGCCCTGGAAAAGACCAGAAAAAAATAAATAAAAAGATTTGATTCCCATGCTTGGGAAATCAAATCTGGCTTCAACACTATTCTGGTATTTGCGAACTTCCTGACAAATAATATAAATCACTGAGTACTGAATTTCTAATAAACCCCTAAGGTTTCTGCAGAGAATTTTATAAAGATTTTTAGAACTGAGCCAGAATCTACAGTTCAGTGTCCATGGATTTCAAGATTACCATTACATCCTTCTCCTGTTCAGGCCAGTTTTCAGTGCTGTGATACTTTAACTAACAATTACTCCTTCATACAGCACTGTACCTAAATACATTTTGGATTATTTTTCTAGACAGATAAAGCTTTCTCTTGGTGTTATTTTATAACTACTGTTTTTTTTTTTTTTTTTAGTATGCTGAGTTTCCCTTACTTCTAGTATAAAACGTATCAAACAAAAATTCCAGGACCAGTATAAACACCTCCAAAATTAGCCTTTTTTGGAAAGTTTGGAAATTTTTTTGGGAAGTTTAAAAAATAAACATGGTTAAGACTGCTTTAAAGTGCTATTAAACCCACAACAGTAAAAACAATCTGTACATGCAGTAAAACGTGCTTGTTATACTCACTGTGGAACCTAAGGGGTTAATCCTGTGCATTGTGTAAAAAGGCTCTTTAATCCAGTCTTCTCTGATCCTCCCCTTCTTCCACAGTCCCCTATCCATCTCCTTATAGTACCGAGCCTTGGGGAAACTCTGCACATGCTCAGTTTGGTGTGTATTGCTAGAGAGTTTTTCTTTCGTTTTGTTTTTTTGGAGGGTGCATGTGATCAGCACAGGGCCAATCAACACTGTCCAGACAGATGGTCAGGAGTCCTGCAGCCTCATAGGACAAACAGAGGAGAATTAAAACTCCTCCTACAAACTTTAACCAGTGCTCGGCTGGACACTGACAGAAGCAAAAAGTCACTGCTATATACTGCTGATAATAAAACGTATTCATCAGTTTATTTTTACTAAAATAATTGCATTTTCATGTTCTGTGTAATGGGGGAGACCAGATATAGTAAATGCAGGGTCCTGGGTTTATTTTAAGGCAGGGACATCTAAATGCAGGAAAAAGTGATCTGGGAGGCATAAAAGTTTCGTACACTTCCCAACTTATTTCTTATTGCCAATGTGAAAGAGGCCTTATTAGAGGTCAGTAGCACTTTAACATAACCCAAAACAATCTCACAATCATGGGTGTTTAGTGCCATTCTACCCCCCCCCCCCCCATTTCCATCCCTGATGGTTAGTGGCACTTTAAAACAATCCCACAACACTAGTGGTCACAGGCATTTTAAACAGTCCATCCATGCCACCCTCTTCCAGATCAATAAATTCTTCTTCCCTACTTCCTTCTTTGTGGGAGGAAAGGGAGGGTTCCCCAATGTGAACAGTACTACTTTGTTTTTCAATGGTGTTCACTCATCAATGGTGATTAATCCAACTGGAGTGGCTCTGTGCATTTAGCTAATTCTCTCTACTGTTCAATGACAGCAGGAACAGTGACTTGTGTGCAAGCCAGGTACACACAAATCAGTAAAAAAACAAGGACCTACAAGTACATCCACCACCCAAGGGCAACCAAGGGCACTGACCAGCCTTAAGTTCATATCTTTTTTTTTTTATATTTTCAAATAAACATATCATACAGCTTATACCTGTGACAGAGGATTACCAAAGCACTATGGGTTTTCTAATAGGAAAATGCACAGCATGAGCTATCATGTTAGCCTCTCACTCTCTCTAACTAATAGTAATGATTAAGGCAACTGAAAACATAGGAGACATGGGATGACAGGAAGAAATCACTGCTCTGACTTATTCACTCGTGTATACATTTCAGCTTATGCTACAAAGCTCTGCAAAGCAGCTTCTTTCAGCAAAGTAATAGCAATCAAGTGAAGCAGCGCTATATATGTACACTCATAAATAACAAATAAAGAGCAATCTTCAAGGGGCGTGTCCGGATGTAGCTGAAACAGGACGTGTTGCTGCGGCGCTCCGCCGATCCTGTCCTTATCCACCACCATCCTGCTTAATGAATAGACAGCCAAGCTTCCAGACTCCCTCCGGCTGCCCCTGATCATCACCCGCACCAGCCCTGGTAAAAATTGTGGAGATCAGCCGGCGGATCGGGCTCTTTTTGGGGCCACGGCCTACACCACACATCCACTCCTCGCCGCCATCTCGGGTGCCGCGATCGACGTGGCATGGGGCGACCGATCCATCCGCCCTGGCAGCGGATGCCCCCGGGAGATGCCTGCATTGTGCGGAGAGCCAGAGGACCACAGGAGGTTTGATCGGGGCCGGTCCAGGACGCCGCGACCCACCGCCATCTTGAGGCCTACAGAGCCTCCAGCATCCCCAGTCTCCAGTGCCCCGTTCGTCCGAGCGGGTGACGGCCGACTCATCCGCATCTGTGGCGGCGATCCGAGGGGCGGCTGGCCTGTGCATGACTGCCGGTGAATCCTTACAGGCCGCCTTAGCGGTGACTGCCAGTGGATCCTTACAGGCTGCTCTCCTGCTGCTACAATCCTGAGGCCTACAGTGCCTGGAACATCCTCCATACGCAGGTACTGTGCCCCAGAGTGACTGTGCTGCCCTCCCAGTGCCTCCTCCATCCCCACAGCAAATATACCCCAAGGCAAGCCCTGACCCTGCAAAGTGGGGATATCGCCACCACATCGCCCATCCTGCCTCCTTAGACCTAGTGCCTGCCTGCTGTCCCTCACCAAAAGTGAGGCCCTATGCTACAACAGGACATACTGCGGATGGGCCCACCCAAGACCCGCTATTCACATTCCAAGGGGAAAAAAAGCCTCCTCATCCCACTCCACCAGTGGCCGCATTGTCTGGGCAACGGCCAGCGGCTACAATGGCAGCGAACACATCAACGGCCGTAGAGTCGGGGGCAGCGGAGTCCCCCACGGGAGCAGAGATCCTGGCGGCCATTACAGCATGCAAGGAAACCCTGACTACCAAGATTGATTTCCTAACTGTGGATGTCAGCCTAATCCTTCAGGATATGGATAACTTCAGATCCTGTATAGTGGAAGTGGAGGATAGGGCCTCCACGGTAGAAGATGTGGTTCGGTCGGATTCCAGAGAGGTGAAGGCCCTACAGATACAAGTGAAGGCGCTCCAGGAGCAAGCCGTAGACAACGAAAACTGCCTCAGGCGCAACAACATTCGCATACTTGGTCTACCCGAGAGAGCGGAGGGCCCCAGACCTGCTGAGTTCACTGAACAGCTATTATCCACCCTGTTTAATCTGGGCGATGCGCCACCCACATTTGTAGTGGAAAGAGCCCACAGGGTCCCACCACTTCATCCTAGACCGGGGGCTCCTCCGCGTCCCTTCCTGCTACGCTTGTTGAACTACCGTGATCGTGACCGCATCCTGGCGGCGGC
Organism: Lithobates sylvaticus; assembly: GCA_028564925.1. Lineage (NCBI taxonomy): Eukaryota > Metazoa > Chordata > Amphibia > Anura > Ranidae > Lithobates > Lithobates sylvaticus. The sequence continues at coordinate 314,830,990 of CM053026.1, forward strand.
CCGATCCATGCTGGAAATCAAATATGAAAATGCCAAATTGTCTTTCTTTCCAGATTTCTCCAAAGAGGTGCAGTGACGCAAATCGTTCACAGATGTCAGACGTCGACTTCGTGAAAAGGGATTTCGTTTTGGCCTTCTATACCCCAGCAGGCTGAGGGTCACCGATGGTGACAATACCCGTTTCTTCGACACCCCCGAGGCCGCTGCAGCGTGGTTGGATACCCGCTAGTGTCGTGACGCCAACTGGAACTGTGATTGACATGCAGCCTGCTGGGACCAGCTAAGTACCTCACTCTCCTCTGACGATCCGCCTTTCGGTTCCTTGTTAACTTTCAGCATTACCTATTCTCTGCTCTTATGGCCTTCTGCACTGCTGCACCTCGCCATCACCCTAGCCCTATATCCTACATCCGCTGCCAATGGAACTGTGACCAGCTACTTCTGTCTGAGGAGCTCCAGCAACCTGTATGCAGACTTTTGTCTTTGACCCCTAAACGGGGATCCGTCCCACCTTCCCACCGCGTCACCCCCCCCCCTCCACCAAGGTCCCGGTGAGGACTTCTGCCAGTTACGGCAACCCCCCTTCCCATTTGTTTGGTCCAGGACGTGACCATACTAACCAAAGTTTAAAGGGTTTACTGTTGGTAAGTTCTGGGTATAGGCCCGATTTGATCGCTCCCCAGTTTCTCGGGATGTCATCAGATGAGGGCAGGTCTGACACCTCTGTGTCATTACAGGTATTGTTTATAAGTTTTGTAAATGCCTATGTTCATTGTTTTTTTTTGGTCTTCCATTGGTCACAATTCTACCTGGCGCAGGTCCCCAGAGTTTTTGCTGCTCCTGAGATGTACAAATGCACCTGTTTCGGCCCTCCTCTCTTCCCCCACCAAATCCCCACACAATGGCGGGACTTGACACCCCCACCAACAGTGTACTGTCCTGGAATGTCCGGAGACTTTATTCCAAGTTTAAGAGGGCAGTGCTCTTCAAATACCTTAAATTACATTCCCCACATATAATAATTTTACAGGAAACCCATCTCATGGGCAACAAACTACTGGCATTGAGAAAACCATGGATCCAGAGAGCCTCCCATGCCTCTTACTCCACGTATGCCAGAGGGGTCACCATCTTAATCAGTAAATCCTTCCCCTGTGTAATAGAACAGGTTCATACTGACCCCCAGGGAAAATACGTGCTAATAGTGTTTACTGTCTGGGGTATCCGATATATTGTGGTGGGTGTTTACATCCCTCCGCCTTTCTCCTCCGCCACCCTATACACCATTCTATAGAAAATCACTCCATACTGCCCGGCCAAACTGTTACTCATGGGTGACTTCAATGCCATTCTAGCCCCAGACCTCGACAGACCCATCCCTCCTAAACAATTTTCCACAGACTTGCTCTCATGGGCAGAGGCACTGGGAGTGTCTGAGGTGTGGAGATGGAAACATCCCACGACCAGAGCATACTCCTGTTTCTCCAATACGCATAAAACTTCCTCTCGCATAGATCTTGCCTTTGCCAACCCGACTATGCTGACAGATATATTGGACGCCTCCTACTTGCCCAGCGGACTTTCAGACCACTGCCCCCTACTCCTTAGCATTCGTTCTCCGTCCTCTCGTTACTCGTCCCTTTGGCGCCTGGGGACCCATTGGATCTCCCATGCGGACCTAGCAAATGCCATTCCACCACGTTTGACAGAATTTTGGGATATTAACACAGGGTCCTCCTCCACAACTGTGACCTGGGACGCCTTCAAGGCTTTCACCAGAGGGCAATATATCTCTTCTATTGCTGGGGTCCGGAGGGAGCAAGCTGCTGCCACTACTGCCCTACAGGCCGTTGCGCAATCCCAGTCAGATATTTATGCTGCCGACCCCTCAGATGCACATTATGACTCCCTCAATGCAGCAAAACGCAAGCTACACCTCCACCTCACCGAGGTAACTAGACTAGACCTTTACCGGAATAGGCAACGGTTCTTTGAGCAGGGAGACCGGAATGGTCGCCTCCTGGCGATGCTGTCACAACATGACAATCCCTTGACGGTGATCCCCAGTGTGGTGTCCCCTTCGGGTGAATCGGTCTCTTCTCTGCCAGATGTACTGGAGGCATTTCGCAAATACTACACCTCCCTTTATACCTCAGTACTACCATCGGATTTCCAGCCACGGGACTTTGCACCCTGGCTGGACCCCTTGGCGTTTGGTTGGCTTTCTGATAAAGAGAGAGAATCCCTGGTGAGGCCGATTACCCCGGAGGAGGTACTGAAAGCGATGAGGTCCTTCCCTACCGGGAAATCTCCAGGCCCGGATGGACTCCCCATTGAGTTCTATAAGACTCATGGGGACCCACTGGCCCCCAAATTAGCTCAACTTTTTACCCATTGTTTGGCTGATGGTGCCCTTCGGGCTTCCATGAGTCATGCCCACGTCATTCTCATTCACAAAGCACCTAAAGACTCCACATCCTGTGCCTCCTACAGGCCTATCGCCCTACTTAATACGGATTTCAAGATCCTCACTAAATGACTATGAGACTACAGCCCCTACTTCCCTCTGTCATTGAGACTGACCAAACTGGTTTCATGGCCAATAGAGCAACAGACGTAAATTTGCGACGCTTGTTCACTAACATACACGCGCAGCATCTGAATGAGGGGTCCAGGGTGGTGGCCTCTCTCGACATTGAAAAGGCCTTTGACACGGTCGAATGGCCTTTTCTTTGGGAGATCCTCCGACGAATGGGATTTCCCCTGGTCTTCATTGAGTGGATTAAGGTCCTGTACCGAGACCCCACCTCCGCCATTAAGCTGGGAGGGGGCCTGTCACAGTCCTTCCGTCTGTCCAGGGATACGCGGCAGGGCTGCCCTCTCTCCCCGGCCCTATTTGCTATTGCGATGGAGCCACTTGCAGAGGCCCTCCGCACTTCCCCCTGCATTAAGGGGCTGCGGATTGGCTGGCTGGAGGAGAGGGTCGCCCTCTACGCAGATGACCTCCTGCTTTTCTTCAATGATGCGGGTCCATCATTGAGGGAGCCCTACAGATCCTCAACTCCTTTTCCACTGTCACGGGCCTCAGGGTCAACTGGACAAAATCTCTTCTGTTCCCCATAGACCCAGCGGCCCGTGCCACAGCTCCTCCTAATATTCCCCTCCAATGGGTCGAGACCTTTAAATACCTGGGGGTGGTAGTCTCCAGACAGGCCTCCGACTACTTACCCCTAAACCTGTCCCCGGTAGTTCAGGAGACTCGGTAACGACTGAAGGCATGGGAATCATTGCATCTTTCATTGATGGGACGTATAAATTTGTTTAAAATTAAAATATTAAGTTCACATACCTATTTCGCCACTCTCCACAGTGGATACCTAAATCTTTTTTCACACATCTACACCGCCTCCTCGCCTCTTTCCTGTGGGGATCCCAATCCCCCAGATACAGCTGGACCACACTGATACGCCCGACCTATCAAGGTGGCTTGGCATGTCCAGATCTATACAAGTACTATTTAGCTACCCAGCTAGTTACGGATGCCTGGTGGCTCAAACCGGACATCTCCAACCCAGCTACCCAGATTGAGACGGCAGTGCTGGGATCCCTTGAGGCGCTCAAATTTTTACATCTTCGAGGCCCCTGGGCCCCCTACACACTGACATCCTCCATGCGCACCACATTGCGTGCATGGGGGGCAGGTCAAAAAATCGAAAAATACCCTAAACAGGCAATCTCACCCAATGCCCCCCTTTGGCGAAACCCAACCCTAGAGCACATCTACAAATTACCCGAGCCCCATGACTGGACCAAATTTAACATTAAAACGGTTTCGCAGATTGTCTCCAACCAATCCCTAGTTCCGCTTTCCAAACTGAATTCTGACTTCAACGTACCACGATCCTATTTTTTTCGTTACCATCAACTCTCCCATGCTTTCGGTGGCCAATTCTCCAACTCCCCTCCTCAACTGATCCAGTCTTCACTAGAGGACCTCCTTAGGTCAGATTGTGCAAAAAAAAAAACACCTCTCAATTGTACTCACATTTGATCATCATCTCTCTCCCGGCGTTGGAAAAGCTGAGAACTAAATGGTCCCATGACATCCCTGATCTTGACAACGACGACATATGGGATTTCCCTTTTAACTCCCTGGTCTCTCTGAGAGACCGCCTGATCCAATTCAAGATAGTTCACCGGGCATACTTCACCCCCCATAGACTACACAAAATGAACCCTGACTCCCCTCCTGGGTGCTGGAGGTGTGGTGTGATTCCTGAGGACTTCACCCATATCTTCTGGACCTGCCCGGCAATTACCAGTTACTGGAAGGAGATTTTAGACTTTATCACGCAAATTACCTCTGTACTATTGCAACAATCAATGGCAATTTGCATACTAGGCCTGATTGAGCAACTAATCCCTACGGTGGCGGGACGCACGCTTGTGGGACTCCTACTGTTTTATGCCCGCAAAGCCATAGCTCTTAGTTGGCGCAAACCAACACCCCCTCCTCTCTTCCTGTGGAAACAACTCATCAACAATAGCTTACCTCTGTATAAAGACACATACGCCAATAGAGGCTGTCCCAACAAGTACAACAAAGTCTGGTCTAAATGGTTGGCGGATTCCTCCTCTGCTTCAGAGGCCTCTTAGTAGAACCTACACAAAATAGCTCTCAAGCGGGTGCCTACTGTGCACAATGACTGTATCAGATGTTGTACCAGCATATACGATTGTTAACTAAAATATCCTGTGACCCAGGGAACTGTGCTGCTGTACAAACAACCACAATCTATGCTATATGCCTGCTATCTATATATGACATAACTGAAATGAGGTCCTCACAGGGACCACATTGTTGACATGTAAGACCAATTTATGTTTAACTGTTTGTTTTCTTTTTTTGTTTTTCTTTGTTCTGCTCATTATAATTCAATAAAAAGATATATAAAAAAAAAAAAAAAGCAATCTTCAAAAATATCACAATACAATGTGCTTATATTCAGTATTCGTTATATTCATATACAATATTTAATTTCAACTTAATTTTTTTGGTCCTGACTAAAATAAATAAAATATATATATGCAAAAAAATTTTATAAAACAAATATGAGGACCATGGATACAGCCTTCCTTCCCTTTTCTCTCCTTCAAACAGTCACCAGAATCCTGAATTTTTATTTTATTTTTTTATTTTTTACCTGTAACACCAGTTTCAGTTTTACAATGCACCACTAGGTGGAGGTATAACCACATTTAATTTTACCTGCAGAGAGAACACTATGAATAAAAAGAACATGTATGTTCATTTTGTTAGATTTCTAAACAAATACGTGTCCTACTTCAAACGATGTCATGGAGACTGCATCCTCCAAAATATTTACACGTGATAACAATTTTGTAAACAGTTTTTTTTTCCGTGTTTTCCTAACAAATGTTATACAATAATTTATTTTGTAATCTTTTAACACCGATGGTATGTTTTTTTTCTTTATATATAATAATAATAATTATTATGTTATCATAAATGTTATCATGAATTGTAGGTATGTGCTGTATATGTTAAATGAAAATGAAAAGGAGCAGGGCTATCTGCTTTTTACTTGATTTTACTTGCTTTTTACTTGATTGTACTTGATTATCTGGAGTTTAAAAAAAATAAAAATAAAAAAGGGAATGATTTTGCGAAAATTGCATAAAATTGAAATAAAAACAGACCATTTAAAAGAAATAGAGCTACAAAAGCTGAAAAAGTAAAACTGTCAAAATGAGTAAAATAGGAGACAGAGGTACAAAATGTTTCCTTTTGCAGGAACAAAACTGAAAAGAAAAAAAAAAAACTTGCTAACTGTGATATATATATATATATTTATATATATGAGCCATAGTTACAGACTTCAGTAGTACAATAGGGAGTACACATTAATGACTAGAGTGCATAAAAATATTAGGACCCCCTAAATCATTTGTTCACCTTCAAATAAATAAATAAAACCATAAGCAGTTCCTAAATACCATAAGAAATATACCTTTAGAGCATTTTCACAATGCATGCCCCAAAACAGTTTACCAAGTTCTGTTCTGTCTTCTTTCTAGGACGTAACAACCGTTAGGACAAGCGTCCCCACTAGTGATACAGGAGCAAGTGCCACCCTACACCTGAGCCTACACATATGCAGTGCGATCTCTCCCCTGTTACAGCGATTAAGGTCAGCAACAAAAGATTGCACTACGTATGATGGCTACTCTGTCCTAGAAAGAAGATTGGGCAGAGCTTGGAAAACTGTTAGGAGGTTTTGGGGCAGGCTGCACTGCATTGTAAAAATGGTTTACAAATATTGGAATAGCATTAAAACATATTTTATAAAGCTCATAAGTTTAGGTTCATGTAATGGTATTTAGGAACCTCTTAGGGTATTTATTGATAAAAGTGAACTAACCTTTAAAGAAGAATTCATGGCATCGGAAAGTTATACATAGATATACCATACCTATCCAGCACCTCTGGAAGCCAATGTTCCTGTAGGCTGATGCAGTTGGAAGTTGGAAATTACTGAAGTAGACAAAGCTAAAATTTCCCCCAGGTATCGTGGCTGAGACGAGCCCAGTGTCTGATCTGCAGCATCCATCAGCGTGCCTTAGCAATATGGCATCGCAGACGGACCACGGGGAGAGTCCCGAGGTCGCTCCACGAGGCATCCCGGAGGTGATGGCGGCTATTACAGCTTGTCAGACAGCACTCACCTCCAAGATAGAAGCGTTGCAACTAGACGTGGGGCTGCTGAGACAAGACCTGGACAAGATCCGCTCCAGAATCACGGTGGCTGAACAGCGTGTTGAGGTTGTAGAAGATACCGCGAACGACCATGAGGCCTCTATCCGGGCTCTCCAGACAAAGGTTCGGGGGCTAGAATACTGAGCTGAGGACGCTGAAAATTGGAGCCGAAGAAACAACCTCTGCATCATAGGCCTCCCGGAGGGGGTGGAGGGCCGTAATCCAATAGTCTTCATGGAAGACCTGTCACGATCCCTGTTGCCAGCAAGTTGGAGCAAACGAGTATCAATATCCCCTCCACGTATATTAAGGGGTATATGTTCCAAAGCAGAAAACAGAATTGCAATGGCATCAAAGTCATGTTTTTGGGCAACATGACGATTGATTGCTGTCGAAATTTTCTTTTTAAGTAAGGGTTTAATATGGTCCTGTATACGAATGGAGAATGCTCTTTGTTTTGCCAACGTAGAAGCCTCCACAGCGGCAGGTGGCTAAATAAATGACTCCTATGGTATTACATGTAACCCGGTATTTGGGTTTATGTAGATTGCCATTGGGTAATAAAGTGGTGTTAGAGTTGGATAGAAATACACAAGAATCACAATGACCACAGGCAAATGTGCCTGAGTGGTCCATTTTTATATCATTAGGGGCATGAAAGTGACTGGAGGTTAATTTGTCGCTAAGGGATGGTGGTCGCCGATAAGTGATTTCCGGATATGTTTTCACATATTGTCCTACTATTGGATCAGTTGAAAGTAGGGGCCAAAATGTATTTAAAGTATCCCTTATTTGGGTAGATTGGTTTGAGTATTGGGTAATAAGGCGTACAGGTTGCATTGATTGAAGGTTTTTGTCTCTAAAGATTAATTCCTTTCGCTCTAAACGTTTAACTCTATTAAATGATTGTTAAAGTAAATTGTGGCTGTAGCCTCTTAGTCTCAATCTCTGATATAGTTCAAAGGAGGATTGGTAAAAATCTTTATCATTAGTACAATTTCTTCTTATGCGTAGATATTGGCTGTACGGTATGCTCTTTAAAAGAGTTTTAGGATGGTAACTTGATGTATGCAATATGGTATTGCCAGCCGAGGCTTTTCTATATAGCGAGGAATATAGTTTTCCCTGGTTGTCAATGGTTATAGTAAGGTCAAGAAAAGTAATCATTTGTTGGCTGCAATCCAAAGTAAATTTTAAATTGTATGCATTAATAGAAATTTTTTTGAAAAATTGTTGTAGGTCCAAATAGGTACCAGTCCAGAAAATCAAAATATCATCGATATATCTCAGCCAGGAGAAGACGTGTTGGGTGAAACACCTCATCTCTGGGTCTGAGAGAATTTCCTTTTCCCACCCCCCCAGATACAGATTGGCGTAGGAAGGGGCACACTTAGTGCCCATTGCTACGCCCTGTATCTGGAGGTAGTGGGAGGATCCAAAAGTGAAGTAATTGGTTAGAATGAACTGAAGTAGTGATAAAACAAAATTATTATAGGGTTGTGCATTAGGGCCGCGTACTTGAGACCAGGTGGATATACATGTTAGACGCCACCAGGCACCCTGGCATGAACGAATATATTAGCTTTAAATCATTCTTATAACCCTCCAATCACCCTTTCTAATTCCCTTTCTCTCTTTTTTTTTTTTTTTTCTCCCTTTCTCTCCCCCCCTCCCCCCCAGCCCACCCCCTCCCTCCCCTCGTCCTTCCCAGCCCCTTTCCCCCCCCTCCCCACCTCCCCCCTCTTTTCCCTTCTTCTTCCCCCCCCCCCTCCTATTTTACACACGTTTTCCATGTCCCTCTTTCATGCCCCTGCCCGTTGAGCTCCTTCCCAATATGCGCTAAAGCCCGCTCCCCTCCCTCATTCCAATGTCATTAATTTTCTAACAATTCAACGATACTCCCTACATACCCAAAATAATTTAATCTATTGAAAAACTATGTTAAATATACTGTATGGGAACTCAATCATATCTTTTTCCACTCTATTATCCCTATTCAGTTTTCAATTGCCCCTGTCGCATCTATCAACATGTTCTAATAATTAACTTAAAAACAGGCAAATTGATTAATATTAAATTATATTAATCTTTTTCTATCTGTCTGTGTGCACCCCTCTAATATATCTAACTATACAATGTCAGTATTAATCTTTATGTATCTCCAAATTGTCATTATCCCAATATGCCCACTTTTTGTTTTCCAGGTAGGTGTTTTGGATCAGGCAGGACACCTTCCCTACTATGGGACCCGCGGGACGCCTCCACCTACACCCCCCGGCCCACCCCCCGGCCCAGCCCTCCCCTTTCTTCTCTCATGACCATCCCATCAATTCCACTCTTCGGTTTCCCTGACACGGCTGTTGATTGGCTTGTAAGTGTGTCCATTTGTCCGCTGACTGAGGGGCGTTCCCCACGCCTCCTCAGACTGGAAGGTGAGTTTAAAAGCCGGCTTGTAGCTCAGTCCACCATGGGACCTTGGAGGCACCTGACGCATCTAATTCCTCCAGACAAAGGTTCGGGTGCTAGAATACTGAGCTGAGGACGCTGAAAATTGGAGCCGAAGAAACAACCTCTGCATCATAGGCCTCCCGGAGGGGGTGGAGGGCCGTAATCCAATAGTCTTCATGGAAGACCTGTCACGATCCCTGTTGCCAGTGGCCCAGCTCTTTTCGTACTTTATGGTGGAGAGGGCCCACCGAGTACAACCGTGGCCGGGTCCGGAGGGGGAGCCCCCCCGCACCTTTATTCTCTGATTTCTAAACTTCCGAGATAGAGATGAGCTGCTCAGGGTGGCCCGATTGGCGGGCGACATCCCATACCGCAACATCAAGCTCATGATGTTCCTGGACTACACCCTGGAGACTCAGCGGCAGCGTTGCTCCTTCGACACTGTGAAAGCTGCTGAAAGTTGTGTCCAGGTACTTTGTTTCTCCGTTGAGATCCGTGCTGACCCCAGCTCTCACTGCAAACCATCCTGATTAGAAGATCCTATGCAACAGACTTTGTGTGAGTACTTTTGTTTCACCCAGATGATTACCTTGGACACGCTCTGCGTGTCCTTACTGACTGCCTGTGTCCTTAGTTCTCCAGCATCTCTGGTTTACATGTTTTTTGTTAAAACGTTTTCCTTTTTCTTCATGCAACGTTTTCCGACAATTTTTTTCTTTTTTTTTACAAAAACATTTTTTTGATGGCGCCTGTGCTAAGCATCCAACCTCCTGTATTCACAATGCATCAGGCCAGCTTCTCAGCACAGCCAGTGGCGATCACTGGAGTAGCGGTATCTACTTCAGTAAATTCCAGTTTTCAGGGGCATCGGCCAGGTATGGTATATACATAGTTACATTTGTCTAAGCTGGAGCAATGTAACTATGTGTAACATGCCAATGTCTGGAATTATTCTTTAACCTCAAAGTGTCAGTGATCAGAAGCTCCAATTCTATGACAAATTATTTGGTTCAAATTGGCCATCAGCCAGTTTTGCACACTAATGGGTGGCTCTTAAGTACAATCAAAAGTGTTCAGGCTCCCACCCAAAAATTTTAATTTGGGTATGATTGCATGCTTGTGGCACCTATAACTGCAGCACTGGGACCAGATGCATATACAGTAAACAGTAGGTAATGTTTTCATAAAAATGTATTTTAACAATGATTCTATTTACATGTAAATACTGCCATTTAATTTGCCCTTAATGTACCCATTTCACAAATAGGATGTCTGTGGCTTTGCTAAAGCTGACAATTCTATAAACAAGAGTTTGCTTAGAGTGACATCTAGTGTGCAAAGTTATAATAGGACCCAAACTATATTATACAAAGCCAAGACCCATTTCCCCATTCATTTTAACAACTAAATAGACAAAGTGTCTGCTTACGGTCCTTTATTATTCTTACACCTATGAAGAAGGTCTACAGGTAGTCAGGCAAAATACTACACCTCAGGGCTTTTTAAAATGAAGTTAGTGTAAACATGCCAAACAGTACAAACAGGTACATTATTAGGCATATTTAGCTGTGGTGGTTAATAGAAAATGCACACCTTTACAGTTCAATTCTTCTATGCGCATAAATGTGTAGGCCAATTTCCCCAATTCCCTGCTCTTTTCTTCAGCACTGTCCCCTACCCAGATAGTAAGAAATTGAGCTGTAAGTTTGAAAATTACATGCTAAGTTATTGCTAGACTCACCAGGCTACACAAGTTTGTTGCACAATTGCAGCATGTCCGCATTACATGACTCCAGATCAACTTTCTTTGCAAACATTCTGCAAGTCTGCTGCAAGTTCTGGTTCTGTTATGTTGTGCAATAGTCATCCCACCACAGGGGTCACTGTGACTTGCAGAGCTCTTGCTGTAAACTCACCAATGCAACTTTGCTCTTGCTAGAGACTTGCCACACAAATTTACTATAAATTGAAAAAAGTGTCAACTAGAACTTGTGCTTCAAGTGCTCTGCAAGTGTACAACTTACCAGTGAAAATGTGCAGCACGTTAACAGACTTACAATTCAACACTGCCACAAATTTGTGGCAATTTATCCTTGCTATCTGGGTAATCAACTTTGCAGGCATTGGAATGGCTACATCCTGTCCAACTTTGTAAGTTCAACCATTGTTAAAAAAAAAAAAAAAATGAAAGCATTTCTATGATCAAAATATAAAATCATATATTTGTTTCCACATTATATTTCAATTATCTCTAGCCTGCTACTATTGCTCTAAATAATCTTGAAGTTTGTAAACTTACTGTGTGAAGATCCCCACAAACTTGCTTCCTTGAATTCTGTGACATGCATTCACTATGCCCTGTGAGTAGGCATTGCTGTATCACACATTTCACAGAGCCGGTCTTCTGAATTACAGAGATGCTGAGAGGAGGGGTTTCAGGAGGCGGAGTCAGTACAGGAATCCCTGCTTGCAGGCAGCAAGATGCCGTGGGATATGTAGTCCTTAGACATTGAAGGTAAACAGCAGAGGAAAAACAGCAAAGCATGCAGGAAATCCAGGAAGTTTTGTGCAAAAGAGATGGCCAGCAGATAGGCAGAAACAACATGAAAGGAGATTTTTCAAGTAAGCTTATATTGGAATATGATTGGATGTGCCCTGTGAAACGCCTCCATCCCCATACAATATACAAAGAAACATAAATTGCCCGTGGGACTTTAGATGTGGCGCAACACACACAATAAAATCTATAAAGTAAAGACTTATTGGCAAATACAATTACCGACAGATCAACAGTGATATACTTGCCATATAGTTCAATATATACATATTCATTCCGTAGCCAGGTACAGCATTTCAAAGATCAATCCATAATAGGTGTGAACTTGCATCTATGTAAATATATATATGTATAGCTTGGTATGACTATACCAAGAGATGTAAGTGGGCTATCTCAGTGGTGGAAGATCAATCCAAGAAAAAAAAAGTTGAATAAACGACATTCCAACTAAGTAAAAATAGGTGAAAAAAGGGGAGATGTTGAATGGAAATAACCTACCATGGTGAGACATGCTGACAAGGAGTGTGGAGTAATGTGCCCGACCACCGCGGAGAGCGTGAAGGACTGATGCTTTCCCGTCCATCCTATTTATATCTGCAGGGCTCCAATCGGACCCCTCCCAATGTCAGGTGGAAACCACCCCTGAAGGGGGAGAGGAGAAGGAGAATAGGAAGTCTCCACCATTCCCAACCATCTAGTGAAGTAAGTATGGGTCCCCTTTTGGTTGATACCCAATCTTTGCAATAACAGAATACATTGTATTTTGTTTGTCATATATTCCTAAACTATTTCTACTTTATAGGCAATTGTGTGTGCATCAACCCCTGAGGAAGTAACGCTATGCCACGAAAAGCATTGGGTTACATAGATGCAAGTTCCCACCTTTTATGGATTGATCTTTGAAACACTGTACCTGGCTACGGACATTGTATATATTGACCTGTCTGCTTAATTATATGGCAATTATGTCACTGTTGATCTGTTGGTAATTGTATTCACCAATAAATCTTTACTTTATAGATTTTATTGCGTGTGTTGAGCCTCATCTAAAGTCCCACGGGCAATTCATGTTTCTTTGTATAAGCTTATACTGGAATGTCTAATATAATTAAATGTTCGTGTTGCTAATACAATGCTCATGTTATCAAATGAAAGTGTATGTTGTGACCACAGATCTCCTTTAACCACTTGACATCCGGGCCGTAGCCGAATGACGGCCTCGGCGCGGATGTCAATTCCTCACGAGCGCGCAGCAGGGAAATTCTGTGTTGGCCGTGTCCCTCGGACACAGCCAATCACAGATCGCTGTAAACAGCCAATCACAGCGGCCGTTTACAGCGCGATCGGCATGTCCAATGGGAGATGATCTCATATGTAAACATATGAGATCCTCTCTCAGCGCCGCTCTCCCCACTGCCATCTGTCCCCAATGCCATCTGCCAGTGCCATCTGTCCCCAGATCAGCACCCCAGTGCCACCTGTGTCACGTGTCATCAGTGCCACATATTAGTGCCATCTGTCATCAGTGCCATATCAGTTTCACGTGTCATCAGTGCCACATATTAGTGCCATCTGTCATCAGTGTCACCTATTAGTGCCATCTGTCATCAGTGCCACCTCAGTGTCACGTGCCATCTGTTATCAGTGTCACCTGTCATCAATGCCACCTGTCATCAGTGTCACGTGTCATCAGTGCCACGTATTAGTGCCGTCTGTCATCAGTGCCACGTATTAGTGCCATCTCTCATCAGTGCCACATATAGGTGCCACGTGATATCAGTGCCACTAATAAGTGCCATCTGTCATCAGTACCACATATTAGTGCCATCTGTCATCAGTGTCACGTGTCATCAGTGCCCCATATTAGTGCCATCTGTCATCAGTGCCACATCAGTGTCACGTGTCATCAGTGCCACGTATCAGTGCCATCTGTCATCAGTGCCACGTCAGTGTCACGTGTCATTGTCCTGGTGCTCCAGGGCCTTCAAAAGTGTAATAGGTAGTCAACAAGTTAGATGTGTAATTTATGCTCCTAGAACACGTGATGGCGCTCCCTGCATGTTGGGCCTCTCTAAGTGGCCAGGCTGTGTAAAAGTCCCACACATGTGGTATCGTAATACTCAGGAGGAGTAGCAGAATTTACTTTGGGGTGTCATTTGTGGTATACACATGCCATGTGAGAGAAATAACCTATTACAATGACAATTTTGTGGAAAAAAATAAAAAATAAAAAAATAATTCATTTTGCAAAGAATTGTGGGAAAAATTACAACATCAAAAAGCTCACCATGCCTCTTACTAAATACCATGGAATGTCTACTTTCAAAAAAGGGGTCATTTGGGGGGTATTTGTACTTTCCTAGCTTGTTCGGGTCACAAGAAATGAGATAGGCCACCAGTACATCAGGTGTGATCAATTTTGTATAATTTGCACAACAGTTTGAGTACTCTAATTTGGGTTATTTTTTACCAAAGATATGTGGCAGTATAAATTATGGCCAAAATTTATGAAGAAAAATTAATAATTTCCTAAATGTTTCACAGAAACAAAGAAAAATGTGTTTATTTTCTAAATTTTTGTCTTTTTTCATTTATAGCGCAAAAAAAAAAAACCCAGAGGTGATCAAATACCACCAAAAGAAAGCTCTATTTGTGGGGAAAAAAGGACAAAAAAATTATTTGGGTACAGTGTTGCATGACTGAGTAATTGTCATTCAAAGTGTGAGAGCACCAAAAGCTGAAAATTGGTCTGGATAGGAGGGGGGTTTAAGTGCCCGGTAAGCAAGTGGTTAATTCAGACTGGCATGCTACAGAAGCTGATCACAACCTGCCTATAGTGTACAATAATTAATTTGGGTGTAAGCCATGAGTATTATGTGTTCAGAGACAGCATTGGGACTTCACTCTCAAAGGGCTGTGCTGAAAATCGATGTATACCTCCAGGATATTCTGTTTACTGATTCATACCACAATCATTCTAATAATAAAGCCCTTAATACAAAAAGTATAACTTATTTATGGGAATTAAATGCCCATTTTTCTATTCTGGACTCACACGACAACCAATTGATAACAACATGTATATTTAGCCTTGTTTTTATTTGTTTTAATACAATCAATGTTAAATAGATTTTTTTTTTTTTTTTTTTTTTTTATCCTCTTACAGCTTCTCCCAGCTTTTTACAGACTCAGACACAGGTTTCAGGCAAGCAAGTAATGCCATAAGTTAACATTATTGCACTCCACAGGGTACCCAACAACTCACTCAGCCTTCTAGCCTAGGACCTAAATCACCATAGCAACCCACCCAGCTGTGCACATCAGAAACCAACAAATTTAACTCTTTCTCAGTTAAAGCCATATGTTCAATTTCCTATTCTGTTTGCTTTCAGAAACATAGGATTTTCAACTACTTAGGAGACAAAATCATTAATCAGTGTGTATGCATATACTGTATATAAAAATGCTATATATATCAATATCAATATAAAAAATACAATAAGAAAAACACAAAATCAATATTTTTGGAGAATCATATAACATAGGGAATACAAAATGAATACAGAGATACTAGACTATAAAAACAAGATTGTATCATTTTAATCCAGGCAAAATAAAAAAAAATGAAGTTTCAATATTTTTACTACTATTATTCGTATTATTAAACAAGATTTGTGTTCAATCAGAATGGATTAGTACTAGAACACAAACTTTATACATTTGCTCTTTTTTTTATTTTTGGGTTATTTTAAAAGGATTATCTATGTCATCTAACCATTACCGAAATTAGATTGATGTTTTTAATTAAGTATGATAGCCATGCTGACCAGTTTATTAAAAAGGGACATCTCCCTATGAAGTGCCTGATGTAAAATGTGTAAAACTCCCCGGTGGAAGAGGATACTCAGCAAGAAAATGTTGACATATGAGATGTGCAGAAGACACATTATAAACCTTTTAACACCCTAAGCAAGCCATTAGCAATAATTCCAGGTTGCTTCATATTTGTGTTAATGTCCTTAAGGTAACTGTCGCTTTTTCCAAAAGGGCTTCTATACAGTATATAAAATGATAGAAATGGGTTGCCTGCCACTTAGTAACACACATCAAGGGTTCCCTGCTGCTAAGAGTAGCTTTTGCTATACTTGTACAAAAAAAATAACTTTACTTTCCAGTGTTGTCTCTGCAACACTCATAACTGTGGCTCTACAAGGAAACCCTGCAACCCAGGAAAACATTAGCATTTGTCCTGAAACCATTTAACATGTATTTATAATGTAACAGCAATAAAACTACAGGTAATGCATCAGAATCTGGCAAACACCACTGACATCCCATATTTCAGTCTAGTGTCCACTTCAATCTTCCAATCATGGTCAAGCCAAAATCATATTTTTTTTCTAAATTACTTTTTATATTAATGGAGTACTCAAATTAACATAGCTTCACTAGGCTACTTTAATATTCCCTTTTCCAGGGAAAATACAGGTAAACACTATTTTATATTGGTAATTTCCTTGTGACATTCACCAAACATGCCTATGCTTCGATAGCCAGCAGGCTAATGGAATGCATTAGATCTCCTAATCACTATATGCATCTGATTTTAATTGTCTATCAAATCATGCTTCTATGCAATATCAAGTTGTCGGATTGTAAAACCTTGTCTTATGGAAATATAGAGATGGTTCGAAAAGTTGGAATTATGGGTGTGTTTGCCAAGCATCATAAAATGCTCTGTGGCCCCTTCAGCACACCCCTCTTACCATTTGATTGTGTTATTTCTGTAAACATTCTTTTCAGGGACCTGAAAATATGGCTGCATTTGTAGCTCATCTGCTCTCTGTCACCATTGAAACTATAAAGGAATGCCAAAAGTAGGGATAAGCTTAAAGCAGAGCTCCACCCAAAAGGGGACGCTCCACTTGTCTGCCCCCCCCCCCCCCAGCTGCCACATTTGGCACCTTTTGGGGAGGTACCTGGTTTTGACAGGTGAACTGAGACAGAAGTTCCTCCTTCCCCTGCAGCCTTCTGGAACACTTTACAGGTCCCAGAAGACTGAGGGTCATTTACAAAGTGCAGTGCGCTTCGCAAAAGCGCAGTAGGAAACCGGCTGTGAATCTTGACTACCGGTTTCCCACCATCTTGACTACCGGTTTCCCTTATTTAAGATGGCATCGGTAACACCTGATAGCTGACTGAAGAATCAGCTCAGGTGAGGACATAGCTGGATGGTTGGACAGGTAAGTGCCCTAATATTACAAGTCTACAGCTACAGTATTTGTGTATTTGTAGGTATAGTATCTCAATAACCAGTGACGCCAATGGCCCTATTCATTTTAATGACCTGGAATACCCAACATTGCTAGCAAAGGGGATGGTGTTGACATCCATGACCAAATTTGGCCATGTCCATATTTGGTCAGGGATGTCACCATTTCCCTTGTGTATAAACCTGACAGCTCTGGAGAACTGCTGTGGGAATGTGGCACAAATAGGAGTATTGATGTTTTTAGCAGATATAGCAGATAGGGATCAAGCAAAAGCATAGTCAGTAAACAAGACAAAGGACGGTAACAAGTGGTCAAGGGTTGGGGTCAAGCAGAAGCGTAGGAGTGACAAGAGCGGGACATTTGCTGGAGAGAGCACAATAATCTGGCAAACAGGAAGTGCAGAGGTATGGCTAAAATAGGAAATTTATGGGAGGAGCAAAGGGTTCAAAGTTAGAGAGAAACAAAGCTCAAGGCAAGATCGTTCAAGGATCTGTCCAGGGAGCTGTCCAACATCCCAGGGGGCTAAGCAAGATGAGACATCACCAGATACAACAGAGGTTGCAGGTTTAGACCCAGGTCCTGACAGACTGTTTCTAAAAAGTATTTTAGAGAATATGCTCTTTGTTACTCTAACCCCATTTTGCATATTTGATTCTAAATTTTGCATCTGTTTAGTAAACTGCAAGTTCCAGTTACTCACTGTCTGATCTTTTTGGCAGATCACCCATCCTGTTACTCTTGTTGTGTACAAACAGGATCAGCCATGCCAGACAATGGTGATAGAGTGGTGCAACAGAAGTACCTGGTAATACTACTCCAGAGGGAAGCAGGCAACATAGCTGTAATTGTCTTCTTATTTCTGGCAGGATTCCTACTGCAACAATTACCCAAGTACAAAGGGCCAGGTCTGCGCTTGGGTGACTGGGCCAAGAGATTGCAGAAATCATTCCACAGCAGGGAATTTTACTTTTAGCATCCTACTACTGTACACTAGGCAGCAAGACATGGCAGCAGAGATACCCCATAGGAAAAGCATTCGAGAAGGAAGGCCAAGACTGACTGCTGTCTGACAAGGTAAAGCAAATCTTGTAAGAGAAAGATAAAATCAACCCTAATTTGAAGTTTGACAAATTGTTAGAAGCTGCTATAGTGTGTCAGGAGTAAAGTAAAGGACATACAGGCTAGGACACATTCATGGCTGTCATAAGCAGGAAAGCAATAGGCCCAGCTACAAATTATTAGATATCCCCATGGGAGATGGCAAGACAGAAATTGGCAGAAGGGTTGGCTCAGCTTCAGACAAAGTTATACATATTGAAACACAGATACTTCTCTGAGAAGCAAGGAGCGGACGCCCTCTTGTGGAGAAGGAAAACACAACCTTAGGAGGTGGCCAGAGCTGGCAAGGTCACCATCCCCATACTGGGACTGTCAAGAGCAAGACCATCGCCAGAGAGACTGCCCTAACTTTACACAGAGGATGCCGTTAAACTAGACCACCCCACTGCTGAGAGTCAAGCAGCTGGGTAGCAAATTGCGACAAAGCAACTCCCCACTGAAGGTCTGAAGATGCGATGGTCGACTGTCCTGTTGTGCGTGGATGCTTTAAAAGCCAAGAGATCAAGTGCCTCTTTGATACTGGCTCACAAGTCACTATATATAATACCAGAACAGCTGTTGCATCAAAACTTGAATAAGAAGATGATGAGCTTGGACACAACATGGATCTCATCAACCTCCTCCAATGATCCTATAGAAGTAGATGAGATTACCTGGATGTAAATGAAGCTGTAGGTGCAGGGCCTTGGCCAAAAGAGCATAGTTATCACATCTGCCTCCGAGAGGTAGGTGACACTGAGCATGAATATCATCTGGACATTGAGAGCTGAGATGTTGAAGGAGCACCCTCAGGCCCACCTATAGAAGACAGGTAATTGCTTTAAACTCTGAAAGCAATGGATGGCCTTAATGTATGCTCTATAGAGAGGTCAGAGTTCCCTTTGGACAGAAGTTTTGGTACCACCTAATCAAGAGCTAATACTCTCTATGAATGTCTGCTCCTGTCATGGATTGCAAGGGTTCACTGTCCTTGCAGAACACTTGCCCTTCTTTATTTTGTCATCAGGACCCTCACAGTGGTACAACAAGGCATAGTAGTACTAGTTAGGAGCGGTAACAGCAAGACTGTTCAACTCCACCTGCTTCCTGATACAACAGTAGTGGAATCTGCCCTCTTTACAGACATGGGACACATACAGCTCAGAAAGTTTCATGGTCATCACTATGAGGCAAGAATAAATATGGCTTAGTGGTTAGAAGGAATGAACTGAGAGTGGGCAGGAGTACAAATACTACTACTTATACAAATGACTACCCAGGAGCTGACTCCTATTCAGTTAACCGCTTGCCGACGACCGCATGTAGATTTACGTTGACAGAATGGCACGGCTGCGCAAATGGGCGTACCTGTACATCCCATTGAATTTGCTGCCGTGCCATCGCATGCGTGCCACCAGCGGCGCACGCGTGCAAGATCCGTGAGTAGGATCGCAAGTCCAGCGGACTGGATGTCCTCAGGGATACCCACGATCGTCTCACGGAGAGGAAGAATGGGGGAAATGCTATTGTAAACAACCATTCCCCTGTTCTGCCTAGTGACACTGTCACTGATCAGCACTCCCTGTAATCGGGAGCGGTGATCAGTGTTGTGTCACACACAGCCCCTCCCCCCACAGTGCCACCTAGTGTTAACCACTTCACTGCCAGTCACATTTACACAGTAATCAATGCATTTTTAATCGCACTGATCGCTGTATATATGTGAATGGTCCCAAAAATGTGTCAAAATTGTCCAACGTGTCTGCCATAATGTCGCAGTCATGATAAAAAAAATCGCCATTACTAGTAAAAAAAAAAAACTATTACCGTATTTATCGGCGTATAACACGCACCGGCGTATAACACGCACCCCAAGTTTAGGAGGGCATTTTAAGGAAAAAACGTTTTAGGAGGGAAGTTTAGGGAAAAAAAAAAACTTACATTTAAGCGTCATTTGCAGCTTGCCCAGCGTCATTGCAGCCTTGCCCAGCGTCAGTGCAGCCTTGCCCAGCATCAGTGCAGCCTTGCCCAGCGTCAGTGCAGCCTTGCCCAGCGTCATTGCAGCCATGCCCAGCGTCATTGCAGCCATGCCCAGCGTCATTGCAGCCATGCCCAGCGTCATTGCAGCCATGCCCAGCGTCATTGCAGCCATGCCCAGCGTCATTGCAGCCATGCCCAGCGTCATTGCAGCCTTGCCCAGCGTCATTGCAGCCTTGCCCAGGGATGTTGTACCTTGCCAGCGTCATTGCAGCCATGCCCAGCGACATTAGAAGTCCGGTCCGGGTTTAAATTTCCCGCCGCCGAGACTCTGTCGCGTGCGCCGCCGAAAAAGTCCGAGGCGCGGCCGAAAAAGACCGAAGCGGCCCCGGAAAAGGCCGAGCCGACTGTTCAGCTCCGATCGCGGTCCCGCCTCCCTGCTGTTTCCGGAACGAGCGCAGGGAGGCGGGACTCCGAGTAGAGCCGAACAGTCTGCTCGGTCTATTGCGGCGCGGCTTCGGGTTTTTTCGGCCGCGCCTCGGTCTTTTTCGGCGGCGCTCGCTATTTTTTGGCGGCGCTTGCTATTTTTGCCATTTTTGAATTTTTTTTTTTGGGGTATCGGCGTATAACACGCACCCACGACTTTCCCCGATTTTTAGGGGGAAAAAGTGCGTGTTATACGCCGATAAATACGGTAATAAAAATGCCATAAAACTATTCCCTATTTTGTAGAAGCTATAACTTTTGCGCAAACCAATCAATAAACGCCTATTGCGATTTTTTTTTACAAAAATATGTTGAAGAATGCGTATCGGCCTAAACTGAGGGGAAAAAAAAATTATATATTTTTTGTTTATAGCGCAAAAAATAAAAACCGCAGAGGTTATCAAATACCACCAAAAGAAAGCTCTATTTGTGGGAAAAAAAGGACGTCAGTTTTGTTTGGGAGCCATGTCGCACAAACGCGCAATTGTCAATTAAAGCGACACAGTGCCGTATCACAAAAAGTGCTCTGGTCTTTGGCCAGCCAAATGGTCCGGGGCTGAAGGAGTTAAAGCAGTAAGGCATCTATTGGATAAATGGTCAGAGGTGTTCTCACAGAGGGATCATGACCTCTAATAGGAGAGAGCCCTCCCATCTGGAAACCCACCTCTACCAAGAGGTTAAATGCCTACTAGAACAGGTGATGCAACAAGGGGGCGATTGAAGAGATAAAGAGCCCATAGCCTGCTCCAAACATCTTGTCCAGGAAGAAGTACAGCACCCTCTGTTTTTGTGTGGACTATAGGCATTTGAAGGTCGTTACCAGGGACGTTTATCATCATCTATATATTGAGGAATCCCTTTGAAATCCACATGAAAGTGAATCACAACAACAAGAAATATCTAACTTTTGAAGCATTGGCTGCTAATGGCGCTTATGTTGGTCTTTGCGGACTTCTCCTTTTCGTTTCAGCTAAGAACTGACACCCTGTCATAAAAATCACTGATTTGACTGGAAAAAGGTGTAAGACTCGGCCTTAGGTGAACCTCATCCATGGAGTATAAATTTTTTTTCTTATTATTATCTATTGAATTGAAAAAAAAAAATCCATTTGGCCAGGAACAAGGATTTTTTTAAATGCCTAAAGCGGATCATCGAAAAAAAAAAAAAAAAGGCATATTCCTTTAAATAACATGCCCTTTAAGGGGTACCCATATCCTGCCTGGGAAGGGGCACATTTCTGCAATATATAGAATTTACTGTAGCAACAATGACATTTACAGAGGTAAAAAGTGTTTGAAATTGCCAACGAATGACATTCAAAAAAAAAAAAAAAACGGCAAAACCCCAAGGGGCAGCTATGTACTTTGGGGGGCATTTGAAAGTGTCTGTTTCCAGGAAATGTGGAGGATGAGTGTGCACCTCCTCCTGAACCATACTAGGCCACATGCCCTCAACATAGGGGATCCCCTTGGTAAAACACCTAGTCCCCATTAGTCCCCTTTAATAACAAGGTAAATGAGTATGGGGTACTTAGCAGTGGAGGCTCGTCCATAGGGGCTCCTGGAGCAGTGCCCCACCAGCTTTTGTTGCAGGAAAAAACTAAAATAAAAATTATATAAATCATTTTTTTTATGTTGAGTTTTTAACTTTGTGTAAACTTACACCTTAACCACCTCCCACCCGGCCACTTCACATAGACGGCCGGGTGGGCGCTTCCTCCTTCTGAGCGGACGATCCCAATGCGCTTGTGTCACCCGGACATGGCGCATCTCCAATTGGCAGGAGGGCTCTGTGATTGGCCCTCCTGATCACATGACGACTGTGTCCAATCACAGCCATCATGTGATGTAAATAGAGAGCTGGTTACTTGGTCGATCGGCTCTCCTCTCCTCACACGGAAGTTGTCAGTGAGGAAAGGAGAGCGGCCGATGATCAGTGAGTATGAGCTGTTTTTTACAGCTTTTTACACACTGATCACCGGCCCAGTGTCCCCTCACATGTCCCCACACAATGTAAAATCACAATGTCCCAAAAATAGTGTCCCCAAAAAACTGTCCCCACACATATCCCCATACAGTAAAAACACCTGTCCCCCACATATGTAACAGTAAAATCATATGTCCCAATGATCATCTGCACACATATGTCCGTGATCATCTGCGTACATCTGTACACGATCATCTGCGTACATATGTCCGTGATCACACAAACAAATTATTATACACTTAACTGGATTTTTTTTACCAAAGACATGTAGCAGAATACATGTTGGCTTAAATTTATGACCAAATTAGATTTTATTGGATTTCTTTTAAAACAGAAAGTAGAAAATATTTGTCAGAGAACTCACGTTACCAATGCCCGTCTTCGTTCGAATCCTCACTCTGCGGGTGCCAGTACCCTTGCGCAGTTTCCCCAACGGAACCGAACGAGCTCTGGAACGTGCGGGCGTGCCCGCATACCAACGCGAACGGGTGCGCGTCCTCGCATTCCAATACGAACGGGGGCACGCACTCGCACGTCAGTGCGAACGTGTATGCGCAATCGCGCACGGACGATCACCTCCACCAATCCCAGCACAGGGCGCCCTATATAAACAGGGCCTTCACATGGCGTCAGTGCTGGATCGTCTTCAGTCTATGTCCTGAATACCTGCCTGAATTACCTGCTACCTTGTTCCTGATTTACCCGACTTACCTGATTACCTTCCTGGATCAACCCTGCTTATTGACTGCCTCTACTGAATTGACCTCGGCTTGGATTCCTTGACTACGGCTCTGCTCTTCGATTTGGTACCTCATCACCTGCCGTTGCCAACCTTTGCCTACTTTTGACCACGAACTTGCCTTCCGCTTTTGTACCTCGTTTGCCAGCCAGTTGCCGACCCTTTCCTGTCTTGACGTTGCAGTGCCTACACCCACCTGTTCGGCCTTCACTGGATACAGCCTTGGTTACCAACCTATACACCTGCCTTCCAGAAGAACCGGAACCTCCAAGCACCAGTCTCCCAGCCGCAGGCATTTGCACCCTTTCGTGCCCCAGCACTCCCTGTTCCCACCACCAGGGGTGTTGGGACCGGAACCGTGCACGAGGCCACCCCCAGCATTCAGACTCCCCGTAAGGTACGTGACAGTACGATCCAGCCAGAATGGAGTCTGAAGGGGGGGCCTCGCCTTTGGAAGCCCTGTGCCAGCAGATGGCGGCCCTTACCCAGGCAGTCCAGGGCCTGCGAGATGGCTATCACCAACTAGAACAGAGAGTGCAATCCATATCCCCAAGCTCTGCAACTCACCAGGCGACCATGGCATCCCGGACCTCTGGTCTAGCAACCTCCGCATCAGCACCCACAGTAATGGTACCACCCCCAGAGCCTCGTGTGCCCCCTCCAGAACGGTTTTCAGGGGATCGCAGCAAGTTCCGTTCCTTCAGGAATGCCTGCCGGCTTTACTTCCTGCTACAACCACACACCTTCTCCCTGGAGAGCACTAAGGTGGGGTTCATCGTCTCACTACTCCAAGGGGAACCTCAAACTTGGGCCCACAATCTGTTGGAACAAGCTAGTCCTCTGTTGGATACCCTGGACTTATTCTTGAATGAAATGGCCAAGCTATATGATGATCCTCAGCGCACCTCAACAGCGGAGGCCAACCTCCATGCCCTCCAGCAAGGGCGTCGGCCAGTGGAGGACTATGTAACAGACTTTAGGCGGTGGAGTTCTGACACCTCTTGGAACGACGCCGCCCTCCTCTACCAATTTCGCATGGGCCTCTCTGAGGCACTGAAAGACGAGTTGGCCCGTGTAGGGATTCCTAGTTCCTTGGAGGACCTGATCTAGCTGGCCATCCAGATAGACCGTCGTCTAAGAGAGCGGAGGTCCGAGAAGTCCAGCATGACGCGCCCCACATGGGTGTTGCCTAGAGTTCCTAACTATCCTCCTACTCCCGTCTCCCAGGTACCTACTGCCGCCCCAGGGGCACCAGAGCCCATGCAAGTAGGCATGCTCCGCTCACCTTTGTCACCAGAGGAAAAACAACGGCGGCGTCAGAACAACCTCTGCCTTTACTGTGGGGAAGCCGGACACTACGCCAATGGGTGCCCAAACAAGACCCGTAAGTTCAACCCATCAACTCGTGTATCTTACGCATTGTCTCTAACAAAGTCCGCTCACATTGCTGTCCCTATCTCCCTACAGCTTCCAGAAAAGATACTCCGAGTCCAGGCTATAATTGACTCTGGCGCTTGTAGCTGCTTCGTGGACCATGCCTTTGCCCTACAACACAGCCTTCCATTAACACCTAAACAGCATCAACTCTCCATACGGCTTGCAGACGGGTCAAGCATCAAATCCGGGCCTATTACTCTTGAGACGCAACCACTGCTCACCAGCATTTCACCAGGCCACCAGGAGCTACTTCGTCTAGATGTCATTCCCTCACCCCTGTTTCCAATCATTTTAGGAATGCCATGGCTGCAAGTCCACAATCCTCAGGTCAATTGGGTCACCGGTGAGGTGACTTTTCAGTCCTCTTATTGCCTCCAGAACTGTCTCAAACCCTTCCACCACATTCCCCCAGTCATTGGCTGTCTAAGAGCGGACTCTGAATTTAAAGAGCTGGTGCCACCAGTGTACCACAACTTCTTGGACGTCTTTGACAAGCAGAAAGCTGACACCCTTCCTCCCCATCGGGTCTACGACTGTCCGATCGAGCTACTACACGGGGCTGAAATTCCTTTCGGGCGAATCTTTCCTCTGTCTGAACCTGAGCTCCTGGTCCTCAAAGAGTATATCGACGAGAACCTCAGAAAGGGGTTCATCCGACACTCCTCTTCCCCAGCGGGAGCCGGAATATTTTTTGTTGAAAAGAGGGACCACTCACTCCGTCCGTGTGTGGATTACAGGGATCTGAATAAAGTGACAATTAAAAACCGGTACCCGCTTCCACTAGTCCCAGAACTATTTCAGAGACTCCGCTCTGCAAAAATATTCACGAAGTTGGACTTACGTGGGGCCTATAACCTAATCAGGATACGCAAAGGGGACGAATGGAAGACAGCATTCCGAACACGTTTTGGCCACTTCGAATATTTAGTCATGCCATTTGGACTATGCAACGCCCCGGCCACATTTCAGCACTTCGTCAACAATATCTTCAGAGACTTCTTGGACTCCTTTGTGATTGTCTACCTGGACGACATTCTGATATTCTCAACCTCCCTAGAAGCACATCGTGATCATGTAAAGCAAGTTCTGGGCAGACTAAGACAACATGGACTCTACGCAAAGGCCGAGAAGTGTGAGTTCGAACGCCAGACCATTCACTTTCTCGGCCTGGTAATATCAACCGGGGGTGTGGCCATGGATCCTCAGAAGGTCTCGGCCATTATGTCCTGGCCGCCCCCAAACGACAAAAAAGGGGTACAACGTTTTATCGGATTCTCCAACTTTTATAGGAAGTTTATCAAGAACTTCTCCAAAATCATAGCCCCCATCACCCAGCTCACCAAAAAGCAAAGCCGCTTCCAGTGGACTACAGCGGCCCAAGCTGCCTTTGACCTATTAAAAAAGTCATTTACCTCCGCCCCAGTGCTAAAACACCCTGACCCTGCATTACCCTACACCCTGGAGGTCGATGCTTCGGAAAGTGCGGTGGGGGCCATCTTGTCTCAACGCCAAGGACCCAAGTCCCTAATGCACCCTGTGGCCTTCTTTTCCAGAAAATTGGGTGTGTCGGAAAGGAACTATGATGTAGGTGACCGAGAACTTCTAGCAATAAAGCTAGCCTTGGAAGAATGGCGGTACCTCCTGGAAGGGGCAACACATCCGATATTGATCTTCACAGATCACAAAAATCTAGAATATCTCAGAACTGCCAGACGTCTTGGACCCTGACAGGCCAGATGGGCTCTTTTCTTTTCCCGTTTTAATTTTCATATTACTTATCTCCCTGGATCCAAAAACATTAAACCCGATGCCCTATCCCGAATGTTCACGGAACTTGAAGCCCCGTCTCCACCGGATACTATCTTGCAAGCAGGGAACTTCTTACTAACCCAATCCAGTTTCTTGACACAAGTCCGCCAAGCATCCTTGAAAACACCGTTACCCCCAGGCACTAACCTTCAGGAGAGGGATGGGCTCTTCTGGCAAGGCGACAAGATCTTCATTCCTCAAGACCTACGCACCATTGCGTTACAGGCCTGCCATGACTATCCTCTGGCGGGTCACTTTGGGGGCCACAAGACTGTGGATCTAGTCCAAAGACACTTCTGGTGGCCGAATCTGGCCAAGGACTGCAGGGATTACGTCAATTCTTGCCCGATCTGTCTAAGAAATAAGAACAGTAAAAATAAATCTTGGGGTCTGCTGAAACCACTGCCCATCCCCGAAAGGCCATGGGACAGAATCGCCATGGATTTTATTGTGGAGCTTCCTCCCTCTGAGGGTTTTTCTTCCATCTTCGTGGTGGTAGACCGCTTTTCCCGGATGGCACACTTTATTCCCATGAAAGGGACCCCTTCCGCAACCGAGACTGCCAGGATATTCATCAAAGAAATTGTTAGACTCCATGGAATTCCCAGTGACATTGTCTCTGACCGCGGAGTACAATTTACATCCAAGTTTTGGAGATCATTATGCACAGCACTAGGTATTAAATGTAGCCTCTCTTCAGCCTATCACCCACAGACCAACGGGCAAACCGAACGCACCAATCAAACGTTGGAACAATACCTACGCTGCTTCTCCTCGTTTTCCCAAGAGGATTGGGCCTCACTACTTCCTTTAGCAGAATTTGCATTCAATAATTCCATCCACTCCACCACAAACCAATCACCATTCTTCTCCAACTACGGATTCCATCCCTCCTTTCTACCCGCACTTGTACCAGAATCTTCCGTACCGGCTGTCCAGGACAGGTTGAATTTCCTTACCTCCAACAACCAGGTGCTTAACCACTTGCCGACCGGCGCACGACGATATACGTCGACAGAATGGCACGTACAGGCAGGAGGGCGTATATACACATCCCTCCTTTAGCCTGTCCATGCCATCGGGAGCGCGCCGGGAGCGGCGCGCTCCCGCGCCGGTCGGGACCCCCGTGAGTCCGGCCGCGGTCCCCGCGGACTCGATCGCCGCGGGGACTCCCGCGATCGTCTCACGGAGCGGCTGAACGGGAGATGCCGAGATAAACAGCATCTCCCCGTTCTGCCTAGCAACTAGTGACGCCGATCTCTGCTCCCTGTGATTGGAGCAGAGATCAGCATTCACTAGCTGACAGCCACGCCCCCCACAGTAAAAAACACACCCCTAGCCATACTTAACTCTTTCACTGCCCCCTTGTGGTTAACCCCTTCACTGCCAGTGTCATTTATACAGAAATCAATGCATTTAAATGCATTAATTGCTGTAAAAATGACAATGGTCCCAAAAATGTGTCAAAAATGTCCGATGTGTCCGCCATAATGTCGCAGTCACAAAAAAAATCGCAGATCTCCGCCATTAATAATAAAAAAAAAATTATTAATAAAAATGCTATAAAACTATCCCCTATCTTGTAAACGCTATAACTTCTGCGCAAACCGATCAATAATCGCTTATTGCGATTTTTTTTACCAAAAATATGTAGAAGAATACGTATCGGCCTAAACTGAGGAAAAAAAAAATTTTTTTATATATTTTTTGGGGATATTTATTATAGCAAAAAATAAAAAATAATGCATTTTTTTCAAAATTGTCGCTCTATTTTTGTTTATAGCGCAAAAAATAAAAACCGCAGGGGCGATCAAATACCACCAAAAGAAAGCTCTATTTGTGGGAAAAAAAGGACGTCAATTTTGTTTGGGAGCCACGTCGCACGACCGCGCAATTGTCAGTTAAAGCGACGCAGTGCCGAATCGCAAAAAGGGGCCTGGTCCTTTGGCTGCAAATTGGTCTGAAAGTGGTTAAAGAAACCATTGCTAAGGCACAGGAAGATAATAAAAGATATTTTGACAAGAAGAGAAGGGGGGAATTGGACTTAGAGGTGGGTGACCGTGTGTGGCTGTCTACCGCAAATTTAAAACTGGCATGCCCCACCAAGAAATTAGGACCTAGATACTTGGGGCCTTTCCCAGTCAAGAAAAAGGTCAACCCAGTGGCCTATGAACTTGAACTTCCTGCCTCATTCAGGATACACCCCGTATTTCACGTTTCTCTACTTAAACCTGATGTTCCAAATTCTTTCCCGGATCGTGAAGTGGGGCATCCAGAAGCTATCAGGGTGGATGGGGAAGAAGAGTTTGAAATTGAGGCTATCCTGGACCACAGAAAAAGGCACGGAGAGGACCAATATTTGATTAAGTGGAAAGGTTTTGGCCCAGAAGAAAATTCCTGGGAACCAAAAACAAACCTTCATGCTCAGAGACTCATACAGGCTTTTCACTGTTCCCGCCCTCAAGGTTCGTTTCAAAGAGGCATCCGGAGGCTGCCCCTAAGGAGGGGGCAATGTCAGAGAACTCACGTTACCAATGCCCGTCTTCGTTCGAATCCTCACTCTGCGGGTGCCAGTAGCTTTGCGCAGTTTCCCCAACGGAACCGAACGAGCTCTGGAACGTGCGGGCGTGCCCGCGTACCAACGCGAACGGGTGCGCGTCCTCGCATTCCAATACGAACGGGGGCACGCACTCGCACGTCAGTGCGAACGTGTATGCGCAATCGCACACGGACGATCACCTCCACCAATCCCAGCACAGGGCGCCCTATATAAACAGGGCCTTCACATGGCGTCAGTGCTGGATCGTCTTCAGTCTATGTCCTGAATACCTGCCTGAATTACCTGCTACCTTGTTCCTGATTTACCCGGCTTACCTGATTACCTTCCTGGATCAACCCTGCTTATTGACTGCCTCTACTGAATTGACCTCGGCTTGGATTCCTTGACTACGGCTCTGCTCTTCGATTTGGTACCTCATCACCTGCCGTTGCCAACCTTTGCCTACTTTTGACCACGAACTTGCCTTCCGCTTTTGTACCTCGTTTGCCAGCCAGTTGCCGACCCTTTCCTGTCTTGACGTTGCAGTGCCTACACCCACCTGTTCGGCCTTCACTGGATACAGCCTTGGTTACCAACCTATACACCTGCCTTCCACAAGAACCGGTACCTCCAAGCACCAGTCTCCCAGCCGCAGGCACTTGCACCCTTTCGTGCCCCAGCACTCCCTGTTCCCACCACCAGGGGGGTTGGGACCGGAACCGTGCACGAGGCCACCCCCAGCATCCAGACTCCCCGTAAGGTACGTGACAATATTGTATAAATAATACATTTCCACATTTTTTCGCTTATATCGCAAACAAATTTAAAACTGATTTGTGAATAAATACCACCAATAAAAAAATCTCTATTTGTGTGAACAAAATGATAAAAAAAAATTAATTTCGATACAGTTTTGCATGAGCGCGCAATTCTTATTGAAAGTGCAAGAGCATTGAAAGCTAAAAATTGGCCTGGAAGGAAAGGGGCGAAAGGGCCCAGTATTGAAGTGGTTAATATGTGTCTGTGTGATCTGTCTTCTGTGCCTTTAAATGCTAGTCCTGCACTTGCAGTTCCCTTCCTTGATTGTTAAATCTCTCTCTCTGCTGCTGTTGTAAGGGCGATTAGAAAAAAAATCATGATTTGACTTGTTATTTTATAATCTGCCTAGCAACAGGACGTTCAACCGAAAATAATTTACAGGTGTATTTTGAACACTCAGTAAACACACTGAGTAAACAGTTTCTCCACACTTACTGGCTGCATGCCAGTCTCCCATTGTGTTAATTGGAGCTCATTAGGGCGTGTCGAAATACCAACCTGGCCCACCTATTAAACTCCCTAATTTGCTCCCTGCACCATGGTGTGGAGATCATCACATTCAGATATGGCACCCTAGTGCCCCCAAGCTTGTTCATGTCCAGCTATATGGAACGGGACGACCTGGAGAGATAGCGGCTACCTGGCTCACGTAAATCATCCAGTTTCCATCTTACAACCACGGTTATCTGCAACGTGCACTAAAGGGCACATGAGGATTTGAAGGCTTGGCAACCTAGTGCAAGCAACAACTCTAATTAAGCATGGAGAGAGAGACGATGGTTTACCTATATGGTGAAGGAAGCAGTAAGTGTCTAAAGACTGTAGCGGTGGATCTCTATCCCAGTGCATATAACTTTGTGCCTTTCACTCTCTCTGCTGCATATTTCCTTTCTTCCCACATTGCTTTTGCCTCGATGCTTTGTTGCCAACATCCTAAATGTCCATAGACCAGTGCCGCCCCCTCTCTCCAGCCACCCCCTCTATGACCAATGGATAGATTCATGCATAGTATGGCCGCCGCTGCCACCCCCTATTCAGGCGCCTGGCCCCTTTTTGCTGGGCCCCTGAATTACAGCGACGGGGGGGGGTGTTTTTGAAGCACCCGATTAGAGCCATGGGCTCTAATATGCGTCAAAAAAGGTGACAGGTGTGTTAGAACAAAGAATTAATATTTGCTTTCCTAACACTGAACCACCTCTCCGCCAATCAGGTGCTCGGGTCTGTTACCCGTCACCTGATTGGCTGAAAAAACTGACGCTGTGATTGGACGTCTATCGGGAGGAGAGGACAGGAAGAGACGCATGGAGGACACTGCTCGCCGCCGTCACTCGCTGTCCCACCAAGACAGGGTAAGTGCTGGGCAGACGGCGGGCTAGCAAGCAGACGGGGGTCAAAGTGGCGGCATTCGATGGCACAGTGGCAGCATTTGATGGGCAGAGTGGCTGCATTTGATGGGCACAGTGGCAGCGTTTGATGGGCACAGTGGCAGCGTTTGATGGGGACAGTGGCAGCGTTTGATGGGCACAGTGGCAACAATTGATGTTTATTTTTTCAGAATTTTTCAGTTTGTTTGCGCCCCCCCCCCCCCCAAAAAACGTTGAGCACCAGCTGCCACTGCCATAGACACTAACTGTTGCCTGGAGCTTCATCTCCATCCATGCTGCAAGGAACTTACTGGGTGTTTACATTTTATTTAAGAGAAGCATTAATTACTGGTGAACTTAGCATTGCTAGTGGATACCTACATTTATACATACAGTAGATGTTTGCTACATCGCCTATTATATATTACTGTGAATGGAGGGCTTTTCCTAGTCTCCATGGACTTCCATCTCAAGAAAGCCAGCTTCCCTTTGTGGCCAGACCCACCTCTTATTGCGTCATGCTGCTATCTATCCTGCTTTATGCAATTACTTGCCTATTGCTTACCTTGCATAGTTCACTCCTACTACAATTATACTTCTATTACTTACCAGCAAGGTG
Source organism: Lithobates sylvaticus (assembly GCA_028564925.1). Lineage (NCBI taxonomy): Eukaryota > Metazoa > Chordata > Amphibia > Anura > Ranidae > Lithobates > Lithobates sylvaticus. Next base: position 314,862,920 of record CM053026.1, read on the forward strand.
TTCACCAGGCCTGTTTGTTCCATGGGACTTACAGTCATTTCCTAACTGCACATAGGGGCTACAATCCGGATTGTTTTTTACCATGTCTATGTATGTGTCAGATGTTTTTTGTTATATTTCAATTTTGGAAGGTGCTGGTTTTTCATATTTGATGTGGATTTTCCACTATTTTTTTAACTTCTTTTGGGTGAGTCTGTGGGCAGAAAGCATTATGATTGAGGTCATGAGGTCATTCAGACCTCTCGGGGAAAGGGTGTTCAGCTTGAATATCCAAAAATGTCCTCTGGTACAAAGTTTCTTAAGCTTCTCTCCCTCTGGAAGATGTAGAGGAATAGATTCAATGGCCAAAAGGCTTGGATTGCTCAAGTTCTTACCATGATAATGACCAAAATGTCTCAAGACGCTTTACTTTGGGGAACCATTCTCCCTGAAGTGGGTCCTGAGGGTCATGAGAGTCCGGCCTACATATTGAAAACCACACGGACAGGTGATACAATAGACAACAAAGGTCGAGGAACATGTAAGAAACTTGTTAATGGGAAACCTGTGACCCAAGTGATTGTTAAAAGCCTGTTGGCCATGAGTGATACAGGGGCAAGTTAAGCAATTACTTGGAAGCATTGGAAACCCCTTTGAGGGTCAAAAAGTTAGGTATGTGACTACCAAGACTGGGTTGGGGCTTAATAAGTTTGTTGGGGGCTATGTGTTTTTTTATGTTCCTGGCCTTTCTGAAGACTATTTGAGGATGATCTGAGATCCTGGCTATGAATATCAGATTAAATTGGAGAATGCTGCAATGTTTGTCTAACACCCTCTGGATCTTGACTTGAATTAAGTATGGTGGAAAAACTGAACCCTCAAAGGTCTTTGTGTCGGTCCTTACAGGGTACAACTGGGAGATCCATATATACAGAGTCATCCTGAAATAGGTCCACGTCCAAGAAAGTTAAAACTTCCTTGTCAATTACTGATGTGAAAGTGATACCATGTGAGTTGGAATTACAGTAACAAACTAAGTTAGGGTTATTGGCTCATTGGTCATTTCCTCAAGTCTTCCCCATAGCCCATGTAAGTGTTGGCATAGCTGGGGACAAGAGTTGCCCCCATAGCTGAGCCAACCCTCTCTAAATAAAACTCTTCAAGAAAACAAAAATACTTGTTGCTAATAATAAACTCCACTAAAAATGCAGCCTGCTAACTATTGAGGTCATTGCGTTTTGCAAAAACAATTTGGAGGACCTGCAAACCTACATAGTTACGTATTGCTTCTAAAAATGTTAAGACTAAAAAGTATGAAAATGGTATTAATAACAATGGGAATATAAAAAATATTGATGAAGCCCTAAACCTTGATTTGGATGTTTCCTAGGGGAATGTGGCTAGAGAAGATCCAGTGGCCCAAAAGGTGTGTCAGGGACCAACCCGCAGGAGAACTGGCATCAATGGCCAGCAGAATCGCGGATCAACAAATACCAATTCTCCAATGCTAATGCGCATGCGCGCACGTGCACGAATGAGAACGGCCAGGACAGCATATTCGCCAGTGAGCACGCGCGCACGAAAGCACGTGCCAAGGCGCATGCAATGTGTAAGAGACTCCAGACGCCAGTGTCCTATTAAGGCCTGCTGCAGCAGTGACCAACTTCTGCATGATCTTCAGCTTCTTGTGTGTTCCTGAGTTCCTGTTCCTGTTGTCTTGGATTACCTGCTAATGACCCGGCTTGCCTTGGCCTGTCTGATCTGTGTTGACCCCCGCTTGACCCTTGGCTTGTTCTTGTCTACCCGCTCTGTCCTGCTGCCCTGTGTATGACCCCTGGCTTGTTCCGTTGACTTTGCTGCTGCTTGCTATCCTGTTTATGAACTCCAGCCTGGCTCCTGACACTGCTTCTGGTTCTCCTTGCTGCACAATCTCATCTGGTACTTCCGAGGTACCCCTGCCTAGTAGTCTACCCTTCTCATCAGCTGTCTACCAGTGGACTTCTCTTCTCCACCTCAGCTTACCGCAGCCAGCGACCCCTGCCGCTTTGAGAATAGCTCTCCCTGTGCCACCTTCAGGGAGTGCTCTGCACTTAGTCACAAGGGAAGCCCTCCCAGCATTTCAGCCTCAGCTCTTTATTCTGAATCCAAAAATGAACAAGATGGTATTCTGGATACCCAGTATAAATGTATGGGGTCTCTTGATAATTAGATTATCCACACTTCCTTTTACCCAAAATCCATTTCTTATCCCCACTAAGCCAAAGGACCCTACATTGAGTCCTTTTATCAAGTAGTTTACAGGGACCTCATGTATCCTTGTAAAGCTAAGGAGGTTTGAAGCACTAGAGGATGGAGATCACCTGAATTATACTACTTGATATTTCTTCACAAGATTTATTCTGAACTATTTTATGTCAGATTTTTTGTATATTTTCAATGTTGGACTCACTATTATAACACCTCAGGTGTTTTGGGTTTTTCGATACTGTGCTGAGAGCTGCAATTTTTCTTTGTTTTTTCTTTGTTATTATAAAATAAAAAACTGAAAATTGTATTGCACTTTTCAATAGTACACCAGCCCCATGGATGAGATTCAGGGATGCAGCTATATTGACAATAAGAAAGTCCCTAAAATGGGTTCAGGAGTGTGTTACATACAAAGTGCAGAGTTCAGTATTATGATACATACACTGCACAGAGTTCAGGAGTGTGCTATGTATGAAGTGCAGAGTTCAGGAGTGCGCTATGTACAAAGTGCAGAGTTCAGGAGAGTGTAATGTACAAATTGCAGTTCCAGGGTTGCCCTGTGCACAGAGTGCAGAGTTCGGGGTTGCTCTATGTACAGAGTGTAGGGTTTAGAGGGGCACTGTGTGACAGGTAAAAGGGCTTCCCTCTATCGCTCTCCGGTGGTATCCTTAGCATGTGACCCTATATTGTAACTGCATGGCAGTCTCCCCACAATGCAGGTTAAAGGCTCCAGAAGAGCATACACTTTGTCTCCGCTGCTCTCAGATTGGGATTGCCTGTTCACACTGCTTGCTGCACTCAGTTGGGTCACAGTCTGTCTCAGCCCTGGTCTTCCTTAGAGTCGGGCTGAATACCTCCTGGTTCTGTCCGCACCAGAACTCTCGAACATTGCAAACGTTTGGACCCGAACTGCGAACCCTATTAAAGTCTATGGGACTCAAACTGAGAAGTCAAAAGTGACCATTTTGAAGGCTTATATGCAAGTTATTGGCCATAAAAATGGTATGGGGGGCCTGGGCACTGCCCTAGGGGACATGTACCAATGTAAATTTTTGTTTTTTTTAAAGATCGTTTTTACAAGAGCAGTGATTATAATGATGCTTAACCACTTCCCTACCGCCCACTGTCATATGACGCCCACAAGGTGGATCTCCCATCCTGGGTGGGCGTCATATGACGTCCTCCCATTCCCGGCCGCCTAGGGGGCGGGCGCGCACCGCCGGCGTCGCGCGAGCGTGCCCGCGGCGTCGCTCGGGACTCGGTTGCTTGTGCCCGGCGGCCGCGATGCCCGCCGGGCACCCGCAATTGCCCGTTAAAACAACGGGACCGTGCGGGACCGTGGAGCTGTGTGTGTAAACACACAGCTCCATGTCCTGTCAGTGGAGAGGAGACCGATCATGTGATCCCAGTATGGAGGAACACCGATCGGTCTCCTCCCCTTGTGAGTCCCCTCCCCCCACAGTTAGAATCACTACCTTAGGGAACACATTAACCCCTGCAGCGCCCCCTAGTGTTAACCCCTTCCCTGCCAGTCACATTTACACAGTAATCACTGCAATTTTATAGCAACGATCGCTGTGTAAATGTGAATGGTCCCAAAAATGTGTCAAAAGTGTCCGAAGTGTCCGCCGCAATGTCGCAGTCACGAAAAAAAATCGCAGATCGCCGCCAATTACTAGTAAAAAAAAAAAAAAATAAATGCAATAAATCTATCCCCTATTTTGTAGACGCTATAACTTTTGCGCAAACCGATCTATATACGCTTATTGCGATTTTTTTTACCAAAAATATGTAGAAGAAATACGTATCGGCCTAAACTGAGGAAAAAACTGACTCCTGTACTTTTGTGTGATAATTATATGTTGTTGCTATTTCTTTTTTTTTTCCATATTCTTCCTTTTTCCTTTTCCCCCCCCTCAAAAAATAAGGACGACATCCTATAATCTCTCCATTTTTGCCAGGTTTCGTTTATGTGATCTTTGGGGTTCTCCTCTTTTAAAAAGTAAAAAATATGTGTGTTTTTTTTTTATTTGTGTTTTTTTTTTCAAAATTGTCGCTCTTCTTTTGTTTATAGCGCAAAAAAAATATAAAACCCATTGCAGAGGTGATCAAATACCACCAAAATATTTATACGCCCTGTCCAAGAGAAAATCCCTTTGTTGTAGTTTTGAAGTAGTTTCTTTATTTGTGGGGGTTTGTAATGTATAATAATAGGTCATCTGCGTATCCTGAGAGTTTATATTCCTGATTTAAGGGACATCCCTGTCTGGTTCCGTTTCGTATTGTTATCGTATCTGATAGTTCCCCATTTGCTCGAATTTTGGCCACCAAAAAAAGGCAATTGTTAGTTAAAGCGCACGACCACGCAGTGCCGAATCGCAAAAAGTGCTCTGGTAAGGAAGGGGGTGTAAAAAAATGGCCCGGTGCTGAAGTGGTTAAAGTGAAACAATAAAAATTTAGTCTGCCTGTAAAGTGTGCACATGTGTACTATGGGTGCGCATCTTCACTGGTCATTTAGTTTCCATGTACCTCTAGGCATACTTTTATTTATTGTATCTATAGATTTGATTATCTGGTCAATGATTCCATTCGATTCTGCGATGCATCACGATTACTAACGTGCTCCCACTTCTGCTTGGGCCGCCTGCTTGGGCCGCCTAGGCAGCCCTTCCTTCCTGCAATCTTCTAGGACACATCACAGGTCCCAGAAAATTGCCCAGCTGTGCAGGACAGCCCAGTGAGACATGCACACCCGGCTGTGAAGCTGCAAGCTGTCACAGCTGGATGCCCACAGTAGTATTGCCAGCGCTGTAGACAGGCAGGGGAGAGAATGGAGGGTTTGGGTGGCCACGTCGCTGGATTGTGGGACAGGTGAGTATCTGTCTTTTTATTAAAAGTCAGAAGATACACTTTTTTTGTAGCTGCTGACTTTTAATAAACAAAAAAATGAATTAAAAATAACCTCACTCCTTTAAAGCAGAGTTCCACCCAAAAGTGGTACTTCTGCTTTAAGCACTCCTCGCCCCCTGATATGCCACATTTGGCATGTCATTTTTTTTGGGGGGGGGGGGAGTATGTGTCCTCTTTTTAATGGGACTTCCTGTCCTGGCCACCTAGGTGACTCCTCCTCTTGCCCTAGGTGGCCCCTCCCTGCCAGCGATCTTCTGGGACACGACACAGGTCCCAGAAGATTGTCTGGCCAATGGCAGAGCGCAGTGTGGCTCGTGCAGTGTGCACCCGGCCGTGAAGCCGTAAGCTGTCATGGCCGGGTGTCACTGCCCACAGTAGATATGACGGCATCGAGGAGAGGAGGGGGAGAGGAGCGAGGCTCTGTGCGGCCGCATCACTGGACCGTGGGACAGGTGAGTGTCTGTTTATTAAAAGTCAGCAGCTAAACTTTTCGTAGCTGCTGACTTTTAATAAACGAAAAAAACGGGTGGAACTCCGCTTTAATAAGTGCACTAATCCGCACTACAGGGTACAGGAATTCACACAAACGGCTGCTGGGAGGTCTGGAGGGATTGGAATCCACAACTGACATACAGCCCTGTGAAGTTCCCTGTACTGTCTCTGTGATGACATTTCTCTAGGCTCCCTCGTTTTCACCTTCCAGCACACTAGGAGCTAACACAGTGGAATGTGCAAATGGGGGAGGGGGGATGGAGCCACTTAATAGATTCCAACTCTGCATTTATTACAAAATATATTTTTAAGGACACGCTAGAAACGCTCTTCTGGGAGGGATGACGTCACCCGACATCGATTTTTCGGGACCCCCGAATCGCGATGCATCAATGCAGCGATTAATTTCAGCACCCCTAATGTGTACGGTGTATAGAAGCTGCTGCAGCAAAACTGACATTTATAAAGAAAAAAAATTACATTTAAATTCCCGGCAATACAATACCAGTGTAGTCAATAAAAAATAAATAACGGCGTTGGGTTTCCCTCCAGAATCCATCCAGTCATGCAGGTCAGGAAAGGGGGGAACGAGCACACGCCCTCTTCCCCGAACCATACCAGGCCACATGCCCACAAGGACAAAGGCCTCTTCCCAACAACCCTGGGTGGTGATTGTGGGGGTCTGCGGGCAGGGGGCTTATCAGAATCTGGAAGCTCCCTTTAACAAGGAGGCCCCCAGATCCCAGCCCCCCCCCCCTTACATTGTGCCCCTACTCATTCATCCAAAAAAAGTGTCAAAAATAGACAGGAGGCAGTTTTTGACAATTCCTTTATTAAAAAAAAAATAAAAAAAACGATGTCCCCAGATGTAGATTCATCGTTAATCATGACGCCCGCTGTACCACCGTACATGGAAAAATAACGCTCTGCCCTCGATGAAGGCTTACCGCCGAACGCCTACTTTGCCGTTTGGCAGTTCTTAAAAAGATAAGGGATGGGGCCACCTGGTGGCACTGTCCCCCTTGTAACGTCACCAACATCAGAGCCCCCCTGCCTCAAAGCACCCTCCTATGTTGAGGGCATGTGGTCTGGTATGGTTGGGGAGGGGCGCTCGCTCATCCCCCACTTTCCTGACCTGCCAGGCTGCATGCTTGGATAAGGGTATGTTATGGATTTTGGGGGGAGGACCCCGTGCCGCTTTTTTTTTAACTTTTTCTATTGCTGGCAAGGTTTTTTTTTCATTCATCTGTTGTTAAGGACGCAGCAGCCGGCTTCTTGGCCCACTCCTTAACAACTAGCTATGCACTATGCAGCGCGCTGTGCATTGTGGGGCGCTGGGTAGGCAAACATCCAGCCGAGTGCCCTGCAAATTTGGATGTTTGCCGAAAGGGCGAACAGGCAATATTTGGGACAAACTTTTGCTCGACTCAAACTGTTTGCCGTTTCTATTCTTCCTGTAGAAAGAAACCATTCTAACACCTTTCACCACAGTGGGCAACTACTACAGTTCCTCATGATTATTGTCTCTCTCTTGAGAATTTCTAGTTTCCAGTCAACCTGTGGTGATAACTTAAAGCGGACCTTCAGTTATTTTTTTTAAACTTTCCATCTATTAAATCTTCTGGCCTTGTTGTTTTAACTTTGGTTAGTAAAACTTTTTTTAAATACCTTAAACAGCCCACTTCCTGTTTCTTGTCTGGTAAAAAGCCTAGGCTTATGACATCATGCACAGCTCTCTCACACTCTCTTGTGAGAGTTTGCTAGGAAGGGAGGGAGGATGAGTCATAGGAGGGCCAATGAGAGCTGCAGGGCTGCAGAGCTGGAGGTGTGCCTCTGTGTGTCTGTGTAAATCCAGGAAGTGAACAGGCAGAAGCTTTTGCTGCCCACAGTTAAAATGGTTGCATCCAGACTCAGTGGAGGGAGATTTCTGCAGCATATTTGGCAAGTACAGAATCCCAGTATATATATAAAATAATATGCAAAGTGGTTGGAGGGAAGCTTCAGAATGGCAAAGATGTTTTTATTACAAATTATGTGAACAGACTGCAGTTCCTCTTTAATCTCTTCACCAAACTATACTCCCCACAATCATCCATGATTTTCCTTAGTCTCTTGTAATCCATGTCCCCTGAGCCCCCTCTAGTGGATGGAGGGCAGAATTAACACTGGCTGTAACAGTTCTACAATAAGAGTCTCTGTTATGGCTGTGCCTGTTCAGAAAACCTTTATGTATGAACACACAGAAGCAGCAGCAACCAGAGACTGCAGCTGCCCCTCTCCTGCCACTTACGTATTGGGCTACACATGGCTAGGCTAGGGCAGGTGCTAGGTAGGACAGGTTAGGGACAACATTTTTTACAAGGCTACAAAGCGTGATGTTTTCCACTAATGTTTATTAGGCAAATTCACCAGTCATTTATTACAGTTCCCTGGGTACACTAAACCACTAAAATCAAAGGTTTTTAGAGGGCTGAGTTCATTTTGACATGTTTACTAACCACAATAACCAACCAGAATTAAAAATAATACCAACATTGGGTTATCATAGGGCAGGATATAACAGATTTGGAAAACAATGTAAAAGAGTTATTACCCACATAACCACATTTTGTTAATATGCTAAAAGTCTTTAAAGCAGAACTCCAGGCAAACAACGAAAAGGGCAGTTCGAATACATACATACAGATTGTATTGGTTTACCTACCAAAGTGTTTGTTATAGTTTACAACTAATCTAGCTAGTCACAAACATTCACTGTGCTGCACTGGCAATTATTTATTTCCTGGTTGAGCTTTGAGGCTTCCGATGCCACTTCTCCACCTTCAGCCTGCAATAATGGATAATAACTCAGCATTAGCCCAGGTTAACACTGAGCTGTGGGAATCAAGCCGTGCGAGTTTTGCATGTCAGTCCTGATTTCGGCGGCAATTTCAAAGACATCTGTGCAGGTTTCTGCTGTCAATGGAAATCACACCTGAAATCGCAAAAAGTAGTACATAAACCGCATGTCAAAACACACCAATGTTTACCAGGGTTTAGGGTTTGTACCTCTATAGGTCCACTAATGCCTATTTGAGGCAACCCTGTCTTTCACCTTGATACCATAAGATAATTTCTAAAATTATGATGCATTCCATGATAGCCATATTTGCAGATAAAAAATGTCATCATAACACAGACACAGAAAAAATGCCTGGGTATATCTCATATATCTATATCAGGCACTTTAAGACATACTGAGGTTGATTTTCTAAGAAAGCCAGGAAGTAATGGTTACTCTACATTTAGTTATTCCCAATTAAGCCAATTAAGACTTTCACTAGGTGAACATGTGAGTGAAAAAGAGTTAATCCCAGAGAACATGCCTTTGTAAATATCAAATCGGCACTTGCAAGTGTCAATTGCTCCCTTTATTATATGGAACTGCACTGCAGCTACAATCACATGAATGTGAATAAAACATTTTTATGTGAGATGTGCTTTACCTCGTGTGCATCTATTGATGTATATTCCAATTAGTATTCCTAGTTTGTTTTCTTCTTTTGCTAATGAATGCAGTTATGAATGAGTAATGTCTGCTATTATGTAAAGTTACAAGTATTGAACATTTACAGGTACATATCTGTTGTATGTTATTTTTTTTCATGTTATTATTTTTTATTTAGGTAACTATAAAGAATTAATTTTTTATGTGCATTCTTTAATCATACTACACTATTATGCAGCCTTGGTGGTCTGCTCAGATGTCTCCAAAGCACTCAAGTTATAAGTTTGAATCCCAGCCAACCTACCACCCACCTAAGATAGCTGTGTTTATTTTTCCTTTATTTACAAGCAAATTAAAATAAAGAAAACAAAAATAATGTAAACTGCCCCTTAACTAGTGTGTGATGTTTGGAATTCCACACCATAATATTATCAAAATACTTACATACCATTGCATGCATTTGAAGAGTTAATATAATAGAATCAACCAAACTAAAGTGCATTGACATTTGCCTATTTTCAGCTAATGCTGCTGAATCCAATGAAGACATGCTCATTTTTGACACCAGAACTTATCACGGAGTGGTCACAGATCTCGAACAAACAGTATTTTTCCACCCCATATTTTTACCATATACCTAAAATTCACAAAAACAGTCAAAACCCACCAGGCCGACCAATAGTCTCCGCTATAGACAGCATCACGAGCCCCCTTTCACAATACATAGATCAGTTTTTACAACCATTGGCCACAAGCCTACGCTCTTACATCAGGGACGGGGCTCATCTTCTAGAACAGTTAGCCCATTACGCTTGGGAACCCACGTACATGTGGGCATCCCTTGATGTGAACTCACTATACACGTCCATTCCACACGACATAGGCCTTCGAGCTACTGCAAGTTTCTTATCCTCCGATCCTCTACTCAATCCCGGTCAGGCAGAGTTCATACTAGAAGCCACTGAATTCTGCCTGACACATAACTACTTTGACTTTGATCAAGAATTTTATCTCCAAATTAGAGGCACAGCTATGGGGGCAAATTTTGACCCCAGCTATGCCAACCTAACCATGGGGTCATGGGAAGCAAATTACATCTGGCTAAATAACCCTTACACCTCCCATATCATTTTTTATGGAAGATATATTAATGACGTCATTGTCATTTGGGATGGTTCAGATTCCCTGTTTTTAGAATTTTTAAAACATTGTAACAGTAACACCTATGGTCTAACATTCACTTCTGAACATGATTCCTCACAACTGGCCTTTTTAGATCTAACCTTGTTTCATTCAGATGGCAAAAGTTTAGCAAAAAATTACACCAAACCAACAGCTGGTAACTCCTTTTTGCATCAACGCAGTTGCCACCACCCCAGGTGGATTTCGAATATTCCCAAAAGCCAGTTCTGTAGGTTGCGCAAAAACTGCACCAGACAATCTGATTATATTACAGAAGGGTCCCTTCTAAAACAAAAATTTCTGGAGAAATCATTTCCAGCCAATCTCATTGAAGAGGCCTTCAAATTCTACCTGTCAGGGCACACATCCACTGCCAACAACCCAAATGAGCCTGCGACACAACCAGTCAGGTTCATCACTCAGTTTCACACACAGTACAGAGCCATGGAACACATTTTGCAGAAACACTGGAGCATTTTACTCCAAGACCCCCAGCTAAAACCCAGCATCCCTTTGAAACCAACATTCACATACAGAAAAAACAGAAATATAAAAAGTTGGATTGCACCCAGCAAACTTGCAGTCCACCAAGGACCCACCACTTCCACAACCCCTTGTCTTATCCCCCTAGTCGGGATGTATCAATGTCACAAAAAACTCTGTCTGACTTGCAAACACGTCAATCATGGCCAAAAAGACTTTTCAAAAAATGGGAAGACTTTCCAGATCAACAGCTTCTATAACTGCTCGACTGAGTTCGTCATCTATTGCCTCAGTTGCCCATGTGGTTTACACTATGTGGGGAGGACAATTCGGACCCTAAGAAAGAGGTTTGGGGAACACAGTCGCCATGTTGAAGCAGGGGATGACACCCACAGTGTTCCACTCCATTTCCTGCGAAAACACACACAATCATCCACAGGACTAAAAGGTGTGGATAATAGAGTCCATTCCCGGTACGTTCCCTCTGGCAGAGCGATTTAAACGTCTTTGCCAGAGGGAAACGTACTGGATTTACATTTTGGACTCTCTGGCCCCTGGGGGCCTGAACGAGAGCATTGAAATCAGTAGCCTCATTTAATCATTTTTAACCAGTCTTCCCCCCCCCCCCCCTCTTTTGTTTTTTTTTTTTTGTTTTTTGTTTTTTTACCCACTCCACACAAGGATAACTTATAAACCTGTTTGTACAGAGAGATGACCTTGCGGAAAGGTTTCTTATGGGAAATGCCTATGCATGTATAGGACCATAGTATGTGTTTTTTTAGACCCCATACAGACGCCTCAATCTAATTGTTTTAATTGTTTTTATTGTGCATACTGTGTATATATGTAAGCACAGTGCATATGTGCATATATGTAGCCGCAAGAGAAAGTATATAATTTTTTATTTTTTTTTATTTTATATTTTTTTATATATTTTTATTTTATATATTTAATTTTTTACATATTTTTACATATAATAGTTCTTCATGTGCATCCCTTTACACACAATTTTTTATATGTAATTAATTAGTTTTATACATGCATTTTTTTATATGCATTTTTTTATATGCATTTTACATGCATTTTTAAATGCATTTTTTTTTTGTTTAATGAATATATAATTAAAATAAATTCGTCCAATTTTTAAACATCTCACACACATATATATTTTTATTTTATACTTTTTTACATATACATATTTATATATATTTATATATTTTTGTATACTCCTATATATTTCTTATGACTTTCCAGCTGCATATATGCACATATAGGTATAAAGAGAAATGAACACAGGGTTCCAGTACACACATATCCGCCATACAGACCCCCTTTAAAACTTGGCCCCACTGTATGTACACATGTATGTGTGTGTGTATGTATGTGTATGTATGTATGTATGTATGTATATATATATATATATATATATATAATATATATATATATGTGTGTATATATATATATGTGTATAATGATTAAGTAATTTAATTTTTCACTATACATCTTTGTCATACTAGTTGTCTTCCATTACTCTCTATCATATCAGACATTATTATAATATTTTTTTCCGTGACCAATGATGCAGTACACTCCTTTCAGCATTATGTCAACATCAGCCTTTTATTAATTCACACATTTGCCATAATAATAGCAATTTAATTTAATAAATTTTTTTTTTACACAGACAGCGGCGCCAGCATGCTGCAGCGCCGTCTAGTATACACAAAAAATATGATGTCCCCCATCCGGTGTAGCACTATCCCATCGCCATTCCTGTTTGCTCTTTTGCATTTTAGAGCCAGCCTCAGTCATGTGACTGACTCGATGTGTCCTCTGCTGGCCACCATCCCAATACAAAAACTAGTATCCAATCACAGCAGACCATCTCCCACATAAACCAAGCACAATCACTGCCCCTGTTAGGCCTGAGGAAAGAGCGCATGCTCTGAAAACATTTGCCTATTTGACGAGACCGGCTCCTGCCCCCGGAAGTAAACCGATCCACCTGGTTGCTGGTGTGCGCTCCACTGACCAGGAAGTGTCAGCAGTGGATGCCCCAGCTCTTTTTTTAGCAACAAGACAGCACCTCCAGGATACGGAAATCGCTTGTTCTACACCCTCCATGGACATCCGGCTCACCATCTCAGTTTCACACGCCCTTGGACATAGTACTTTTGTGAGTACAGCTATTTTTAACCCTTTACATTGAAGATTTCCACTATTTATTGCACTTAGAGTGGCGCCTTCTGTTTCTCTTCCCAGTACCTCCAGAGGATTTCTTTGCCGCTTCTTAGATCTTCAAACTGGGCTGCCTTCTAAAAACTGCTGCTATTATTCTCCAAACCATATGACATGGACTGTCACAGAACAATATTTTAAGCTATTGCTTTTTTATTTTGGTGACAATTCACATGCAAGTTTGATTGGCCCATCCTTCACCTGTGCTTTTTTCCCTTCCCAAAGTTTTATCTCCCCCGTACCTTCCACTAACCCATTTGTTCCCTTCCCAGTAGCAATTAGATGATAAACAGATATTGCCAAAATTAGCGCAAATCCACTCTACCAAATCTGTATGTTGTTTGCTGAATCCAATGCAATCTTTTAGTAGGTGATACCCGTTGTGGGACATGAACCCATGAGTCCTTCAAGGCCTGAGCCTCTCAAGGTCAAAGCACTGACCACTAGCCTATTGGGCTGAGCACAATCATCCATTGAAAATACATTTACTAGTGTTTGATTTTTCTAATTCTATACAATAATGTTTTGCAAATGAGCCATTAATATTATGGAATCAACCATGTTCATGCTGATGTGGCATTGGCTATTAGGAAGGAAAGTTGGAAAAAACGGCGTGGAGTTCCCCCCGCCTCAGTCCATACTAGGCCCTTTGGTCTGGTATGGATTTATTTTTTTTTTTTAATTTATTTATTTATATTTTTCATGATACACACAACAATTAATTGGTCCATACATAACATTAACTCACTCGTCTCTATATCAAGCGTACATATATCTCGTATTTCTCTTCTATTCCATTTAGTGTAGATATACAGGGGAAAATATATAAAAAGATATTGTAGTCATTTCCAAATGTCTATATGTCTTGGGGTGTATCGGGTCCCAAGCTATTCGGCCAAAAAGGTAGAAAAGAAAAGCCGAGTCGTATCTAAAGAAGGAAAAGAAAAAAGAAAAAAAAAAAAAAAAAAAGGAGAAAAAGACAAGTAAAAAAAAGGAAGAAATAAATAAAAAAAAAAAAAAAAGGGGGAAGAGGAGAAAAAAGGTGTTTACCAACACCAATATATAACCGCCCTCTGGGAAGACCAGGGCACCCACTAAACATCCCAACCTATCTTTAATCTCCTTAGTTTACAAAGAGAGCCTTCCCCTCCTCTGAAAGTTTGAATTCATTCCATTGAACCCAGGTTTCTGAGTATCTCTCGTGATTATTTTGAGCCGAGAGTACCAGATCCTCCATCTTATTTATCTCCTCCACTCTCGTTAGCCAGGAAGCAATAGAGGGAGGGCCTGTGTCCCTCCACCGCCGTGCAATACATGATCTAGCGGCATTAAAAAGGTGGCGCAAAATTGATTTATTATATATCTTTTCTGGTATATGGGAAACGTGTAGTAAAAATAGGGCTGGGTCCTCAGTTAGGATATGATCCGTAAATTTCTGAGAAATACGATACACCTCCTTCCAAAAATATTCCAATTTCGAGCAAGACCAGAAAATATGAAATAGTGTCCCCTTGTCTTCCGAACATCTCCAGCTGGTATGGATTTTAAGGGGAACTCCACTGCTCCCGCACTGCCCGAAAGATGCTGCTTGCAGGACTTTTTCAAACGTCCTGCAAGCGCACCGCCCCAGTGTGAAAGCACTCAGACTCTCACACTGGGGCTGCAGGGGAGGCATTTTTAAGGTGTTTTACACGCCCAGTGTAAGGGGGGGGGGGGGTCTAATAGTCTGCAAAATTCAAACAAAAATCAACTTTTTATTTCAACATTAGTATAGACACTTGGGCCAAAAAACATTTAAAAGGCATGGAGATGATGCTGCAGCATTTGACAATATAGTTAGAAGGGACCTGCTCAAAAGAGCTTACAAGGACACTAAAAAATTACATTAGAAAAGCAGTGATACAAATCAAGCTAATAACAACCATGACAAATCTTTGTGGTGTTCAGAAGTCCTCCCCCAAACCCCTAAAAAGTTAAATGGCAGGAATATTATAAGCAAAAACAGACAAAATTAATACAAAAAACAAAAAGGCAGCGCACAAACTACATTGACACACACAGCAGGAATGAATTAGCAGGAACCTTCCTTTTCATCTAAACCAGTGATATGCAATTAGCGAACCTCCAGCTGTTGCAGAACTACAAGTTCCATCATGCCTCTGCCTCTGGGTGTCATGCTTGTGGCTGTCAGAGTCTTGCTATGCCTCGTGGGACTTGAAAAATGACTTGAAGTTCTGCAAAAGCTGGAGGTCCGCTAATTGCATATCCCTGATCTAAACCATTACAGAGCAGTTGTAAGTCTAACATGTGAGATTTAGAAGCAATCAAACCACAGCCTTAGTGGTGTGAGGGTCAGGAAATATGCACCCCCCCCCCAAAAAAAAAATATATCTATTTGTAACACTACCCAATATATACACTGCAAAGAGAGATTCAGGCCTGTTCTTAGGCCAAACACCTGCCACAAATGCAGGCCTTTAATTAACCTAGCTATGTTTGCTAGCACACCGCCACCCACCCAGTAAAGGACACACCCACCAGTGTAATTAATTGTTTCTGTCTCTTCATGTATGCCTCAAATGCTCACACCTGTTCATCAGGGATACACACTCTTTACAAATGAAAGAATGCATCAGCATAGATATCTGTGCAGGTTAAACCTAACAAATGTCCAAGGCTCTGGCCATGATCAGTGATCCCAAAAATCTCCAAATTGAACTTGTACGTTGTTGGGCATGTGGAGGGTACAAAACAGGAAATTACAACTTTGTGAGGGCTGCTTCACACAAATTGGCGACAAAGCGCATTTCTTTAATTGTACATCATGGGACACAGAGCCATAGTAATTACTATGTGGGTTATAGTCCACCTTCATGTGCTGGACACTGGCACACTCTAAACAGGAAGTTGCCTCCCTATATAACCTCTCCCACTACTGGGAGTATCTCAGTTTTTTTGCCAGTATCTAAGGTGTTGGTCACGAGTGAAGATGTGCTGGGCTCCTCTGGAGCAATCCTTGCTGGGGCTAGCTATCCAGCTGGATCCATTTAACGTGTCTTTTAGGCCAAATTGAATGGTACCCAGGCCTCGTATCCGAAGAAACAAGGTTTTGCCTGACCCCGGGATCGAGTACTTTTGGTATTAAGGCCATTAAGTTTTACTGGTGGGATGGTTTTTATAGGTCCAGGATTGTGGGTTCCGACAGACAGAGGGCCTGAATATAACCACTCTTTTTTCGTATGGAGTCAATCCAAATCAGTTATCTTCATCCTACAAGGAGGAGAACTTCCGGCGACAAACAACATCAAAGATGCATACCTCCATATGCCTATTTCCTCGCTCACTAGTAATATCTACTTTTCAAGGTGGAAAATTTTAATTTTCAGTGTGTAGCTCTGCTTTCCGGTCCAGCTACTGCACCTTGGAGTATTTACAAAGGTTCTGGCCTCCCTTCTTGCCAGATTAAGGGCCCAAAGTATAACGATTATGGTTTGCCTAGTCGATCTGTTCTTGATAGACCAGTCGGTAGCCCGCTTAGACCAAAGTATGGTCACCACATTAAAAACTACCTGGAATATCTAGGTTGGGTTCTCAACCTAGGAGAAATCTTCTTTAAAACCATGAAGAAAGCTCTGCCATGGTTTACAGATGGAGATCTGCCATGGTTCGCTTCCTTCTTAGGAAACCGGTCACAAACAGTGAAACTAGGCAAACTTATGATCAGCGCAAATTGGATCTGTGCTTCCATAAAAGTACTTCCGAACTGAACTTGTCTCACATTGATAGATGACTGGATGACCACTAGGTGGTACTGCTCCTCGAAACTCGCAAGATGGACATTTCCAAGCTTCTACAATGGAGGCACAAATAGGATCCGTAATCAATGCTTCGCATAGTAATCAATTCACGGCTCGACTACGCAAACTTGTTGGGAAAATTGATGGTGGAAAGAAACCCTTCATTCAATCCCTAAGGGCTCGTTGTACACAAGGAAATGCCCTTATGCTCAGTTTACAGGGACCCCGGCTATGGAATGCTCTACCAAACAACATTCGATACTCTTCTAATACATGCAGTCAAGCGCCTCGAGGCGATTCAGCGCAGTTGCAAAATACTAGGTTGGGTTCTCAACCTAGGAGAAATCTTCTTTAAAACCATGAATAAAGCTAAAATACTTGGGTCCGATCATAGGTGCACCCAGAAAAGGGTATTCTTACCCCAGGCAAAGATCAGCGCCATAAAAGGAACTGATTTAGGTGGTTGACGCAAGATGCATTTCTTCTATTTCAACTTCGCATAAGGTTGTTGGGAAAGATGGTGGATTCATTCAAGGCCGTTCCTTATGCTCAGTTTCTATCCTATCGGCTTGGAACAAAGGGTTCAAGCTCTACATTCCCAATGTGTATGACTCCAAAGCCTATGGCCACTTCACCCTGTTAGCGCCCGAACTCTTCTGACCTTGGAGGCTAAGCAGGGACGGGCCTGGTTAGTACCCGGATGAGAGACCACCTGAAAAAAGCAGGTGCTGTAGGCTGGGTGTGCCAGAGCCTCAGTTTATGGTTAATATCCAAAAATCTAAGGAGAAAATCCTTCCTTCAGCTACCTGGGAAGTGGTAACATATGCCAACCTTTTTTGTTTAGGTTGGGGAACAGTCCTGGAAGAGGCAACTGTCCAAGAGAAGTGGCCCAGATCAGAAATGGCCTTGCCCATTAACATTTTAGAAATTCAGGCAGAGCTCTTGGTCCTGAGGGCATGAATGTTCAGTTTACGGTATTGTCCTGCCAGGATTTAATCCGACAATGCCCCAGCAATGGCTTATATTAATCACCAAGGGGGCACAAGAAGTTGTGCGGCCCAGAGAAAGGTGAATCATATCCTATCTTGGGCAGAAAACAATGTACTTTGCTTATCAGCAGTCTTCATTCTAGGAATAGAAAATTGTCAGGCGGACTACTTGAGTCACCAGCAGTTGTTCCCGGGAGAATGGTTCCTTCACTCCGATATCTTCCTGTCAATATGTAAAAAATGGGGGATCCCAGACATAGATCTGTGTCCAGATTCAACAAAGAAATCAACAACTTTGTGTCAAGAACAAAGGATCCGCTAGCATGTGGAACAGATGCCTTGCTATTCCCATGGAATCGTCTCTCACTGATTTATGCATTCCCTCCTATTCTGCCTGTGTCCACGACTTCTTCGCAGGATCAAGCAGGAAGGGAAGTCATGATTCTTGTGGCCCTCAGTGGGGCCCAGGAAATGTTGCTATGCAGAGATCGTAAAGATGGCAGTAGGGGACAAATAGACCCTACCATCACAGCCAGAACTTCTCTCACGGTCCGGTGTTCCATCCTACTTTACAAACGCTAAATTTAACGGTCTGGCTATTAAGACTCACACTCTGAAGAAGCGTGGGCCGTCAGGTTCAGTAGTTTCTACCTTGGTTAATGCAAGGTAGCCAGCCTCCATAATTATATATTATGGAGTCTGGGAAACAAATGTCTCATGGAGTGAAACCAGAAGTTGCACCCCAGGAAATAGGTCAAAGGTAGAATCCTTGACTTTCTGCAGATGGGGTGGAAAATAAGCCTGGCCTTGAGTGCTTTCTAAGGACAGGTCTCGGCCTTATCGGTTCGTAACTTTATTCAGGGGGTAACACGGCTTAATCTCTGGTTAGGTAACCCCTGAACCCTTGGGACTTGAATTTAGTTTTGGCGGCATTACAAAACTGCCTTTTTTTTTGGGCCGATACAACATATTCCCTTGGTCCTTTTTTGACAAGGAAATTTTTTTTTTCTGGTAACCATATCTGCTGCAAGAAGGTTATCAGAATTGGCTGCTTTTTCTTGTAAAAAGACATATTTTTATTGTTCACAAGGATAAGTTGGTATTGCGTCCTCATCCTAACTTTTTACCGAAGGTAATATCAGGTTTTTATCTAAACCAGGATATTGTTCTACCTTAATCTCTCCAGAACCCTGTTCTATGGAAGAAAAATCACTACATTCTCTTGATGTGGTGAGAGCAGTCAAAGTCTACTTAAAGGCGACTGCTCAGATTCGGAAAACTGTTTTGTTCGTGTTGCCTGAAGGTCCTAAAAGAGGACAGGCAGCATTGAAATCTACTATTTCTTAATGGATTTGACAAGTAATCATTCAAGCTTATGGTTTAAAGAGGTAGTTCTACCCTCTCAAATCAAAGCGCACTCTTCTAGGGCTGTTAGTGCTTCGTGGGCAGTGCATCACCAAGCCTCCATGGCTCAATTCTGCAAGACCGCAACTTGGTCTTCAAGCCATACATTTACCAGATTCTATCTGGTGGATGTAAAATGACATGAGGATGTCGCCTTTGGGCGCAGTGTACTGCAGGCAGCAGTATAAATCCTCTGATCTCATGGTGCCCTACTTTGGCTGTGTCTCCCTCCCCCTCAGTTGGCATTGCTCTGGAACATGCCACATAGTATTTACCATGGCTCTGTGTCCCATGATGTACGATTAAAGAAAATAGGATTTTTATAACAGCTTACCTGTAAAATCCTTTTCTTTTGAAGTACATCACGAGGAAACAGATGTCCCGCCCCTCTTTCTAGTATACACGTGTATTGCTTTGCTACGAAACAGAGATACTCCCAGTAGTGGGAGGGGTTATATAGGGAGCCAACATCCTGTTTAGGATGTGCCAGTGTCCAGCACGTGAAGGTGGACTATAACCTACATAGTAATTACTATGGCTCTGTGTCCCGTGATGTACTTCAAAAAGAAAAGGATTTTACAGGTAAGCTGTTATAAAAATCCTATTTTGTCATTCATCATCAGCATACAACATTAAAATATGTGTTCAGGACCACACCAGACATATACATCCATATCTGGCTCAAAACAACACAGTTCTAGATTTTGGGCAAACCCACACTTGCTTGATTTATAATGTAATTTCTTTGGGTTCCATTATGTGAAACCCATCAAAAATGTAATCACTGGTGAAAAAAAAACCTTAACACCACAACAGAGGAAGAACGTACAAACCTCTAGCCAGGTAGCAGGATTGGGATTCAAATCAAGATCCTCAGTGCTGCCAGGCAGAAGTTCTAACCAGTTAGCCACTGTGCTGCCACATGTATGTAGGCTGCATCTCTGTGGTGTGAAACAGTCCTAAGTCCCAGAGGTGCAAGAAGTTATTAAATACAGGAAGGCCAGAGAGCTATTGAACAACCTGTTGCTTGCATATTCCATCCGTTTTGAAGGCTGGTTATGGCTGATTACTGTCAGCATGCCGAGAGATAAACAGCTGTAATTTTGTGGGTTTAGGCTTGGTAAGAGGCTGCAATTAGTGCTGGTGGGGAAAAGTTTAGGCTGATTATAGTCCTTGCCCATGGAAAACATATGACATGATTTGCAATGGTGGTGGAACCCTCCTACACAAATCCTACATTTAGACATCATTTATGTAAGTACCTGAGTCAAGAGCTATGCTTAACAACATAGGGAGAACATACAACTTCTCTACATGAAGTTGCATGTTTGGGATTCAGACCAAGAACCTCAGTGCTGCTAGGCAGAACTGCTAACCTGTTAGCCACTGTGCTGCCACATGTGAAACCCTCCTATACAGAAATACACATAAACACTGCATTTCTTTGGACATATAGGTGGTGGAATTACATTAGTCAGGGGTTATTCTTCTTGATTTATTCTGTGATATTTGGTGGTTCTTGGTGTGTGAGTGTAGAATAGTGATGTTACCTTCTGAATTTTGGAAATTACATTTTTATTTCTAATGTTGGTACACGTCAAATTTTTTGGGCTCAAATTATGATCATTTGTAAATACTAAACAACACAAAAAATTGTGACTCATTTTAAATTTGCATCAGCAATGGTATTGTTTGTAGTTTGTAAAGACACCTGTGTGAGTTTGTGTAAAGATTTTTGTGAGATGGACAGCTACAAGTGAGAGAGACAGAGAAAAATATATTTTACAAAAACATGAAAACATTACACATTCTAGCATTCTAAGGCCCCTTTCACATGCTCAGTGGACTCCGCCAGTTCAGCGGGAGATCGCTCTGTTGATCCCCACTGAGCCAGCACATGACAAGTCAGTCTCTGCTCACTGTGCAGGGATGGACCTGTCAGAGCTCCGCTGTCCTCTATGGGAGATCGGATGAAAATGGATCCGTCCATCCGTTCTCATCCAATCCCATCCAAACTGATACGCTGGATGGATAGCAAACGTATCGCCATCCTTCTGTTTTCAGCGGATCTTGTCGGTTCAGATGGCAGGTGGGTGTCAGCGGACACATCTCCAGTGACATCCGCCTGCCCATACAAGTCAATGGGTGGCCCACTTGGATCAGCCTTAAAAATGGACAGGCGGATCCAAGTAGGTCTATCATGTGAAAGGGGCCTTAAAAACTAAATAGATGATGAAAAAGCAACATTGTTGCAAGGACAATTTGAGAGAAAGATACAGTTCATCTCAATATTAAAAAAAAAAAAAAAGTATGTATTTGGGGAAGTTACAATTGTACCATTATAATCAATGACTGAAACTTGCATTGGGCTACATAATTTTAACTTTCATTCTCAAAAACACTTTTTAGCCTAACGCTAATTTTGGTATTTACTATAGCGCCCTGTAAAAAAGGCATGGGAGTTAAAATGAGAGTAGTTTGCATGTCTGAGCATGCTCAGTTGTGCTGGCACCTAGTTGTAAAGAGGGGGAAGTTATCTTTTCTCAGACTTTAAAGCCCCATACATACTATCAGATTTTCTGCTGATTTTTGTCTTCAGATTTACCAAAACCATGTAGTGCAAGGGCCTGCCTGATTGCATACAAATTGAAACTCCTAAGGTTTGACCTCATATTATATGGTTTTGGTAAATATAAAGGAAAAAATCAGCAGAAAATCTGATAGAAAATCTGATAGTGTGTATGGGGCTTTAAAGATATTTCAGTGTATATATCACTTTTTAAAGCAGATTATCTTTAAACAATATACATGTTTAAATACCATTTAGGCGATCATATCATGCTCTAAACATTATTTCCATGTGCAATTCTCTGGGTTCTAGCAAGAGTAAGGGTTTAGGCCATATCTGTTGTCTGGGAACTATAGTGAATTTGATTTTGGCTTTTGGCTATTTTGAGAGTATTTATTCTCCCATTCTCATATTATCTCTATAGTAAATAAACCCCTTATGCGGCATACACACGCTCGGACTTTCGGGCGGGATTGTCCGCCGGACCTAGTCCAGCGGACAAACCGCCGGACTTTCCAGTGGAGGTCCGCCGGACTTTCTGAGCATGTGGACTTGCCCACACACGCCCGGACTTTTCCGGCGGACAATCCGCGGGAAAAAGTCCATGGGACTTTTGAAATGAACGGACTTGCCGACACACGATCGGAAAGTCCGTTCATTTAGAATGTAACTGCAGGTAGACGGGACTAGCGAAGGCAGTGAATGCCGCCGCGCTAGCCCCGTCACCTGGCATGGAATCCCTACGCCGAAAAAACATTGTGGGGGTCCCCCCTAAATCCATCTCAGACCCTTATCCGAGCATGCAGCCCGGATGGCCAGGAAAGGGGGTGGGGACAAGCGAGCGCCCCCCCTTCTGAGCCGTACCAGGCCGCGTGCCCTCAACATGGGGGTGCCCTGGGGAAAGGGGGCCACGCTGCCCCCCCACCCCAAGGCACCTTGTCCCCATGTTGATGAGGACAAGGGCCTCTTCCCGACAACCCTGGCCATTGGTTGTTGGGGTCTGCAGGCGGGGGGCTTATCGGAATCCGGGAGCCCCCTTTAATAAGGGTGCCCCCTAGATCCCGGCCCCCACCCTATGTGAATGAGTATGGGGTACGATGTACCCCTACCCATTCACCTAAGGTGTAAAAGTGTAAATTGAAAAAAAAAAAACACACAATTTTTGTAAAATATTTTATTGCACAGCTCCGGGGTCTTCTTCCGTCTTGGGGGGTCTTCTCGCCGGACTCCTCCGCTCTCTTCTGCTCTTTTACCTAGCTCTTTCACGAGCGGAGGAGCCCGGCTTTCTTCTTCGTCGTCGCCGTCGCCTGGGGGTCTCGTTCCGCCTTCGGGGGTCTTCGGGGTCTCTTCTGTTCTTGCTGCTGTCGCCACCTTCTGCGCCGTCTTCTTCTTCCTTCTCCTTCTTCTTCTTCTTCTATAGGGACAAGGGGCGGGGTCACATGCTCATGTCACATGGGGACCCCTCCCACATCCTTCCCAGCATCCCCCTGGACTCCTGCGGGAAAGTCCGGTCGTGTGTACGCTGCCTTAGTGTGGGTGAGCATTTAGATAAGAACAATATACCAATAAATGCTACTTAATTGATTCTGCCTGAATACTGGAAAATAACAAAATTCTCACACTCTCCACGAAAAGTTGTGCAGAACAGACAAAATACACCAATTTGTATACAGCAAACAATATTGTAAACAGACCTCAAAGCCTACACCTTTACGGGATAAATTACAAAAAAAGATATAGCACTTCTGAAACCCATAGCAAAAAACTATTACTAGAAACCACCCCTTTAAAAATATCTACTTTGTAGGGCTGCCATGGAAGATCCAATATATGAAAAAAAAAAAAAAAAAAGGATATATACTGTATAACTCTTATGCAACCAACTTCTTAAACATATTTTATTACAAAATTTTAACGACACAAACAAAGGTTAAAAACAAAGGTATACCCATTAAAATGTAAATTGTATCCGAAATGATACTTTAAGGGTAGATTTATACATGCATCTAAATCTTTCATCCTCTGAAGCCCAGTCTGTGGTTGGATCACACTTCAGAGGCTACTGACAGGTGGTAAGGAAATGATGTGACACCGCCTCACTGCCTGTGATGTAAATAAATCCTAAAAGTTAAATATATGTATGGTGCTCAGCATAAATGTGTACACCCCTTTTGAAAAGTAATATTGTAATCAATATCTCAATGAAAACAAGAACAATTGCCAAAAGTTTGACAAAAAACTGAGATTTATAGAACATTTGTTCAGCTCATTACATGAAAGTAAGGTTAATAATATAACTTAGATTACAAAATCTTCGGTTATACTCAAATTAGTTAATGCAAAAATGAATACACCCCACAACAAAAACTTCTACATATAGTATTTTGTATGGCCTCCATGATTTGTAAGGACAGCACCAAGTCTTCTAGGAATGGAATGAACAAGTTGGCGACATATCCATCTTTTTCCATTCTTCCAGAACAACCTCTTTTAGAGCCTGGATGCTGGATGAAGAGTGATGCTCAACTTGTCTCTTCAGATCAGGAGACATACAGTACAGTACTTGGTCACTGAATCACGTTCACCCTGTTCTTCTTCGGAAATGCAACAGTGGCCTTAGATGTGTGTTTTGGATTATTGTCATGTTGGTAAAGTGCACAACGACCAAGGGCACGGAGTGATGGTAGCATCTTCTCTTTTAATACTAGAGCAGTACATCTGTGAATTCATGATACCATCATTAAAATGTAGCTCCCAGCCACCAGCAGCACTCATGCAGCCCAACAGAAGGACACTGCCACCACCATGTTTCACTGTAGGCACCATGCATTTTTCTTTGTACTCCTCACCTTTTCAACGTCATACAGTTTTGAAGCCATCAGTTTAAAAAAAAAAATATCTTGGTCTTATCACTCCAGAGTCCCAGTAGTTGTCTTCTTTTTCAGCATGTGCCCTGGCAAGTTCTAGGCAGGATTTTTCATGTATGGGCATTAGGGGTGGATACCTTTGTGGATGACATCCATGCATGCCATTCCTCTGCAGTGTACGCCATATTGTGTTATAGGAAACAATCACCCCAGTTTGGCTTTGTACTTCTTTAGCTAACTGTAGTGAACTTGCATGGAGATTTTCTTCAACCCTTCTCATCAGAAGACGCTCTTGTCGAGGTGTGAACATCCGTGGACGGCCTGGACATCTGTGAGATGGTTGCAGTTCCATCTTTGTTAAATTTTTGGATTACTTTTGCTACAGTATTCTGACTGATAAGTAAAGCTTTGCTGATCTTCTTTTAGCCTTCACCTTTCTTGTGTAAAGAAATAAATAATTTTCTTTCTCAGGCCTTGTGACATAGAGAAGTACAAAACCCCCCCAAATGACCCCATTTTGGAAAGTAGACACCCCAAGCTATTTGCTGAGAGGCATGTTGAGCCCATTGAATATTTTTTTTTTTAGTCCCAAGTGATTGAATAAAGACAAAAATAAAAAAGATTTTTTTTTTTTTCAAAAAGTTGTCACTAAATGATATATTGCTCACACATGCCATAGTTATATGTGGAATTGCACCCCAAAATACATTTTGCTGCTTCTCCTGAGTATGGGGATACCACATGTGTGGGACTTTTTGGGAGCCTAGCCGCGTACGGGGCCCCGAAACCCAAGCACCGCCTTCAGGATTTCTAAGGGTGCAAATTTTTGATTTCACTCCTCACTACCTATCACAGTTTCGAAGGCCATAAAATGCCAAAATAGCACAAAACCCCCCAAATGACCCCATTTTGGAAAGTAGACACCCCAAGCTATTTGTTGAGAGGCATGGTGAGTATTTTACAGCTCTCATTTGTTTTTTAAAATGAAGAAAGTAAAGAAAAAAAAATTTTTTTTTTCTTTTTCAATTTTCAAAACTTTGTGACAAAAAGCGACATCTGCAAAATACTCACAATACCTCTCAGCAAATAGCTTGGGGTGTCTACTTTCCAAAATGGGGTCATTTTGGGGGGTTTTATGCCATCTGGGCATTCCATGGCCTCCGAAACTGTGATTGGCAGTGAGAAGTGAAATAAAAAAATTACACCCTTAGAAAGCCTGAAGGCGGTGATTGGTTTTTGGGGTTCCGTACGCAGCTAGGCTCCCAAAAAGTCCCACACATGTGGTATCCCCGTACTCAGGAGAAGCAACAGAATGTATTTTTGGGTGTATTTCTACATATGCCCATGACATTTTGAGCAATATATCATTTAGTGACAACTTTTTTTGTAAAAAAAAATATATATATTTTTTTTTTTCATTATTCAATCTCTTGGGACAAAAAAAAAAATATTTAATGGGCTCAACATTGCTCTCATCAAATAGCTTGGGGTGTCTACTTTCCAAAATGGGGTCATTTGGGGGGGGTTTGAACTGTCCTGGCATTTTATGCACAACATTTAGAAGCCTATGTCACACGTCACCCACTCTTCTAACCACTTGTAGACTGATCTGACCTTCGCGGTGATACCTCACATGCATGGTGCAATTGCTGTTTACATATGACGCCAGACCAACGCTTGTGTACGCCTTTGCGCAAGAGAAGGGGGGGCAGGGGTGCTTTTTTTTTTTTTTTTTTTGTTTTTTTTTTTATTTATTTTAGCTTTTTTATTTTATTTTTAAACTGTTCCTTCCATTTTTTTTCTTTGTTATGATTTTTATTGTTATCTCAGGGAATGTAAATATCCCCTATGATAGCAATAGGCAGTGACAGGTACTCTTTTTTTGAAAAAATTGGGGTCTATTAGACCCTAGATCTTTCCTCTGCCCTCAAAGCATCTGACCACACCAAGATTGGTGTGATAAAATGCTTTCCCAATTTCCCAATGGCGCGGGTTTATATCCGGGAGGGGGGGCATTCCCTCCCACTGCTTGTAAAAGCAGTCTAGAGGCTAATTACCCGCTAGAATTGCTTTTACATGAAAGCCGATCACTGGCTGAAAAGAATGATACCAAGATGATACCTAAACCTGCAGGCATCATTCTGGTATAACCCATTCAAAGTCCAGCAACATACTGGACATATATTGTAATCTTTTTTTTTCATGCAGCCTCTTGGCTGAACGAAAAAAAGAGATTGATTGGTGGGTATGCCCACCATTAGAATACCTCCCTTCATCCACCCACTTCTAATGATGGGCATACATGCACCATTTATATATGCCGATGCATGGGGGCATCCTCCCGCAAAAGTTATGCCGTGTACACAAGTAAAGCTTTGGGCTGGGCTGGGCGGAGGGGGAAAACGCAGGTGCTGATCTTCTTCAGATATTGATCTGTTCAGATACTCAGGGAGGTGTATGCTTTGTGCGTGGGTGTTTGCGGTACTACCTTTATTAGGTAATATATGGGGGTACCTGACGCTATATAAAAACCTGACGGGGAACCTAAATAACGAAATAACTAACTGGCTAACCAGCGTCACCAGTGACAGTTATACAGTGATCACTGGTGAAAGGGTTAACTCTAGGGGCAATCAGGGGGTTAAAACCTTTATTTAGGTTGTAATATGGGGGTACCTGACCTATAAACCTATTTATGAACCTATATAAACATGGCAGAATGAAATAGGAAGGGGGTTTCCTTTATTAAGTAACGCCCTTTTATAATCAACTGTCTGCTGGACACCTATTTAATGAATAATACGACTCACTTATACCAGTTGAATTCGTGTTAATTAGGATTTTGTTGTTTAAAATGTAACTTTGCTCCTAAGGCTGGATTCACATATATATATGCGATTTGGATGCATTTTAAACCGCATCCAATTCACATGACATGTAAATGTGACTGGCTCTTAATGGAGCCGGTTCACACATGTCCGGGGTGGCCACGGTGTGGTTTCAGAAAGGGTCCTGTGCGTTTTTGTGTCTGTTTCAGGTGTGAATTCAGGCCAAAATTTGCACCTGAACCTGTGAACAAGAATGCACTGGACCCCGGACTGCAAACCGCAGCCACACATCTGTGAACCCAGCCTTAAACTTTCGTTGGGGTGTATTCATTTTTGAAAGAATTTGCTAGGAAAAATACTTTTTTGTGTGTGCAAATTAACAAATCTTGGTTGTAAGCAATGGCCTGCATTTGTGGGAGTATTTTGTAGTAGCGTCCCATAGAAAATTTTGACTCTGAAAGGAAAGTAAAGGTTCTCTGACAAATCTGTTGGGATTTATTCATTTAGCCCTGGTTCACATTGCAGTGATTTGGCCAAATCGGCTATTACCAGCAATGGCACCGTCCGAATTGGTAGTTTCTGTACTACTATTGGTGACTTCGGGGTGCGATTTCAAACCCACACAGATGTCTCTGAAATCGCCCCTGACGTCGGGAATGACATGCAGGGATAAGAAATTGTGCGAGTTCAGCTGAACCAGCACGATTTTATTCCCGCTGTCAGTGTAAACCTAGGCTTATGCTGAGCACTGTATACACTCACACACACATATTGAGTGTAAACAGTAATGATCATGTAGGAATAGTGGTGGTACTCTCTCACAGTAAAAATAGTCCCTTGAATGCTTATATAAATAGAATGACAGATACTAGAGTGAATAAAATAGCTGTAGAATGATAAATTAAAGACATGCTAGGGTCATCCACTTCATGCATAAAGATTTTATGTTTCTAGATCTTCCAGATCACTTTCAGAGAGAACTCATCAATGGCTTCATGCACTGTTGGAAAGATAGAACAATCCTCAGAAGTAAACATGTGGGATCACAGAAAGGGCTCTTAACTGGCAGAATCTTCCAAGCAAAGTAGTTGCATCCATAAACGGAAGCCTGCAAGTTGGAGTGATATAGCCAATCTATAGTTACTGTATAGAGGTCATCCAAGGAATTACACAAATATGGATGAAGTCTCAAGGTGGAATTAGCCTGTAATCTGTGAGAGAAAGGAATGTCCACACATTGACTTCTACAGTCTGGCAGCAGCAGCAACCAGCGGGGAGCCTCCTCAATGCTGACTTCCTCCTCCGTTGGGATCCACGGCCTGACCCCTCCACCTTCTCTGCCCTTCTCTGCACGATCTGGAAATAATTCCATACCAGCCCCATAGCATTATTATCGGAACGGATAGTCAGACAAGCCAAACGTCAGGGAGCCAGAGATGAGCGTAGTAAAACAGCAAGCAGGATCTGGAGCCAGAAGGGATGTCAGCCAAGCAAGTCTTTTAACAGGAATACAGGAGAGTGTCTCTGTGATGTTGACTAAGACGAAGGCTCAGATCCTCTCAGCTGGGCGGCTTAAGTTGGCAGGATATCATCAACAGCTGAGTAACTGTGGAGAAATAGGAGCTGGCAATTAGCCGACAGCTGAGCAGCCAGCTCAGAGAAGTAAGGGCTGAGCTAAGGCCCTGACATTACTGCAATGTACAGTAGCACACCAAGCGCACCTTAACAGGTTTTCGATTTATTTTGAATGACACCCAAATGCAGTAAACAAATGCACCTGAGTTGTAGGTCACCACAGTAGTTGGTTGTTGTGCCTTGGCAGGCTATTTAAATAACTTGTCTCCCTTAACGTGCATGCATTAAAATAAGCTGAGTGCGCCGCAAGCCTGCTGGGAATTGATCCCTTAACCAGAGCTGCCCGCACTCCTGCACCGCATCCTGCAAGCCCTTCAAGCCTCTGAAGATCCTTGCCATGCCGCCGAGAGCTTCCACAGCTGCAGAAACTGTTGGGTTTCTTCCCGACAGTGAGCCGGTGGCTACAAGAAAATGACTCCCAAACACTGCAGGCCGCTGTTGGACCTCTAGAGGCGCATCGCAGCCACATCGCTTTCCAGAATATGAGGCAGTAGCAGCCAGAGCTCAAAGCGGCCCCAGGGCAAATGGCCTACCGGGAAATTTCCCAGTATCCCGGTAGGCCAGTCCGGCCCTGCTTCTCAGTGACAGCAGCTAAACAGTTTGCAAACTAAAACCTCCATGTTGCGCCCTCTCTCCTACCGGGCGCAGCGTGGAGGTTTTAGTTGTCCCCCCAGCAGGCTATGTATTTAAATCCCCAGCAAGTGGCTTTTAAATCCTCCAAGTGGCAAGTGGTTTTTAAATCCTCCAAGCCTGAAGGCATATATTCTTCAGCATGAATTGACATCCCCACTTTCATAAATGGGGGAAGTTGGTTAGCATTCGCAGATACCTGGACAGGAAGAATCTCAGATGCTTGGACACAGGAGGTGGTTTCCATAAGCTACAAGCTGGAGCTGGCCAGAACCTCATGTTTCAGCCTTGTCTGCTGTTTACATTCCAGGCATGGAAAATTAGCAGGCAGACTTCCTCAGCCAGCAGAGCTTGGATCTGGAGGCAATAGATCCACAGGCATAGGACGTCGGATGTGGTCTTCTGTTTACATGTTTTTGGTGGATGTTCATTCCTTATCTGATTTCAGCTTCTGGTGGAAAGTATTTCAGGCAGCACTTTAAGCTGCCAGAAGTACCCATTTTTTTCTGTTGTTCATTAGTGGGCCTGTTGGCATTTTGTTTGCGGTGTCACCCATCCCTCCCAAATGTCTTTGAATCATGTGTCCCTCAATAAACAAGCAAAGAAAAATCATCCTTGTACTCACCATAAAATTATTTTCTGGAGTACAATTAGGGAAACAGGTTCTCCCCCAATGTGTTCAAGGTTTACTTTCTGCACTGCTTTGCTACAAAATTGAGGAATGCTGCGAGTGGGAGGGGTTATACCATGCCATGTCACTGGGTTTTTGTTTGCCAGTGTCCAAATTCTCCTGTAGGTGGCAGTAGGACCCAATTGTCTCTGAATCATATGCCCCTCAATGAACTCCAAGAAAAAAAAGATTTTACATGGAGCACAAAAACCCTTTTTTACTTTAATAAATTCAAAGTGCATTTATTGGTATATTTTTTTAACCTACCTGGAGTTCAGCTTTAACAAAGGGAAGAGATGAGCAACTGAAACCTGAAAATGATCAATCAGGATTTGACCCAGGTCTCCCTGATTT